>CM074191.1:41682819-42282819 GCA_037179385.1 Holothuria scabra
CTGGAAATAGCACAATTGGAAAATTTGCCAAATGTGACATCAGATCATGAAGTAGCACTAAGGCAAAAAGTGAAATTTTCATAATTTTTTGTTTCATAAAATTCTAATTTTTCTACAATTTAAGCTCTTTTCTCTTGTAAAATAGCGCCGGGCAGCCTCAGTTCGTCTGCTCCTAGATACGAGTAACATTATGAAGCAAAAACGATCTTTTGGTCGCCGTACAAGTTTCTAAATGGAAAATGCATGTTCTTTCATTAATCTCCAAAGTTTTCGAATTTCCTTACAGACAAAAGACCTAGAATCCAAAGTTTCTTTGCCATTCAAGTCTCCGTATTTTCAAATATTTGTTTGAAAAAGGGCAGAAAATTTCGACGCGCTTACGCCCGTTGCAAATAACGCTTATTCTACAGTGATGTCATGGTTTGAAAAATTTTTGGAAAATTTGGGTCCCCTCACCCTGGGAAAATGTCTAGCTACGTCAGTGTAGAACATTCGGACACCCCTCGAATATACCAAATAAGGCACTGAAAGTCTTCAGCGGTTTCGGGATCTTTAAGCGGTTTTAAAGAAATCGCGGATTTCTTTAAAAACAAAAAACAGTGCATTTTTTTAACAGAGATTTCAGATAAAAAGTTTCATCGTTTCATCGCCGTCTGTGAAGAAAGTCAGGTTTCTTGTTCAGATGTAAAACATATTTTACTAAACTATCGTCAGATGTCAAATCCAAACCAACTTCAGGTCTTGGCGTAAGTATCACAGATTGACAGGATTTTCACATTTTAAGCCTCTCGTAATCCTAGTAGCAAATGATCTTTGACCTCCTCCAAACATTTGAGCCGCTGTCACACAGCTTCCATAGGTTGCGCCCACACGTCAGAACAGAGTTGCTTGCATAACAATGTTTTTACCAGTTGACCTCCCCATTAAATGACTTGTTAAGTTCCTTACAGCAAATGCAGGACGTGGAACGTTTGGTGAAAGAAAACCGTTCGTTCTAGCGTGTCGTTAACCTTATCCAGGGAGACGCTAATAGCAGCTCCCTGATCTAACAAACTAACTTACTGCTCCGTGACGGCGAGAGAATGCAAAATTGGGGATTGGGAAAACTAAAGGCCAACAGAAATGTCCGGGGCAGAAATTTTTCCGGGGCAGCGCGAAAGGCGAGTCAAATACGCCTGTTGGCACAGGATGAGGTTCAAGTCTCAGAAGAGGTTTATTAGTTTATTTTATTCATTTTTATTTATTTAATTTTTTGCTAGTTCCTTTTTTTAATTACCAAAAAAGAGTATCTGCTTGAGTTCTAATGAAATGTAGTTATTTGACATAGTATGCGTGTATCAATATACAGGATAATTGTTCAGTTTATTAACCAAACTGCCAAAAGAAAGCGTCAACATGTTACAAACTGATAATGTAAAACGACCGATAATGTAAAAACCGACCGATAATGTAAAAAATTACCGATAATGTAAATACAACCGATAATGTAAAAAAATACCGATAATGTAAAAAATTTTTCAACTCATAATATAAAAAATTATCCGATAATGTGAAAAATCTTTGAACCGATAATGTAAAAAATACCGATAATGTAAAAACTGTTCAAACGAGGGTTTCTTATGGTCCTACCTATATGTGTACGTTTGAGACAGTTATGTTAGGTAGGCAGGTACGCTGACATGCGACAAAACCGTGTGAAAATTTTGGGGTTGGTCGAGTGCTTAGTTCAAGCTTTGGGACACAGGGATTAAGTAATATGGAAAAACTTTTCTTTCCTTGAATCGATAAAAATTTCTAGATGTTTTAAATTTTGAATTCCTTTTATTAAAATTCCCGCGATCGGACGCAACGCAGTACGGAAGAAGTTATACCCACAAACAAGGGTATATAACCAGATTTTTCTCAGATAGGGTGAATTAAATAGTGAACAATCATTTTCACCCCAAATTGTCTACCTCCTGAACTGCTTATGGTTCCGTTTTATCTAAATGGGGAGAATGTGTAGGTCCACATGTATACAATTGAGATTTCAAAAAAGTATCTTAATTAAAATGATGTGAGACGTGACTTTTGGACTTTATTAAAGAATGACATATTTTCAAAGTTATACTTTATAACGTCACCTTGTGCATGAGCTCCTTCATTCAAAAGCGACACATATTCAGCAAAATCATCTCTCGCCTGTTTATTGGCTACTGATTCTCTCCATCCGTGCCATGCCCAGAAAAGAACAGAAATATTTCTTGAAGTTGCCATTAAAGTTTCCAAATCTGTAAGAAAGAAACCATTTGTCAGTTTTTTATGTGTATTAATAGCTTAAAGCTTATACTAGCACATGAACTATAACGTTAAAACTCCTTATGTGTGTAGCTGATTTCCATAAGAGAACTCCCTAAAGGGAAAGATTAAGAAAAGATTTAATTTTCAGAAAAAAAGGAGAAACAAAATCCACACAGTAACGTGAAACTTTAGTTCAAATAAAGTATGTTATTCTCGAGAAATCAGTAAATGAAGTCATTAGACTTTTGTTCCAAAGTTAACTTTGTTTCCTTTTGTTTTTCAGAGTGTTGTCTTAAGCTATAAGTTAATAGAAATGGGACCTCCTATGGGGGATACAGAGATTTTAACGTTCCTATGCCACTTATGCAATCCCGTTCTGATAATATGGGATAATATTGAAGTGTTACGGTCCAGTTTCTAAACCGAGTGATTTAACTCGGCCCGGCCACCGTATTTTCCAGTTGTGGCTCACTGGTTTGTTTTCAGTACCAACTCAATGGCTGTTCATCTCCAGATCCATTCTTGCGCTATTTAACATGGAAGGTGGAGATGTAGGTAGACATAACTTTTTGATATATTCACAAACAAATTGTGCTCCATTTTGAAATAATGTAAACAGATGCCATCTTGGGGAAGGTGATGTGAAGGGTTGTAAACAACCTTATTTTGTCTAAAAAACGGAAGCTAGGTAACACAGGAAAATGATTTAAATCTTTAGCTTTGTGTTTGTTTCTTGTTTCTTCTCCGGTTAATCTAGACGTGTATAGGTCTTGTGCATTGACGTCAGACTGACGTAATGTTTGTAGGTAAAGCAAGCAGTAGAATTTTGCCCCGCATGTAGACAACTCGCTTGAGGGATTTGTTGTAGAAACTGCTGAGCTTGTGAATGCCCTATGATGATGGGAGTTAAACTGTTAGAATTAATTTTTAATGCTGTTTAATATATATTTTTGAATTTTTTGACTTGAGGTACACTTTTACACAAACGCTGAACGGATTCGCCTATAAAAACGAAGTCGCATGACATCAGTGCATAACGTCTATAATGACTCTACCTGGGTCAAACGGTAAACACTTATCCGAGACATATGAGTTGCACACTTCCCCAGTCGAATACCTCTCGCTCATTTGGCTACTAACCAGCGACAGCTGAATGAAACAAAACAAAGACAATATGAAGTTGTTAGTTTCGGAACCAGCAATTATTAGAGTATTAACCTTAATTAGAGTTTACCTGCTGTTTGTCTCAAAAAAAAAGAAAAAAAGAAAGAAAATGAAAAATAGGTTACTACTGACGGATTCTGGAAGATTTCATGACGTCACAGAATACCCTTATCTACATTTTATTGCAGACCGGTGCGATATACCGGCACACTATATATAATCGCGGAGTCAAAATATAGCGACAACGTAGCGAAAACGTTTACATCTACGGTGCGTGAAATCGGTTCGCAATGGAAGTAAAGACAAGACCATTCTGTGATGTCATCCAGAGTCCGGTGCAATTTTAGTTGAATTTTCATGAGTTTGAAGGTTTTTTTTTTCAAATTACTGTACCCATAGAGAAGGCAACGATGAGCCCTGAGAACAATATCTTCAAAATTTGATATTTGCACTAGTAAGACAACGCGTATGTGAATACTATCAGGTGAAGTGGAGTGGACAGTGTCGCCATTGATTAAAAAATTGTCTCAAGTATCAAATATAGTTTTAAAGACGGACTAGCAGTTATCCCAACTTGAATAGTGGAGTATGATCTGTCATTAATGAATCTTGGGAATCACGTGACCATGTTTTCTCTCCTCAGTTGTGAAATTTATAACGTCTTGAGCAAATGCTTCATTTACATTGAATATTTTCTAGTTGAGCCCTAAAATATCATGAATTTGTTTCCTGAAAAAATGTTAAATTTGAGTTCTGACATAATGTCAAATTTGAGTTCTGAAATAATGTCAAATTCCAGTCCTGCACACAAGGTCTTCTTGATTGGTTGTTGCCATTGTATTGTATCGATTGTACTCTTTGCTAAGGTTGCGAATTAAAATAGGAAATTAGGGCAATCGATAAGCAATTAATAAACAGTGCGCATCACCCTGGCGAAATAACATGAAGGGTACTGGAAAGATGAAAGGAAATTATTAGATTTAGGTTTCGAGATAAGTTTTGGACTACTCACTACTTTTGTCCTAGGTCGATGATATTACTATTTCAGAGAAAACAATTATACATTTCAATTTCCCAAAGACCTACGTACCACTGGCAGTGCTACAACCATTCATGAACCAAATGCTGCAAACACGGAGCCTGAAATTGGTCATACTGGGCCAAATACTTCCTTTCATGTCACAGATTTTCATATGAAGCTCATGTTTATTCATAATAAGAAAGTGTGGGATAAAAATGACCTTGTGAAATGACCTGTTTTAGTTAGTAGATTGCAATGCTAATGACGAATATAATTTGAAAATGTAATAGTCCAACTGTTTACATTATCTTAATATTTATTTGGTATACCACAGGACCCTTAACCATCTTTGAAGAAGATTTGAAATTCGACGAGAGTTCTAACTTTATATTAGTAATATTGCAGTAGAATTAATAAAAATCTCATTGTGTTGCGAGAACACTGTATCATTTTTTCTGAAATTTACCCTTCTGTTAGATCCAAAACGAAAATGGATCAGTGTTTTCCACGCGCAAAGATTGTATCATGCTGTTTTCCGGGCTCCCGATAAAGACTGAAAAACGAGTACTAACCATTCGGGCCCCTACCCATTATAACCATTACCTGTGGCTCACGGCTGCAAAAGGTTAGAAAAACCTACTCTACAGAGATAATTTCAGTTTCGACCACCTGGCAATGGAGGAAATAATTATTGCTTTACACTCACACCACGGTCATGCAGAGTAATGTAAATCTTCATTTTATAGATCCCAATGCAAGGAAACCATAATAATCTCCGTGGCAGTACTTATTGAAAGACCCCAGTTGACCTAGATGACTCACATCACAGCCCCGTATAAAATCAGGAATATTTACCTTCCTGTAATAGGCAGTTTAAAGTGTAAAGTGTCGTAATTTAGCTTCGTATGAATAGTTAAGACTAGCTCTATAAATAATTAAATATTTCTAAATTGGCTTGCATGTCTACAGATTTGCCGACGGAAGCATTCGATTTCCTTAGAATACTTCAACTTCTTGTTGGTTCCTATACATGTGATATAACTTTGGATCACTTGCAAAGAAAATTTGTAGAACACGAATGAAATTTTGAGTATTCTTCGAACAGTGGTTCTAAATTAGGTTAAAAGAGGAGGGAGGGCAAAACTTGTGTGCGAGCTTTGTTACACTGTAAACACAAATCAGCCAGGTGGTCCCTGAATTGACTATCCGTGTTTGTATTTAATTAATTTTTTATATCTGGCTTATTTGGTAGTAATGGAGAAGAAATGTGGTAAAGAAGTTTAGTCCAAACTTAGTCAAGGCGACTTAATATTAATTTGCTAGAGACTTATACAACTGGGTCAAATGTTACAAGAAACATTTGTCAAATATTTACCAACATTGTTGACTACCTTGATTAGTCAGATCAGGCACCGTCGGTTTAACTAATTTGTGCTTACAGTGAACATATACTGAATACCTTTGTACATGCGTGACATTTGAAACCTGAGGAAGCAAATGTCCCTACCTCTGAGTCCCCGCCTTGCTTGTTTTGTCGAGAAATACGACAAACCAATGAGTATACCATTGGTACACAGTAGCGATGTCAATAGTGCAAGTGCCGTTAGACAGCTAGGTCACTCGAAGACTCATAATTCGTTTTCACGATTTTTTTTTTATCTATCTACAGAGAATCTATCGTTCTTTTCTCTCCATCCCTTAGTCCCTCCACTCTTCCCAACTTTCGCTGCTGCATATTCTTTAAATTGAACAACCTGAAATGTTAAGTGTTCACATTTCTACAAAATATGGAGCATATTCATGTGACGTCACTATCGATGAGCCACTACTTCTACCGGGCAAAACGATCAACAACCATAACGTACTACAATAAAGTTTTTCCTTGGAGCTTAAGGAAAAGGTGGATCTTTGACGTCCGGGAATGCACTATTCAATAGTTGAAAATGAAATTAGAGAATTTACAATAATAGTGAAGCGACAAGTAACGTGAATGAGATTATTCATTCAATCTGACGCAAAACCAAAGTCTTGCTTTGATGCCCTGAAGAGAATTATCAGATGACGTCACTGGTGCTTTTCACATACTGTATTATTTCAGCAATGTCTGATAGTAATGTGTGTACACACTGGCTTGCCCTAAGGCATTACGGTAGTTAATCCTTGCTGTGACGTACCTGTGACGTCCTTGAAATTTTATGCCAATAATATCCCAATGCAAAAAGGGTATCCTCCTATTATATACATTGGGAGATAGGAAACCAACATCAAAAAATGGAGAAAGCTGATTGGTCAACAAATGGGAAACGAAAGTCCTCTGCATTTGCGGGGCGAATTTACTGCTTGCCACCACTCCGCAACATGTTATGTTCTACATAAAGTTCAATGGTGCGATCGTGTTTCATTCTTAGCACAGTCAAAAATGACGTCGGTGTGTCGTCAATGCTTTAGGTTGTACAAAAGTACCGTAAGTCACGTAAGTAACATTTAATTCATTGAAAGGTGTAGCTGTTTTTGGAACAGACAGATAACATTTTCAGGAAGCAAATCTTATAAACTGTCTTTTAGTTTGTTTTTTGTTTTCTTTTTTCTCTTTTATTTAAGAAAATCTAGGTTCTTCATTGTAGAACTTTTCCTCCGCTGAGCATATTACTGGGGTCTATACTGGTTGTTCTAATAACTATAAGTTATTCTACAATATATTTCCAGGACGATATTGGTGTATCTCGCGGACATGGGAAGCCTTCCACAGGTCCATATTTCCCTGTCCCATTCCTTGGCACGAAACTTTTATAACTGAAATACGGAAATCAGTCAAACCAAATCTTACTTCAATCAGCTAAACGATAACGTTTGTATCACCAAATTGCATGTACAAACGCATCCATTCTCTCCTTCAGGATGCTTGAAAAGCTGAAAGCTCACGTGAAAAGCTTAAAGGACCATTAGAACGTGAAAAATGGATATACTTACTGCTCCTCGTTTGTCGCCAGATAAGCCTGATCCACTGAGGGACATAATTAGTTCTAGCTGCGTTCGAATTTCGTTGCTCAACAAAGATAAATTAAAGGACGCCACCTCTTCCTTCATGTTTACAATAAATTGACCGAGCAAAACAGAAGACTCTGCCTAGAAAGGTGAAAGAAATGAAAAGGAAAAAAGAAAAAAAGAGTTTTTAATATTAAAATTAAAAGACAATGAAGTTCAAAGTCTTGAATGAAAAAAAAAATCTTTCAAGAAAATCTTTCATTTTCTTCTCACGTCGGAGGTTGTTTTGATCATTTGAGACAGTCCACGACTTTATATTGTTTCGTTAACCTTAACGTTTATTGAAAGAATGAGAACTGCTTGTACTTAAAATTTTGGAAGCCGCATCATCCTTTTCCTTTAAGTGGGGTGTGTCATTTAACACCCCAAATTGTCTGAGGACTTTGTTGTCTTTATATGCATTGAAATATAAAAATGGTCACTATTGAGACTGTACTACATGTCCCCTCGCCCCCTACATGCCGGAAACTTGTTAATATTCAATTTTCAGTTGTTGACTTCTACTCTCGGTCGAGACGTTTATCGATTTTATTTTTCAGATCTTATAAAATCGAGGGCGCTTGCCAACTTCATTGAACCCTATGAACGCTATGTTTCGTTCCTGCTTATGTTATCGTGGACAGTCAAAATCAGACATCGAAGCAAGGACGCGCGTTCGAAAAAAATTGTTGGAACCGTGGGGAAAAACTAGTAATTATGTCATTCTGTATTAAGACTTTCATCTTTTAAATTATGGCCATGGGAAATGAGAGTATTCAACTTGGTAAATCCGTTTCATTCCGACATCCGCTGTTTTTACGAATCTTTGTGAAACCTACTAACATTCTAATTTTACCAAAGCTTACATTGGAGCTTCAAGTTTGACGCACTTTGATTTGTTTTGTCCGTGACGTCTTATTCCCTGAATCCCTTTATACGGTAGTTGGTAAGACACTTTTGGGGCAAAACCTCTTCTAACCAGGTAGCTGTGATTTTCAAATAACAACTCCCTGGTGTAAATATTGTATGCCTTTATACCCCACGTACTGCTTTTGGAAACCTACATATATTAGAAGGTAAATAACACATCTTTGTAGTGCAAGTGTAATCTCCAGTTTAATCTCACGTGAAAATCTTTCTACAATCCTTACGGTGTTTACGTAAAGGTAATTGACCTACTTTGAATTTTTTGTCATTGAACTCCGGTATGCCTTAACCCCAGCACTGATCTCTTTTAGCTGAGAGAATACTTTTGGCAATCTAAACAGATTAAGTATGTGGCACACCTTTAATTCGCGATTTAAATCCTCTCTCACCTGTGGATGTTCTCACCTTTACTAAAATGTAAAAGCTCCGAAAGGTCGGCGTTTTTCGCTGTACAAACCGCCAAGTTACACAGCTTTTATCGCAATGTTCTACTCCGTGTCGTAGTAAGTTAGTTGGTAAGTTAGGTTTTCATTTCATTTCATTTATTTTTTGCTTCTTCACAATATCAAGATCGAATTACAAATTGCACTCACAATGCACAATTATTCTATAAACAAGATAGAACTGTCTAAGGAAGTGCTCTAAGAAACCTTAGTAGGCTTAACTGGTAGCTACACCCCCTAAAAAAGAAAAGGAAAACAATTACAAACATGTAACAAAAAAAAACAAACATAGCAGCAGACAGTAAGTGCGTTACTTTGAAAAGATTAATATGTACTAACATAATAGTTAGTTTAGTTCCGTTTGAAGGACTTTATGGTAGGTAAATACCTGATTTCCTGAGGCAATTATTCCGAAGTAATACTTGCTCGGTTTAATAAGTTGCTTTTAGCAAAGGATAAATTGCAACGTGGGATATGAATGTTATGGGCATCTTTCTATTATGTGCGTGAACATCTGAAGTATATTCATAGGAAGAATTATATGTGTCTTCAGTTAGTTTGTTGGTTAGTTAGTTAAACAGAGTTTTATCGGGCGGGCCAAGGATTTTTTACAGAGGGGGTTAGCAGTGTGATCGTCCCTCCCATCTTGAACTTGAAAGGTTTTCAAAGGTCCTGAAGTTCAATTTGGTGCACTCCATCGTATGAAAAGGCAGAACGTAGCCATAGATTTCTTACCACTTTTTGAGGGGAGGGCCGGTGGATAATGTCAAATTCGAAAGCGTAAACGCGAAGCGGGATCCACGGACAACGCTCCGGTTGTGGTCCAGAAGGCAAAATCCCCGGAAGCTCTTGTGTTTTGAAGTCTTAGAAGTCCCAGGGAGACTGTTTAAAGGGTAAATATAAGAGGTTATGTTGAGGATAGGTATTTAGCGAGAGAAAAATGGTAGCCTAATTGTTTGAAAACCATTTGTGATAAAAACATGATTGAAATATAATTATAATAGTAATATAAATTTGGTCGACATTACTCAGCCTGTCCATGGAGGAATTTAGCTGAAAGGCCTTTGGGAGTTTGAAGGAAATCTGAAATTGATGGGAATACGCACCGATTAATCATTCACCCACACAAGATTCGAGTCATAAATTTAACAAACAGTTTTATTTTTGACCGTCCCTAACCAATTTTTGAATAAATCTTGTCACATATTTGACAAGATTCCGGTTCTTGCCTCAACTGACTAGATGTTTTTAAGAGTGCATGCGCCACTCAGACCGTGGAGTGTAAACAGTCGATCGCGCGCAGAGCTCACCGAAATTTTGCATTAGAACTTTTGTAAAATCCACTACAGTTGAACAATCTAGATCCTGTTGAGATGGATTTTTACGGATGAACAATAGATGCAAAGATTGAACTGATCTCCGGAAAATTGGCAAATTGGAAAAAAATGTTAGGAATTGACAAGAACGCGTCCTTTATTAATTCTAGCAATATGTACCTCACAGAACTCCTGTACACAAAAGATGAAAATATTTTCCTTTAGAAATAATTTGATGCAAATTGACGATTGTGATCACATGCGTGCCGAAATTGTGTATTAAAATTATTTATTTCCATAACGGACTCTCGGCCTAGACATCTTAAAAGGGGAATGTGCTGCCTGGACATCCGATACAATCTTATATTTTCATTTAAAATGATTTCAAAAATGAGGAAGGCAAAAATTAAAATCCCATTTCGCCGCATTCTTCCTTCCTAAATTTTCCCTGGCACCTACACATTCATGCTTTTCCAAGACGCACTGAGTTCCCCTTTTAACCGGTTTAATAGTTCAAACGAGCGTCACGATATAAAGAACGACCCCTCCGTGACTTGTTCAAGCTTTGCCGTCGGACTCTCTCATACCCTCTTTAAACAAGGTTAAGTATAAAGCGCGTAATACACTATACCTATATCCGATTTTAGTATGTGGTGGTTTTAAAATTATCAGAAAGGATAACAATTTGCGAACTTGTAATATGAATATTTGCATCAAGAGACTAAAAATGAAATGTAGTCTAATCATTTTGTGACATTACATCGTCGGGCAGCTTTTATCGGACATGAGTATTCCGATCAACGTTTCTGTTGGTGTGACGTCGCAAAATAATTGGCATTGATTTGATTTTCGTAGCCATGCGATGCAAATCATATATTTAAACAGGTTAGCAGCTTCAGCTCTTTCTGGTCGTATTTTATGAAGTTTAAAACTAACCGGGCTCAACTTTACAACAGTTGCCGCTCTATACTGGCTGCCAGCTGGGCTTCAGGTGTTAAAACCCAGCCAAGTTAGGCTCCAGCTGGGTCCAGCTGGCGCAGACGCACCCAGTTGTGCCCTGCGTGGGCAAACACGAACGGGGCCAGCTGGAGCATAGCAAGTATCCCAGCTGGAGCCCATTTTGGGCCTAAGTGGGCATGGCGACTGGGCACCGGAGCCATCGCCTACAACACCTAGCATATTGATAATGGAATCACAGTGTTCTTGGCCTGATTGAAGTTTGGGCAGGGAGCTGATGTTAGCTCCCTGGTTTGGGTTACGTCGAACGAACTGCTCATATACTAGTCCTACTGAACTGTCTGGAGGAGGTGACAGTCTTACTTGTGAACTAAATGTGTTCTATACATGGCGTAGCCAGAAGGGGAGCCAAAGTTGGCACCCAATCGAATTCCGAAAAATACACCTAGAAAAATACAACTATACGTATTGCCCCGCATATAACATGTTATCGAAAGTTTGATCCCTAACCAAATACCTCTGTACGGCTAAAGGTATGCAGGTTTTTTCCACGCTTCCGCATACGAAGGGGCCGAGAGATGGCATATAAGGAGCAATATGTCTCGCGGTGTTTAACTTCCTCCAATATGTGCGAGAACGAAATATTTTTGATTGCACGACGGAGACTTAAGCTAAAATATCTGCACCACTCGGCTAAAGGTTTACGTGCACACACGCAGAGACAGTGGCATCAGCTTTGCAGCAAACACACTCCACAGGCTTAGTTTAACCCTTTACCGTTGTTTGGGTCCTTTTGGACCCATGCGGAGAGCTCGGCTGTCACACATCTTTACTGTTTCACGCGGAGCGCGAATCTGCGAGTAGCTACCCGAAAATTCGGCCACAAGAGCGAGAGAGACAATAGTTTGAGGTCACGGGGTCAATGGCCTACGGAAGCCGATGCGGGCGGGCTACGTCCGCTTTTCCGCCCAATCCCGAGGCGCGCAAATATGCCCCGATCGGAGCACAACGGTAAAGGGTTAAGCTAAAATATCTGCACCACTCGGCTAAAGGTTTACGTGCACACACGCAGAGACAGTGGCATCAGCTTTGCAGCAAACACACTCCACAGGCTTAGTTTAAAGAGCCCATGAAATGACTCAATGACAACGATTTGGAGTCATTCTCTTACACTAGGCTTTCACCAAAAGAGCATTTACTTTAAAAAAAATTCTGCCCCACAAAAGAGAAATGCTCAAGTGAAATGGTACCCCTTTCAGCATAACAGCTGAAAAATGTAAAAGATGTAAAAGTGCACTGAACCAAAAATGACATCATCACAGGGACCCAACTTCACGGTGTGTGTATTATAATGCAACTTGCATGTATGGTACTGTGCAGTGTTATGTGTGTTGAAAGTGCGGGGAGTTTGAACATAAAGGTAGATCATCCAGATTGCTTGAAAATGGTCAAGTTTATCATTGGAAATGTGAAGATGTGGTCTTTTAAGTACGATTTACTTGTGTTATGCCTTTTGCTCTCCTTTAAGTAACATTTTGCTCACAGATTGCGTAACATGAGACCTGGTACTGGTCAAATAATTTCTGAATTATATCTGAAGAATATCCCAGTGTAAAGCCAAAAATATATCAATCAAAATTTGAAATTTCACTCCCAATTCCTCAAAAGAGGAATTTAATCATTATTCACTAAAGCTGTCCCATTCATCATGTTAGGCCTATCAGCTTGAATTTTTGGTTTCAGCAATCTAGTCGATCTATTACTAGACAGCAATTGTTCCAACCAGAAAAAGAAAATATTTCAACTCACATTCATTCAGATTGTTGAATAAGAAGACTGATATCTCAAACGGATTCCTTTGAAAGACATACTTTCCGAGTTAAATTTGTCACAGACATTAATGTAGAAATCAAATAATGGATCTTGTTCTAGCATATACTTCAAAATGTATGAAGTTGAAATGTTAACTTCATGCCAATTTTTGATAAAAATATGGAATACTTCCTTAAATAACCAAAATATCAGCTAGTCTCCTTTCCCAAAATATTTACTATTCCTTTTCTTTGAACCAAGTCAAATTGCAGCATTAGCACATGCATACAAAACAACACAGAACCTGTTGGTAGTATTTAAGCCACTGTGCAGAATGGTATACAGTATTGCATAAGGGCCTGTGTAATGAGAGAATCACTGCTTCCTCCCCAATAAAAATAATAGTTACATAACACTAGAAGACAAATGGATGCAGTTACATCCCCTTGGAGACTGAGGTATTTTTCTGTGTGTATAACCAGGGAGTCTGTTGCAACTCCCTGGTATAACCTCGTAACAGGGAACTTCCAAACAATTACCAAACATTTTCCCTGCCAGTTGGCTCAAGGAATATTGAGAAGTCACAAAACTCAATCTGTTGAACAGGGGTATTCCTAGGTATTAACCCTCCCCCCCCCCTTTTTTTTCACTGGTTTTGAGAAGCATGCTGTTTTGATTGCGGTAAAAAAGTTGATTTTCTAACCTCAGTAATCTATTGTTCAGCTGAGGTATATCAAGTTTCCAAACCCACTGCTGGAGGTCTATTATTATCACTTCACCGAGCTTCTAGTCCACTTAGGTTGCAAAAAATTACACGGTAATTTGGGCAGGATTGTAATCAAAACCCCTTCTGCGTGCCTTGCATACTGTGACAAGGATTTCTTGACATGGATTAAATGTCTTTGCATGGAGTATTACTGTCTGTCAATCATCAAATTGTGTAATTGGGCAAGGAATGAAATCAAGTTTATATTTTTACCGTGACCATTTCCTCATGAGCAAACATAGGTTAAGGTTTTGTAATGATAATTTGTTGATTATATCAATCACTTTAGGTCATCTATAATGCAAGATTGTGTAACATCAACGGAGCAGGGTATACTGCAAGTGCACTATAGTACACACACTGTGAAGATGGGTTCCTGCGATGACGTCATACTTGGTTCAATGCGCTTTTACATTTTCAGCTGTTGTGCTGGAGCGGATACCATTTCACTTGAGCATTGCTCTTTTGTGGGGTGGGATTTTTTAAAATAAATGCTATTTTTGTTGATAGATAGTGTCAGAGAATGACCCCAAATCATTGTTACTAAGTCATTTCATGGGCTCTTGAAGTAGCGAAACGACGTCACACTGTCAATACCACTGAACTATATTCTATATAGCTCTGTGGTCGATAGCCTACTGTTTCGAGCGAAACGCCAAATAACATACATCAAGTTGTGAAATGTCAGTGTGGCAACGCAAGAGGTGACGTCATTTCTGTGTACACGCGGGTCTGCATTGTGTAATCTAAAACTACAATCAAGACAGTGGCAAGATCAACAAAATCCTGCTGGAAGGGGTTTAGGTTAAAGGAGTATAACCTTATTTGTAATTGGTGTTAGGATACTAAACTGCAATGAAGTAAAAGGGTCTAGTTCAGTCAAGGCTGCAGGATGTAATATATGCGCCGTGCCTGCTTGGAAATACGTGCGCGTGGGGGGGGGGGGGCAGGGGGAAATTAAGCCCTGTGTGCATTGCATTATTCACGATTGTGCAAATTATAATGATCCTTTCAAACTTAATGAAATGGAATTTGATATCACAAAATGCACAATTTTTGTGCATTTTTGTGACTTTTTTGTTTTCACTAAGTCCTACCCAGGAGAATTGATGGCTAGCCGGAGTTTGTGAAGGAATGCTAGTAATGACGATGTAATTTCAGGGTTGAGTTTTGACTGTAGCCTACATGTAGCAATAGTTATATCCAACATGCTTTCGATTTGGAACAAACAATTGATGTGTTATATGATAACCTAGAGTAGAAGTTTCCAGTTAGTAGTGAATGGGAAGCGTCGAGTCTTAAACTGTCGAGTCGTAAACTGTTCTGTGGCAGAGGCCAGTCAAATCTCGTTACCAAAAAGCCGTTACATAACTAGAATTTTCCAGTAGGTCATTACGCATATCCGACTCTTCACTTGACCATATAGACACTGCAACTTTTAGTAAACTCTCCATCGAAAAGAGTGTCTATTCCCAGAACGTAATGTACTAGGCCTAATTGGCTCTAAAAACTTGACAAATACAGTAATTGCCCCTTATTTGGAAAATACTTTTCAAATGCTACTTGTGGGTAATGTAGGATGTGCTCCTAATTGCTTTCTAACTAGGTTCGCTAAACAATTGAGCTTTCTGGTTAAACATTTATTTGCACAAACATGAATAACCCGGTGTCGGAAGTATTGTCTAGTCGGGCTGCAATAAGTAGAACCAGCTTAAGTTGGTTTAATCGTTTCATTGCAGTTAAAAACGTTGAAAGTATATAGGCCTACTTGATATGTTTCCCTAGACACTAGACACGGTTTTGTTAGACACTTAGCATGCATTCATTTCCAATACTTGAACCAAACTGAGGCCCATTTTCTGTTCAGTACAGTATATATTCTCATAAAGGCTTTTTCCGTAGAGTGAGAACCTTTCACTGGGGAGTTGTCCAAATATAACAGCTTCCTGCTTTCACTATAGGTTATTCTAATATTCACAGTATGACTCCAGGCGCGGATCCAGGTATTCCAAAACAGGAGGGGTGACTTTCGAAAATCAAGGGTGTGAGGGAGTTGCACTGCTAATTTCCCTTATGCGAAAAAGGGAGGGCTGAGGCCGTAACCCTCCCTCCTAAATCCGGGTCTGGTCTCGTGAAAGCGTTCCAACGGCACCTTTGTCAAAGGGACGTAAAGTTCTTTAGTACCGGGAGTGGTTTCAATTGTCCTTTGCAAATAGTTGTGAAAATACGCGATAACATTTTTTAACAAATTGTTATCAAAGGTGCATTATGACGCTCTATGAGGGGTGTACTTTGAGGCCATTTTATAGTTTCTTCGCTTCTAGTTAACGATATGAAAATATAATTCCCTTTTTTATTATCGATCCACATAACTGGATGACGAGAGATTCTGACTTCTCCCGGAATCCATCGGAAAGAGCAAAATGCCCACCAATAGGCCTGTTGAATGCTATCTTGTGCGTCTTGAAGTATACCAAGGCACCAAGTTTTGTGAGGAATCGATATAAGCATTGCAGACTGCGATGTCTGCACTGCGGGTAGCGATAGTGGTGATACAAGATCAGCTTCATCAAACCCCAGAAAGGTAACAGATAGTGGTCAGGTCCTGGGTAGTGACAGTTGCTGCTGAAGTCGCCGTGGTAGTGATACAATTTCACACGCTGTCTACCAAAATGCTCAGTTGGTACAACAGCTTTGATATGAAAGCCTTATGTCACAGTAAGCAATATGTACTAAGAATGTTCTGATTATACATTAGGGCCCTGTGTCTCACGGCATGGGCAGGTTCTGAGGATTACAAATTAGAGCCTCGTGTGCCACCATGCAGGACACGTTCTGAAGCTATAAAGTAGGACGAACGTGTCTGGATGAGGACGTTTTTTTTTTTTTTTTTTTGGAAGCTGTTGAACAGGCTAGAAGTCATTACATTGGGGAACTCTACGGGATGATGAATAGCTGCCGCATTTACATGAAGCTGTACATGAAGGCTATTAGAATACTTACTGATTTCCTTTGGTTTTCTTCCGTTAAATTTGTGTACAAATTCCAGTTTTGTAACACATAATTATGAAATACTTTCTCTCCTTCTGTTGTGTATCTTTCTAAAAATTCTCGAGCATCTCTTTCGTTAGCTTCGTCAATTGCACTGAGATATGGTAGTAAGACTACCAATAGACTTACACTCACGATAAGGTTTCTGGTTGAAGTTTTCATTTTTCAAAATGTTGACAATATTTCCCTTCGAACACAAACGAAAGATTTCCTTTCCGTAATTACTGAACAAGCGTTCAACCAAAAGCCCATTAGAAGATTGCAACCATCGTAAAAACTTGATTCAGGGTGGAACAATATTTCAATTAAAGCAATCCAAGACTGTGTGGGATCAGTGGTCCGTCACAATAACAACTACCGTATTTGCTATTCTTTTTACATTGAGAAGATGTCCCACCAAACTCTTTCAAACATTGATTTGTTTGCGTATTAACACACAAATTGTGATTTTTCTGGTCACAAAACTTTTCGGCAACATTCCAACGTGAGAGAGAGAGAGAAGTCTTCAGTCGATAATGAAAGGAAACATTCGGATAACGTATATATTTGCGGTAAAACAACTTTCGATTTTCGAAACAGATCCGGAGATCATTGACTGGCAAAGTTCCGTTTAGGTAATTGATGATTCCGATGAGTACCATTACATAAAGGTCTGAATTATTTGTCTGTTGAAAGCATTCCATTGACGAGATTATGAATTCGCGTAATCTACGGAGGAATGTTATTTCTATCAATACACGTCACGCAACATAATCGATCACTCTGTAGCCGGGGTTCACGTAACATGAACCCTCCGGTCAAGTAACGCTGATTTCCTAAACTTTACCGAGACGAAACACCAATAGTTGATGATAAAGGTTATCCGATTCCTATGTACACCATATCTAGAACCAAAACATCAAGGACCTTCTTTTGTTGCATATAATGTAAACTAATGGGTGTCTGTATTGGAAACATTTTGAAGAAACTAATATCATATCGCTGGTACTAAAAGTTTGTTACAACAAACAGGAAAATGTGAAAATTTTCAAAGGGAATAGAAGACGTTAGTTAAAGGTAACTGAGTAGGCCTAAGGATTATAATTCCAAATCCTGCTCGATGGAAAAACAACTCAATTTCTCCGCGGTAAAATGTGACGCAAGCATTGTCGTACTTTATAGCATTTAGGCGTCAGGCTGAAGTGAATATAAGAAGCTGTTAGGCGATCAAGAAGCACATCTTTCAATACGTTTGATCATTTTGTCCACTCTGTCATTCCACGGCAAGTTGTTGTGGTTGCTCCAACGTTCTCACCTGAAATATACAAAACGGAAATAAATTGCTCAACAACCGAAGTTCAAATTATCTCTAACGGTGAATAGCTTATTTAACTTTTATGTGAGAAAAAAGTTAAAATAATAAACTCTTCCCATGAGAAAATCCTTTTCTCTCCAGTGAGGATATATTTCACAGTATATGTTCCTACAGGCTTAGATTAAATGAGAATACGTTTCCTTTCGATCACCTGTGGATTGTACCACGGTGCACACCTTTTCTAAAGAGGTAGTACCGGTGACACCTTCGCTGCTGGGTAGGAAAAACTCTTGGTCACGGGTCAAATTGAAAGTAAGCCAATATGCGACATTATATGAGTTTTATAATAGTATCTAAGTTGCAACTACTAGCGCAGTACACTCGATAAATATTTGTGCTGACAGATGTGGGCCAAATTTCCTATATATTTGATTGCACGACGGGGACTGAGTGCAAAAGTATCAGTCTATTCCACAAGGTACCAGAAAGTACTTCTTAAGTGTAAAAGCAAAATCCGTTTTTGAAAAAATAAATTGATGGGTCTTGAATCCGTACTTCCCTACCAACAACCGTGTAAACTTCTTCAGCAGAACGAAAAGAATGCAAGCCCTCTACCAGCTTTATATGAAGCATCGAATGAATGAGTGCACGAAATGATGGATGAATGAATGAACAAACAAACGAATGAATGAATGAGGGAAAGAATGAATAAATGTATATATGAAAGAATGGATGAATGAATGAATGCATGAATGAATGTATGACTGAATGAACGAACGAACGAATGAATGGGTTGAGTTGTTTGCGATTTTGACAATAACATCCCAACTGCTACTGCTTTTATGCTATTGCCTCTGACATTATTCCTTGCACATTGTCGTCACTTATCGTAATTTTGGAGGCACATGATGTAACTTGCTTCTCACAAATCAGAGGACGTAGCTTCCGTCATGGGACGTCATATGCACAAGTTCGCACTACAGGTTGAATTTCGTGTTATGCACTAACTTAAACGACATGGCAGAGGGAAAGTTGTGAGCAGTCCTCCATGATTGAGTAAATTTCATGAAATCGTTATTATGTTGATGTACCGAGTTTAGAGGTCGCTTCATTAAGTTGGAGTCTGTTCGACAATATAGAAATGTACCTACCTTTTATTACCACAAAACAATACCAGAAATGGTCGACCAGGAGATGAGTGATCGGCTTTGTCACATGCTTCAGAATTCCACGCCACTTTTAGGCAATTTAGTACAGAAGGCTTTTATTAATAGGTATATGAACCAGACTGTAGAAACGAGGGAAACACTATACCGTACCACGTCAGGCTAACTATTTTCCATTTTTTGGGGGGGGGGTGCAAAATTATTTATTTTCATTTTTGCCCAATCGTAAGCAAAATAAACATTTAACTCCCCGAACAGCTTATCGCAATTGCATTCTGTCGATTATATTCTTTGTTAGGGTTAGCGATTAGGTTAGGTTTTAAGGGTATCGTTGGCCAGTTACATTTCTTGTTTAACCATGGAAGTGCACACCGCCCCTTTCATTAAGTATGTTTCAACCTGCATGTAGAGCAAACTGCTAACAAAGTTGACAGTAAAAGTCTTACCACTTTTAAGTATCCACATACGTTAAAGTCAATCTGTATATTGGAGAAAAAGTGTCCATTTCAAGTATTAAAGTAAACAAAGTTATAGTCCTAACAGTGTTCGATCAAGCTAACGAATATTCTACAGTACCCAGATCAATTCAAAAGCGGAGAGCCTATAATTTTATCGGACTTCGCAGCCTGTATATAGGTCTTGCGACGCATTTCCTTTCCACTATCACAGGGTAATTTGAAGTATGAACGAAATGTTTAACCAACTGTTACAGCGTCCCAAAGTTTGAATTCCCCCCCCCCCCTCCGCCCCCACTGTTAACCTCTGAAATTTAATGCTGACAATATTCTCTAATTTTCCTCTGTTACATGGGCGTACGAGGTGGGGTCCAGGGGGACACTCACCCTCCCAATTCGGGCAAAACAGCTGGTCCATTTGCGCAAAACATGAGCAAAACATGATGAATGGTGCCATTACTTGGGAAAAAATTGCTTTTGTCCCTCAAAAAAATTACCGTTCTACGCCTATGCTCTTACCTACAGGGTAAACAGGCCACGGGGTGACGAAATGAATTGCTCATATTCCAGCTGAAACACCGCGCTATTTAGGTCCCCAGAGAACCATCAGACAGGCTCTGAGCAAGAATATCACCCCTATCTATCATTGCGTTACTTGTTTGGGGTCACAATTAGCTGCACTTTAATTATTATTTATGCCTCTGATTGTGGTGGTGGGGCCTCGGAAAATACGACGCGGGATTGTTTTTTTTTTTTTTGTTTGTTTGTTTTAATTTTATCTCGCCCACGTCCCGCTGAAAGGGTCGAATATTTTGAAACCCAGAGTTGCGAACTTTCTCTGTTATTTCCTGTCAAGTATCCTCGCGGGTAGATTGCTGGTTCCAAACTTTCACTCTAAAAACACCGGGATTAAATTCTATTTACTCCAACACAACCCTGATTAAATTTTGACACAAATCCTGGTTAGTTAACTCAAATCCTACTTGTTGTAACCAGAATTTGTGTTAGTTTGACCAGGATTTGTCTCTTTCATTAGTTCCCCGTCTCATTGGTACCCCGTCATTAGAGACGGTGACTAGTGAGACGGGGGCGGGGGGCTTATGAGACGGGGGACTAATAAGACGAATCACGCTTCACCCGTCTCAATAGTCCCCCGTCCCATTGGTCCCCGTCTCATTGGTCCCCCGTCTAATTGGTCCACCGTCTCATTGGTCCCCCGTCTCATTGGTCCCCTAATCCTTACTCCTAACCCCTAACCCTAAACCTCAACCCTAAACCCTAACCCTTGGGACTAATGAGATGGGGTTGAGAGGGAAAGTTGACCGGCTGAGCTAGAGCCTAGAGGTGCGGTATGCCGAACAGTCTGTATACAGGCAGCTTCACACCAGTAACGAATGGGTAAAGTTTTGTGTAAAAGTGCCAAAAATGTTTCCACGGGAAAACTAACGCTGATGTCAAAGACCACACGGACTCACACCGGGATTTGCGTCAGCTGTGACCCACAATCGTCAGCACAGTAGTAAATGTTTTTATGATGTGAACTTGCAACAAAAACTTGAACATTTAGAGGAAACTCAATTAGGAATAAGTTGAAGACATAATTGTTACAATTTCCTATCTAATATGAAGTAATAAAATTCCCATGGTCGTATGACCCGAGGTAACAGACCTGATGGACACCACATTGTTTAAAACTGTTTCTTAGCATCCAGTTTGTTTTACGTTACCGTATCGTCTCAATTGAATTTCATTGAAGAAGACAGGCAAAATATGAAGGTAACATGCCGCATAAGTTTGAAACAAGACGAACGTCTAGACGAGTTGCGGTGCCGACAAACCAAGTCGTCTTGTACTTTAAAGGTGATTTTATATTTTAGGGGGACAAAAATACCATTCCATAATACTTGTATTGTGTTTTGCCCAATAGCAGCTAAGTTAAGTTCCACACTTGTAATCCAGGAACATTGTTCATTCACTTTAGAAATGTGGTTGAGGTGGAACGTGTAACACACCAAAGAAATACTCGATTGCCGGTATAATGAGGTTTGCTCATTTTGAACTCATAGTTGACAGTAAATCAGGAAAAGATGATACAGCAGTTGATTTAGAACTGTAGAAAGAGCAAAACGTCACATTAGGTAACATTTCAAACGTCCTTTACAAGCTGTTGCTTGTTCATTCAATATAAGGTATCCCTAATGTCCCGGCTCCTTAGTAACTCCTTGTACAGCATGAGGGTTTCTGATAAAAGATGGTAAAGCCGCAAAGGCTCAAGACAGACCATTCGACCAAACAGACGTTAGTCAAAATTGTATTTTAAGCAGTGCAGTTAATAAGGAAAAACATGCCATTTGTTTAGCTGTTTAGTGAATACAGGTGGAGTACACTGTTATAACGTAATGTTGAAAACGATAATGAGTCTGTATATACATGACAGTAACGTTGTAGTCACTTGGTTGAAGATGGATTTATGTTAATGAACAAAAGGAAAAAATTCCAATGTTGAACATAAAGAATTTTTAAAGATTAATGGTTTTTAAAAAGTTCTGTACGCTCCGCACCGAGTTTACTCTCAGCCTTCCTAATAAAAAATTGTTGTAAGTAACATGTAATAACAAGTTAACTAGAATCAAAAGAAATGTCGATATCTCAGATTTACCATAATCTTTACAAATGATGAAATAAAATAAAAAAAATATAAAACAGCAAAGTAAAAATTCCTTTGTCAGCGTTACTTACACCTACATTCTCTCAACATAAATGTTAATATGATGATATTTCACTCTAGCCTTAGGCCTATTAATTGACACTGTTTCTCCAATTTATATTAATCCCGCACACATACGTCACTACTAACCCTTCTCCAGTAACTTCTTAGTTTAGTAATGTATAGACACTTGAACGACGTTGACCTCCACAAATCAGAGAACCGAATCAATCACTTACAAATCATAAAAGATAAATTGCAACATCTATACGTCCCTTCATGAAACCCGAATACCAAAAATATCGATGTCCCTAGTTTATAACTATTAGCTGCGATTCGTCTGTCATCACATCATTAAACAGTCTCGCTTCTTCCTTCTTCCTACACTCTGTATCAAGAACTTGTTGTCGCCTTTCTGACAGTGACTTCTTACTACGGAACAAAACTGTTGCCATTGCACTACATAAAAATTGTTTTAATAATTTCCATGCATTTCTTTTTCTAATAAAAAATAATAATATAGCAAGTTTATGTATGGCCACGACTCGCAACTGATCAAACGATAACCTAAAATATTTAAAAGCAATAAGAAAGCCAGGTCTATGAATAAGACTGCACTGTCCAGTAAAAACTCCGTAAAAGACAAATTTCATCATTCCAACCACTCATATGCAATAGCTCAACGAATCACTTTCAAAGAAAAAACGGACTTCATGAAAAATAAACGTTTCGCTGATAACACCACAGCCAGTGACATAACAAAAAAGAGCATAACTAGCTTATAAATAAGTATCTTGCTACTTTACCGTTTACGAAATGAACCACCTGGCTAAAAATTTACAATTGCGAATTTTCTTGTACCTGTTCAAAACTTCGTTGTGTAATCTAACAATCTGACCCCTCTACAAACGGTCCAAATTTAACGTTTACGTTCGTTTAACATAAATATAAAAAATGATAAGGAAATCATTTTTAATTGTTTTACAGTGACGTAAATCCCGGAGAAGGCAAGGGATGTCTTTGCTTCCTCAAGTAAAAAGGAAAGCCAAACTGTCATATGGCTCCCTCAAAATTTTAAATAACCATTTCAAAATCAACACATTTTTGACAAGAGATGAACTATCCATGGCCTTTAATAAGACCAAATCAGTTGGTTTTCAAGGGCTTTCCCCCCCAACTGAAGACCCAAAGCAGTCCCTGAATGATTGTGCAAAACCTTCATTCATGCAGACCTCTTCCCAATATCTCAAACAGATCACCGCCCAGCGTAATAAAAAAGGTTGCTCTCATCACATACAAATATAAAACGAGATATGAATGAGCATGTTAAAACCCTACCGTGACAACTCTTACATTAAACTATGTGTTCATGTTAACAATTCTTCATCTTATGATGTGCTCTTCTCCCTAAATGTATAAATATCCCCAAGAACATTCCCTCTGAATTTGGTTTTTTAAGCATTCTTCTTTAGTGGAGCCTCTGAGCAATGGCAACTCGTGGTGTAAATATGTGGAGAGGTACATAATGAACTTACAATGACTTGTCTTAAATAAAGATGATCATCTTCCCTGTAACCAATAATGCCAAACACCGAAAAAAAACAATTACCACCCACAACAACGAAAAAACAAAATGTACATGTAGATCTTTCGGAACGTATAAAAAATACATCACGATCGTCATGTTCCCTACTTTCCCCATCATCACACCTCTGACTCTTTTCATATCCACTAGAGCCTTTTTTTGTTTGATCCCAACTCTGACATCATCATTTTTCTCCCCTTCATAACTTTTATCTTGAAATTCACCCCCATACTTTCTTTTTCTTTGTTGCCAACCTTTCCTTTCTACAAAAAAAAAAAAAAAAAAAAAAAAAAAAAAATCTTTGAACGGCCCTTCTTGGGCATTGTTATATTCTCCACATAATTTTAAACTTTAATATAACAAATTTACCATAACCAGACACTTTGATATAACACAAATATTAATACGAGCCATCTCATACAAATAATATTTACCTACCAATTACAATGTTTCCCTCCAACAGAAACTTACTTTATGAAAAAACAGTGAACAAAACTTCTCTAAACTATCAAACTTTTTACTCCACAGCAACCCCGACCATGTCACTTGAAAAGAATAAATCTCTACAAAGAAACCCTCATAAAAATACTCAAAATTCACTAAACACCTCGATGAATTAAAAAAAAACAACCAAAATGATGGCGCTGTGTTAAATTAAACAACATATTATTCCCCAGAGTACACACGGACCTGGTTTTTCCGCAAGATTGTTACTAAAAATAGAACACGTTTCCAAATTTTACGTGAAAAAACCCCAATTTTACACTCTCACGAAAGTCATATTCACACCAAAACTTAAAAACACGAA
This sequence comes from Holothuria scabra, assembly GCA_037179385.1. Taxonomy (NCBI): domain Eukaryota; kingdom Metazoa; phylum Echinodermata; class Holothuroidea; order Aspidochirotida; family Holothuriidae; genus Holothuria; species Holothuria scabra. Next base: position 41,707,596 of record CM074191.1, read on the forward strand.
AGAGAAGTACCATCCCTACAAATTGCACTAAACCGTATTTCGATACCACAAAGCATCTAGAAGGAGATAGAAATAAAGTGCCGGAAAAGTCAGAAATTGACATCGCGATAGTAACTGCATTAGTTGCGGTGCTGCCTGCAAGGCAGGCACCGCAACTAAAAATCAGGAGAAAAAGTGCACGACGGCTACAACGACCTCAGTCTCAAAAGCTTGATAAAGGTATTTTGTGTATGGCATTTTTCAATTGAATGGTGACTAAATGATTTTGGCCACAGGCCTATGGGGCAAAGGGACAAGTTACCCCAGTCGATTAAAACTTGGTGTATGGTCTTGTTAGAAGAACATCCTTATCTTACTCCGAGAGTTAGAGCACCAGACTTGCAGTCGGGAGGTCGGGAGTTCGACTCATTGCCGGGTTATACCGAAGACTTTGAAAACAGAACCTTTTGCCGCTGTGCTTGGTACTCAGTAAAAGCAATGGAGAAGGGAAAGCCAGTGAGTCACAACTGGAAAAAAGGCCGTGGCCGGCTTGACTTGAACCTATTGGTTGGAAACTGGGACGTAAAACTCCATCTAACCTAACCTAACCGAAGGGTTTGTCTTGATGTTCCGAATATGCAATGAGGTAGAGCAATGCGCGTAGCCAGAATTATGTCATGGGGGGAGAGGGTTGGTGTCATGGGGGATTGGTTCACGACATGAGAAAAAGCCTAAAGACAGAGAGAGAGGGGAAAAGCCGTTATTTTGTAGGTTTTTTTTCTTTTGCGTTGCAAGGTTTGGTCATGGGGGAAGTTTTAACCCCCCCCCCCCTTGTGGCTACGCCACTGATGTAGGGATAACAACCCATGCATTCCCCTACAACAGGAGAAAAGGTTAGGTCCCGCTAGAAGATTACACCAGAAGGGTGTAAGGTGAGACGTTAAACCCCATCTAATGTAACTTATCTCCCAGTCGATTGGGTCGGGGCAGGGATGCAATATTTCTGACAGAGCGGATAATCTTATTTTAACCGAAGAGATGTAAACGACTGCTTTATTCCATTTACAAACGCAGAAAAATACCATTTTCGGGTATCAGAAGAGTCGTGATCTCGATTTAGCTGAAAATGAGGGTCTGGAACTACCGAGCCCGTAAAGGGACATGCAAATAAAAATTATTTTGTATGTTCTACGAAATATTTATTTCGAATATATGAAATATTTTTTTTTATTTGTCGGGCTCCGTATGGAACTGCATGTAAACAATGAAATGAAGAAGATTAAGAGGACCAATCCTATCACCGCAACTACAATTCTTTTAGGGGTTCAGAGAAATTTTCAAGTGGCTTAGCTCTTTGATTGACAACTAATTCAAACAATGCAAAATACCAAAGCTTATATGACATATATAACCAAAACACTTCAGCACAGTTCATGCTGTGTATTACACACAGCATGAACTGTACCGAGAGTGTTTTGATTATACACATTGAGCTTTTCCATACTCACCCCGAAGCAATAAACTGAGATTGTGTCTAGATGAGGGTGAATTTAAGATAACTGTGGGAGGGGCTTAAGTAAGAAGGTTCGGATGATTGGTGCTGTCTGGGTGAGAGAGTTGGGCCTTAAGGCTGATTCACTTATGGCGCCTTTACTGGCTGCTCGGATTCGTCTGTAGAACAAAAATGAACAGACAGACAAAGCGACAAAACAAGACACCCTTATTAAAAGAACTGAACGAAGAGGCGCAAATTATTCTTGTACCATGGAAATAAGAGCGTGTGTATGGTCTAGTTGAAGATGATTCGCTTTCCATTTTTTTTTATCCAAGCAAAAATCAAATATTGTAGGTATTAAAAATAAGTAGGTATTAAATAAAAAACATCCGCTATTGGTATATAATAATTAGCTATAATTGATTTAAAAGTATTAGGTTGCATAAAAATTTCTAATGTAATCAGGGAGAAAGTGCCAAACGTTAACATCTTCAGTTGTTTAACCCTTTACAGGGCCGTCGGAAGCGGGGGGGGCTGCAGCCCCCCAATAATTTTGCCATATATAGTTTTTTTTTTTTTTTTTGAAGTGAGCATTTTATTACAACGAAAGGTCAAAATAAGGACTGCTTAGATACTATTAACAAGCCCAGGAAATTCATTTCCAGCTGTCTGAGGGGTTGGGATTTTTCAAAATTTTCTATACGCTCCGCGCCAACCGATGGTGGCGCTCCGCCTAGATAGTCAGCCCCAGTCAGCCCCCCAATCGAAAATACCTTCCGACGGCACTGCTTTACCGTTGTTTGGGTCCTTTTGGACCCATGCGGAGAGCTCGCCTGTCACACCTCTTTACTGTTTCACGCGGAGCTCGAAACTGCGAGTAGCTACCCGAAAATTCGGCCACAACAACGAGAGAGACAATGGTTTAAGGTCACGGGGTCAATGGCCTACGGAAGCCGATGCGGGGCGGGCTACGTCCGCTTTTCCGCCCACTCGAGGCGCGCAACAATGCCCGGATCGGAGCACAACGGTAAAGGGTTAAGGTTAGGGTGGACTTTAACTAGTGACACATGAAAATGGCACACTTTAAATCAATAAATGGGCAACAATTAGCGAGTTCGGAAATTCGTCGGGGGTTTTAAGGCTCAGGTTTTAACCAATTGATTTAATTCGGGTCGGGCCTGGCCTTTTTTTCCAGCCGTGGCTCACCGTACTCCATCGCTCGTGCTGACTAAGCACCAAGCACAATGTTCGACCTTACGGGGGCATACCGTGAGATCATACAGAAACAGTTCAGTACATAGTGTCTTGTCCTAAAATTGTTCTCGTTAATTTGTTCTCGTTTACTATGCGCATACAACACAAATCTAAGTATCTAGCCCACCCGAATGATAGATTAAGATGCAGCATTTACACCAAAAAGGCAATTTGGTAGTATAAATCACTGCAAAAAACCTCCACCAAATTTTCAGGTTGACTCAATTTTGAAACACGTGTCGTAGGTAGGTGTGGATGGGTTCGTTTACCTATAGGGTTAAGAGGATCATAAGTGTGCGCATCTGCATAGCCCCCTCCCCCTCCCCCCTCAAAAAAATGCTGAGCTCACTTGAATATTCCCATTCATCGTGCTTCCAAACAGCAATTCGTACAGTATGAAAAGTACACACGATGAGTGCAGAAGAAAAGTTCACACTGGCTCCATGACGTCCAAGGATGGCAACACCAGTGAAAATAGTAAATAAACAAGCTTTGTTGTTGTTTTTCAACTATATTCGTTATCACAGGAATGTGTCAGGATATTTATTAATAGTGAGGAACAAATTCGTGTCCATTGTACCGTGCATTCAAATGAGTTCCCGGTTGTACTGTAAAGAAGTAGAATGACCTCTTCATGGAAGGAATACTGAGAAGCTCTCAGATGGGAACAAGCCCTTCACAAAATAGGTTTATAGGCTCCTGTCGGGAGAGACGGAGGCATTTACAACCCATAACGAATCGATGTGTTTGGGCTTTCCAGTTGTTGTGAAGATGAAAGTAAGAAATACATAGATTACAGAAGTGGAGTATGTGACGAGAATAATTTTTCTATGTAACGCATGTGACCATAAACCTAGATACGACCAAACGGTTTCAAACTCTTGTAGCAGGATTGGACAAATAGACCTATTAGCGTCAAATTCAAAAATCAAAAAAAAAAAAAAAAATTGGCGACAGCCTTTCCTGGTCAAACAGTTAACCGTCATTTTGATGTCGGTTTAACGACAACTTCTATATGGTTTCGTGGAAGTTCTACCTCCGAGTTAGCACTACTCCCATGGTAATCTCGGGTTTCCTTTGTAAAACGACAGTCATCGGACGCCCTTGAATTAAAACAGGGCTGTTCATTTAATGTCATCTTGACGTCAGCAAGCACATTACAATATTTTAAATCTCCATCTGATGTCAATTTTTAAGAATTTTAATCCTTATGGTGCATTTACACTTGATCCGGATCTGATCGCCTGCGCGGGGTCTGATCCACTGCTCGAGATCAAACTTGTAGTGTAAATGCCGATCAGATCCGGATCTGATCCCCCGATTTTGATCCTAGTAAGGGGGGAGGATCAGACCCCGCGGAAGCGATAAAATCTGTAGTGTAAATGCCCGCCGGATCAACGGTGAGGTAAGGTACGGTGTGCATGGTACAGGGTTTATTTTTGTTTACACTTTGGTGCGCATGCGTATGTGCCTGTATTTCTTAATTCATTTGGAGCGACTTCCGCTTATAGCACAGAGGAGGATCCGAGTACGAGACAAGTGTAAATGCACCAGGATCAAGCCATACACGTAATTCGATACGCTGATAACATCGGGCGATCAGATCCGGACCAAGTGTAAAAGCACCCTTAATAGAGTGACCTTGGTCCAAAGTGGGACCCAACGTATGTCCAATTCCTACCCGCAATTCGATTCGCTCGATTGGCAGATTGGACGAAAGAGCAACGTAAAGATGTCTTTTAGGGTTGTTCCCTAGATGAAACACATGCTAATGGTTAAAACTTTTGGTTTAAGTCTGATCACCATAAAGTTCCCACACCCGGCCTCTTGCATGTCTGAACTTTTCTTAGACTAAGTCATTATGCAACGCTACATTCTTAAAAAGTGATTAGCAATTAACAATTATTTTCTCCCACTTTCTTAACACACCTAAATTCTTAACAGGTTTAGCTAATGAACACTAAATGTTTAGCAATTAAATATGCCTAAAATGAAAATTAATGTTTAAGGAATAAGCAAAGTAAGCTTAGCATCTACACATATTTACAAGAAACGACGGACAAGTATTCAGAAGACGTTTAATTGCCAAACACCGTTTCGAAAATTTCCCACTTTATTTCACTGTCATGGGCTAACACACATTATTGAAAGTCAACATAAGGTAATCCCAGTTTTAAAACCAGGACTATACATATAGTGCAGTTTTGCGAAACGGTTAAAATTCACAAGATTTGATGCAAACTTGGTACATACCTTCATGTACGAGGTACAATATTTGGCATGGATATGTCAATAAAAATCACCTGTTCATCGAAGATATGTAAGGTTATTTAACGTCCCCCCACAAGACACCAGGGAGTTCAGAACTTCCTGTCTTTGCATTCACACTTCGAAAGGTCTGAAGGGTTTAAAGTGATGTAGAAAACAGAAGGATATGTTAGAACTAAGGACTGACAAACAAAAGTGAATGATAGATGCCTGCAGGGAGGGATTTGTACCAGAGAGTGTCAAATCCCATGTTGTAGAAGTGACGAGAGACGTCACGTGACAGCTTTATTTACGATTCACCGTATTTCCCCCACAAGCCGACCACACAATAATTTACGTCGATCGATGGCTAAAGGATTTTGTGTTCTATATAACGCGAACTATTTCCTTCGGAAAACATCGCGTTTTCTTCCTTGGGATTATCAGCGATGGAAGCATCTAGGGAGCAGTTCTCTGGTTTAAGGGTTGAGATATTTTCTCTTTCATTTCCTTATAATCGTATGCTAGAAGGAGGAGGCACTGATATTTTGAACAATTGTCCAACAAACAGCCAATGAAAGGAACGTTTGAGAAAATTCCCCTCCCCACAACCGCCCCAACCATCTACTTTTCATTAAGGTGTGGCCCGGCGCAATCACTCCACTACTCATTATCATTTTTAAACTCCTGAAAGGGGGATTTCTATCAACCAAACTTTCAATTTTTGTAGTAGTCCTTAGCAATTCTAGATTGGCACAGCTCTTAGATTGCCACACCTTGGTCAAATGAGTATGAAAGCTCATATTACGCAGCATGTACTGCAATGAGAGTATTTTGATTTCAAAATTGTGTCTCATTTACTCAACCTGAAGCAATTGTGTCTGGTTGAGGATAAGTATTATACAGTTGTGGGAGGGTTTATATATAGGTACGTTTGAAGAATTTTAGTTTTTGTACTTAGGTGCGAGATTAGGCCTTCAAATAACCCGCGCAATTCGTAAATAAAGAATAATGGTTTGTTTGCTATTGATAAGAAAAGTATTGTTTTTTTTTTTTTAGACTTGGGAATCAACAAACAACATGTGAATTGTAAAATGTTATACATTTCCTTTGTTTATTTACATTTCTTTTCATCGCCAGTTATACTGCTATTTTTCAAATAAACTCAACTTGGTAGCATTCGGAAGATCCTGCGGCATATCGAGGAAATGTGTTTGTAGTTAGCAGAATGTCCCTGCAAGGTGAAATCAAGTTTTGTCTCTCTGGTGTAATTTGCTTTGAAAGGCGATGCGTGGTTTTCAAGATGTGGAAGGTACGGTTGACACATTTTCAACAAAAAAGCTCGAAGCAACCACATAATGAGCAGACGCTTTGTTTAATCAATCTCTCCTCAACAATCTCATCTTACCGGAGTGGGATTTCAAAAGTGACAACACACTTTGCATAAATCATCTTTGGGGTCCCTGTTTATTTCAAGGTCAACCCCACAGACTGAAAAACCAAGAAGATATGAAGTATCCCTTGTAAATGTGAGGGAGCAATATCACATGTGCTGCCCTCAAGACACTTTGGATGACAAGCCTGTAATCTCCTTTGCTTATATCTATAAAAAAAAAAAATACTTGTCAAATTTAAATTAAACTTTCAAAAAATTATGTAAATTTAGTTCCTCTTTCACATATGAAAATAACTTTTTTGCTAAATCTTCCCCTTTAAACGTTTAAATTTATAGTTTATACCAACGTTTACCGCTGGCAAATATTCTCTTAAGATGTATGTAGGATGTGAAAGGGAATTGCATGAAAGTCACTTCTTGGGGTGACTCGTTGATAAGTTATGAACTTTTATGACGGAATTTTTGCAAGCAAAAATGAGTGATATCCCATGTCATACTACTGTCAGGGTAAACTCACATTTTGGAAGTGAAATTAACGTTTAAAGGGGAGCAATAGTGGCCATTTGACTCCCAACATATGTGTAGTACATATATAAACATTAGATACTAACACCACTGTGTTGTTTTTCCACAAAAAACTCATACCGAAATAAAGTTTCAAATCTCCCGCTCTTCAAGACATGAGTATCGCCATACTCGAAGAAACACGACCATGGATCAGCTGATTGACGACGTAAAACCTGCACCTGATCAGATTTCACAAAAGTGGTTACCAACTTACCTACACTTACAGCTGAATTTATAATTACCCTTTACGAAGCTTAAAAACTTCATAGTTGCTTTTGCTTTACTGATAAAAATTTTTGATAACCCAGTAATTTTTTGTTCTTCTTTTTGTTTCATCCCTCAAATAAAAAATACTCGTTATTTCTGACTGCTTTTGTACAAACCAAGATAAGTTACTTTCGGTAGACCCTGAAACTACAAGCGGTAACAACAAGCTGGGACTAGCGAGACCGTATTTTAGCATGCTTTTCGGTGCAACAGTTTGGTTCGTTTTCACTCATTTTCGCAAAGATTCGATTTAGTCGAACCTTTTGTAATTCTCGTAAGTAATGTAGGATATTTTTGGACACTTAAACGTTAAAAGAAAGCAATCGCGAAGAGAAATCGACTAAGACACCATACACATCGATCGGTGTTATTGTTATACGGCATAGGCTATACGTATTGCTATACTAGTATAAGCCTATACGTAACGTACTGACCCTTGGTCTAACGTTAGCTTGTATAGACTGTACGGCTGGTTCACTGCGGGTGCTGGTCACATCGCTCGCAGGTGCTCGAGTTTTCCTTGGTCGAAACGGCTCAAAATCATATGCACTTGGCCCGGAAGAGGCAGCCATATGCTTTTAAGGAGTTAATCTTTTGATTTCTGAACCTTTATCTCAAACTCAACCGTTGAAACATTTGTAAAATGAATGAAACGATGGGCAGTTGTGCTAGTCTTCAGTAGTGTTACGAACGTTTGTGCAGTATAGTATATATGATATTCCGCAATAGCAAACAAAAGTATACATTAGGTGCAGGTTTTACGTCACTGTTCTGTTGCACTATGGGTAATTTCGGAGAAATATGGTGCTTTGCACTGCTTTGCCCAACTGCCTTCCAGACTTGCCTCGGAAAAACTCATACTACGTTTGACTTGGGATAAAATTGGTCTTTAATGATGCCACATTGCTTGTAATAATTATATTGAATTTCTGTGCTGTCTAGAAGGTTGTACAATTGCTTCCCTTTAATACACCTTTTTCGCAGTGGCGTAGCCAGGATGGGATTTTGGGGGAGGGGGGGCCTAGGTAACAAGTGGGGGGGCCTGGTACCTCCGAGGGTCAGGCACGGCAAGACTATCTAAGCGGAGCGCCACCATAGGTTGGCGCGGAGCGTACAAGAAAATTTTGGGCTTTAAACCTCTCCAGATGGCCGGAAACGGCACTTCCCATGTGTTTTAAGCTGGATGTACCCAGCCTTGAAATACGAATCTCATGTCTGCGATGTGTCAATAATGAGAATAAAACATCAATCTATGAAAAATGGCAATACATACACTTTTAGGGACCCCAAAACTGGGCACTCCTGATCTGTGGCCTGGGGGATGAGACTAAAGGGAGCCGGTATCTCCCTTCCCCTTGGGAAAAATTGTAAACTTCAGAAGCACGTAGATCGCAAATGCGGCAATATTTGAATCTAAGCGGAGCGCCACTATCAGTTGGCGCGGAGCGTACAAGAAAAATTTGGGCTTTAAAACCCCTCCAGATGGCCGGAAACGGCACTTCCCACGTGCTTTAAACTGGATGTACCCAGCCGCAAATGCGGCAATATTTGAATGGATTTCAGCTTACCTAAGGCAGTACCTCACCCTTTAACAGGAAAACCAAAAGTAGTTGTGTCCCCTTCTGAGAAACTTTCTTTGCGTTAGATTTCCTAGATGCAAAATGGTGCTATGTTTGGCAAAACTTTGAACTAATTATAGGCCTGAGTTTTCGGATTTTCCCTTTTGGGGGAGCATGAAAAATATAAAAATATTTTTAGTTTTTGTAGAGATTTTACAAGAGACATACATACTACCAAAGAAACAATGTGCAAAATGGTGCAGTATTTGTTCATCGGTACATTACGTTGTCAAAATTAGAAATACTACGAATAAATCCCTCAAAATAATTGAACCTCAAAGCAGAAGTATGGATCATGTGGGAAACACATGAAATCCGGACCTTGTGGACATTTTACAAATCCCCCGGACGCCAGTGCCAACTAGTAAAAAGAGGACTTGTCGAAAAAAAATCGTCCTACAGTGGCACTTGTCATGGGCAAGAGTGAGGCACGACATAGGCCTACTTGTTAAGGATGGAAGGGAAGAATTATCCGAAGGCAGTACCTTACCCTTATCTGCTTACGGCATATTTTGTGTATAATAAAGTATAGGAATGGTCGTGTAAGAGTGGTCTTCAGTGTACGATTGCCTTATTTTCAATAAATCAATCAGCCATCCGAAAGGCAGAAAGGGTCTTAACCTAACAAAGTCACATTAAAGTTTGTCGTCGAGACTTTCGTTTCATCTTCGAAGTGAAATGCAATAAACGACAGTGCAGATCACAAACGGTAGGCCTATCTAATTTAGTAAAAGTAGGCATTTTAAAGTTATTGCTTGATTTCATACGTGCGGACAAAATGTGTTTTACACACATTCATCCATGATTTTTTTTTTTTAGTTTTTGCACATTTTTTTATTTTTATTTTTTTCAATTACTCTATCAGGACGCAAAAAATCTGTGGGGGGGGGGGGGGTGGAGAAAATCTGGGGGGCCTAGGGCCCCCAGGGCCTCCCCCCCCCCGTGGCTACGCCACTGCCTTTTCGAGTTTTCGATTGAACGAAAGAAGAATTCGATAATCTCTACCTCGAACTTTTCTTTACTCGGCCGGTAGTCAAAAAGTGATTGGCACATGTTTGGTCAAACTCCCAGTCATTACGATGGGCATGGTCAGACAAGTGAGAAGGGGACATGTACAGAGCAACTGAACAAAATTGTTTGATTTCATGTATAGTTATGTCATTGTCTTTTTACGCTTTAAAACATCTCCTCCAGGGTCCCTACTAAATAACCGGTCCTTGAAAAAATTCTTCTTCTGTTGGAATAGTTTTAAATCAAAGTGCTTCAGAAAAAGTAGGTGATTATCCGAAGTCGAATTAATGATACCGTATCTGTCATCAGTGCGTTATCACAGATCAATGGATGATAAAATATCCAAAATAGTCCACTTTTACCGATGGCCGTTTACAATTAAGCTTTAATTAAACCGTCTTGTTACTAAATTGTTTGTGTAAGTAACAGAATATTACTTCTGGTTGGCTATTTAAAGTTCATATGAAACCAGGCAACTGAGATATCCATCGAGAATGCCTAACGGTTCCGCTTGAATAATGAATAGAATTGAATGTAGGTAAGAACGTGTTTTCTGACAAGAAACATTTGTTTATATTTCAATGGCAATTTAAGGTGTACACTTAGCCCTCTCGGTGGACGTATTCTCCTGCATCTGTACACCGGCTGTTTCCGGGCTATCCGTTAGAGTATATGCATGGACGTTACTACCACGGTATGTAATTCGAAAGGGCGGCCAAACACTATTTGGAAACTCGCTTGAAAAACTTAAAGTGTACCTCAAGTCAAACAAATCAAAAATATAAATTAAAGGGCAGGAGCCGTCATCCTAAATGGAAGAAGTGTAGTAGACTGTCTAGTTTCATGATTTGCCGTTGGGAGTCATGTGACAATGTTTTTTTTTTCTCTTCATATGTTAAATTTACCAGAAATAACTGCTTGGTTTACCTTGAATATGCAATAGTAAAGTCATAAAATGTAATTAAAGTTTCTTTGAACAGAAATAGGATGAAAATAGTATTATTTAGTTTTTTCTTCAAAATAAGTTTGGGGACTGTTCGTTACCTTTAAACTGCAACAGCCTAATCAAATCTTTAAAGGAAATTCTTGAACCGAGATATAAATTGTTGATATTTGTTCACTTGAAATAAATAAGTCCATTGCGCAATAATTTGTGACTTCCTTTTTGTACAAATCACATTACCTGCTTTGTTTCCCTTTAAAATTAAAAAATGTTTTTATGATCTTGAACACTTCCTGTTTACTTACAGAACGGGTTCCATAGAGAGTGCTCAATTAATTACATCACCCCATAAATGTAAGAGTGCAATCACACCTAGGTACAAGGTGCAAGAACTTTCAGAAAAACAAAGAAATACAAAGACTGTAACTTGAGTAAAACAATGACATCACAAAATTATTACGCAATGTACCATTTCAATTTGAGTGAACAAGTTTCAATATTTTACATCTCCGCCCAAAAGTGTCATATGAAGATGCTAGTTAGACTGTTAGAATTTATTTATTTATTTATTTATTTATTTATTTATTTATTTATTTATTTATTTATTTATTTATTTATTTATTTATTTATTTATTTATTTATTTATTTATTTATTTATTTATTTATTTATTTATTTATTTATTTATTTATTTATTTATTTATTTATTTGTTTGTTTGTTTGTTTGTTTGTTTATTTATTTATTTATTTATTTGTTTGTTTGTTTGTTTATTTATTATATTTTTGAATTTTTTGACTTGGGGTACACTTTAAACCAAATGCAACCTTGGAGAAGAGGGAGCATATTTAAGGTAGTGCACTTGTCGAACTATCTGTGCACTGTAATAATAACGATTTGATTCCAAGGTAGGTATTACACTAGCCGGTGGGGCGGACGAATTTTTTCGTCCAGCTCATCGCTACGAAAAAATCTATCTGAGTGGCGGCAGCCTAAAGAGGGCTGCAGCCATAGAAGCGCTACGCAGGCTAATATTGCACGTGCGGCGATTTGAAAAAGTCCTTAAAACCGTCTTCCGTCTGTTTAATTCCAAATTTCAAAGAAGCTCTCGGAAACCATGTATAACTGACTGAATTTTGAAAACATAGATATTCTATCATAACCAGATTTCCACCACAACATTAAAATACTGATTCATTCGTCCCATGACTTGTGAAGTTCTTCAAATAATTTAAAACCAGGTGTTTATGGTAAAAAGAAGTTGTGTCCAGTATGTGAGAATGTTTACGACCCATGCTCTGCGGAACTTACTTGCATTCGTGCATTTAAGCCTACCCTCTTGAAGTCAAATTAACACCCTCCCCCACTCCTGAAAGCTTTCCGAACAGATTGAACAAGGGATATGCCGTACATTTTGCGTTCCAGTACATTTGCGTTCTAATAAAATATTATGCGAGTTGTGCTCCATGTACCATGACAATATCAAAATGTTGCAGGGGGACGGTCTTTGTGTAGTACAGTCAGGCGCGTAGCCAGGGGTGTGTCATGGGGGGGGCTACACATGAGGGCAAAGTCTAAGGATAGAAATGAAAACCGCTATTTTAGGCGTTTTTTGCATTGCAGGGTTAGTTCATGGGAGGTCCTGACCCACAACACCCCCCCCCCCCCCGTGGCAACGCCTCTGAGCACACTATATCACCAAAGTTCATCGCAGTATGAAAGTACTACGGCAGAGTGATAACAATTTTCTTCCTACATGAGTAAAACGAGTACATGGATGAGTAAAGGGGATACATTCAGGGGTAGAGCTACATCGAGGTCACCCACTGAGATAACAGCAGCGTTGATATAGTCTTGGGGATCATATATACTCTGGCTTCAATGTTCTGCTAAAGGGCTTATTATAAAGTTTCAATATAGAAACGGTGCTTGTTTTGATTTATCGCTCTCGGGGGGGGGGGGGGGAATGGTGAAGGACCAGCCACTTTGAGAAATGTTTGGGGAGAAGGTGGATACAACTGAAAATATGATGTTATATTTGACGGAAACATTTCGAAACATACTTATACCAGTGCTACCTCCAATTGGCACAGCATTTTGAAATCTCTGCAGTGGAAATAAGTTGCTGTGGAAGACAACATTCTATCCCGACGTGAAGTTGGAAAGTCGGTTCAAGAGCCTATGATTGAAATGTTCTAAATAAGATGAGGATGCAATTTTTGAAAAAAAAAAAACCTTACTTCTATGCCAAAAAGAGTCGATGTTTAGTCACTCAAACTGAATCAGTGGAATAACCCTTCATTAAGTGTTACAGTTTGTAGGAGTTGAGTCAAGTACTGAAGCATTTACGTGCATGCCAAGTCCCAAATACTAGGTGCCTCACTGCATTAATGTGTCGAAAAAAATTAAGCCCCCCCCCCCAGTTATGATTGATACTTGTAATAAGGGAGATTACCTATTTAAGAGCAGCAGAGCATACTTCCCCAAGAGCACCAGAAGAAACCAAAAACATTTTTCAAATACTTAAACATTAAAACTTCATTCATGGTATCACCATTTTGAATATATTTTAAGGAAGTTTTTAAGCTTGTAAAATTGTCTCAAAGGGAGGGGTACCCTCACTCTAAGACTACATTGTGATATCGTAAAAATTGACAGTGTTCCCCTTGATTTACATCTCCAAAATACAATCATCTTAATACATGATAGTGCCCAGGATTGCGCTAACCTACGTAGCTACCCTCTGTCTCAAACAGCTTTTCGCTCGCTGATAAGATAGTTGCACGTTTAAATAAACTGGCATTTTATTTCTTCAACCTGGTGATATTATGACACGTTTCAATAATTTGCCATTCTTTCCGGTGCCCTGCCTAAACTCCAAAGGGGGATAATGTAATTCAGTTACATAACCGGTGTACTGAAAAGTTTACACTAAAGGCTTACGGTTCCTAGAAAAAAATACATTTTTGAATGATGACGTCACTACAGTAAACACACACACTCTAAAAAGTGTTGTGTAGAATTTACACAACATTGTGTGACTAGTCCACTAATCAACAAATGTGTAGAAAGTACACATGGTTGTGTAATAAATATACACAACGTGTATAAATTACACAGTGTTCTACACAACCTTTTTTTAGAGTGCAATGCGGTCCTTTCTTCCGTGAAAGTACTTCTTTTCTTCACCGAGAGGTAAGTTTTAAGAAGAATGTTTTCATTTAAATTTACTCAGCACTATTTTCCCTGAAGACCTTAGCAACTAGGGGATTGTCCTGGGGTTCGCGAAATATTTCGGAGGAACGAAGTTCGGGAAAGAGTTGCAATGGTAGACGCACTACATCAAAAACTCGAATGACTGTCACATAATGTCGTTCTTTCGTAATACCACATAACGTGCAAATACACTTACATTAAATTATGTAGGCTCACTTTGCTTAAAAAATGGAATCTAAAGTCATTTTGGTTTTTTTTTTTTTTTTTTGTCCTTTGCTCAAAACAAGCAATGGAGTAGGGTAAACAAGCCAGTGAGCTTCAACTGGCAAAAACGCCTTGACCGACTCGACTTAAACCGATCGATTAGAAACTTGCCCCCATGCCCCATACCCCCTAGTAATATACTCACTTTGCTATAGATAACAGTCCATATTTACTAATGGTCAAGTTATGTTAAAAGCTTTGGAATGGTAGACCCACAACAAGGTATGACGATTTAGGCATGCAAAGTTTAAAACATTGCTCTCAAGACCAATTGCACGTTGATGATAGAATTTCATGATCATATGCAAGTAGCTTACGCGTACACACGCACACCCACACGCACAACCATACATACACACACACATATACACATATATATATATATAACATAGTTATATGAATAAACATATACCGTGTGTTGGAAAATAAACTAAATAGTGTCAATACGAAGTATAACACTGTAATTCCAACGAAATGGTGATACACAAAGAACACTACACAAATAACGTTTCGATTGCCCTGCAATCTTCCTCAGAAATGACCACGACAGTTAAACTTGACGGACTCACTGAAGCTTTACTTATTGATTGAATAAGAGGATAAAAAAGATGTGTCCCGGTTAAGGCCAGTGCTGTGGGATTGGAGTTTGTGTATTGTGCAAATGTAAATCAACAATTAACAGCTAGGTGTCCGAAAATTTGACAACTTTGAAGTAATTTTATCTACTTTGTAAATCTAGAAGGGCGTCCCTGTTCGCTTACGTATTCCTATAGAAAAAGTGTGTAGAAACGTTAAGACGAAACTTATATTTCGCTCCAAAAATTTTTTCCCCCTAAGGTCGACTTTTTCAACAACAACTTTCCCCTAAGTGCCAAATTATATATATATATATATATATATATATATATATATATATATATATATATATATATATATATATATATATATATATATATATATATATATATATATATATATATATATATATATACATATATATATGTATATATATATACATATACATATATATATATATATATAACGCTCAATCCCACCTTAGGGGGAAATTGTTATATCTGTTTGTAAATAGGGCGAAAAATAACAATAAAATACATAAGGAAAAGGGTTCGCCCTTACGTCTAAACATATAAACTACGATATTTCAATGGCCAGCCATCCGTCCGTGTTAACATCTAGGTGTCCGTAAATTTTACAAAATTGAAGTTATTGCATCTACTTTGTAAATCTAGGAGGGCGCACTTGTCCGTTTACGTATTCCTATAGATAGTGTATAGAAACTTTAAGCGAAACTTATATTTCACCCCAAAATTTTTTTCCCCCTAAGGTAGACTTTTCAACAACAATCGAAATTTTACAGCGATCGCTTCGGATTTGATGTTTGTCGTGTCCAATTGTTACTGTTGGTTGTTCAGTTTGGTTTTTGCCACATGATGAAGGGTTTATACCCGAAACGTCGTGGAGTTTTCCACAAACTTTTAAGCACTTTTTACTACCTCTTTTCGACCTACACAGTTCAACAGTGCTCCGCAGCATTTCGACCCTATATATATATATATATATATATAGCAAGAATAAGAAAGTTCAACATACCCAAAAAATAAGCTCTCCGCAAAAGGATCCAAAAGTAGTTTTATGTGTTTGATCCAAAAGTAGTTTTATGTGTATATTGTTGTAGCTGTTAGATTCAACTGAGGAAGGTCGAAGACCGAAACGTTTTGAAATATTATTAAGCAGAGCTGCAAACATTGTGTTTCTCGCTATTTGTGTTTTTTGTTTATACTTTCTATATATATATATATATATATATATATATATATATACTAGCATAGAAGTTCGGTTGACACCTCCAAAACAGTGCTCGATTCTTAAGAAGAGCTATGTATGATAATAATAAAGGATGGAGTTTACAGGTAAGGCAGACAGACTGTTTCGTACACGGTTAGTGCACTCCTCGGTGCCTAAAATAAAACTGCGTATACCGACTTCATGTTATAGGTCACTGCGCTTAATAGATGATTGTTTTGGTGTCTACATTTTGTCATTATTTCGTTTCTTTTGTTCAGGGTGCATAGGTCCGGCTTCAATAGGATAAAGTATTTCTCGGCTATGCACAGGTTACATCTTTTTGTTGCGGGGTTGTATGGGTTTGCTTTTGTGATAATCCTTCATTTGATGCTGAAGTCTTTTTTGGCATTCTTCAAATCCAAATCCAAAAAATACCAAAAGGCATTAACAGACGCCTATCGGAAATATCCTCATCAGAAACAGAATTCGACGAAGCTAAACACATCTACCAGAAGGCACTAAACGAAAGCGGATATGACCACAACCTTAAATACGAACAAAAAACGAAAGAGCCAAAAAGAAACAGACAGAGAAATATAACATGGTACAACCCACCGTACGACAAAAACATGAAAACAAATATCGGCCAAAAATTCCTACAGATCGTCAACAAATGTTTCCCCAAGGACCACCCACTTCATAAAATATGCAACAGAAACACTATCAAAATATCATACAGCTGCATGCCGAACATCAAAACCATCATCCAGGGAGAAAACAAAAGGAAAATCAACAAAGAGAAGGAAGAAGAAGAAGTAAAAAAATGCAACTGCAGAATCAAACAAAATTGCCCCCTCAACGGAGAATGCCTACAGTCAGGAATTATATACCAGGCTGAAGTTACAAGTGAAAATAACAAAGAAACATACATCGGGCTCACGGCAACCGAATTCAAAAAAAGATATAGCAACCACAAAACCTCATTTAACAACGAAAAAAAGAAATCAGCAACAGAATTAAGCAAACACATCTGGGATTTGAAGAATGCCAAAAAAGACTTCAGCATCAAATGGAGGATTATCACAAAAGCAAACCCATACAACCCCGCAACAAAAAGATGTAACCTGTGCATAGCCGAGAAATACTTTATCCTATTGAAGCCGGACCTATGCACCCTGAACAAAAGAAACGAAATAATGACAAAATGTAGACACCAAAACAATCATCTATTAAGCGCAGTGACCTAAAACATGAAGTCGGTATACGCAGTTTTATTTTAGGCACCGAGGAGTGCACTAACCGTGTACGAAACAGTCTGTCTGCCTTACCTGTAAACTCCATCCTTTATTATTATCATATATATATATATATATATATATATATATATATATATATATATATATATATATATATATATATATATATATATATATATATATATATATATATATATATATATATATATATATATATATATATATATATATATATATATATATATATATATATATATATATATATAATATAATTCTTAAGTGGACGCTTCCTTGAGAGACAGAACTCCTTCGGGAGTATTGTTTTGGCCCGTCGAACGGCTGTTCGCCAGAAGGTCGAGAAGAATTTAGAAAAAACCTATCGCAGAGTCTACTTTCATATTTTTATGCGCATAACAATTGCACTTCTTCCGACATAGCATCTGTAATCATTGTTACTCATGAAATATGTTTTCACCCTTTTTGGTGTTTCCAGTAGAAGCGAAAACAAGACGGGTTGGATTAGAGAAAGGTATGTCATCTAGAATAAGCACTGGATGGATTGCATGCAAAATGTGGTTGACACTGAAACTTGAAAATATAAAAAGAAAAGTGGCGGAGCTATTCCGGTCAGAGATTGTGAGTAAGTCCTGCAGGCGGGAAGCATAAACAGGTTGTTAAAAACCTAATAAAAAGCGCCGGAAGGCAATTTTGGTCCGTTCAGTAGACTGTCGTCCCCTTTGACCACATGGACGCCTTGCCTCTCAAGAGGGAGAAAATGACATCATCGAGAAAGATTAAGTCAGGGAGTTGTGAGTGACTCTAGCATATCCCTGGCAATTTTTTTCTATCACATTGTCGAATTTCCTCGCTTAGAACCGAAGGAATTAAGAGATAAGTTACACTTTTAAAACGTGCTTGACTTGGTGATCTGATGTGATAATCTTTATGGCACTGGCAAAGACATGTTTATGGGTTTGTCAGTCAGAACAGTTTATAAACTTTATCAAAACGACTTTTAAGGTATGATAACCTTAAACATCCCGTTAAAGGGTCACCCTGTGCAAAGTTCTCCCCAAAGTCGTTGCTATCCGGCTGACATTCCTTACCGTTTTATCTTAGTCTCTGGGGATTTAGTTTTTGTAATATACGTAAATATCTTTAAAACATTGCAAATAACAAAACATAAAAACCAATATGGTTTACCACTACCTCACAACAGTGATTGTGACCAGGAAGCCTGACTTTTATATCCGCAGGGAAATTTAGGGTTGTTTCAGAATTGACGTTTAAGTTGATGTAAGCTTAAGATTACGTGGACAGATTACATAATCCGGTTTCAGAATTGTAAAAAAGGGTCGAAATACAACTCTTTTGGGAGGCCAATTTGAAAGCCATTAAATCGTATCCTTCCTGCACTCTAAAAAAGTTGGTGAAAAAACTCACCAACACTGGTCACGTAAGTTAATACTTGTTGATAAATGGGATATTCAAGAGGTTTTTTACCACTTAATTGAGTAACCATCCTGTGGGGTAACCAAATAAACAACACACTGATTCTGGGGAAGAATTTACCCAAATTCAGGTATTTGACATTGTTGGTGATTTTTTTAACCAACTTTTCGAAGAGTGTGGAAGGCAAATACGCGACCAGGGAGCTGGAAATCTACTAGGAGCAGGAATGGTGCTACGGTGCACAGGTCGTCCTAGCGTAATACAGTAACCATAGTATTGTATATACATAAAAGACAAGGCAGGTCACATCGTTGTACACCGCTGAAGGCTTCGAACAAAGTTATTCGGGATTTCTTACCTGAAAGTTGATTTTACTTCTTCAAATTTTTTCAAGAACGTTCTCAAAGCCTTCTCTGATGGAAAAAAAACCGTCGCTGCTTTTCAAAACAAAAACCTCATATCAGATGCAAACAATATTCACATCCGACTAAGTATTAACATTCATCGTGATCATTTATCTCATATTCTTGACGTCACATTATGTTATGGGAATTTTCCTGTATGAATCCGGTTCTCGCATTGTATACTGCTGTACACGCAATAACTATCAAATGAAGAACCGAACTCGTGCTCATTTTAAGTGCGTACTTTTCTGTCATTTTTTTCTTTCTCACTTTTTGATTCCTTGCCAAAGGCAGGCAAGGAATCTATGCGATGGTGATGTCGTGTGTGTGTGTGTGTTTGTGTGACGGCCGCTTGAAAACACTATATCTCACGTAAGATAACTCTGAGAGATTTCAAACTTAGCTTGTAGATTGCCCATATTGAGTAGATGATCCCTATTGTTTTTGGTGGAGGTCAAAGGTCATTTGAGGTCACAAGAGGTAAAAGGTCAAAACCTTGTGAACACTGTATCTCAAGAATGGTAACTGTGAGTTCTCTTATACATAGCATGTGGATTGTCCATGTTAAGTAGATGATCCGTATTGTTTTTGGTGGAGGTCAAAGGTCATCTGGGGTCACCAGAGATCAAAACATCAAAACTTTGTAAACAGTATATCTCAAGAAGGGTAACTGTGAGGGATCTCATACTTAGCATGTGGATTGTCCATATTAAGTAGATAATCTCTATTGTTTTTACTGGAGGTCAAAGGTCATTTAGGATCATCAGAGGTTAAACCTTGCACATACTATATCTCCAAAAGGGTAACTGTTAGGGTTTATATTCATTAGTGCATAGGGTTAAGAGTTTTGAATGGCATGGGTAATGTAAGATGCATCTGGTAAGCTTTCGGAATCCACTTCATTGTGAAAATGATCAAGTTCGGTAATTTCGAAATATGTACTTTAGCAATCTCACTATATTAAGAATGTCTAAAGTGCATAAAAGTGCATTTGGTACAGTATTTATGTTGATTTTGGTTTGAAACTTTGCCCTATAACATTTAGTGCCAGTATTAATACGCATAAGAGTCAGTGGGTAGAACAAAATCTGAAAGAGTTAAAAAGGGAAAAAAACTGTTCATCAGGCTGACATGTTAGTTAATTTATTTTTGTCATAGATATGCTGATTTTGCCATTAGTATCTCGGCCTATAGATTTTCATGAAATATGTGAGTTAAACAAAGGCTGTATGAGGTTCATTTGGAGGCATACTGTAGTCTGAACATATTGGAGAAAGCTTCCATGCCCACAAAGCAGAGGAATTGTTCAGAGGGGAACTTCATGAGTGTAAACTTTGAACAGATCAAGTATCAAGCTCTGTATAATGCCCAAAATTTCTTTTAGAGCATACAATCTTTGTTTCTTCCATAACCCTAAAGACAAAATGCGGATAACATTAAATTTAGTGTCAAAGATTGTGAAAAGTTAAAGACAAACCTTGTGCCACTGTCCTCATAAGGACATGTTAGTGGGAACTAGATAATTAGATACGCCACGGGTAATTAATTTTATAAAAAGAACTACATAACTGATCATTTGGATCAAATACCCTTGAGCATGCTTGAACTGAGATTGCCTTATTGAATGAATCAAATTGTAACTGACCCACCAGAGTCTGTGAAAATTGCTGGTCACTGTTATCCTACCTAATTCATCACATTTGACTGCCACAGTGTCCTGAGGGGTTTTCTCATTGAATCATACAGCTCAATGGATTTAACCATTTCCTACCTGTCTAGAGGTAGTGTCTGACACTTATTTAGCCCTCTTAGTAAGGCTTGTCTATCAGAAAGTACTGTAGATAAGGTAATCAAAACAAACATAATAGTATCTACTGTGTATCAAACAAAGGACACTTGACTTGTACTCTGTTATGTGGTGTTCCTACAAGCAGACAATTTAAGGCAAATTACAAATCTTGTTAATTTCTGGATTAATAGGGTTCCCATTTTTTGTTAATTTTCAAGGATATCATAGTTATTGGGAAGGGCATTACACCAAAAAACAAATACAAAAGGACCACCACTAATAGCCAAGGTTACACCTTTCTGTTGAGATGTCTCTACTGTATGTTCCAATTTATGGATGACTGTTAGGATTAAGGCTTGTTGTAACACTAACCTTAATGCAGTCAATTTTTTGGATCATAGAGACATCATTATGTAGAGAGCTATCCTCAGTACTCAAAATTTTGATTTAAAGGAGCATATGTTTCAAAATTATCTCTTTATCAAGTTAATAGACAACATAGTTTACCAGCATCATAACTGCGTGGGAGATTTCTCATGTTTGTGGAGGTTAAAGGTTGGGGTCACAAAAGGGCAAAACCTTGATGACATGACATTTTTATGTGGTTATTTAACTGTGGAGGGATCTCATACTCAGTTTGTGAATTGCTCGTATTTAGCATGTTGATTGTCTTTTTAGGTAGTTGCTCCCTTTTGCTTTACGTGAGGGTGAAAGATCATTTTGGATCACATGACCTTAAATTGGTTTTGACCTTACTAGTATACCTCAGTATTTGTGAGGGATCTCACGCTTTTCATGTGGGCATCCATGTTCATTATTACAATATATCATATGGCAAGGAATCACTAAGCCTTTTGGCTTTCTAGTTATAATGTGAACGGTGGTTGAAAATTCAACGAAAGAGAATTTGTCCGCACTTTAAGACCTTTTGAGAAGGTCCCAAAATGTTCCATGCCGAGACGCTGCTGCAACATAGATACCAGTGTGGGGCACAATTAATTAATTATCTGAGTTTGTTGCATCATCTGTACCCTCTAGAGATCTATATGCTCTCACCTCGTTCGGACTGTGTGAAAAGCAATTACTTGACTGACTTGTTGACTAACCCAAATATTATGAACTTTTATGTATTGTAATACACGTGCTACTGTCAGTCGAGTAATTAGATGGGAAACCTGACTAATCAAGTGTGATTGTAGTGTGCTGCGATACGGCGTGTAATCAGAGAGTTCTAGAATGTTTCAAAAAGTAAGAAAGTCTCATCATGCTAAATTGAAGATTCACCGCAACATATAGCGAAATTATTTTTTGTGCAACATGGAGTATTGTTTGTTGCGAAGGCACTTGATTTGTTGCTTTTAATATGTCATATTTTGAGTTAACGGAGGCATTTAAGTTGACCTGTGACATACACTCTTTCATTGTATTCATGAGATCTCAAAATCCAGGTACCTGCAGCTAAGTACCTTTCAAAAGAGACATTTCCGAGAGACCAACCGCTCCAAATTTTTGAGGTGAAAGGGTACTTCAACTTTAATTTTGTTTGGTCAAATGGATTGTTTATTTATGGATTGTCCACGATGTCTGTCTCTGTAGTTTAAATATTTGGGTTAAAGGTTTGCGTTCGCATAAAACAAACACTTGCTCAAACGACAAAGAATGTGAGGACAATTATTTAAAGCTAGTAAATTTCATGTTTTTAACTGAAAAGATATTACTAATGGTAGAGATAAAAAAGATCAAAGAATTTTGGTCAACCATGTTTAAAAATATCTACCCGGAGGTTGATATTTCATTTCATTTCATTTAAGCTATCGCTTTAACATGTAAAAGACTATGCATAAGATCAGAAGAAAAGGTAAAATGGACTTCTTTCATATTAGACGGGTCAATTTAGAGTCTGACCCCAAAAAATTGCAACAAAAGGTCTTTCAATGGTTTCCATGCTATTGGATATAGTGTATAAGAGGAAAAAAAATCTATCAAATTCGAAGCGCGGAAAAGGTGGTCACAATAAAAAAATTAAAATGGCCGTCGGCCGCCATTTTGAAAATGAGAAAATGTTATATAACTGTCGCCAGATGAACTGTAGTGATGCCGAAACTGTCGATTCCAACTATTTCTAACATGATAAATGCACTGGAGTAAACCTGATGTACCTTTGGCATCATTTCTACACACCTAAATCAAAGATGGCGGCTGCCCGCCATTTTGAAATAATAAAATGTTATTCAACTGGCACCAGATGAGTTAGAATGATGAAAAAAGTGCCGATTCTGACTATTTCTTAAATGACAAATTCACTGGAGTAAGCCTGATGAAGCTTTGGTATTATTCCAACACCTAGATCGGCCATTTTGAAAATGATAAAATGTTATGTAACTGGCACTTGATGAGTTGGAGTGATGAATGAAGTGTCGATTTTGGCTACATCTAATATGGCAAATTCACTGGAGTAAACCTGATGTAGAGTTGGTATCGATCGGTTAACTCGTTAATCCAAGATAGCAGCTGTCCGCCATTTTGAAAAAAGTACAGTGTAGTACCTTTATAGCTACAATGTGCTGGTTAAACTCCACACTTAACAGTGTCAAATTTCTACTAGGTCTCAGATGATCAATTTGCTCGAGTGAGTTTCAAGAAGAAGCAGCCCTCCTCATCTGCATCGATTACTGCGTTGGTTACTATGAACTGTCAGTTTAAAGACATCAACAAATTGGATGCAATTAGCCATACCAGATGCTTTGATGTAGCCTCTTCATGCAAAATGTTGTTAAACCAACTTTGATTTGCTATTTTCAGGCCATAAAAAATGATAAATAGGCTCATTAGCCATTGCATACCTTGACTAGTAAATAACGCCCTTCAGATACAGTGTAGTGGACAATATTTGATCAGCAAGACTGATACAGTAGCACTAGGTGACATCATGTCAACAACAGAATGGCTTAACTTACATCTTGAAACTTACTAAGCTGTCACTGCTAAAATAAATAAACTTATTCTTCATTACTGTCATTAGGTGCATTACAGCCAAGTTGAGATGATTCTCACAATATGTTAGTCGGCATGAGCCAACTGCTGAGGTGCAGGGAAGCCCGTATAAAAGAAACGAGGCAATGCCTCTACGAAATACCAAATAACTTCCACTAAATGCATCCCTCGGCAACCTCTTTGTACTCATCCTAACAAGAAATTGGTTTATAACGGTAATTTTATCTACAAAATTGGGTGCGCCATGGGGGGGGGGGGGGGGGGCAAGCCTCGCCGGAAATATGAGACATTTTCAGTTACTAACTTGAAAAACAAAGTACTGACTGATCCTAGAAACATTCTCTGGTTTTGCTATTAAGACGACATTCTTTCGTTTTTTAACATCTCGGAATTCTCTGCACTAGTCTAGTAAATGAAATTAATAAAATTCATGCCTCTATTTAATTTACATTGAGGCCTCCTACAAATCGGATACATATTTAGACCTCACCATATTGATATTCAAATTGAAGAACTTTGAAACCCAAGGGCTGCTGAACACCAAAGTCTACACAAAGCCAACAGACACCTATCAAATTGATAGGACTTCCGGTCACCCACTCGCCACATTTAAAGGTATTTATACGATGTTGGCGCTCCTCTTAGATAGTCTTCAGCCTCGTCCTATAGAGTGATTTCACCTACGTCACAAGGCCTGCCCCTTTTGACGGGCATACGCATTTAGTGTAGCTAGCTGAGAAGCAGCTGACGACCCACTGTGAGAGTGTTGCACTAAGACAGTATTGATTTTTGCCCGGCAGTGGGCTGGTTTCCCAGTTGTGACGTAACGTGAAAGGACTTACCCCACCAGGTATTCAAGCTTCATGTATTCATGCTGTCAGAACCTGGCCTGGTGGCTCCTCAATTCAGTTGTAAAAACATCCAGTCCGTTGGAATTTCGGACCATGACACTCCCTAAATATGAGGTCATATAGAGACGGCCGCCTGTCTACTGATAAGCACTGGGAAATATTAATACTCATATTAATATGCAAATTAGATAGGGTTACAGGTCAAATCGTGTTTCTGATACATAAAAAATATAGGCCGCAGTTAAAAATAGTACTTCTCAAAAAGTTCCTGATTTATATAGACCTGGGATTTTAAGATACATAATATCCCTGTCATTCAGGACAACCGAATGGGGTTTAGTAAAGAAAACAATTTTGTGTTGCTATGGCAACTACAGCACATGAAGACAAAAAAGAAAGTCACCAATGTCAATATTCTTCATCGAGGATAGGCAGGTCTAGTTTGATGTAATTTCCAATGACTCAAATCCTCGGCTTAGTCTTCTGCTAACACTATATTTTGTCTTTTTACCCTATCTAATTTGCATATTAATATGAATATTAATATTTCTCATTATTTTTCAGTAGATATCCCTTTACAGCATAAAAGGGCCAAATCTCACATCAGTCAATGCCTGATGTGAGATTTGGCCTAAATATATGTAGTAAACAAGATTTTTGAAATACAGAGGGCGCCCTTCGAACTTTAAACGTCAAAATGGGGCAGGAAAGCCCGGAAATGGCCAGAATACTCTCGATTTTCACAATGAGCCACCCAAAATTGACCAAATTCACTTGGTCTCATAAATTTTGCTTTCTGGTGACGACACCTATCCCTTCTCCACATCGTCTATGGCGGCCATTTTGGATTTGACCAGTTTAACACCTTTTCCGAGGTAAAATTTTGATAGATTTTTTTCCTCTTAGAAAGTACACCCCAAAGAACTAAAAAAAAACAGTGTTTTGTTGCAATTTTTCGAGGTTCGGGCCATTTTGGGCATAAATTGACCCGTCTATATCAGGGAGTTCTGTTGCAACTCCCTGTCTATATCTTTTAGCTGATTCCTCTGACCCTTCCGTTTTCTTGGTGCTTGTTTTTTTTTTTTTTTTTTTTTTTTTTTTGGTTTAGAATACCACTGATAGATAAACTGAATTAAGGGGCACGACTGGAAAAAAAGGTCGCGATCAGCTCGAATTAAAGTGAACCTCACGTCGAAATTCAAAAATAGCATTAAAGGAGCATGAAAAAATGAAGTCTAACAATCTAAGCCCCATCTATCATAGAACATTCCTGAGCAAATGTTAAAGTTTACTTACTTAATTACAACACCCCCTGCGCTATCATACTCTTTCTACCTGAGTGGTTGCGATATTTCAAATCTTTTAAACAATCCGGGCCGAGAGATGTTGGCGTTCGGCTTAGATAATCTTCCGAGCAGGATTACAAAATGACACCTATACTTCGGTTATGCTTCCAAGCCTGGGGAATGCCATTTCTGCCTATCTGAGGTCGAAATTTTTCTTTCAAAATTTTTAGTACGCCCATGCATTCGAACTAATGGTGGCGCTAGTCTTAGTCGTTCGGACAAGGTCGTATTTTTCAGGCAGTAAATCCCATTATAAATGCCCCTGTGTAAGCCTTCGCGGGTGACAGTTCATGGAAAAGAGTTAAGTCCACCATTTTGAGTAAAGGGGAAACACTCTCCTTCAGCTGGGTTGATGTTGAAGTCTGTCGTCTTTCGTGATTGGCTGTTAGGAATCGTGAGGCAACATTTTTCTCACTAGATTAAAATATTTCAGAGAGTATTCATTGATTTACCTTAAAATATGCAAATATGTTTAGGTCATGACATATCATTAAAGATATTTGAAAGCAAATGAAGAAGTCAGCTGTGGGATCTGACTGTTGTCGGGGACACTGCTTTTATCCTTCATGTTTCATTCTAGCTTTTCAGTGGCGTAGACCCCCTCCCCCTATGACCCTCCCCCCCCCCCCCTTGCAATGGAAAAAACGCCTAGTAAGATAACCGTTTTTCTCTATACCCTTAGACTTTTCCCTCATGTCGTGCTCTCCCATGACACCAACTCTACCCCACCCATTACACAATCCTGGCTCCGCGCCTGCTATATGTCAAAGAAATGTGTCAAAAACTATCGTTGGAAGATTTTTAATATATCACATTACAGCAACCTTTGTAGTTACATATGAAGATATGAAAAATTCTATTCAAAATCTGTTTACGGCATGTGTTGAAGTGTTGAATTGGGACTGTTCACTTGCTAGATATCTGATAGAAAACTTACAAGTAACTCTTCAAAGAGAGTGTTTAATTGTCGAAAACATTTTGCAATAAATTGTTTTGAACAAAGCTTCGAATAGAGATTGATTACCTTGACACTTCTATCACCGCATTGGAAAACGTGATTTATGTCTAATACACTTTAAATTTACGACAAGTTGGAGGTTTTTGACGTCTTGGAATCGTAAATAAAATTCGAAAGTCGCTTGCACCTGTGGAATAATCTCTTTCATACATTTTTGTAAAAAATGATCTTTCAATTTATTAGAGTGATTGATAACTATGAAGGTAAGCTGGAAAAGCACACTAAAATAACATTTTCCAGAACACTTGAAAACAATTCTCATAGCCTTAGAAAATATGCAGGTCAAGTAAATAGAGGTAGGGTCGATGTTTGTGACTGCTCGGGCAATTTTACTTCGTTTCGCAGTTCGGTTGAAAAGATTCCACTGAATATAGAAATATTCAACCCGTCCATGCACTTTCCACATATGACTAAATGACATTTTGATGCTCTGACTTGTTTCCGCTTCGTGAATAGTAAGTTTTGTAAGGCTGACATTGTCCAAACATTCCGTTTTAAACACGTTTAATTGCTAAACGTTTAGTGTTTAATTTCTACACATGTTTAGAAAAGGAAGAAAGGAAAGTTTTTAACTGCTTAACACGATTTTCAGAGTGTCAAACAATGGACTCTTTAGTTTCGTTCCCACTTTTATTCTTTTTTTCTCTATTTTTTTGTCTTTCTGTGGAAATTTCTGTTCTGTAAATTTAAGCAGTGTGTACTCTATAAGACAATTTCACTGACGTCATTTGACGGGCAAGCGTCTGTTTTATCAACGCATGCAGTAAGAGTACTTGCAACGCGCGCAGTAAATATCACTGTAGTTTCTATAGGAATACCGTATGCGTCTGCTAAGCGTAAATACACGAACGCATTTTGCCCTTCAATGCCGAGCAAATTCAATTGCGTGACGTCACACGAAGTTGCCTTATAGACAAATCCGATCAGGACTTGTGTTTAGTGACTGCAGGCAGCCATTAGTGGGGCCCATTAACATTAAATCGTCTTCTTTATTGTCCGCATGGATTTTAAACCCTCATATTTAGTGAAATTGAAGGAGTCAAGATACACTGAATTCAGTGTAGAACCATCCATGATACAGTTCAGCAAGGAAATAGAAAGATTAAAAGGTGATAGGCCCCAGCAATGGCCGACTGAAATGATACCATCACATGCTGCCCGGACTCGTCTACAGACAAGTGACCACGAACATTTCCGCCACATTAACTGCTGAACTGCGTTTTAAAAATGGATACTTCCTTAAAAACATTTTTCCAAACTTGTTGGCCGGGTTCCTGTTCCCCTTCATGTCATTGTCTGAGTACGAGTCCGAGGTAGCACTCCCATGGTATGAGCAAGGAGTTGCAGCTCCCTGATGCGAGCCAGTCTGTAAACAGCAGCCTCTCCAATATTGCATTTACTTTCATTAATTCTTGAGTAGGGACTTTTCTAAAGACTCTAGACTGTCAGCTTTGTAGATACATGAGCTGTGATGTTAAGTCGTGTCCGAAATTAGGGCGATATTGTTACATGCCGATGTTTACATATGTATGTGAATTCCATTACTCAACCACAGTGTCAATCTGTCAGGTCACGTGCATGGGACAGTATTTAAAAGCTCAATCCTCTCACCCGAACAATTCCCATTCTTCTAGCATTCTTACTTAGACCCTCCCACAACTGTATAACATTCATCCTCATCCAGACCCAATCCAGTTTATTGCTTCAAGTTGAGTTTACAAGACCCCAATGTGAAATCAAAAGGCTCAGTTTTGTACATGCTGTATAATATGAACTTCGGTACTCTGCATTTTTTGAACTAGATGACAACCAATGAAGGGATGGAGTAAAAAGCCTGACCGAGAGCCTAGCAGATTGCAAGGATAACCATAATTTATTGTTATGAGATATGTAATACTATGGCCTGTAATAATTCAACATACACACCGGGTGGCACAAGTAGTAACAACACCATCCTGTCCCCTGAGCCCCCCCCCCCCCCCCCACAAACTATGGCGGAGCGCCACCATACGCTGGCGCGTAGCGTGCAGGAAAATTTTCGGCAACAAAATTAATATCGTACTTTCAAAGCCTCTTTGGCCTTTTGTATTTTAACTACCTCCCAAAATTGATACCTCCCAGTTCGCCGGAAATGATACCCTCTCAGTCTCCATGGTCTTTTGAATTTTGACTACCGGTATCTATTCTTCATTTTTAGAATTTTTAAATATGGAATTTAAACTTCCACTACGGCAAATTGACTGGTTAGAGAATTTCACAGGTGCGTAATTTATAAATTTATAAATGGATATGACCATATCACCGCTTTTTATGCTGTATCCCAAAGAATGACCTGCCAGAATCTCAGTGGTCTACCGACTTTTAACATCACTAGGTGGTATGTCCTTCAAGCTGTTCATTCCACAATTTGGCGAGTATAATTTCACTGCGTAAACATATGCGCCTGTACTTGTGCTCCCGTATTAACCCTTTAACTATTCAGGTTCTAAAATGCCTCCTGTAAATGTCCCATGCCTGATTCATGATTCAAATGTCCACAAAAGCTGACACGTCTTCTCAATTTTTACAAATACCAAAATATGTGCATTTTCTGAATTAAAAGCAAGATAGGCAATTCTTGTGTTTTGGGGAAATCTGCACTGAACTGGGCACTTAAACAATTTCTAATTCAATTATTGGTTTCACTTTGTCATTTTGGTATCTTAACTGTGCTGTTTTTTATCTTTAATTAAAGCCCATTCTTAAAGGGGCAGGTATGCTTTTTTTTACTTTAGCAAATTTTGTCCAACTCAATTTGGTCACCTTCGATTTTCATCTGGGGGCAAGGCATTTGACCGGAGAGCTCCATCCCCGACCTATCCTCCCTCGATGACGCCTGAGCCACTGCGCTAGAGTTACTTTGCAAAACGCAGATATCGACAAAGACGTGTAAGGCATATTGAGATACGTTTGTATTAGCATAAGACTCCATTTATATAAAAGAATTATCAAATTCAACGGCTGAATAGCAAAGACTAGTTGTACGAGAATCAATTCTCCTCATCCAAAAAGCATGCAGTACATACAACTTTTAATTAATTTATTATAAAGACATTTTACTTTCATAATTAAACACTTGCTCACAATAAATTGTGAAATCATATATTTTTCAACTTATCCGTGAAAAAAGATTATAAAATACAAATTTGATGAAAAAGTACATATGTTAATGTTGAGACCTTTGCGACAGTAAACTCTCTGGTGAATCATACATCTTCTTGAGGACGAAAAAGTTATACAAGGACTTCTTAAAGGACACACCTTTCATCTCCAGCGAATTTAACCAACACATCCCGAAGAGACAAAACAAATCGCACGTCATTGTAATTAAACAGGAACCAAATTAGGGATTATCTTTTTAAGCCTAGAGAGATCTTTTTCCTATCGCAGAGAGGCCTTTTCCCGACTAAGTTGTGGCATAGTTTAAAGCAAGATATATTAAAATTTATCGCCAATTTGAATAAAACACTCCTCCTTGATTGGTTCTTGCTCGGATCCCGAATTTTTAACGTAATGACCTGTGGAGTTCTTACAAATTTGTCCAGGCTATTACGTTCCACCGCGAATGTGAATATTCATAAGTTGTTATATCATTTAGACAGTTTGTGCATCGATCTATCAAACGAAGGGCTCTTCTGTCCTTTAAGAAGTTTTTGTACTCAAAGCAGTTTCGCCAGTCCAGAATTCAATATTTCCCAGAGTTGAAAGTGTTTTATTAAAATACATTTGTCATCGAATTTCCTTATAACTTTGAAATAATATTGAAAGGAACGCGGAAGGGGTAAATAAATTGGAAAATCGCATTCTGGAGATCAATACGCATAAATAGACAATCAAATACATAATGGAAAGGTGCTTTAAATATTACAACAATGCTCAAGCTTAATTTGAAACGTGAAGACAATAGAACGATTACGTTGTCTGGATGCTTACAGAAGCGAAAGGTGGGGATGCTCACGTTCTCACAGGCCTTATACATATGACGTCACAGGGCAAAACAAATGTTCCATCCTATGGAGGAAAACCAGTTACAACATTCACCAACTAATGCAAACCCGCCCATGCTACCAGGGCAATGTCTCCTGCGTGAGGCCATGTGTTTCAAAGTTTCCCTCCAAAATGACGTCAGTGTGACGTCAATGCATAAGGACTTTATTTGAATCAAGTAAGGAAACAATGTACTCTTTTGAGAAGCAATTAAATGATTCAGGCTTTTATCGCTTTAGCCGATGTGTCAACATTCTACCGTGGGATTTAAAAAAAAAGTAAAGATGAATTCAATTTGTCCCCGTTGTCCTTCAATTATTTTTACAAAACTGTTGTTGTGAGAAAAAAACTTGTAGAAAAACCCATAATTAGGCGCTTGTGGAGATATACCCCACAGTCTGAAAATGTCCCTTGATTGATTAAGCCACTGGATACAGTTTTCAACCCTTTTCCACACAAACCTTTGTTACTTCGCTTTGGAATCTGTTTGGCTGGAATTAAAGGGTATGTTTTGTAAACAAAAAGAAAGTTTATTTTTTGATCTTTGAAATCAATATATTCTTTTGGTAAATTACAATTATATTTCAGTAATCAAGGTTAACGTTTTGGGGAGTGCTCCCTTATATACTGATTTTGTTTCACTAGACACACCATGTTTTCGGTTGAGCACTCTGTTTGCAAAAGGAAAGCGTCTGTCGTTTTCTGGGTTAGCATGGGCGTCCGCAGAAAAAATTCAGGGGGTCAAAATATCTAGGGAGGGGGCAAAACCTCCGAGTCATCATGAATTGACACGAAGCGTGCGAAACTTTCGGCCCGAAATGCCTCCCAGATCGCTGGAAATGGCATTTATAAAGCCTATTTTTCACATAGAAACATGGGAAACACGCTTTGTTTGTTTTTTTCTTTGATTTTTATACGTTTTTTTTTTCAAATTTTTGATTTTCCATGGGGGCAAGTGCCCCCATGCCTGCGGACGCCCCTGTGGGTTAGTGAAGTCACGTTTCCACATGAATCTGATGGGCATCCTACGAATTTGTATTGTTTCCCAACCTGTGTACTATGAAATAGGGGGCATACTGTTATTTCTACAAATCTTACGAATAAAAGTAAATAAATGTTTGTACATGCGTTTTAACATTGTGAAAAATTGAAGATTTAAGAAACTGTTCAAGGTACTCGAAAGTTCATTATTCAATTCAGGAAATCTGCTGGAAGTCTATTTAAATTCTCATCGCATATGTTTGAAATAAGTTTAAAGTGTTCCTCAAGTCTAAAAATTTCAAAATCACAGGTTAAAGAACATGAAAATTGAACTCAATCAGTCCAGCGTTCATCTTTATAGGACATCGCTGTGCTGAGATCGTTTGAAGTTCATTCACTCAATTAAAGACGGTGCATTGTGCAATAATATGTGATGTCACTGTTGTACTACCCAAATTACAATCAAAGGGAAACCAAGCAAGTAGTGTGAGTTGTACAAAAAGAAATTCATAAACTATTGCGCAATGGACTATCTTGTTTTAAGTGGATAAATTTCAAAACTTCATATCTCAACAAAGGAACGCGTTATAACAATGGGAGTTGGATGAATACGATCAATTTTGCAACCTCTTAAGTGTCATCTTAAAAATTCTAGATTCGAAGTACACTTTAAATTAGTATCCGCCGTTCCTTTCAGTGAGATGGTTGTCAGAGCCAAGACGTTATGATGAAATCTTGCAACAATCAAGCAAACTTTAAAAGATATTTACAGAATTCATTTTAGTTTTTTTTTTCAAACACACAATAACACAAGCTACAAACAGTGAGGATACCTCTGTAAGAAAACTTTTGATTTAACATCCAATGAGCTTTAGATTTTTATCTCTTCTTATCAAAATCTTTATTTTCCTGTAAAGTAGTACCCTGAAAAAGCTAATTGAAAATTGGGATAGAAAAGAAGATTTGCATCCATATTCTCATCAGCAGCAGCACTTTAAAATGTTAAAAGGGACCTTTAAAGCAAAATTTAAAGGTGAGATGATAAGAGGAGTGACAACTCCGCTCATTTAAATATCATATATACATTCAATGGTAAGAGATAGGGCAGTGATGTAGTCATATCACAACTCGACTATCCACCATCCAACTCTCTCTGACTTCAAATATTCTTAGGAAATTTCCCCTATTTAAATACCATCCTTGCTAGGGTGTATAGCTTGACTCTAGCAAATAATAAAATTAGGAGATAACGTAAAAAAGAACCGGAAAAAGAAAGATTTGACTACATCTCTAAGCCAAAGTTACATAATTTCTAAACAACATCAATTTTCCTCAACCAGTAATCGGCTAGTAACGTCATACCTCCAAAAGGCTTTGTTAAATAAATATTCTTTCCACACATTACTGGCACGTAAACGTGGAGAAACTTGGAAGTTATGTTAGGCTATTGGATTGCGGTGTGGTTAACTTGACAGCATGAGAATTCACGTGATGGACATTGTGTAATTAAGCATTTCTTGATTCGCTGCTGGAACTGCTTTGTATCGATTGTATTTTTGGTTAGAGTTAGGTGTTATAGGTTGTGAATTAATCTTTTGCCGGTTACCATTAAACAGCGCAACGGATTCACATGTCGAAAGTTGGAAAGTTGAATCTGAAATTTCAGTGCAGTAGTATAACTTGAGGCTGTGGCGTCCTTCAAAGTATCATACTTGTGACAGTTTGGACACGTTCAAAGTGCACAACGACCAACACCCCTTTATACAGAAAGGCCTGCATCAGATACTGAGTGCGACCTCATGACGTCAGCACGACAGCCCAACCACGCTGTCGCAACATCGTCATATGTTCACCCACATCCATAGAAATCAACGACGAAAATTTTATCGTAAGTTTACCCTATATGGTACTTAAATTAAGCTGATTGGTTCTTTTTTATACATATCAAAAACAATTTCAGATTTTAACTTTCCATTTAAGAAAATATGAAGTACGTTAAGTAAATACAAAAATTATGAAAAGTTTAAACAAAATAACTTTTTTCAGTAATCGTGTTTTACGAATTTCCCCTCTCGGGGATTCAGACATTCAGTAAAAAGAAACAAAGAAAATTGTTAAGAGGAAGCACAAACGCAAATCTTAAATGATCATACGATATCATAATTATACACAAGTGTTGGATAGT
Organism: Holothuria scabra; assembly: GCA_037179385.1. Taxonomy (NCBI): domain Eukaryota; kingdom Metazoa; phylum Echinodermata; class Holothuroidea; order Aspidochirotida; family Holothuriidae; genus Holothuria; species Holothuria scabra. The sequence goes on from CM074191.1 coordinate 41,741,958, forward strand.
AACTTTGCAAAGTTGTGTGTGGGAATAACCAGTTTTTTCTACGGACACAGAACCACTACAATTTTGTAACGCTTATCTCTACAAACTGTAATTTAAATGGACGAAAATTTTTCCTGTACATGCATATACATTTTCACCATCACATCCTATATACTAATATTACATTGTTCGCCATTACAAAGACGTAATTAATACACTTCTTGAAAAACATATAACACGTCAAACACATTGCACGAGTGTGGAGTGTTGGAATGATCTTTTCTCCCTGGTACATAGTATGTAAATTAATATTAATTGTATTTTGCAAACGTAAGTATTATTTACATTGATAAATTATGCCATTTGAGTTATGTACATGTTGACTAAACTCTTTCTCTTATAAAACAATATTATGTACCAGACCGTACACCAATAACATATAACTCACAGATCGTTTCAGAAAAAATGCACTTAAAGAAGCTTTTTCCTATAAAAACCTACAAAATTAGAAATGTCAGAATTCGCATAACAGGTACCGTCTGTTAGTACAACAATTCTCAGGTAAAAGGACAGCTCGTAATTTTCAAATTATTCTTGTTGTTCGGTATGGTCTCTTGGCAAAGGACGCACACGGATGCAAAAACACCTGTTTCATGCTGCATTTCCACACATATTAATCGATTGGCATTTGCCATTAAATATTTACATAACAGTTATTAACGTCCTTTTACAAAATACATGATTTTCATGGATGTCATGTGTTAACTGATTTCATTACATCTTAAATAGTTGATATATATTCAAGGTTTGAGCCTTGCAAAACAAAGCGACTAAACCTGCTATTTCCGTAGATTGGGGCCTATATACATATATTCCATTAACTTTGTTAATTATTAACTTTTGAAAGATAGCAATTCGTATGACAAATGATTGATTCCACCTTTTCAACAACAGAACCCATTCCGACAATGACCATATACTTCAAAGACTATAATTACAAATATCGGCGGAGAAAGACGCAATGATATGACTAACATCTATTACAATATACAAACATATCGATCACATAAACATGATACTTAAATACGGCAGCTCACTCGAATAATAACCTTTTAGCACCTATCTCAACCAGACAAACCCTCACTAAACTTTACATCAATTGAGAATTGATTCCCTTTTTAAACGTAAAAAGGAAAATAAACATTTCATTGCATTTTGTTGCTTTTTCTTTTGAGGTTTTGAAAATGTAATTTTCAAGACTATTCTGTATGACAATTGCCATGCAAAAATTCCCTTAAAAATCCTGCAGAAAATCTTATGGAATCTTTCTAGAGTTCTACAGGATTTCCCAAAATCCTGTAGGAATCTACAGGATTTCCCAAAATCCTGTAGGAACTCTACCGTTTCAACTGAAAAGTAAACTGGGGGACTACCTTTCCCTGCATTTGCTATGTTTTAGTCCTACATGTCCGGAAATTTTGCATGTCACGCAGGAAAAGTGAGTGGTTGTGTTTGCCAAAACCCTACATGATTTATTGCAGGTTTTTTGTCTGGAAAGGTGTTGAATACTGATGAAAGTCCATGACATGATTACGTTCCCGTAGGTATGATACGGTATCATGTATACGTAGAACATGGAAACGAATCATCCGAGTACTACGGTAGCTGTTTTTCAATTACCTTCTCTGCAAGTTGACCATTATACGACTCATAAAGTTCACTTAGTACCTCCATTTACTGAAAACATTTGAACACAACCTTAAAGGAACAAACAGAGCTTTGCAGTACGTGAATATTAAACTGTTGTTCCAGGGCCCTTTTTTCCCCTTTTTTAACAGATGGTTTACCAGAATAGACAGACACTGAAAAAGTCTTTCAGGTGAGAACAAACGTTTATTCTGCTGCTGAATGTGGATTTTGTAATTTTGTTCCGGTACCGTACTGTTTTCCGGGGTTTCTCGCAAGACCGAACGTCCGCGAGACAGAAGGTCCGCGAGACCGAAATTATCAGAATATGGCGGTTTTGAATTGGTTCAGACCGATGGGCCTTTCAGAACTTTAAGGGAAGAGGAGGGGGTGGGGTGGTACGGTCCTTTGAGCTCAGGCCATTGGCACCATATGATACTCAAGTTGGCACCCCCTGACCCTAGAAAGGATCAAGATTCCGGGATTTATGGGACATAACATGGTCCGACTCCAATTACCCCAACCCGCCAAATTTTAATATTGATACTATTTTAATAGTTTACTTTAGACTTTTTGAAATCCTTCCCGAAGTCTGGTTTTGAAATTTTTTTACACCGTTCGATTTGTCTCTTCCAGTTTAAAATGAACCATACTGAGCTCATATCGGCAAATCTTGTGATCACAGGGTGTTTGCCTAATCTTTAATTCCTTCGGTCTGACAGATCTTGTGTCTTGCGGGCCCTCGGTTTCCCGTGACTTCGGTCTCACGGGCAGGAACCCCATATGACACACAGATGCAAGACTAGTGGAAAACCTCATTCATACAGTGACCAACTTGATCACAACGTAAGACTGTGGTGGGTGGAAGCATACTTTCTGTTAGTTTCAACTTAAAATATATTGTGGTGCAAATGGAAAACATTAAGAACAAACTTTGATTGCCCCTTTAAGTGCACCTGCGCGCAAAACACCACTTTGGATGATTGCTTGGCTGACCTGATAATTATGCAGGTGGTCTAGTTTCCCTGTACATTGAGTGTGTTCTGGTTGTCACGCTTTGTTTCACAGCTTATGCGGACCGATTGGATTGAACGGACGTCAGTGAAATGCCACGTTTTATTGGCGGACAAAATTTCGAAAAGTACAATCACCTTAGGATTGTTCCAGCTGTGATTGGGGTTCTACCGCAAAGTACGTGATAAAAAAGCTCTTGAAGTCAAAGAGATGGGCGCAAATGTTAGGTGCTCTATCTGAGACCAGTGTTTAAACCGAAGTACAATGCTACAATATATATGAATCCCAAAGAAACCCACTTTGCGTACTACCAGATCTCTTCCATGAATCTGCTTACACGACATGCATTTCCAATTGACTGAAGAATCGTGTTTAGAGTTAATTTTCCAGCCAATATCAAAACAACACCACCATGCAGTACTCATCAAATTGTTTTTCAGGCAGTAGGACATCAATTTGTTAATTTAAGTTGCTATCCTCGTCCAAGGCTGTTGAATTCCTAGTGTGTCTCCAACCGAAACTGAAGTTACCTGACCCTCATCAGGGTGTTGTTAGCAGGCCCCTGCCCTCATTTAGTTGACACTTTTTGAAAATACATTGATGGATGTCGGATTGTTATTACTCCTACATGACGTAAAATAATTTGCTTTATCCAAAGTTACATTTTGTGGCAAATGCTGGATATCTCAAATCGTCTTTCTGAGGACAACGCTAAAATTCACGCTGAGATATTTGTTCAGATATGTCCCAGTGGTACGTGCCCACTCATTCACATCCAAACATTTTGTGAAAAAAGACCATTGTTTTGAGTGTTAATCACAATACCTTGATAATACATGCATGCTGTGTCTGTTACAGCAGGGGGCTGGCTACAGGAGGCGCAGGATGGGTTTATGATGTTTTCACAACTACGTCATCCCTAAACAGGACTGCGGGGAATTGCAATGTTTTGTGCGAGTTTTAATGGGCACCCTGCGCCTTTATTTTCAAATTTCTATCATAAATAAAATGAAAGTAAACAAAAAGATTGAATTCAATTTGATTCGTGCATAGTTGGTAACTTGTGCGAACAAGAAAATCAGTTAAAAACGTCTATTAGAATGGAACGTACTCATATACGGCTGTTCAGGGGGAGTGGCTACGCAATTAATGCAAACAATTAGATAAAGAGCTCGTATATCACTTATGATGACAGGGGAAAGACAAGCACAGCTGCCGTTAGTGTCGGTTTTTGAAGACATACCACTTTTATAAATGTTTCTATGTCCCCTTTCCGATTTATCACCCGTCGTATGAAACATTCGGTTACCAAAATTATCTGTTTCTTTAATAAACGCCATGACAATAAAAATAAACTGAGGTATAGGCTACACTCTGTCACGTTTACCAAAGATAATAAGCATAGAAGATACCAAACTAACTCTTCACGAAGACGGAAGTAGGTATATTTGTTGTCAAAATGGCTGAAAAGTGAATATCACTTAAGTCCGGATATTTTAGCTCCTCTGGGGGTCAATTCTCCATTTCGAGTTGTTTTATGAAAATAAACATCATTTATTAGATCTAGTGCCCTTTATTTAACAAGAGAAGAACTATACCTAGTTTTAAAGGGAGGTCAGTAGACTACCAATTATTTCAGCACTTTTAGTTGAGAAGACCATGAAATAACCTCATTTCATAATTTATTAGTTAGGTATTTGAGTTTGTCGAGTAAAAAGTAAAATATATGAAAAAAATTATGTAGGCCTAATTGTACAACCAATAAAATAAAAATACACTTTACATCATCACAGAAGCCATTTAGAGCTTCTTCACGATATCACCTTCAAAACAATCTTAAAACCAAGGTCCTCGCCGTGTCTTATTTTGGGCTGACCAAACAACGACATCGGTTGGAGGGCGCCATCTGTTAACAGAGCCCTCACATTGAGCGAATAATACGAAACATCAATTAAAAACGACGTGACGGTGACATGGTTAGGCCCGGCTTTCATCAGCTTCAACAGTTTCGTCAGCAGGGGATGCCTCATCCAGAGGAGAGTCGAGATCCATGTCCTCCTCCGCAGCCGGGATAGCTTGTTGTTCGTTGGCGTTATTGTCCATCTCGCCCTCTTCATCTGGGCTGTGTAACTGAACCTTGATATCATCTTTAGTCAATGGTGTGTACCGCTCCTCCTGGATGGAGTCAGCTTGGGGTGCTTCCACGATTTCCGTAGTAATACCCTGATAACTGTAGGCAGATTTAAAAGGAGGGCTGAATTTGAAAAAGGACCCCGTAGATTCTACCTGTCTCCCCAAAGTACGCCTGGAATACTTCAGCGACGGTCAGTTAATAATTTTAACTAACAAAAGTCCTTGTCATAATCGACAGCATTCATTGAATATCCCCTGAATAGTGACAGAAAGCAGAGAAATCGAGAGTGTCTAAGTCAACTGTAAAGTAAATTTAGTCTCTGAAATTCTGAAAGTCGTTCCTGCAGATATCTTTGTAAATAATTGGTAATTCTTTGAGAGTGAAACCTTTAAGGTTCATCACTAGCTGAATGATTGTCATGCGAAATAGTTGTTGCAGAGCCAAAAAGTAAACTCACTTGTGCGGTTACAATAACTTACATCCAGTTCAGAATTACTATTCTACCCTTAAACCCATTTTAAGTCATTTAGAACGGGGCTGCGTCTAAGGGAAAATAAACCGCAGTAAGGTCATGAATTTTTCAGATGGCGCACTTCATTTTTTTAAACTTATATATTTTATACTAACTTATTTACTATGTTATCAACCAAATTTCAAATTTTATCATCTCTGTGAACACATTATAAAGATTATTATGAATAGGTGACGTCACAGGTACCCATTAAGTCTTACTTACCCAGACTGGCGTTTGTCGTTGGCTTTTATGCAAATTAGCATAATGGTGGTTAGTGCAAACAAAATACCCAATGCAACGAGACCAACAATGACTGTTGAAAAATAAAAGATGAACATTATTTGTATACGCTGGTGCTGTTGTCTTTATTAAAAATTCAATCACTTTTAAATGCCCAAAATGGCTACAGATAGAGATCAGCAGGTATATCAGGCGGTCACACCGCTTTCAACTGGGACTAATTAATTTAAGTAACACAGGGGAAAGCAGATTGGGAACGTGGGAATTTTCGGGAACAAGTATCATTCTCGCTTCGCGACATGGCATAGTGGCGCTGCGTTTAGAAAGCCTGTTTACAGGTTTCGTCCCTTCTTTGATATTTTCTTGGATAAGCACCTGGTGCAATAGACGGATTTGTGGATTCTCCCAAACATATTTATCCCATTTTTCTACGAATGGTCACACGAACGAAGAGGACCATTATGTAATGTACTAGTAACCTCTGCCAGACTACATCATGGACATCCTAGTTTTAGTGTACAACAAGGGAACAACGACTTCTTAGAACAGCTTCAAAGGGGGAACTTTGTACAAACGTTTTATTTTCATATGTGAAGAGGAACCAAATCTACACAGTGCAGTGAAACTTTCATTGAAATCGGATATGTATTTCTCGGGACAACAGTAAATGAAGCTACTGGAAGTTTGTGTTCTAAAGTGATCCGAGGGCATCAGAGGTTATATCACTTCCTCGAATTGACAAGAAATGCTTTTTTTCCCTGTATTTTTGCCGGACTGAAATGTTGACTTAACGGTAAGTTGGATAACCCGTGGGGGATCACAAGTTTGTTTAGTTCTTCTCATGTCAATTTTGCAAACTCATTCTGTGATAATATAAAATTGTTCATGAGGACATTGGTTATAAAATTTAAAGGAAAACAAAAGACTTTCTTTTACTGTGAGGATATAATTTCACGTGTGCTTGCTTCAAATTCACTTTTTGCTGAAAATGTAACAAATTTATTTGCTAATGTTTGAGAACCACTCGTCGAATTTCAAAGCAGATGTCACCTAAATGCTTAGATTGAGATCCCCTCCCCCTCCCAACATATCAAAACCTGATGTGACATTTAAGTCTTCTTTTTAAGGATTAATCTAAGATTTTTGTAACTAGCTTTTTCCAACCCCTTGATGAATATTTGTAGTGAAACAAAGTGATCAGGATTACAAGATCACATTATGAAGGGCCAATATTTATTTCTTTTTGTTTTTGCTTTTTTGGGGGGAGGGGGGGTCAAAAGTTACTGCACCCTTACCTCCCAACAGTGCTTTACGCGTTGCTTATATTACGGGGAGGCTAACCAGGTAAACCCATAGTATAAGGTTGTTCCAAAAAAAAAAGAATATGCCTTTAAGTAGTAATTTCCAGAGGGTCACCGATATGTTTACATGTGGTGTTTGTTGACTAAATCAAACAGAGTTTTCAAACAAGATACCATCTACTTTTTCACTTACCCATAACTAAGATAGTTCTGATAAATTCTATAGTCAAGCCCGCTTCGTATTCTGTTGAAAAAGAAGGTAAGATTAGAGAGAAACGGCTCAAGAATTAGCACACACTAGCCTACGTTGTTGTAAAACTGAGCTTAGCAAATGCAGTTATGTTGTTGGCAGATGCAACAAGCTTATAAAATTTGTGTTTGAATGATACCGTGGAGTCCCTTTACACATTTAACTCTTCAAGTTAAAGCTTATTGTGGTTCTGGGACGTAGCTTAAACGGTAAACAATTTCATCGAACGTCAGAGCGTCAGGGGCATTGGGAAAAGGATTTCTCCAGAAATCTATTGGCAATCTTTAAACGGAAATGCAGTTACATCGATTAAAGAAGGGTTAGCCCAATCATCTTAATTCTTATATAAATTCCTTGTTTAATCAGGTGACAAGCTTTGCTACTGAATTGATAACTCATGAAGAATAACTTCTAACTTTACATTTTGTTTGTTAATAGTTAACGTTCAAACATATCATCAGAAGTATCTGTAGGGCTAGACTTGCCCCAAGTCTCTCACGAGTTCCTTTCATCCTCCTTCTCTTTCATTTCTGTTCCTATTGTTCACGGTGATTCTATCGCATTTGTTGCTATGCAACTCTTCAGATTACTTCTCAATGCCCCGTTGCTGCAACTTCCACGGGCGAGTGATGTAAAACCTGTTTACAACGGTTCGCGAAGACTGTACGCAGCTCACACACACGAGCCTGCTGAGCGGCCAGTTCAAAGTTGCGGCTTGCCGTGAGAGACTTGAATCTTTTGCCACTGTTTACCTCATCATCTTTAACTTCTATTTTGTTTTATTCATCTAAGAATCTAGATGGATAAATTTCAAGATAGTTTACTGTATTATCCAATCAGCTTCGGCATTTTTCGACCTTTGCTGGATATTCATTGAGATCATCGTGTGATGAACGGTGCATCGTTCTGTCTGTTTACAAATAAATAGCTTATCATTGGCTACAGAAGTTTGTGATTAAAACCGGACCGCCCAAATTTCTACGTCATCAGTTACAAAAGCTACAAGTCTCTCGAGTAAGCTAGATCTCTGCTTGTTGATATGTGCACAGCGTGTAAACAAGAATCTGCCACGCAAGATCCTTACAATGACTCAGTGTAGCGATGTTCGAAGCTGTGAGTGCAAAAACTTGTTAACGGGCATTACCGTTCGGGGTGTGTTGGTTAGCACACTGTGCACTGGCGTTATAACGATTTGAAGTGGAAAGATGAGACTGTGAGAAGTTGGTTTGCCTGCTAAGTTGCGCGGGGGAGGTCAAGGGGGTGACACGTAGAGAGGAAATAGTGACAGCGAAGAATCCTTACAGCTGAGAGGGAACATCTCGAGAGACTTGGGGCAAGTCTGCTGTAGGGCAAGCCTGAGTACGAGTAACTGCGGCGCCCACCAATCGTCTATTTATACAACTGAATTCCAGACTGTTTAAAATAGAGGATTTTCATATGAGGTCATAACACTCTGGACGGCCATGTTGTACACTGTGCAGTGCGTTCAGCACAAAACCACGTGACACTGTATTTAAGTGGCATAATCGTCCTCTAGCAATGGCGGATCCGTGACGTAATTGCAATGCCTCCATAGACCAAAACTGCAAATGTTGGTTCGGACAAGAAATCCGTCGATTAAAGTCTACCAAAATTTGAAAAGCAGAGGATTTTCCTTTAGCAACCGTTTGTTTACGTCGCTTGGATTTCCGCCAGGGAGTCGAGGATAGAACTGGTAAAATATTCTAGCAAATGTCTACCTTAACCACATGGTCGAACATTTCGATATTACTTGAATAAATTGTTCGATGAAAACCAGAAATTACATTGAACTCGCCCAGGTTATGACGTCATAATGGTACTAGCATCTTCAAATTTTCTGTTTTTAAAATCCGTGTCAATTACTTAATAAATAATAATCGGTCTGTAATGTTCCATCACCTTCTTTCTGTTTTTTTTTTCGGATGTTAAAATAATATGGGTTAACTTCTTTAAAGTTATACGCAATCTCACTTCACGTCCGTCTTTGACACTGTTGACCATTTGTTCTAAGTATTGAGGGAGGTATAACCTCACCTCCAAAAACCGTTTCTGTGTGAAACATCAATGTAAATCAGTTATTTTTCAATTATTGGGGGCGGCACGTCACAATTGCCTCTCCTGGAATAGCCACAACAAAACTTTATCCCAAGCGCCGATGGACTCGCGTTAATGGTCGAACAATTGCTTGGAAAAAAATCCTGCAATCCATTTTCGCTTCTCGGCCTTTTGGTTAAGATTATGTGTAGTATCTGATCTTTTCACCCAGTCTAGCATGGAGCTTTACATGACAGACCAATGATGTAAATTGTCCGAGGGCCGTGACGTTGGTCCCGTATTGTCCTTCAGTGGACGTACAGCTTCTTTTGGAGGCAGTTTCAATTTGGTTTTCGCCGGACTGTCCTTTGCCAGGGGGTCGGGAGGACTTTAGAAGAAGCAATCCATTTTCCCCGTTGATCTCGATGATTAATGCAAGCAAGGATCCAAGGGGGGGTTGGGGGGTTGGAGACTTTTACGGCCTCCGCTCTCCCTTTTTCACCACATTATCAATAAAACATATGGGAAATTAACAGTTGCACTCCCTCACACCCCTGGCCATTTTTGGAATGACTGGATCCGCGCCCATAGGCGTACGAGATAATTTGTGGAAAGGGCAAGAACAATTTTGCCCGAACAACGGAACCCTTTATTATGTTTTGCCCAAATGGACCAACTGTTTTTTGCCGAATTGGTAGGGCGAGTAGCCCCCCCCCCCGCACCCCGCCTTGTACGCCTTTGTCCGCGCCTGTAATCAAACGTGTCCAAAATGTAAAAACTGCATTTGTTAAAGGCATATTTTCATCATCCTTTACAGTTTCAATTCTCCCAACCTACTTAATTCTAGCCCCTCCCACATTTATCTAAAACTCATCTTAATCCACACACAATCCTAGTTTATTGCTTCATGGCTTGTCCCAGTGGTCATACAAGTACATAATGTGTAATCAAGACACTCTCAGTGCCCATGCTGTGTAATTTAGCTATGATGCATTGTTTGAATGTGATGCCATTCAAAGAGCTGTACCAATTGAGAGATTTGATGTATGTATACTGAAACTGTAGTTCAGGGTGACGAATGAGTGCCTTTAAATAAAGGTTTGGCCTCAGACCGATCCACGGAAGGTCAGTTCTAATTTTAAAAGTATTTGTTCAAAATAATTCCAAGTACAGGGAGCACATGTTATAGACAGTTTTCGGAGTTTATGTAGTTCATAGTATCAGCTTACATATCTTAGTACTGAATCTTACCTTTACATTCGGGAACCGGAAACCACATGCCATTTACATCACATCTTACAGTGACATTGCTGTACACAAGACCACTATCACATTGCATTCGTACTATGTGACCTGGGCGATAGATCATGCCTTGTTCGATGACTAGTGATCCGTTTTCTACCTCAGGAATCTTACACTGAGTGTCCTCTGAAAGATACAATTTTTTTAAGGTGTAAACCAAACGTTTTACAAAGAGCGAACTTTACAGATGAATCCGACCAGCACTTGTGGTTAGTGATTGCGAGAAGCCATTAGTGGGGTCCATCGACCTTAAATCGTCTTCATTTATTATCTACAAAAATTTTAAAACCTCACATTCATTGGAATTGAAGAACTCAATTTAATGTACATCCATCCACGGTACGGACAAGCAAGTAAATTGAAAGATTGGAAGGTTATATAGACACCAGTTATGGCCGACTGAAATCGGACAATCACTTCCTGTCCGGATTCGTCTACACTTGCAAGCTGTAAAGACGTCACGCCGTGAACCCCTTATTTTCCAAATATCAGTCACAAAGGATTACGATAAACAGAAGTTAGGTATGCATCAAATTTGAGAATGACATTTGAATGTGACCTAATACGCCGCCTGGTGCTCTTCCAGAAATCTATTGGTATTTGGACAAAAATGGTAAGATCTAATATTCCATTATAGCCTTGTATGCATATGACGTCAACATGATTGATGTTGTCCCTTGTCCGAAGTAAGCCTTGAACTAATAAATCATGACATTCAGTTTGTCTTCAAAATAGAGTGCTCTACAAATATTAGGAATTGTGTGATGGTGTTTTGTTAAGCCTACCTGTTGTTTGGCAATTAACTGTGGCAAAAAGATGCATACCATATTTCAATTCCGCGTTCCTTGGTAGTTGCCATTTGGAAAAGGGTTACCCCTTCAAAGTTTGTTTTCAGTCAGGCTTAGATGTTGACCAGCCATGATACAGAGGGTCCGTAAATGATCGATTGACAACAGAACCGATTAATGCATTGTAAGAACTTCGTACTGGGTATTTGAAGGTTGTTTATTTACTCATTATTCTATTTTTCGCAGAAATTTATTTCAAATATGAGAAGCACTTTGCGGAATTTTCCGTTCACCTCTTTCTTGATAACGACACCTACTCACCTTGATAATGTAAAAAGAAACCTCCTTCGCCGATAGACTCCTCAATTGAGATGAAAGTTATACGGACCTTTTTTGCTTCAGTAGATTTTTCAAATGACGTCACCTCACTATGGGCGATTACATGGTTTTCATCATCTCCCTCTGGAAAATCAACTTTAATCTGATCTCCCTCAGCTAGTGAAATACCGTGGATGGACAGTTTCGTGTCTGGATTGTGCAAGTCGAGCTCCCAAATGCAAGTAAGTCCAGCATCATAGTTTCTTGGGTAGCCGGGCGATGATATGGTTCCTTCCTTGCCAGTGAAGCGACCACCACAATTACCTGCCCGAACTGTGCGGGAGAATTTGTTAAAATAGAATAGTCAAAGTTTTTTTCTGTTATTAAAGACTTAAAAATTAAACAGAATTGAGAACTGAGCAATGAGGGGTTGGGTATTATCAAAGTACTGTAAGTTTTTTGCAAATGCCAAATATAACCAAATTCAAGTGTTCCGTCATGCAAGCCATCTCAATATTTACCTCGCAATTTTAGTAGTATATATTTGTATTTCTTTTGTTTTAAATTAAATATGTATCTTGTAAGAAGAATGCAATTAAACTTAGGTAGAACACATTTCACTCATGTGGAATAAATTTGACGTAACTAGAATGCAATTACTTTCAGTGAGCGTGCCCCCCCCCCCCCCCAGTGGCAAGTATTACCTAAGTTGTATTTTGTCTGAATTGCGTGGTACTAAATGCAGGGACCTGAAATACATTCAGCATGTTTGAAATGAATTTCAATAAAGTAAACTGTGGTCCAGATAAATTGGATTTGATTTCGGCAGACTGCATTTCATTTATGTGAAATTCAGTTCAGCAATTCAGCCTATTTCACTTCAACGGAATAAAGGTAGGCTAAATTTCGTACTGGCCTCAGTGCCATCATACTCACTCAACTAAAGAAAACTAAACAAAACCTCTTCTAAGACATATTCGTCTCACATCTCTAGCAACAACAGCTTGTCCTGTAAGACACCTGTTTCCTTAGAACTCACAAGCTGATTGTCAAGTTGGGGGCGCTAGACATTATATAAATTTCAATAGTTAGGCTTACACTCACTGTGATTAAGTGTTAACCAGTTCTAGCTTTATTGAGAGAATGTGCCCAAAAGGATTTTTTTTTTATTCTTTAATCATCACTGTCACCTCAAGAGGAAACAAAAAAAAATACCATAACGAACCATCGTAAACTATAGCTCGATTTTCTGCTCCACAGAATTCCATGTTCTCTCCTGGGCACATCATGTCTTGACACTGAGCAAAGGCCACCTTTTCGCTCTCCTGGACAGCCTCTGTTTCAGCGCCACAAGCACATTTATTGGTTGTATCCACAGAAGCAAATGCAAAGCCCGATTTTCGACAGAGTTCGAGACATTCGCCAGACGAAAGATTCACCATCTCTTCAACCTTTCCCACGAACGGAGCGGCGTTGTTTGTTGTCTCCACACAGGAGACAACTGATGGCGCTGTTTAAACATTTTAAGAAATTGAAAACAATAACCAAAATAAGTCCTTCACTTTAAAAATAAGGCAAAAAGTAAATAACGAAATACATAAGCATATGTTTTAAGCAATAGCTCCAACAATGTGAGCAACCGTATTTCATTTCATTAATTTGTTTTTCTACAATATTTTATACTGACTGGTACAATGTACAAAAATAGAAGTGGACTATTACATGAAATCAAAATATTGTGAAGGAAAGTACTTCAAAAAAAACCCTTAGAGTTTATCGAGTAAGGTACTCCCAAGAAGAGGAAAGGCCAAACAACAAGAACTAAGATAGTACAAACTAAAAAGGTACATGAGGACATAAGCTTTCAAAACACCCTTGCCCCACATACCCTTCCTGTGCCCCACCATTCCATTTCTACTCACATTTTGACCCTTTTTTACATTACACTACATTACCCTGTCCCCACACATTACATTCCCCTTCCCTTCCCCCACGACACGCGTCTTCAAGGAGTGCCACGAAATCCATATGTAAATAATTTTTCTAGAGGTATAGAATAATCAATCGTATCAAACGCTTTTTAGAGATCAAGAAAGACATCCAATGAGGTTTCATTGTTAGATGCGACGTTGCTTAATTTGTCCATAACATCAAGGGCTAGTTCAGTGAATTGACCAGCCCTGAAGCCAAATTGGTTGTCAGAGAGAATATGGTGTTTATTAAGAAAGAGCTGCATTTTATTAGACAAAAGCATCCCAAAATTTTTGGAAATGCAAGGAAGCACAAAGACTGTTCGGTAACTAATGAAGTGACAGTGATAACCTTTTTAGGAAGAGGTGAAGTACATTTGCAATTTTAAATACATCAGGGAAGCAACCATAAAAAAAATGAGAAACAAAATGACAAATAAAGATTTATAGATGAGATGAATAATTTGTCGAACTATAGTTTGGCGAATTTCATCATAACCAGCTAACGATTTATTATCCTTATTGCAATAGTCTGCTATCCTTACGTGTTAACTGTAACTTGTCCGTAAATTTCTTAACATTGCAGCAATTGTATCTAATTTGAAAAATGCAAAAGGAAGTTACCGTACGTTTACGTATTCCTTTGTAAAGAGGGCGTGAAAAGCTAGGGCAACCAGAGATTCTCTCCCCTTTTAAACTTTCCCCATGGTGGACTTACTTTTTACAGACTGAGAAAACTGAGGGCAACTTTATCGCTTGGCATGTCAAATGATGATTTTTTGTACAAGTACAAAAATTTTGTTCCCTTTCTCTACACTCCGCCACGCAAAATTAAATTAAATATGGACTAAATTTCTCAAATTTGACGAAAACCGCATTACATGCAGTTTAGTCATCAAAAACCTGTCCTTATTCTTTCGTTAATTGCAGGGTTGGTCTTAATAACTACCGCCTTATACGGGACGGTATGAATTTAAATGCTTGAAAATGGGAGATCGATCACGTGTGAACGGTGCAAGTTCTTACCGAATTGGGCTTTTAATCATGACTGCAACGAAGTTTTGCCAACTGAAGAAACGCGTCGTTTTCATATCTTGCAGCTCAGTGTGCATGGGTGTCACAGGAAGCTATATTGTACATACTCTTTTGAAGACATCAGACTTTTGTTGTCCATGTTTTAATTGACAAAATTTACAGAAATAATTGAAAATGGTTATTGTGTTTGTTCAATTAATGTTTAGTTTCTCTGTCCACGAAAAGCAAGGAAAGAGATCCGAATTTTTTACTAGACTCGGTAGGATAGTGATTCAGTAACGGTACCACGAAGCTAACCATTTTTCTTAGCATAGTTTTCAGAACTGATGTTCACCCCTCTGTTCCCTGTTCGCTGGAAAATTTCAGTTTGCTCAAGATCAAAACACGGTGGTATATGTAGTCAAGCAGTTTTGCGCATGATCAGTGACCGTGCAGATGATGCGGTCATCTAAGCAAGCTAATGTTCCTTAGTAAAATATGTCGCTGGTATAAAATCTCCTAAAGCATGCAGAAAACTAAAGTGAATGCTAATTTAGCGCAGGCTCCTTGAAAAAATTAATTCTGAAAATCCACACCGCGAAAATAATATTTTCATTGCCCTACACTCAGAACTGGTGTTTA
Organism: Holothuria scabra; assembly: GCA_037179385.1. NCBI lineage: Eukaryota > Metazoa > Echinodermata > Holothuroidea > Aspidochirotida > Holothuriidae > Holothuria > Holothuria scabra. The sequence continues at coordinate 41,757,165 of CM074191.1, forward strand.
GCAATCAAAAACCAAAAACTGGTGTTTAGCAATTAAACACCAAAACTGGTGTTTAGGAATTAAGCACCTTTCTAAACACTTTTAGCCCCACTTTGTAAACATGTTTACATGGTAAACATACGTGTCAAATTCCTAAACTCATTAAATTGGTAAACACGTAGTGTTTAGTTTCAAACAATACTTGAAATTTACACGTGTTAAGAAAGTAATGGGATCACAATAAGTGTGTGATCGCTTAACACGTTTTAGAGTGTACCATAGTGGATCAATTGCATATTTAATGTTCTACTCACTGTAGCCGCTTTTGCTTATGAACATATAAGCAAATATTGAAATTTGAGAAATATTTTCTTGAGTGTTTGGAATTTAAAGTAAAGAGTAAATTTTCCAGAAAACTCCCATTGAATTCTTATAACTCTAACTTACTTAAAACTCTTTGAACTTCCAAATACTGCAAACGCGCTATGATATGAAAAAAAAAAAAATCGGAATTTTCACAGCCATACTTTCCTTTAGCTTTTTCTTTACCAGTGGTTGTCGAACAAACTCCCGTGAGAACAGGAATAAAAAAAACCTGAAATTGCATAGGCAATGGAAGAAATTATAAAATAAGGCATAAAATATTGCAAATCAAAGAATATCTTACGTATGCAGGAAATACTTATGTCATCATCATGCTGACAACCCTTAGTAGCAGTCACGTGACCACAATCTTTCAACCTCCATTCATCCCCTGAGCAGTTAATTCGCTTCATCCAGATCGGAACGTCGTTTTCAGCTTCTAAATCTGTAAGTTTATCTTGTTCCGTACTAGCGCCTCCTAAATATCCTGAAAAATGATAGCAAAATGAATTCAATATGGTGCAAAATAGCATTGTGTATACATACAACCTTTAAATTTGAACAAACGTATTTAATGCTCATAGTTCGAGTGGCTGCCTCTAGGCAACTGGAGTGTTGTCTCTTCTTATCCAATAGAAAAAGCAATAATTGAATTTTGAAGGTTCCCTAATCATTTCTGCCGAGAAAATTGGTAACACTTGTAATCAAGCAATCAAATGCGTAGGATATGGAAAGACATAGAAGGCAATGTTTTTAATTTTTGGTGGAAACGTTTATAGTCACATGAGAAAAAATTCATTTTATGAGAAAGATATTATTTCGAGCTTGCAATTTCATCATAGGAGAGACATCTCAACATGAAGCAAAGGCTAAACGCTCACTCAAAAATGAATTCACACAGAAATTGTACCAGACTTTCCTGAGGTCATAATATCTGCAAAATAAACTAGAAGCAGCCAATGGTGTCATATAGCTGCATGGTTTATGAACTCTTTTCGGAAGGGTCAAAGAAAGGATTTGGAGGTTGGCCATGGGTTCATGAAAAGGTTCATAATACGGTAGATTAGTCAATCTTAAATACAGTCAGGCTTCCGACCTTTTTAAATTTTATGAGTGTGACAGAATCAGGATTTTAGAAAAGGTACAAATAGACTCTGTGCGCAGCGCACCCCTGACCGGCGCCCTTGTAGCGGTAATAGGGAATACCACGAGTGTCCGTACAGGAGTGTCAACAGATGCATGTAGCGACAATCGTAGTTGAAGCCATTTCCTCCAAATGATCTTCCAAATGATCAACTTTTCATCCCTTACTCCCTTCTCTCTCCCGTATTTGTTCCTTTTTTTTCTCTCTCTAGTATTTTCAACACCGTTCATTCTCGTCCCTAATTATTCAGTGGAACCATTTTGCTAACTACGCAATTTTACATTGCATAAAACGTATGCGACTATTTTTATTCGTCTAAAAATGCAATAAATGTACCTAATTGGGTATACCAGGGGGGTTTTCCTGTGTGTAAGTATACATATAAACAAATAATACTTCGTATAATTTTCATAAAGAGCCCCAAAGTTTGGCCGTGTTGCCTATTGATCCCCCAATGCTGATCGCCCCAAGCTCAATCAATTGCAAAATTTCGTGACCAGCCGCAAGAGTGTTCCCATTTGATGGCCTGCGTGAGATCTGATCGTATCCTCCAGTTGAAATGACAATAAGTTGCGTCATTGACATTACCGTGACGTGTGTAGTTCATGCTTGTTTACGCAAGTTTGTGAGGGGGTGGGAGCTGCGCAGGGGAAGTCACCGCTGATCTCGGGTCACCTTGATCCCCGTTGTGTTCCCACTTCTTTTCTTCATCGCCTGTCCGTGATCTGATTCATCTCGAAGGGGCGATCAAATTCTAGCGATCTGATAATATTTCGACTCATTCTTTCCCTGATATATGAGAAGATTTCCGCCATTTTGTTCACTGTTCGTTCATGTTGATTCAGCAACCGAGGTGGTGTGAGATTTGGGTGCAAGAACACTTTGCTAACGTGTTCGTATGTGATCGACTCTCGATCGATTCTCTGTTACAGAACTGGCTTAGAACAGGGACTCTATTCTTTGTTGCAGAACTGGCTTAGAACAGGGACTCTGTTCTCTGTTGCAGAACTGGCTTAGAACAGGGACTCTATTCTCTGTTGCAGAACTGGCTTAGAACAGGGAGTCGAATACAGGGAGTGTTATATACAACCGCGGGCTGAAACTAAACTCTCCAAAGAAAATTATTTCACAAATCTGCAAAAAAAAAAAAAACTGAAGAATTTTGGGTTGTGTTTTCCGAGAATAAAATTAGACGGTGATAAACGTGGTTCAAAAGCTTCAACTTTCCATTGACATATTAGTAGAGTAACCTTCATTTTTTCTTTTTATCTTCAAAAGCTGACGATGACTCTAATTGATCAGCTTTGTGGCTAAGGTTTGACGAACACCACAAGGAGTAATTTATTTCAGACGATTGCGGAATTAAAACGTGGAAATATGGGGATGGTTTTTATTAATTTCTCGCACAAGTATTTTGAGGAGTTTAGTCAATGAATTTTAGCCTAACAGCAAGTAATTTTCAATGATTGCATGTTACAGTAGCCTCCAGGTAACTGCGCGATAAACCCCGCTCGACACTCTTGCTCCATGATTACGGTATCTACGCACCGTGTATACCCCAGTACACACTGTGCAATGTGTTCAGCAGAAAAGCATGTGTCACGGGCATTAGTGCCGGATCTGTTGAGTAACTGCAAAACCTCTACAATAATATTATATTGCATGCCGGGAAGGCTAAAATAAGGGACGGAAAGCTAAAACAGTACCGCCATTACTGCAGGTAAAGGCTGGCATAGCCTGCTCCTAGAGTAGAAATTAACCGAGAACACTAGTAGTATTCCGTGCGACAGGTGAATGGCATTTAGGTGATTCCTCGACGTACCTGTCTATAAATAAGCGTCTTCCCATTTGAACCCGTTAAGTCAGACTGGGTAAAGTCCCCTCAATATAACTTGATTATCTTAAGACATTATTTTTCACCCGGACATTTACTAACTCCTAGGAGCTACCGGTTAAGTTAGCCCCGTGGACCCCCACAAATGCTAAACCCGATGTGCTCCAACGGGACTGTAAAGCTGGGCAAGACCTTAACTGCTAAAACAAGCTTTCACTCATCCTAGGACTGTATTTTTCAGTCATGTATAGGGTCTACACACCGCGGAGACGTGGTGTGGAGAGGGGGGGTAACCCACTTTTTCTACTGTAGGAACTTTGAGCCGCCTTAAGCTGTGAACTGCGGCATCATATTGTTTCTTAATATATTATGCCACTTCGATGATAAGCACCCTTCCCCTCCACTTCAACTTTGTCTCCGAGAACCCCATTGCACTCGTCTCAACAAGCGCTTCAGTATCTGAAACACTTAAAGCTTCAAAAGATATCTCCGTGATCCTTTATAAACTTGCGTCCTGAATCCAATCGGTGCTATTAAAGGCACCTTGGATCATGGTTCTTTACCTTCGCCCTTCGTATAGTCAACGCCTGCATTCATGTTTGCCTGAGATTGTCCTATCCATTTTGTAGGATTACAGTTTTCACCACAAACAGTTCACGTTGCAGCATGGAAGTATTTTCATCGTTCTAGAAGGTCTACATGTATATAGATATATCCTGTTTATTTATTCATCTGGGAGAAGAAGACAACGTTTTTCAAGCATTGCTGCTTCCGATGGATTTTTCATTTATGTAATTCGGTCGAGGAAACACCCTATATTAGATTAATAATATTGATTACGTATAAGAGCATTTTGACCGTAAAAATTGTCCTTAAGGGTAAACAGAGTAAAACAATAAACAGTGACTAGAACCGTCAAGAAGTTATGGAAGTTCTTTCTCAGAGAAATTACGAGCAATCATACAGAAAGCATGGCGAAGCAATTACTCAGATGTAGGCCGGGAGGAGGGAATGTTGTTGATTAAGAGAGAAATTAAGTTAATGCACTCATTTAGATTAATATGATATGTTTGAATACATGCATACGATGATATGCATGTATTGCATCTGTGCAAGTTAACGGGCGCATTCGGTCTCAATGGTGCAATAAAAGCAGGCCTAATGGCTTTTCACACAAGGATTTCGTAAGAAAGAGAAAAATATTTCTTGTTAAACAGTGCGCATCGCCCCAAAAATATTCCAGACTTCGTCATCCAAACCCTGCCGCAATACCTTTTCGTAACTTTAGATATCTCACTTTAAAGGTTGCTTATTATTGTTAAAAATAAACCCACTTTACAGCTAAGCCAGAGACAGTTGTGAAATATGGGCACATTTTCTCACATTCCATTTTTTTCTCTTTTTAATTAAATGCCCTACTTGTCTTTGAAATTTGGTATTGTTGGAATGTTTGAAATTTTTCCTGTAGATCGGGAATTAATTTTAATTATATATGTATGTTATATCATATATCAAACAGTGTCACCTAATATTCCCCGCAGCGGCACCAGAATAATCATAAAATTGAACGCAATATGAAATTAATGTGGCCGGCGATGATATCATAGATTTCACGTAATATACAATTCTTCTCAAAACCAAAAAAAGGAATTGCTCTAAAAATTATTAATGAACTGCCTTACGCTGTTTGCTACTGAGATGCACATTTTACCACCTGAAAGAGAAACTAAATTTTTCTACATATTTGGAATTCAATGAATTTTGTCTCTAGCAAATCGTTTTAACATTATTCAATAAAAATGCACTTAGGTCTACATATTGAGAGTTGTTAGAATTTTGCTTGATTTTATTTAATTCATGTCAACAAAGCCAATATGAGAGAATATCAAGTTCAAACAGTCATACAAACAGCATTGCCAAACGAATATTGCCAGCGAACGGTTTTTTACCTTTACGTGACTTTTTAACCCTTTCACGCAAGTAAGTTTGTTTGTAAGAAGATTGCAAGGGCTAGGGGGAGGCTATATTTATTATCTTCTTCATATGTCTTGCCCGACAAGAAGTGTACTATGGTTTGTAAAAGGCTTAAACTTCTCACCCCAAGCAATGACAGCTCTTCTAACCTACTTACTGCAGTCATGTTCATAAATGTGTATTTAAAACACTCTCAGCACAGTGCTAAATGCAGTATATATTATGAGCTACATTACTCTGCACCTTTTAAACTTGCTGTCAATCAAATAGATGCGCCAATTGAGAATTTCTGTTGAGAGTTGGCTGGCTGATCTGCTATCATCAATTTCGAAACGCTGCAGTCGACATTGCATTTGCTTTCGAAATTGCCGGAATATAAGTTAAAATGCAACTTCTTGGCATTGGCCTCCCGATTATGACACTGAAACGTGACGTGCAGTCAACGTCACTCTTGTCAACATTTTGAAACAAAAAAAAAACACCGAAACGTTTGAGCATTGGATGGATCATAGTGCCCGTCAATACATGAAGCCAAGTGGCGTCGATTTCGGTTTGAATTTTTTTTTTTATTCTTTTACGGATATGGGAAAAAGAATTTTCAAACATTTTTGAATTTGTCTCAAAGTCACGAATTGGGGGAGGACATGATTAAGTAGAATAGGATGTTTGACCAGTGTATTCACAATGTTGTTTAAGGATTGACGAACTGAAAGGTTCGAAATGTGGTATTTTGGAAGTAAGGGCGTCAATTTACAAGAAAGCAACATTTTGCCGATCACTACATCAGAAAAAATATATTCGTATAGGCTATAGGCCATGTCACTGTTCTAGTTTGCACTGCCTAGGTAGGCTACTTAGTTTGACGGTCAACATGGAATTAGAGGTGATCAGAGGTGTGATGACGTTACGAGGAAAACTACAGACAAAGGAACAGGAAGAGATTCAAAGAGAAATTACTTCATGAACTCGTTTAGGTGAATACATGCATAGGATGAAATGAGTCTCTGATCAGCTTTAAGTGCGCATTGGAACCCATTGGTGCAACTTACAGTTAAAATTTGATTTGAAGTATTTTGATAAATTTCCGTAAGGACTAGCTGTCTTCATGAAAAGCTTTTCCGCCAAGGGGCTATTGAAATATATTTTTAGGGATCCGAAGGTTGCAAGCGTAATTTATGCTTCATCTGAATGAAAAGGGGACTATCTACAGTCGAACTGAAGGATTAAGATGTGGTAGAATACAGGAATTAGTTTTATTCGCATACTCAACAAATCAAGGCAGCTTCGAGAAAACATTAGTTCGATACGTGCATAGCGAAAAGAGTCCCTTTAAAAACTAAAGGCGGTGAGATCACTGGGTCATCAAATATTTATTTTCAAATATTTACCAAGTTGTTTGCAGGCCACGTCCGTGTTTTTCCATGTCCATACGGTATCATTGCACACTGTTCCCCAAGTGCCGTTGGAGCTGATCTGAAGGACGCCGCTGTACTTCATCTTTCCCTCAACAAGTCTCAAATCTCCTGAAAAAGTGACGAGAAAAAGAGCAAGTCAATATTATTCCATGAAAAAAGTTCTAACATTGTTAGAGTGGTGCAACTTGAAACTTTTCGATAAACTTTAATACAGTCACATATGGCATGAACTGTATTTTTGTCGGCATCCGCCACAGATTGTTTAAAGTCAAATATCTTTTTGAAAGATTGTCTCTTTATCTTAACGCCATTTGACCTTTGCAACGAATGTGGAAAAGTGCATGTAGAATTTTCCATAATTTCAAAAACAAAACGAATAAAGTGTATATTTTTCCATTAAGTGACGTCAGTTATTGCCCTGTGATGTTTAAAATGACTTTAGCAGACAGTTTGAATCCTGAAAGAAAGAATACTCCATTATAAATTTGTGACGTCATGGGCTGGCATATGTAATCAGAAACATCCATGTGCATATAATTTACTTGCCAAATGTGAATAAAGGGGTCATTGCATTATGCGGGCACGAAACGTCTGCCTAGTAAAACAGTTAGGCCTATTGCAGACGGAGTACTGGGGGTAGCATGAACAGACGTACCTTAATTAAGGTAAAGTGATTGGATCAACAGCTGGTGTTCATCAGTTTCAGTTATGACTAATATGAGATCATTACAGTATAGTACTATGAATTCATGTTAACCAGGCAAGATACAGAAGGATGGATAGTTTCCCAGGGGAGGGGTATTACATTCATAGACAGCGTACCGGTAGTCTTCGTGGGACTTGAGTAAAGCAGTATTGAACACGGGATAATTATTTTGCAGTACCCTTCGCAAGGTATCACGAGACACACAGGATAATGCAATGATTGTGTTCCTCCCATACAAGTTAGAGTCATGAATGGGTTGACTGATCCAGCTTGAGTAGGCTTCATCTTGCCATGGAGGCAGCCATAATGTTAAGAAGGCTCTTATTGTTTTTGGTAATGATCTGATACGATTTTGAGGTCATCACTTGTGGCATTTCGAATACAAATTATTGAAACTAATGAATTTATTATTGTTATATTACCACCAAAGTACGACAGCAATGTTTAATCCCATAGGCGTAAGAAGGGGCGGGCCGCCCCCTTCCCCCGTAAAAAATGAAGGAGCGGAATCATGCTTTCGCCCTCCCCCCACTTCTCGAGTCAGAAGACCCCCTTTCATTAATATGATATGTTCAACTCTTCTTCCTCATGAAATTCCGGGTTCTCTTCAATACAGGCGCCAATTTGAAATTCATTGTTTCAAAAAAGCGAATTTTTCTGCACGCTTCGCGCGCTTCAACGTGTAATTCCTTATGCCTAAGTGCTCTCTCATTAAGAAGTTTGATAAACCCTTTCAAGCTTTGGAAATTAAAAAAAAATAAAAAAAATCGAAATTTGCCATTTTGGCACCGGATCGTCAAGTGACACGGGCAACTTCAGTGCTCTTTTTACAAATTTTCTTTCATATATGCTCTTGAATTTGAAATAGTTTGTCTCTCCTTCTAAAACTTCCACTGAGAGTGGACGAAAACCGGTTGAATTGAAATAGAGTTTAAACCCCTTTTGTCATTCAATGAAGTGTTAAAGTGTGGCATATATCATTACTACAATTCCTATAACATCAGGTTGCCAGCCGATACGCTCCAAATGTTTTGTTGCAGTTTTATCATAACACAACAATAGTCTTTGAGTTTTTTTCACTTATTTAATGATTATATATATATATATATATATATATATATATATATATATATATATATATATATATATATATATATATATATATATATATATATATATATATATATATATATATATATATATATATATATATATATATATATATATATATATATATATATATATATATCTTAAAACAGACGATAGTCTACAACCGTTTCAGAAAGCCTATATGGGCAATTTTGTTCGTTATTTCTGCATTAATAAACGTAAACACGCCAAGATAAGGGAAACTGGATCAATATTTTGAACACGACTTGGACTGTTGAAATAAAGTTAACGACGACCGAAAGCACGGTATCAACATGTCTATTCTCAATGCGCGAACAGAAAGCCGTACCCTAAGTACCATACACTCACAACGAGCTTTGACAATGCATTAAAGATAAACACTTAATGACGGTTTGATCAGCGTAATCTTCAGAATCCCCAGGGTTGCGTCTCTCTTGTGAGCTACAGTAATTACGGATCCGCGTTGCCTAGCCACCTCGGCGCATTGAAAATGATGAATACACTGCCCTGATAGTGAGCGACTTCTAATTGCCGAAGATGAAACATACGTTAACGGTAGATAAAGAGTCGTGAGGTTCTATTGCACACTGGCTTAAGACGTCACGTTACCAGACTTACACATAGAAGTGCTTTCATAAAAGCTATGCTTCCACCGGATGTATAAAATATTCATTTCAATTAGTAGTTTATAGCGGGTCCCTCTAAGATTTTCCTACTGCCATTGATAATTTTTCAATAGAAACATGAGATACTGTTTGAAGTCAGGTATAAAAAGTAAGGAAATATTAGACAGGAAAAGTGGAAAGCGACGGAAGATGAAGATAAGTACAACATAATTGTATACAAGGATCACTGCTACTCGAAGAAATGATTGAAAATGGCTAGAATCGAATTTATTACGAAGAGTGAAACCGGAGGCTGGAAGAACTCAATAATAAAAATTTATGACTACAGCGTAAACTTTGTTTTTAAGTATGTCATGTTACAAGGAAATTAATAGAGTAAAAGCGTGAATCCTCTCCAATAGAGTGTAAATCCACTCTAAGACTAGTGAAACTCACACCATGAAAAAAGTGTAAATTTACTCAACCAGTGACTGCAAGGTTCACTATTTATTAAAAGTTGTCCATGCAGACACACCACCAAGAGTGAAACTTTGCTCTTTTGGAGTGAAGCTCACTCTACTTGAGTGGATAGACTCTCTTTTGAAGTAAACGTTATAACATTCACTCTTTTAAAGAGTGAAACTTCACTCTTTTTATTTTTAGAGTTCTATTTAGCTGACCTGTTGTTTCAAAATAACTTTTTGGTGAATGCCTCTGCTTTTTAAGTCATACCTCACTATACTGTAGTTTTGTGTGACATAAATTCTACAATTTGGAGGTGAAGACTTCATTCCATACTATAACTGGTAATGGGTGAGTATGATTTCAAACGGTAATGCACGTTGCTTTTTTACTTAGCATACAGGGGGTACCATGAGCCGATCACTTAAAGACAATTTTGACATGAAAATGGCAAAAAATGAACCATAATGATTCAATCTTTCCAGATGTGTTTTCTTCACAACTACATCTTATGCATCCTCCTTATTCTGTTATATTTTGCTTGTGTTCGGATGGAACCATCTTTATGATATTTCTTATGATCTTTGTGATTAATATGATTGTTAAAATTTTACCCCCTTTACCATTGAAAAGCTGTGAAAAATAATTCTTGATTTGATGTTCTTTTTTAATTCCGCACAGTGCTTATCGTACTAACGTTTCAAATCACGTAAGGCCTACATGTTACATGACTACAATGGTCGATTGAAGGTACCGACCTAGTCGACTGATGACTCAAGATACCACAAGCATGCCCTTTAAATCTAGAAGGACATAACGAACATATCCTAAATTAAAACATGAATATTCACCCACAGAGTGAGAGAGACTCTCGGTTTGTTTAACCATGCATTTAAAGTAAAATTTGGATTGGTCCCTGTTTCCTCTCTTTCATATTTTTGCTCTAAGACTTATAGTTAGTCGGGTCGGCCATAACCTCATTCCAGTTGTAGACCACTGTTTTTTTTTTTTGTGTTTTTTTTTTCGTACTATCCCATTGCTTATGTTTAGTATCAAACACAATGACAGGAGGTTTCATTTTTAAAATTTTGGTCGTGACACGGATACATGCAGTTGAAATGCAGACTTTAAATGTTTCGGAGTGAATACGTTGTTATGTCGGAAGGAGTAAAATTACAAGAGTGAATCCTTCTACATCTTTTTTTACTTATGAAAAGACATATGTTTTAAAAGAAACTTCGCAACTTAATTTGTGTAACGTATCAAAAGAAAAGGTACATATGTCTTACATGCTGTGACGTCGCTTCTTGAAAAAGCAACATAGACACCCCTGTACATCAAAGGTGGTGTGGGGTGTAACTAATATATGAGTTTGTTACATCATCTATGGCCTCAAATGAGCTATGCTTTCATTGTGTTCACACTGCGTGAAAAGCAATTAACACATGCTGACTGACCTGTTAGTTAACCCCAAATGTTACGTAACTTTTTGTGTATTGAAACACGTCTTTTACTGTCAATCAATAAATCAGATATGAAACTTGACTCAGTCAAGTCTGCATGTAGTGAGTTAATCAGGCAGAGGAGAAGTATGTAACAAAAAGTAAGAGGGAATGTTTCATCATGTAAAGCAGTTTATATTGTGAAATATGTCAGCAGTTTCTTACACCATTATACCACCGAAAAAACTAACAGTGTTGTTTTGCCATATGGTGTGATTTATCACGCTGTTGGTCCAGTCAACATACATTTACATTTGGTTATCATCCTCCCCAAGGCTATACCGAATTGTATATTCTATTTGACTCATTCCATGCGTTTGTAATAACGACATTACTGCGCCGCAACTTTTTTCGTGACTCACATCAAAACCCGAGGAGCAATTACTTTTGACAATATCATGTAGGAAGTATGGTATTGTTTCGCAAAAGTGACAAATAAAACTAAACCCATTTACTTAATTTGATTAAAAAGTATGAAATCCCAGGAAATACCTAAGTCATTCCATACCGGCGTTCCCAAAACGTCGGACAGAGCAAAATATCTGAGTTTGATAGAAACGTAAATCTGAAATGGTGTCGCACGTCTTGAGAAAAGGTGAACTGAGGTAAACCCAATGATGAAAAGTGATGGGAGACCATCCAAAATCAGAAATAAGTATAATTTCGTCCTCCCCTTCTCATTTCATAGACAACACCCTTATTTGTTCCTTTCTTTAGAAATATCAAAATATGTGCAATCCTTTGGCATAACATTTGCTTTACATTAAATTTGTCTCCTCGTTCGCCTTAAAAGGGGATATGGGTGCTCGGAAAATTAGAACTGTGATCTACACTAGAACCTAATCGAATATATTCGAAAATATTATTGTCTTACAAATTATCAGAATTGACTCATTTTGCATCCAAATCTAGTCAAACGTTCAAAGAGATTTCCTATTCAGTTGTTCTTGAAAGGATTTTTTGTTGAATGTATGGGAGTTCAGAGTTTTGTTTGCCTTTTAGAATAACCATATTAAAATATGAAAAGTGAGTCTATTTTCAGTTATGAGCCAGATGTCGGTCTCATTGCATTACCAGTTATAAGGAAAGACAAGATCATTAATAATTCCCAAAATTATTTTAATATCAATCCGCTTCGCGCAATATCAATATCTCTACTGAATCCAAGGTAAAAAACTTATCATATTTTGTCTTCCTTATAAAATTTAATACAAGGAACTTTCTCGGCTCGTATTCATCTTTTCAAAATTCTCAAAGGAAGAACCGAAAGCAATACTTCCTTTCTTTTTTAAGTTCAGCTAAATTGAAAAATCTTCCAAAGCTTGTATGTTATGTTTCAACAGGCTCTACCTAGCTTTATAAATGAGATTGTGTTTACTCTGGCGAAAACACAAAGAAAACCGATGCGAATGAAAGAAATAAAGGACAAAATATAGTACTGTACCAGTTGAAACTTAAGTCGATGTATACCACTCCAAAGGGAAACTTTACAGATTTTTACTGCTTCTTGGGAAATCATATTGCGTTTAAAGAAAATTTTGAGGGGAAGGAGGACATTTCAAATGATCGCAGAGAATAGTCTTACTCTTAGTAGGAAGGTGCTAGAAAAAAGGCTCCCTTCTTTCACTTGAACAGTAGAAAACGCATCATTGTAAGAATATTAATGCCCAAACACAGTTTTTTTTATTACTTTTTGCGTTAAGTAAATGAACTTCACTGGCGAAAATTCATAAACATCGGGCACGGAGAAGAACATTACACCGGTTCGTGCAACAGTTGTGACAACACTTTAGCCTTTTTTCCGAAATCATTTTCTGACAGTTCTTTGCAATTTTGAGGGGATTCTTTCATCGGGTTTTCTGTGATTAAATGCATAGTTAAGAAAGGACGGAGACCCTTATTTCCATACAGTAAGGCTGACCAACGTTAAGCGACATAATAATATGTACACACTGCCCGAATATATGGAACCCAAAATAGCTGCCGGCTGGTTCTGGTTTGAACTATGTACGGAGCCCGGTTTGTCCCATTTCGTCGCTTCATGGACTTCTTAAACTGTGGAAGGACAGGGCACACATCATTTAGGTCCTATTCATAGTTAACGCTTAGATTTGCCACTTATATGGCTGACTCCTGTGTCCCTGCTGAAAATTTGTACTATAACACACAAGGTTGCAGGGGGAAATTACTCAAAAACTGGAAAATTTTAAAAAATGCAAGTTTAGTTCAATTCAAGAAACAAAATGAATGTCTGTGAATGGTTTATCCCTCAGTTCTATTTTATTTTACTCTAAAATATTACAGATTTATTCTCAGATTTACGTAAGCGAAATACTACGTAGGAAAAGTTCAAATTCGATCGAACCACACCATCTTTGGTCCCCTGATTCCTTGTGTGTATGTGTTGGGAACTTTTGCTTTATTTTAAAGCGGTACTATGCAGGAGTAAACTTTCCTGCATTAAATGTGCCCAGACAAAAATGAATAACACTATTACACTTACCTTTTTCCAAAATACCGTTTTTCAGGTACTGGGAAAATGTAAGACAGAAATGGGCGTTTCATCCTCAGACTGAATGTTTAAAAAACGGTCTGGTTTCTTTCTAGGGCTGACCTGGGGGGCAAGAGACCCATGGAGCTTTTTTAAATATTACTCTCAAAGGCTTTCGTTTTGTTATGAGTTTCTTTTGTAAACGACACTTTTACTGTGGTAAGAAAAAAGATGCGCACAAATATTTGAATCTACCCAAAAATTCTTTTTGTCGTAACCATAATAGTCGACCGTTTCTTTGGTCAAGCGGTAGAGTATCCGCCTCTTGCGCGGAAAGCCTCGGTTCGGTTACCTGGTCGAGTCATACCAAGGACTCTAAAAGTAGAACTTACTGATGTTGTGGGTGATGCTCCGCACAAGCAAAAGAGTCCGAAAAACAAACCAGTTAGCCGCAACTGGAAGAGAAGGCCGTGGCCTGCTTGACTTTAACCAATAGGTTGGGAATCGGGCCGTAAAACTCCATCTAACAAATGAAACTTACCATAATAGTCACTTGGAAATGAGTCTGGGCCTAAGTCAACAGCTTCGTATGGCGATAATGCAAATACTTAATGACTATTTTATGATAAGTTTGTGGTTTTTAAACAGTCTCAATTCATTGTGTGGTCACTGTAATCCGATTATTCACTTGCTCTGAAGCTTTTGCAAGTTCTTCTCGCCTGAAGGTTGCTAGCCAATTATTTAGGACCCATTTTTAGAAAAATGTAATTATAAGCAAGCGCTAGGACCCTGATCAGCTTCCTGATTTATTACATGGTTAATAATATGTAGAGACCGTTACCAGCAATTGATATGCAGAATATTACACGTCAAAAACCAGCTAATTGTCAGTGCGTAAACTTTGTACGATATGTGTGTTTGAACAGACGTTCTGATGTTGGCTTCGTTCGTCCAGTAATGACGTATTTTGTCAGCCCCTCGGAATTGTTTTTCGTTGAGTAGTTTCTACACTTTATTTGATTATACGGATGACCAGATACGCGAATATTAACAAATCTAATGTACGAAACATTGGACAGGTGTTCAAATGGCTTGAATGGAATTTATTTTAACCACAGAAAATTGGTTTTTCAGTGTTTAAAACACCTGAAGCTTGAAGAGGAAGCAACGTCATTTTTTCTTCTTGGTTTAAGTCACATTTTTGCATGCGATTCCTCTGCATGGATGCAAAGACATTTACAGATCATTATAATTATGCATGTGAATTATGGAATATACACGTAAGAGGGTGCACTTAGAAAATTTAATGTTCAACTTGAATTCACTTCTTATTTTCCTGCTTTTGTGTTAAGGATATAAGTCCGTTCCCTTAGAAATTAAACTGAGCCAATAAAGTCACCCAATTTTGTTTGACAGGTCCTTTTACCATTCTCCTTAGGAAAGTTATTGGCGACTTCAAAAGTGCTTTAAGGAACATGGTAATATCTGTAGAGGCATTTAATGCCTAAGCTCTGTTTGACATTCATTCAAAAAGAAGCTTCACCCTGATTTGTCGATGACAAGACCCTTTCATTTTCTCTGTTAACCTTACATGCACTATAGTGTTACATCAACCTTGTGTAGTTCAGTGGTCTACGATCTAAGTGCACTAGGCAGGTGGTGTTGTTTGAGTTATATGAAAGGAAATGGACACCATGACGACGAGAATTAGACGTTTTATTGTTAAGAGGGAGATTTGTTCAATTTAATCTCTCAAGCCATGAATTAGTCAACTTCAGTAAACGTATGTGCGCCCACACGTGCGCGGTCGTGTCCAGTGCTGTACTGTAACCCGCGTTTCGAACGATGCAGCTCATCCCTCCTATATGAGCAGCAACAAGAGGGGCGGCAGCCACAGATTCGCTATAACGGCTGCGATAGCCGAGGATTCACAGTTGAGATCCCTAACCATACACATCGGGATGTATGATTAATAGTGCAATCCTTTGTTTTGTCTATTTTCCTTTGAAATAAACAAATGCTCTATCAAATCGGAAAAAACGATTTGCCATGTTATAAGCGCCGATCGAGGTGACTGAAAACATGTCAAATAAATGGTTGTCTCAATCATTATGAAACTATCAAATTGTTAACACTGACAGAGGTGTAAGAAGATCTTCATAATTGCAATGTTTGAAACAAAAGTGAGTACACCATACAACAGATGTGTATATTTGTCGTCGTAGGCGTTGCTATCTATGAAATCCTTAGCATGAACTTAATTTTAAAAGCTCTCTTAATCTATTACCATAGTATTTAGACCCCACCTCCAAGGATGCCGATTTTTTTCTTTACTATAATTAGCTATCATGTACCGTTTAAAACTACAAAACAATGACGCATTACGGAGCAGAGGTGGCCAAGAGCACCTCATGTTGTTTCTACCCAGACATATATCGGCCGGCGACCAGAAATCACTGGTACAGACATGTGCATGACCCTGTGAGATAAGTAGGCTACTGACTACGCCACTTCTTTCTGTTGAAGCGTTTTACTTTATACAGCGCTATATGTTAATATTTAAACAATGTATACTACATATTATTGTTTGTTTGCGAAACCGTCCACTCTAAATTTAATATTCATCTCAACTCCTGGGAGAATTTCCCACGATGATCTTGAATCATCCACTTTCAAATATTTCCTGAATACTTTGGATTACAGACGCGATCCTCTTTATTTTTTTAGCTTCATGGCGTCAGCGCCGAAAGCATTGCTATGAATAATATATTAACGTGCCTCAAGTATGGAAAAGATATCAACGAAGTGGTTGAATGTACATTACAACTTTATGAATAAGTAATCACCACACTGTCAGACGGAGAATAGAATCCTGTTTTTGAAATGTTAAAAAAGGGATGGTAAATTGACATCACCATTTTAACCATGGCGCACGGCTTCTGAAATGAAACCGAGGTGCCTTCTTGTAAGTTAATTTTAGAAATGACATGGGTCAGATAAGTACACAGATCAGTAGAATTTTTTCAGTGTGCTCAATTGATGGAATGTAAGATTTCAGTAACAATAACGAAAGAAAAATTCCCTAAACATTCAATTGAAATGCTTTGTATTACCTCAGGAAACACTTCAAGGAAAGAAAACATCACAGAGTTATGCAGGTTATGAAAGTGATACTATGTAAGATACGTAGGTCATTCAATATACATATATTGGTACACTTTGGGACTATTCTTGATTGTCGTTACCAGAAATTTTACAGTAAACTTGGACTCTTGATTCTATTTTTTTCAAACACTGGTATAGACGGCATTACTACGGTATGTAGCTAGCAAAAGATGAAACTTCAAAGACATGGTTTTCTATAGCCACTATCAGACTATGGTTGTAAATTCACATAAAAAAGTTTCCGAATATCATTTCAGCAAACAAAACAAAAGCGGACAGCTGAGTTTTATACCTGGAGGCTTTATGCCAAAGTGCGCTTCATTTTTGAAAACAGGTTTGTGATAATTTTACACAATTCCGGGCGTTTTTTTTTTATTTTTCACTTAAGAAGATACTTATCGATACGTGATGATCTGGGAGCTGTAAAACGTACAGCGTCCAACGGATTGTTGTTTTATTTTTAACCATTACCAACGGCTATTCATTTCACGTTTATTATATAGTTGGGAGAAAATTGATCTAACTAGTGATGATACCTTTTTGAAAGTGTACAGAACTTCAAATGAAACTAAACAAACTATAACTTGTAGTGAGTTTTTCACACAACTTGAGTGATGTTTAAGGGTAGTTTCTGAAGGATGTTAGACTGTATAAGAGAAAACTATAGATATGAAATTTATGATAGCTTCTATCAGCATTAGTCTCGGCACTGGGTATGTGATGAAATGGGTAATTGTAACAAATTTTTCACAAATGCCTGTATATATTATTTATATCTAGAGATAAACACTGTCGGTCCTTAGGGTTTCTACCATTTTGTCTCTGTATTTTGCTACCAAATGTGAAAAAAACCTCTTAGAATTACTTCATTAACGTGTGAAGGAGTAAATAAACGATTACAGGAGCTATGCAGTAAGGTTTGTGGGAAAATGTTTCCCACAAAAATACGGGAATTTTAAAGTCTTCAATCATCCAAACAGAAGTTCTATCTCTTTGAAAAACTGAAAAAGTTTCGTGTGATTGGACGATGGGACAAACTCGTCATTAACAAAAAACCTAATTCAACGAAGTGTCGAATTACAGTGTACCCTAGAAGACCGAAATGCTGCACAAGAACGCAAGCCGAAGGATTAATCAAGTAAAACCTCAGTTGGAAACAGAACGAAATTGTATCAAAGACACACAAAAGTATGAAGCTTGATAGAAGGTACGGGTACGACACGAAATTATACTTTGTCAGCCTGTTCAGCACGCCATCCCTTTAAAAGAATTTTAACATTCGCTTCGACAATTTTCAACAGCTATCGTATTCTATTTCCCTTGGCGAAGCTACTTTCTCATGTATTGCCACGTATTCAGGTTGACGCTACTCCCGCAGTGTTACTTTGATTTGTGTAATGCTTTTTGTGACTCCGGGAAATATTGCCTTGTACGATATTCCAAGGAATAAATGTGACAAATCAACCGCACGTACTATGCTTTGGAATTGTGATACCGCTCCTATGTACAGGAATGTAAACTGATTTCAAAAGCAGATGTAAAGAGTCAAGTCAGTGCAGAATTGCACAAGCCATGTTTGGTGCTTTGCATAATTTTATTTGAATGTATGCAAATTGGTGAGATAAACAAAATATTATTACACAACATGTACGGTATTTCGTGTTAAGCATAATGTAAGAATACCGCTGAAGTTTTGTTCTCAAATGGGTTCCTCAAAGGTGTTTGATGTAAATTTTCTCTTGTTCGGTAATGAGCTTGTCAACAACTGTTTAACGTTGCGTATAGCACAATGGGTGGGAAACAGCATTTTACTCCAAAGGTTGTATAAAGGAATAGGATAAAATAACTTTCCTCTTCCAATAAGGAATTAGACATACAATCCATTAACCTTCGTGGCTTCGAACTTTAGCCGAACATGTTACAACCCCTTTTCACTTGTAATCAACCATAGGTGTTCTAATCGAGGACGGTGACTTCCCACATTATGCGATATAATATTCTGCCATGCGAATTTGACTCTCCATACCAGTCTTTGAGAATAAAATATGTAGACCTATCACTCCTAAGGTTAAAGATTTTGCAAAACGTCAAGTATATAAAATGAATTATCTTTTAGACTTAGGTGAAAAGATTATAATTGACTTCTTACACCAATCCATCATAATTAGTGGAGTAAAACTGACTGAAACGATAGTACAGTTTTCAAATATTAGATTTTTACCTGAAACTTAAACCTGAGTAATGAAATGCATTTTTGCTTGCCTCGCTTTCCTCTTTCTTCGAGCGTACCTCTAACTTTGAAGACTTCCGACTAAACAATTCCAAGGAAACGTAAAGAAATAAAATTAAAAACGTTAACAACAGTCGTGCTGATATACAGCTTGAGGATTCACAGGACTGACAAGTGTAAGTGATTGATACAACCCTCGTGTCCTGGTACATAATGCCCTTCCTATGATTGATAGCGTAGATCTAACTTGAACTACTGAGTAGACAGTTATACCTGCAATCGGCCAAATTAAAGCTTGCTTCGCTATGTGTGTTGATCATTAAAATCGCAACATTATTTTAAGAGCTACTAGTAAAGTCAGTCACAAACTGCTTGGAGCTTTTTGAAGTTAAAAGGTAGGCTACAACACTTCAGTATTTGGCCTTCCCACAAACCATAAACGTTAAACTTTTTAAAGAGATACTCTTTATTTAGGGAGTTGCAACAATCATATGAACACTTGTTTTATTTCATAATGACATCGGAACTTACTGCTAGTTAGGATAACAAACTGCTACTGACATTGTGCTTGGTACTAAGTTTAAGTAATTGAGTAGGGAAATTAAGGTTTGTAAGCCACAACTGGAAACAGGCCTTGGTCAGCCCTATTCAAACCAATAAAAAGAAACTGATGAGCCGTAAAGCTATAAGCATCATTAACTTGACAAACACCGGAACAAAACTAAATGGATGGACCTCGAAAAGAATAAAATGGCGGAAGGTGTTTAGTTTGGTAATGCCACACTTCTACTGGCTTTATTCTTGATGCTCAGCAAAGACAATGCAGTAGAGAAAACAAGTTGCTAAGCTAAAACTGGGAATAGGCCTTGATTGGCACGATTGAAACTAGGTGATTAGAAACTGAGTCGTAAACCTTTTACCACTGATTTAACTAATTCTCAATGATGTAAACAGCACTGGTACCAAGCTTATAAATGGCTCCACTTTCTGAAGATATAAAATAGCAAGAGGCTTCTTTGGTAAGTGACACAACCAAGTAGTACAATGCAGCAGAACTGCAGCAATGCACAGCACTCACTGTAACTTGCTTCTCGAGCTAAAGTGTGTGAGGTTAAATCGAACTCTCACAGGACATAACCATTTTTTATTTATGGTCATTCCAATTTTGCTAACCCATAGAGCAGTTCAAGCACCTCATCGACCTCTAATGTAGATGTCTACATGAATACGTTATTACTCATTCCATATTGTGGATACCTTACGGAGTCCTCTTTGCTTAGAATACTTTTCGTAAGTGAGAGACATCGAGGTACTCACTGAGCGCGTACAAGGAGCAGTAAGAAAGCTTCCCAATATAAGTTTACCTATTTATGTGCATACTCACGCTGCAAGACTATTCGATCGCAGCGATGGGTATTACGAGCACAAATAAAATATTCATTCGCCCTCATTTCAGTGGCTACATGGTATTGAGGAAGAATGAATTAGGGGAGTGTGTCTTATCGATAAAGATGGGAATTGGATAATGTTGTGGAATGCCTCGAGAATGCTGAGTGTCTCACAAAGCTAATTACATTAAGCAAATTATTGACTTTCATTAAATTTGAAGATAGTGTTCTGAAGGTCGAAAGTTTTTTCTTAAAGATTTGCTCTTGTTTCAAGGTGCTGAATTAATTGCATTACCATGAATCTTCATCTCTAGACTTGATATTTCAAATTTGGATCAGACGATCTATTCCATTGGAAAACACATCAACTAAATATTCTATTTGGTATAAGACTGTTTTATCGTATCCAGTCTATATTGTGGTAAATACGACAAGCAAGGATTTTTAAGAGCACTTAAGAGAATTGAAGCAATGCAAGCAAAGTTAAAATATCATTGCAGTCTAGCGTCCCTCCTCTCCCCTTGGCTGAACATCATGCGGTCGACTAATGACAAGTATCTGTTCAAATTCTAAGGATCATTCTTGTCACTTTTATTGAAAGGGCGCTTCTCGCGTTCTACGTTAATCCATGCGAAGTTGTGAAGGTTTAGTGCTTCTTGCTCGAATACCAATAAACTTCAAATACAATGTCAACCCTTAGCAAATAGCTAAGTTGAATAATAAATTGCTTTTTGACACTATGAATCGTTTATAACTTTATCTGAATAAGAGCGGTTGCGTAATTGACTACAACTTCTTGAGAGGTGTTTGTTGCTACCTCCTGTGACATGCTTAAAATCTTGCTTTTCTTGCGAGCTCTTACAATCATGCAAGCTACAACCTCTTTAGGGTTTCTTGCAACCAGTTGCGATCTAACTCTGCCCCACTAGTCAGTTAAGCTACTTTACCGAGATCGCAGAAGGTAGCAAGGAATTGCAAGAGCTCACAATTGTTGACTGCTATGATGTTGTTAGCTACATCCTTTTCTGTACTGATCGTTAGTCTAAAACATGTCACTGAATGTTTGGCATGCTAGGCAAATTGCCATCAGTCATGTATACAAAACATAAACCGGTATGGGGCGTTGAAATCATAGTCTGGTAGACGTTATGTGCACTACGCTTATTCATCTTATGTTTCCCCGTACCGAAACAGCGCTTCATCAGAAATACGAAGCACAGGGAGGCAATTAAGTAATTTAAGGTATTCGTGGACAACGTAACACCACATTTGCTGAAAGATGTTACGTTCGAGATAACTTCCTAACTTGAAAGCTATACAGAACAACCTTTGCTTTTAAATTCTTAGATGCCATAGAGTTCTGATGGTCTTTCTATGATATAATGGAGTTCAGCCGATAGGCTAAGATGTTCAATTCTTTGTATTTTATGTTGACTTGAACGAGTCTTGTACTTAACGTTTAGACATTGATATATCCATCTCAATACGATCCTTGCATAGCTGATGACTGAGCATCATCAAAATACGAATACTACAATTGCAGAACTTTCATTCCAAGTACAAAGTTCACAAGTAACTTATACAAGTGATAGACTAGTGATTTTTGCATGATATAAAGCATCGTTTAAAGGTCATGTTTATGCCTTCGACAAGCTAATTAACCGACCTCTCTATGACTAAGAATGCATCACCAAAGTAACATAGCTCTTAAGGGAAAAGAAGAACGTCTCTCGTTAGAGTGCAGTTTCAGTAAAATTTTGTTTTTCTCGTTTTGACGTTGGATACGATCAATGATTAAAACTTACGCCTCAATCCAAGAGTATATACGGGTATAAACCGTACATTGCTCAAGAAGTACTCGACAAGTCGGGTTTGATTGATGTGCCAGCTAGCATACAAACTCATCTTTCATCTGCCCAAAAAGTGTCAGTAGTCTTTTGCGGGTAAAGCGAACAATGATAATCAAAAAGGAAAATTTATAATCTATTGATGTACGAGACTAGTCAAGGGATAAAACGACTGCCAGTAAGGCGAATAGAAACCGTTTTCATTTAGCCTGTATGTTGAAGACTGGAACAACGACAATTGTCACATTCAATATCAGAAAATTTATGGAAACTAGATTGCTATTTTTGTTTTATTTTTAAAGAGTTTAAAAATGTACTTCCAGCGCAACATAACATATGCCTACTACACGTACTTTGATCCATATTTCCCAACGTTGAAAACATACTACCTTAAAATACTGTACTATTATTGCAAAAATTTGAATCATCATTTTGTCCTTTGCTACTCTTGATAAAGAAAAATCAAGTGAACCTTTTTCTGTAAGGAAAAGAATTAGCAGGTTCCTTAACGTCAAACAGTGATATTAATATTTTATCACATTTCAGATGTATATTTTATTTCATTTATAATTTTTCTACCTAAAATAGGTTGTAAACTTTTGCAATTTTGATGTTTTTCACCAGTCTAAATTAGATAATTCCATCACATTTTCCGGTTGTGTACTAACGCAAACTTTCAAATGTGTGGCTCCTATTGACACACAACTTGCGTCCTCGGTCAAATCAATTAAAGACAAACAGCTACACGCAAATAAGAAAGGAAATTGTCCACCGACATTTGCAAAGTAATGCAGGTTGACGTCTTCATTAGACGTCCCTGGAAATTCTCTGTTTGTTGAATCAGATAATGTCAAATAGCAAGGCATGTGCAAACTTGAAGCGACATGCATCAATATTTGTGGTACACAATATTTGTATAGTAATATCAAGTACTTCAATGTTCATTTTCGTAGAGGTATTGTAGGTAATAGTTATTACTAATTGTCACGTCAAGGTTTCTTTCCAAACACATCGAGTGTCCATAAATAGGTTATGTCGTTTGTTCAAGAATCAACCTTAAGGTCAAAACAATTATTCTAGTTTTATGCACACAAAATGAATGGAGGTGTGAATGTCATGTGTGGAAAGCACGACAGCTTAAGCATGCAAACAGTGTTACTACTTCAAAAATGCCCAACATTGTAACCAAAGGAATATGGTAGGAATGCAAGCTACGTTCTCAGTATACAATATCTGTAATTGGGCATAAACTAATCCGTTACTGTAGTTGTGCTTGAGATAACGGAAATGTTATGAGGATATCAGCTTGAATCATAATGGTTTCTTATGGTGTGTAAAAGCGAAAAGAGTATTAGAGTCAAAAGTGACACAGAGTCTTCATCCGACGAACAATCTTTCAGGACCGGACTTTAAGGTACAAAAGGGAAAGCTCATTTTTATTATAACCATTTTCTAAGGATTATGAAATATTGCTATGAAAACGTTTGTAATGTTCACAAAGTCTATCCATCTTGTCATTGGTAAGGGTAATTTGTGTTACTCAAATACTGAAACAAACGTACCTCCCGCTATAAATTTGCCAGCGCCAGTTGAGTATCAGTGTTCTGAGTGGGCAGTGATGATTCCATATAGCTGTAACTCATCGGCGTCTTGACGGTGTAAATTATACATTTATCTTCGCGTTTCTGTCCAATTAGCGTGATAATAACGGTATAAGAACCACTTTCGAGAATACTAGTTCATCATTTGGAGATATCTTATTCCACCCCCCCCCCCAAAAAAAAAGAACTACCATTACTAAAAGAATGTGTAGTAAAACACACTTTTCCCAATTTTAAAGTCTTACAGACTCTCTGCCAAAGAGCCCTCTGCAAGACTTAACCATAAAACTGCTTCTCAAGGAAGCTACTTCCACGTAAGGACAACACCTAACTGACCAACCTCACGACCCTCACACCGTTTACATCATTGTTCTGTCTTGTTTCGATCTATTCTAGTCTGGCCAACAGGCAGATAAGCCATCGTGTTTAGTAAATATAAGGTTATACGGCACAGTTGTTAAAACTTGAACTCGCCTTTAAACAACTACAGAACTCGCCTTTCGTAACTCTGTTCTCACACTACCAGTATAATTTGTACATTTACATAGAGCAGACAGACCGTTAAATGCTTTTCCGTGTTAAATGCAGATCCCAATTGCCATGCCATTTAAGAAGACATGGTCAGAAGGTTGATGCGATGACGGGCTAATCTTTTATGACCTATTTTGAATCTGGTAGTGCGTGGAACAATTGAGAAATTTCCATTTATTCATGAGAAGGTTTCATTAAGTTAAACAGCCGATAAACTTAAAACATCCTCATACAGGGGTACATCTTTGTAAGAAGAAATAGAGGATACAAATGGTTCAGCAAACCAAAGTTGATATTTTAAGAATCCTCTAATACAGGCATTAAGTGTATAATGAAGTAGGAGAATAAATTATCCTACTTTAGCGTATGATTAATGTATATTAAATTTATCAACTTAGTTTCAGACCTTCTGCTTATATTGAGTTCTGCAATGTTTTTACTTTGCATGGAAGATAAAAAGACGGCAAAAATTATTGGAGGCACCATGGCATCCTTTAATTCTCAAACTATTGTTTGCCTTCTGACAAAACGTTGTTCTAAAATTAGTTCTTTCGAATTTAAGCCCCGAAAAGCTGAAATAAAGTATTGGGTTTTAAGCCAATGTAATATTTCCGACCCTTATCAACAGCTAACGGTTGTCATGTTTAGACTCAATTGCATTTTCGACGTCTGGTTGTCCCATTATGCGTTCGTAAATTTGCGCTGAATACGAGCTTCTAGCCATGTTACCATGGTGATTTTCGTTGCTAAATAGTTTTGGTTTTATACAGGTGAGTATATTTCCGACATAAAATGACTTGATGCGGCTTTGCAGTTTGACATGGTGAGTAATAAACTTGTTTGGCAATTTAGTCAGTTTCCAAAAAAGTCTGGTTTTGTTGTACGTTTTATTATATCAAAAAAGGTTCAACAGAACAAAGGTTGAGTGCGTTTTTACAAAAGAAGTTCAAAATTTAATCATACAAATGCCATTCTTTAGTTTTCCTTTTAATTACATTCTACCAACTGAAAGCTAAATGTCAGCCGTATACCGCATTGTTTTCATTCAATTTCAGTCATCCAAGATGCCGTTCATCGTCGCACGTTGTCGCACGTAAAATCTTAGCACATTTAAACACATTTAGACCAAGAGGTCTGGTCAAATATAAACGGACCAGAACCAGGGAGGCACCGAACAAAAAACTTACCAATTATTGAAATGATCAAAATCGTTTTAACTTTGAAACACATTTGGTCATATGTTTGAATGCTGTCAACTAAATTCTTGATTTTCGTATAGTATAGGAGCGATATGCACTCTTTCACATTTTAAGGTCATATTGAAAATATAAGTTTGTTTTTATGCGATGAATTCTGAATAATTAGTTTTCACATGGTGGTCAGTACAGCTGTTATTATAACAATTATCAACCTCATGACATACCAACCGTTATCTCCCTCTTTGTGGTTAGTTTTATTGTCGTCCCCTTTCTTGTCATTACTTTCGTTTTATCCGTTTTGGTGTGATAACCTCCATGAATTAAAGACGTGCGGGATATGACGATAATACTGCTGAGAGGTTTTCATCACTTCACCTTTATTCAAAATATTTCTGTAACATTCTCATGCACACAGTGAACAAGTTATTCTGCTTAGGTGGTCGCTCATGTTAATCATACAATTTCTCTATCAGCATTTAGTCACAAATCAACATTTTCATCATTTATTATGATCATACTGAGAAACATTTTAAGTAACTGTCAACATTTGGATACAAAATTGCTTTCTGTCATTTAACTTCGAATCATTTTAGAGGCTTTAGAGTCATTGTTTATCATTAAACCCAACAATTTTAAATAGAAAGCGCCCTTTGAAGCTAGTTTCGAGAGTCTTTGTTTCTGCCTAATGCATTTATCCTCTACCAGATGGTGTGTTGAAGCGATACTTCCGTAATCCCATCCATCATCCATACTAATGAACAATTGTAATGCGTTTTAAAGTACTATGAAAATATTAAAGTGAATAAAGCAACCTTGGTATATTAGACATTTTAAACACTTCTGATCTTTTTTCATTTAGAGGGATATGGAAATGAAGCGGACTCTCATTTTTCTTTTAATGAGATATTGGAATAAAGCAGATAGTCATACTTACATGTAACAACAGTGGTTCCAGGGAAACGGCATGTCTCTGCTAGCCACGTGTATGACCAAGAGAGGAAGAAATAGTGAAGATGGTAGGCCCCTTAAAAATTGTTTCTCCCTTTTAACCATCATTGCCTTTAGCGCAGTTTATGCAAATGTATCATGAAAAATGTTCCCCGTGTATGCCATGCCATCTCTCAACTCATTTAAGTACTCTAACTTGGTTTATTTCTTGCCTGCACCTGTGCTTTTGGAAGAAAATGTTATCCCTAATCCAGACGTTGATTTCAAGGATATCCTTACAGTTTGATGGATATCTTTATAAATTTGACTCTAAAACTTTATTTGAAGCTATGAGACTAGTATTTCCTGTCGGTTTTGGTAATAAGCTCCATCCTTTCAATTGATCATCATTTTTTTATTATCTTATAGTCTCTATAGGAATTAGGCTCACGATAGAATACATTTTCGACATCGTGATATGAATTTTCTAATCTATACTAGATGCTATCTGCGGACTTAAAGGCGCCTCAAACAGACCACGATTCGTTTAAACGTTTTTATGATCAAAAGGAAAGTATTTAGTTTGAGGATTCCACAGATCCATTTTTGGAATTAATTAGCCAAACATTTTGAAAGCAAACCCTTTCATCATACAAAAAACTTTAAAACTTCTGTGTTAATTTTCCTATCGCTTAATTTCCGTTGAGACCAAAAAGGGTGTTTAAATCCTGGAATTTTGATTATCCATTATAGGAGACGGTGGTACTATTTTCAATATATTTTCAATATAAAGAGAAAGTTCCCAATGATGTGCACATAAATCTCAATTGATAACTACCGAAACTGTAGAAGGAGTTCCTTTATTGACATGCAAATATTAGGTGAAACGCTATAGAACCTTGAAGAAAGTTGGAGCGATCTATTTTAATTCCAGCAACAGCTTCCAGGTGCTAAAGCAGTTGTTGAAGTAACTGCTGCTCTTTAAGGGCAAATGAGATGCATGCACAAGATAAACTCTTTAAACAATAGGAAAGATGAGAAGATACTCGGTATGTTAATTTGAATCAGTTCCGTTATACTTTGATTTCTGTCAATCCTAACACTTTTGTTTTAATGTGATTATCTGCATTTTGTGAAAGCTTAATTTTCAGACACTCGTTGATGTAATGTATAATTATACGAGATGTACGGCCTGACTAGTTACGGCTTAAACCTTTTTCCATTTGATCAAAAAAGAGCCTCTAAGTAAACTTCTGACCAGCGGATTGTTTATCATGCTGAAAGTAAGTCGATCCCCCTTAAAAGCCTGAGATATGCGCCTCATTTAAAATGGCAGATCAAACTATCTTTTAAGCGTCTGAGTTGATGCAGATTGTCGAAAGGAGATGTCTTAAGATTGAAGATATAGTTTCGCAATTCAGTGTCTACGTCTTAAGTCAAATAGGCAGAGAAAAACACAACAGACACTGCATACCTTCTTAGGTCCGGCTAATACTGAGTTGACACTTTTAGAAGTCGAAACGAGAAGGGGTTCTACTCGTGCAGAACTATAAAGTTCCAGTACTCCAAAATGTGACACGCCTACATATTAGATCTCATTCTGTTCAAATTAATGGTTTGGAATAATAATGAATTTACAAAAACTTAAAATTAAATGATACTTCTCAAATCATTTCGATGGTAACAGTTTTGAGTAAACAATGACAAAAGTTGCGCAAACGTTTTGGGGATTTGAAGATAACCCATTAGAAAGAATCTTGTCTATGAGAATATCCAGAAGCATGTTAACATTAAACAGTTAATCTCTTGCGAAATGTTTAGTCTCCAAAAACAAATGAAATGCAGATAATCGTAATGGTAAAATCATCTCATAATGATGACAGTTTTAGTCAGGCAAAATAAGTATTTGTTGGAAACTGAAAGAAAAATACCTACTTATGAACGCACAGGAATCTCATTGTGTAGAAATGAAACATTTATTTCTCCAAACCAGTGACGTGATGTAAGCATTAAAATTTGATGAACTATATTTTAATACTGAGGTCGATAGATACCTGTCCAGTGTCCATTTTAATCAATAAAAACGAGAAAGATTCTCCGGCGACAGTGCAGCTTGTCTGTCCAATATGATATCACTTGTTGGAACATAAATTATTTGGTGCGATGAGTACAAATCCTCTGGAGATAAATCAGATTTACACAACTTACTTTCACCTCTTTGATACCTTGTGTTCAATAAGCCATTCCAAACCGACTAATGATAGATCCTGTACACAACCTGCCTCTTACAAATGCTGTGGCCCTAAAGATGTCGTTGCCAGAATTCCCCAAGAAATATTTCTGACCGAGTTCTCCTTGAAATATTGTTGTACGATTTCCCTTAGAAATTTTGCCCGAAATACTCTAGATAAATTGTTGTCTGAGTTTCCCTACATACATTGTTGTCCGAGTTCCCCAGAAAGGGTATTGCCCAAGTTCCCCTAGAAATATTGTTTCCCGTGTTTCCCTGGAAATGATGTTGCCCGAGTTCCCCTAGAAATGATATTGCTAGAGTTCCCCTTACTGCTACCCGAGTTCAACTAGACATATTGTTGGCTGATTTTCCATAGAAATGTTGTTTCCCAAATTTCCCTACAAATGTTTTTTACCATGGAGAGTTCTCGTCCCTCGCCTTGAGGAAGTTAATGTGTCTACACTTAATGGTACAGACGTAATGTACATCTCTGTACATCTCTTATCGAGATTAACAAGATTAAAGCTGAAAAGGTATGACCTTTGAAATTTCGATTCAGGGTTAACGTGAAGCTCATTTTTTTCAACCCAGCTGTTATCTTAACATATAAGATGTGCATAAATTCTTATAAACCTGAAGTGATAGCTGTCACAAAGGCAAATAAGCTCATTTCAATCCAATGACAACTTCCCACTCCCAGTGCAAGATGTTTGTCAAAATCAGCGGAAACTTTCCTCGCAGTTGAGAAATTTTGACAGCTAAATCTTCCTGAGACACAAGCAGTTGAAATTATTATGTTATGTATTTGAAAGAATGCAGGTTTTTTCCCTGTGGTAAAATGGCTGTTGGGACTTGATATTTGAGCGGAAATTCATTTCTTACGGTTGGCGCATGCTACCTTTGACAAAATTGTTAGTTATGATATTACATTTTCTTAGAATCCACTGATTGTACTAAATTTCTTTCATATTCTCTCCTCGTCCTCGCCGTTTCCTTCCTCACTGCAAGGAAACTAATGAAATTTCTCTTAATGCAAGTCATCATATCCCATTCCTTTTCATTCTACCCCTTTAAATTACATCATATCACATGAAATCAGGTCTCAGTACTGCACATCACACATATCCCACACCACATCTGGTAAACAACAAGCCAGAATTACATCACACTACGCAACGTCATACCAAAGCACACTCATCACTTCGCACTACACATGTCTTAAAACATCAAATCACAGTTATCACTTACGACACCTTCCGCACCACATAATATCATATCATACCGCAAAATGTCACACCAAGGCACATTATACGCCACAGCTCACCTCACCTAATCACTTCACACAGATAGCTTCACACCTCATTGTATTACACCGTATCCCTTGACATCGTATCCAACAACATACCACGTCATACCCCACTACATCATGCTGCTATTTATTCCAACCTGTCAGGCCATACCCACCAGGACAACACCACGGCACGATATGTAACATCGTATCACCTCACCCTTTAAGTCGTATAATTTTTAACTCTCTCTTATGAAACTGGACGCTGTATAACCCTGTCCCTTAATCAACATATCCCATTTCAAATATTGTCTATTTTGATAAATAGCAGTAACAATAAGGTAAAAGGTTTTTATATGAAGGGGGCAAATCCCACAGACTACTCTTTTACTTGTAATTCAATGTCCTATTTGTCTATGAAATTTGATACTGCTGGAATGTTGGGATGTCCTTTGTTATCACAGATGTAACAAATAAGCACTATCTGTTTTTTATCAGCAGCACCAATATCACATAGAAATTGAATGAAGTGCGAAATAAATGTGCAAGGATGACATTTATCCCGCAATGTACTTTTTTGAAGAAAACATTGCAGTTCTTTGAAAATTAGTAACTTCTTAAGGCTATATCATATAGAAAGGCATTTTTATTTCCTTGAAGAAAATTTTTCTGCACGTTTTGAAGTCACTTAATTTTCCCTCCGGAATTTGCTTTTTACCACATCATATTGCATAGAATCAATTTTGTTTAACGAATGGCAGGATTCACCGAGGTCAACAGCAAATACCTCTTCTTCGTTTGGAAGAGTTGGTTACAAATTGATCCTTTGAAACAGTTTGTAGAAGCTAAATTTTATGCAGTTGCTCGACGGTTACATTGCCAGATAGTATTCATTTTGATCCTTCGCAGAAAAAATACATTACTTGTAACAAACAGTTCGTAAAGATCAATCACCTATGTTGAATTAGATACAATTAAGCAACCTTCTTGGTGTTACCCGTGCTAGGCAGTTGTTAGCCCTACATGTTGTCAATCATGTGAAATTCCTGACACATACACATGATGACAAGAAAGTCCATCCGTGGTAAATGCACTGCAGAGTATGCATATATACTACTAATAGATTCATTGTCGGTTGAGTACAGCGAATATCTTCAGGTTTCTCCCCAAAATGGTCTTATATCAGTTGTGGCAAATCTTCTGCACAAAACCTATGAAACAACTGTATCATTTGCTACGCCAAGTGACATGTTAATTACCGAGCGGCTTGTAATTTATGTTACACTTGCCACTGTATTGTCGAGCACCGCCAGCTTTCTATTGCTCTGGGGGTGAAGAGGAAGAACAACTGCAATGCAATCTGAAGTCTTATAAAGGAACCACGAAACTTGCTCACGATTATGGCTGTAGAAAAATAGGCTAAGGAGGAAAAACTTCCAAAATGTGAACATAAGAGGGAAGATAGGAGAAAATGTGGAAATGATTTAGGTGCCTGTGATGATCTGCTTACATGTGTTTACACCATTGTAACTGGTATGAATATTGTCTTGCTTTGTTGGATGAGTCATTGCTTTTATACATGAGAGATAGCTTTTTTGTGCTCACCGCGATTCACTCTTGCCGAGAAGAAGCCGAGATGATGTAAATATACATATGGCTGGTGCGTGATTATCGTACTCAGTTGATGGACTATTAGATGTAGGAATATATCAAAGTCGACGATCACGTGCCAAATGGTACGTAATTAATTGATGACAAGACCCAACTGAATGAAAAGCAATTCCCTTAAACTTCGTATGGGAGTAGTTGTTTTTCCAATTAAATTTGTCCATTGGTAGGAGTGACGTTAATAATATGAAGTTTCAAAGAACTGTGCTGTAATCAAATATGCGGCGTACTCAGCAAAATGTACGATATGGAGAGCGGTTGACAATGTTTTTATTTTATATTTAAGTCAAACTTAAGTAACCAAAGTTTCAGTACCCTTTGTACTGATATTAGGAAGTCTAAAAAAGTTTGATTTGATGGAGAGCAAACAGAAAGCTAATAATTGTTAAAAATAGTGAATAACTGTAGCATTTTTATTTCAGTTTACGTGGTTTTCCTAATATTTGATAGTGATTGATACATCACACATTAAGTGGAAAAGAACATCACGTAATATCAAGATCATTAGCCCTTGCTAGTGGGGTCGCATCCACTTTGGTCAGGGCACAGAATCACCTTCCTTCACAATTTTGTCAAAGCCTCAACTCTTATCTGATGATTAAATAGAAATCCCTTAAAGTAAAACTACGAGATTGGTATAAAGTAATACTCTAACCCTCCAAAATTCGTGATAGTACAAGAGCCAGATAGCTGAACCTGGACACTGTTTAAGAGATTCTAAGATACTTAGAAGGACAGTCTAAGCTTCTTTGGGGGTAATCTTTGTCCCAAGTGTAGTCGTTGAATGCGGTTTGCCAAATGAAATTCGATTTCTTTCCGCAGTAATGAGCCCATCAGGCAGAAGCATGGACCCATGAGAGTATGTTTGTTTATGATTATTCATTAATAAATAACTATAGGCGCCTGTGTAGTTGCGTACATGCCCAACTGTAAGTTAAATGAGTACACGTGCGTAAACACTGCATAATATTTTTCTGTAGAGAACATGAAGCAAAGCTTGTTTTAGCCGTTGGGAGTTGTGAGAGCAGAGAGATGTAGTAACACCTCTCTGGTCAGATATCTCTTAGGTCCGCCTGAATAATTCATATGAGAAGTGATGTGTTTTTAGTATAATTCTTTTAAAGAACGTACCTCATCCAGTCACAACTTATGACCCCCTCCCCCTCTCAAATTTGATAACGTTTGTGCAGGAAATCATTGCCTCTTGTAACTGTAAGTGTAAGTGGTGTGTGATACTTTTGCTGTCATATTGAGGACGGTAATTATTCGTATTACTACACCAAACGGAGCCGGGGAGAGATTGGGCCGGTCGACCCCAAATCCCCCCCCCCCCTCCGCCCCACGAAAGAAAAATGAGGGGAAAATAAGGAAAATGGCAATACGATAAATGCATACAAAGATGGAATGTATTTCTGGGGATTTATTCAGTTCAAATCTAACATAAACTGTGGAACCATTTTAAATCTAGCACAACCTGCAGTGCCAAGGATGATCAGTCATCTGATGTGCTGAGATGACACACTAGGCTCGCTTACTCCCCTGCACTATTGTAGTCCAATTGGAGAGTGTTGTCATTTCAATCCCCTTGTCATATATTGTCATTATCATGGCTAAGAACATTCGGCGCGAAATTCTCCGTATGGTGTAAGTCGGAAGCCATTATGCGTTTTCCTTTTTCATTCCCCTGTCATAAGCACGTCTAATAAATCTCTGGCTCTATGAAAAGCGGGACGTGGATATCTTCGTCTTCGAAGATAAGAGTGTCACTAATAAAATTAAAATAAAACAATCTAGCCTCTCCAAGCAAACCTTCACTACTTACCGTCACGCTAGTTGCAAATAGTAATAACTCTTCAAGTTTATAGGAAATGATGAGCCTGAGGTCCCTGTGGTTGTCTAAAAGATGACATTCGAAAGTTAAGTTCTATCTGCATTTTACAAACGCAATGCCAAGCAAAAATGATCAATTCAAAGAAAGACTATTTCAAACAGATCTTGAGACTTATATGAAATTACATTTGTTTCATTTAAATAGCGTATCTTTGTGAGGGTCGCGGTTAGATAATTATCGCGGAAGTATTTGAATTATAGCTGTATCTGAACGCGGTAAGTATGTAGAGTGTGCCTTCCACAAATGTGAGGGTATAGCAAGAGTTCCTTAATCGCATATGCATTTTGCAATAGGTAATGTTGAACTGCGTACACTACAATCGGTGTGGTCCATGGCTGACTTGCATGCATATGAGGCTATGATATGGTGGTTATTAAAGAACATAACACGTTTTGCAATAAGCTTTGTCACTGAAGAACTCCTACTGGTTGTGTTAGTAACACGTTTAACATTTTAGCAAAGCGTTTACAGCGTAGGCTATCTTCAACTGAATTGCATAAGCTGGACTTTTGCACGTAATCTAACTTCCAGGAAGGCAAGTGAAATGATGGAATATTGTTTTAGTAGATCACTTGTGATATCTGAAATTAGTTTGAGATCATGAAATCATTCGTTAGGACTATCGGCTATCCATCATTTTGATCGCTTTCAAGACTGAGGACCTAAATCATTGTTGAGAGTGGGCAGGGACATCGACCCGTTGAAGTCATATTTCAGCACGGATATACAATGCTGATGACTATTTTTGGAGAAACTCCTAATACATAATTAGAAACGGGTTGCAACAGTACGAAATGGTTCGGCACAAAATTTAAAGGTAAATAGTTTTTGAGCAGCAGTTTCTAACATATAAAGCTAATTTCGGTCGTTGCCGTATGACATGCTGACTGTCACAGATAGTTTTACGTTTGGAACGCCAGGCGCCTGCCATATATACAATAAATGTTATTAAATAGACTTTAGAGAAAGATTCACAGTAATTACGTCAATTCACAAGAGAAAATATCTTCGAATCATAATTTGTAGGACCCATTTAATTCTTGGTTCGTAATGACATTGGTTTGGAGGAATAGGTAGTAACTCGCAGAAATGTAGACGTGCATATTCACGTTACGGACCAATGCAATCAGAAACTGTCGACAGTTTAGGGAGACTATAGTAATGTGCAACGTAGTTTTTAAATATATACTTCTCCACTCTGCCACTGGTGTCATTGAAATGACAATGGTACAAAAACATTCAATCTCGTTATTATATTTATAGAGACGGTGACTCGGTGAAAACGGGAGTGACATCCTTGAAGAGCGATAATCCTCCCGTTGCCTAATCATGACGTCAGAGGGGTAGCGAATTACGTAGGTGATACCCTCCTTTAAGTTTTTCACCGATGTGTGGCAAAAACATCACAAAGTAATCATTCGATCAATCTCCATTGTATCTCACAAGCTTACATCGAATCAAGATTTTTCATCTTCAGGAAGTTAATGCGACTAAGATTTAATTGTCAAAACAATTTCCTCCGAGACTTACCAGATACCAGCCACTATTGTTCAAGTTTGAAACTCATGTCCAAAACAACTGTTGGGATATTTCTGAACATAATATTTCTAGCAGGAACTGATATAAGCAAAGGTTGAGAAGAAAGACGTCAACCATACAAACTGTACTTAAGTATAGCAGATTCATCTATGCAATGAGTGATCGGTCACTAATGTGTTACAATGAGGAAACTATCATCTCTGATCTATCCTATCTTTTCATAGGCAAGTTTCTTTTTCTAAATGATTGATGTAATTCCAGGGGTTTTCTTCCGAGAATTATTACTGATTTTTTATCTTTCTCCGTCGTCTTATTCGTATCATTTGATCTATGTTATCTTCATTTAAAGTTTATGAAAAACAGGAGAGTCCAAATCGCCTCACGGTAGACAACGTTCATACCAATTCCAAGATGAATTTAAAGTAGTCAAAAGCAGTCTTTTTATTGGTAATTAATCAAATGTGTTCAATTAATTATAAGGTTGTAGACTGGTTTAGAATATCACGATATTATTAAAAAAAATCTTCTTAGTAACACATTAGTCATAAAACATTTTAGTAATTCACTGTAAGTGTCTTAATTCACTTTCAATCCTTTCTTAAAATTTACAAGACAAATCTTCAGATTGGTACTTTATTGTATAATCTATTTGATTAGACGTAATTGAGCTAATATTTTCACCAGTATTATTTCACTAATTACTTTCTACCACTTTATTTGAAGACGCATTCTGGCTGGTGTTTGCCTTAATTGATTATAGTAGTTCAATTTTTCTCCATTTCTGACACTAATGAGAATGTAAGATAGAAGCACGGGTCGTTCCGAGTTTTCTGCCGTTTGTGCCATAGTTTCAAATAAAGACAGTCTCGTTAAAGAGTCATAGAAAAACTAGCCTTAAGGTGAAGTAAATGCTCCTCAGGGGAAATTAATTTTCTTTCGATAGATTTATATCGACTAAACTGAGAGGCCTTAGCTAATAAGTTCGTCGACACGGTTGTTGTATGAATAAATAGTCCGAGAGCGATGATCTTTGACAGACTTGTCAGTATAAAAAGCAGCAGTTTGTCCTTTTTTTGCATGGTGAAGAGTGGTCTTGTAAGACTAATATTGATAGGTTCTACAAAAATATCACGTAGAAACAATCGGGGAAGTAGTTAATGCACAGTGCTTACCCTAAATTGCCATTACGGTTTATAACTACGTGAGCCAGTACTGGTAAAGAAGTGTGTTTTTCTTAATTGACCATACTGGTCGGCATGGAGGATAAAAATGAATAAAAATCTTAAAATCCTTCACTGAGTTCATACCACGGATTTTTATACATGGACAGAACATGTAACGTGTACGTCC
Organism: Holothuria scabra; assembly: GCA_037179385.1. Classification (NCBI taxonomy): domain Eukaryota; kingdom Metazoa; phylum Echinodermata; class Holothuroidea; order Aspidochirotida; family Holothuriidae; genus Holothuria; species Holothuria scabra. Next base: position 41,793,628 of record CM074191.1, read on the forward strand.
TATCCGTAGATGGTCGCCACCGGCTGGGACAACAAAGGCGCACCAAGATGGCCGCCGTAAAGCTATAAATCGTCCGATTTGGCGACGACTCTGTAATATTTCAAGCAAAAGTTAAACTTGAATGGGAAAAATATCACATTCCTGCAATACGTGAAGTGATTTTAACCTTACCATGCCATATTTCAAAAATATTTCAAATTTCTTGCAAAGTATGGTGATATACTTGAGCAAGTCCAAACTTTCACACAAAAACATAGCAGACAGCCATCTTGGTGCGCTTTTTCTCACACGTACGTCAGCGACAATGTACCGTGTAGTACGCTCTGTCCATGTATAGGAAGTCCGTGGTTCATACTTTTGGTATTAAGATTTTCGGGTACCACATATTTTCATTTTCAAAAAGCCGAGTCCGCAATGTTAAATGAAAGTGTGACATACGTAATATTCCTTCATCGGATATAAAATATAGCAACTGTGACTACGTTTTCTCCTCAAACTCCAAAAAACAACAGGTCCAAAAACAAAAACCTATGCTCTAAAAACGTTTTCAAGGATTACACTTAAACTTCCTTCTAAGAAAAATATGCTGAAACTGTAGTTTTGTTGAAAGAAAATGCCAAAACGTGTTTAGAAATACCTTTGACACACTCATTCTTAAAGTTTAAAGACTGAGCTAGTAATTCGATTACCACGTTATTGTACTTCATATGCATAAACAATATCGGTAAAGGATAAAGTGTCGAGAATATTTCTCATTTTTTTTCTTTAAATTCATGCTAATTTAGATTGAGTTTTGCGGCCAGTTTCTATTGCACATATTGGTTAAAGTCGGGCAGTTCACAGCATGTTTTCTGGTTATGGCTCACTGACTTGTTTTCGGCATACTCTTGCTTTGCTGATCACCAAGCACAATGGCAGTGGGTTCCATTCTAAAAGTCTTCTGTATGACCAGGAGTCAGGAGTCGAACTTAAGTCGGATGCTCTGCTGCTTGACTTTGCAGTAGGTCTAGACATTCGTGGATCCACATGTCTAGAAATCTTAAAGAAACCGTTAGTCTTGTTTCATCTTTTTACAACAAACCCTGTTGACCACTCTTGATAGCTGATTCAGGGTTTTCTATCATTTTAACATCAAATCTTCCCATTTCATAACATAACTGTCAAAGTAACAAATTATTATCCTTATTTAAAAAATGAATCATCAGATTGATAGACCTTCTGTAATATGGAGTGCTTGTGTTTTTGACGAAGTACCATTGAAGAATATTTTCATACTAAGGCAGTACAGCCACTTCTGGTGATTTTCCCTAAGGCTACACTTCAAATTTTTTCCCATTTCCTTTCCTCCATTAGCTGAAATTTTGAGTCAATATAGACATTTGTAATGGCAAGTGCATTTTAGGGAAGGTCTTAAAGCAATAAAGTATTTGCCATTATATGTCATGTAAGCTGATGGCACTGTGTATTGTGTTTGAACTGTGTCAACATTGCTAGCTAGTGTCAACAATAGCTTACGTTCATTTGGAAACTTAATTGAAATTATCGAAAGTGATATTGCAGAGACGTGCCATTGATTTATGTATTGAATTTTGACCCATGGACATGTTGTGGTTTCATGAGAAGGATATAAATATTTTTATCAAAATTTTTCATGTACGTTACATGTAACCATTACTGTTTTGAGGGTCATGCTGTATTGAGGAAACCACTAATTAAAGCACTCCGAGATCTAATGACAAGTTTGCGAGTCTTCTTGGGATACAATACAAACAAGGCATGCTTGCAATATAATACCAGCAACAGCTGCCTTGAACAGATGTACAAAACCTGTCATGTTTATGATGAACTCAGAAATCAGTTACACCCCGCACCGCCTTTGATCTACTGGGGTGTTGATGTTACGTCCTCAAGAAAAAACGTTACGACATGCACAAAATCTGCCGTGCTGAGTTGCAATGATAACTAAACGAATGATTGCGATGAAACAGCCTTTATTACGATGTAATCCAGATAGCCTCTATTTTTTCAAAGGCCACGTGTTATTGCATGAGGGGCAACAGCACAATATCTACATGTTTTATTTCCACGTTACTCTGGGAGTGTGCTCTCTAAGATGACTTCATTCCCATCTTTTAAATACCTCTAGATCCCCTTCCTCACCCTTTTCCTCATCTAAAGTTTGGATTTTACGAAGCCTTTTCAGGAAATGTGAACATACTTATGTTAGCTACTGTTAGTATTCCCTTAAGCGTCATTACGTCAACTTTCCAATACCAAGCGTCTCACAACTTTTCCCGTGGGATGAAATTTTTTCCAGTGCAAATTTCAGGCACATATCCACACAAAAACAACGCGTCCTTTGTAATTAACCTGTACTCTGAAACGAACAACAAGACACATTCGGTTTACAAAAATAGCCGGACATGATCTTGGGCGACAGATGTGTAGACCTACATGAGAAACAGACTTGATGCGTAATATGCACCAGCTTTAAGTTCTTATTATGTTAGATTATGTATCATTGCTGAGATATTTAAAGTGCTGTAGGGGAATGAAGAAGTGTTCTCAACACGCACTCTGCACTGTAGTAACTGCATTGTGAGTAAAAAGTTACACAAAGTTAAATTTGGAGAGAGTGTTATTTATCTTGAATCCTTGGTTCCACTTAAATATTGATTTAAATAACAAAAAACGTTCTTGACAGCAGAATACATTTCCTGAACCTGGAGAGGGCATAAGATACTTCATGAACTCCTAAAAATGGACCCAAGAAGCAGTCTAAGGTATTTTTCTCAAACTTGAAAGTAAAGAGGCCTATGGATATCAAAAGTAACGAAGAACATAAATTTCGTTACTCCAACATAATAAAATTTCTCCCAAGTCAAAACGAAACAAAACTCTTTGGTTGTTCGACCTTCGTCAGTAGGGGAAAATAGTAAGGATGGTAGAGAGAAACTCAGGACCAAGGGTCCCCTCTGGAGAGTCAATTGTGTTGTTAGAACGAAGTTCGCAGCAACCCTGCTATTCAGTATGTTTTACGCAATAGTGGAGAGTTATTCAGTTTGGTAGACAAGTTCAGTTGAGATTAAAGTGAATTCCATCAGATTGAGGGAAGTGGCATTGTAATGGATGGCTAATTTGCACGTTTTTAGTAAGTGATCATGGGGGACTTCTGATTCCAAAAGGGAACTTTTAAGGAAAGAGCAGTTACCTCAGACTTATTTTGAAGCAACAGATAAATCTCACAATTTTCTTCTATTTCCCGTTTAAAGTATCTACTATAATATTTTAGGACTTCAACATTGTGTATTAGAAGTGAACCAAGCAGTACCTCTTAAAATATTTCACAATTCAGGAGATATGATTGAATATTTAAAACCTGTGGAAGAACTAAGAAAAGTAGCCAATTTACCGGAAAATTTATGGCAAAGATCTTATTTTGTGTGAAAATTCGTCATGATAATTAAAGTGTACCGCAAGTCAAAAAATTCAAAAAAAAAATATATTAAAAAGAGGGAAAAATGAATACCAACAGTCCAATTCTTTATTTTCTAGCACATTCCTAAACTGAGATATAAAATGTTGACGTTTATTCACTTAAAAAAAAATTGTCAATTGTGCAAAATTTGTGACTTTCGTGTTGTACAACTCACATATCAGGCTTTGTTTTCCTTTAAAATTAAAATGTTTTCATGACATTGAACACTTCCTGTTTGCTTGCATAGCATGTTGAACAGAAAGGGGCTTAATTCATCATGTCGCCCCATTAGAGTAAAAGCGAGATCACACCTTGGTACAAGGTGCAAGTACTTCCAACAAAGAAATACAAAGATTGTAATTTGAGTAGTACAACAATGATATCACAAATTACTTCAACATTTTATATCTCAGCTCAGGAATGTTCAATGAAGATGGGAGTTGGACTGTTAGAATTCAATTTTAATACTCTTTAGTATATATTTTGGCATTTTTCTACTTAGGTACACTTTAAAAGAAACTTTCATAGGACCACATCCTATATACTTTCATACCAGTAAAAGTTGCTAAAAGCCTATTCATCGTCCCTTTTGAAAAAGTCGTATTGAAGACTTTAGATTCAGTTTGACTGACGTGCAGAAAGCACTTCCCTACATTACTTCCGGTAATTCACTATGGAACTGGCTGTGTTCAATCTTAAAGTGAAATTTCCAGCAACGACTGAGGCTGTATGCACGACCTATAGTAACACAGAAAGTACTGTGCATGCCTGTCGCTTGTGCTGTGAGCCATATTCCATAACAGGCAGGTATTTAAAACTACACTTGATGGTATTACGGTGAAGCAGAGTCATTGGAATAGTTTTGACCAATAATGTCCTATAATTGATACTCTCTCTGACACTCTTAGTGCACTTTAATAACATGATGTACCACCCACCAGTGATAGGCTACAAAATCATCGATTGCACACGGTAAATATTGCTAATGCGATTACCAATTGCACTCTGGTAACCGAAATTGTTCTCCCATGCAAGCAGATAGTATTTAATAGTGTCAACAGGATCGCATCAAAAAATTTTTTCAATAGCTTTTGATGGTTCCCACTATAAGTTTGGCTTATATATATTAAAACCTGAATGAAGAAAGTGATTTCTCTTGTAAGTCTACATGTGAAAAATAAATTCATTGAATTGGTAATTGTTTACTAACCCTAATTGCAAAAGTTCTATCCAAATACCCAACGTGGAGTATTGCCTTTTCAGAATACTCGTAGATGAAAAGCAGATCAAGATGACACAGAAAACATCCTTCAGCGACGCAGTGTGTGTTATTAACACTAATTACTTTAATAATGGACTCAGAAGGGGTTATAATTAGTTTCCCATCAGGGCAACCAGCGACGTGTAACATGTACGTATGTCAATGCAGTATCTTTTACATATACGATAAACTTAAATAGCATATTATGTAGGCTCGTGCATGCGAAGCGAACCAACCTAATGGAAAGTGTCTCTACTGACTTTGTTTGTTTTATTTAGGTCAGTTATTTATCATTTTAATTGTCAAATAAAACAGACTTGCTACGCCGTATGGTGATTTCCCTTTCCTTTTAAGATACTGAAGTTGTCTGTTCATAAGTATTTGACTGAAGACATCGTATTATCTAGTCAAACATACTTCACTTTTCCAATGGTCATATATGGTACACATTTTACGCTCCCCATATTTAGACGATGGGAGCACGGTATATCGTTTCTTGGGACGTTTTGATTTAATAAATTTTAAAGGTAGGCTATTGATAAGTTATCAGGATATTCTCTAACTAACTTTATCCTTTCGATTTATACACTATCAATAAATAACGCGAAACAAATTCATTTTGTCATACGTTTTTGTAGCATAGTTAATTTACGAAAATTTCAGGAATTGTTTGGGTAAGAGAACTTCGCATCTAAAACTTTAAAGCAAAGGACGTGCTTAACATGTTTAAAATAACTTGCTATGATTGATCTATCTTTTACAAACAAAAATTAGTCTATGTGACTATTAGGCCAAGTGTACGTTGGACACATCTCAGGACAAATGTGTCGCAACATGTTGCCAAAACACTTTGTGTCTGCAAATGTTGTCAGTGTGTACAGAGCAGACACAAGCGGCAACATGTGTTGCGATTTGTCGCCGCGACGTGTGTCCATTGTACAAAGGGGCAAATCATTTGTGTCTAGTTACGTAGGCAACATGCTGCGATACATGTGTCCTGAAATTTGTACAATGTACACATGCCTTTACTCTCTATTTCCAGTTCCATCAGTCTTGATGTCAGCAATGAAAAAATGTCAGTTTTGTTTGTCTTTCCTCACTGAAAATTGTGATTCCAAACTTTTCGACAAAAAACTTTGTATCGTGTTATAGTTTAGATGAAATACCCCTCCTTTCCTACATAAACTGTAGCTAAAGAATAGTATTACCCGTTGCCACTTATAACATTAACACATAGTACACCTGTTGCCACGCCTTCCTTCTATTACAATAATCAACAGCTCATGCAGCTTCTCGTTGCACATTCAAAGAGACATCTTGCCAACAACAATCTTTTCATCGACCGCGCCTCGTTTCGCAAAAATGTAATGAAGAAAGCTAGCTCTAAGACAACCCCCATTTACCAATTATGCTATTGATTAGGCATTCAGAATGCATTCGCCTTTATCGTAATGGGTGAGCTGTTGAGCTGTTACCCTGATAACGGTATGAGAATGTTGCAATCAAGAAGTTTACATAGTGTAGAACGGGACACTGACAGCCCTTGGGTGAAATTGCCTTTGGTTTATGCAATTGTTCATGTATACATTACTTGTCAACAAGTCAATTGCATCAATTCATGGACTGAACAGTTGCACGTTAGGTATTCAACATAATATGGACAATGTCTTTCTTCCTTAATTTTGTATGGAGAGTCCTTTTACAATGTTCAGTTCAGATCTAAAAATTTGTAGTGATGTTTTATTTCCCGTGAAAGGGAAAACATAAAAAGATTAAACGTAAACAACATGAAATTGCTCACCTTCTTCAGCCTTACATGCCGACAGTAGTGTAATGAGTCCAAGTAGAATCAACATCCTATCCATGCTAAGAAATTGAGCCCGATTACCAATTTTCTGAATCCGAAAGACCAATATTCCTCAATTTCGTAAGATAATAAATCCACATTTATATTTGGTCCACTTTCTGTCGAATTTGGACGACGAATCGGAATTTCAAGCAGGAAACTGCCAACGACAGGAACAGCAGTACGGAATCAACAACGAACGAACTCTGGAAGTGTGTTTTTGCAATATCCACATACGCAGGACACACCCATTCCGAGTTTTCAACGTAGCTTCAGCCAACCCGCATATACAATTCTCACCAGCGCGGGAAACACATTATCTCTCGCTTCTGACCTTAGGAGTTTGTTCGTTCCACGCTATCGCTCGGAGAGAGAAGGAGAGAGTGAGAGCATAATTTGCTATGCATGGAGCAAGATTTGAATAAAACATGATGCTGTTAGTAGCAAAAAATGATGAAAAACTCCAATTTGGTTAGTATTCGATCGAGTTGAGGCGAGAGATTAACAATTCGGTCATTTTTAATATTCTACGCCTATATTGCCTGTCATGTTCTGTCCGAAATAATATCGAATAAGTGATAATTACAGTCGAGAGACTATCTAAACATATTTTCTCTATCTGGTTGCATTTCGGAGGGATGGCATTGAATCATCGCAGTTATTTCATCTTTTTCATTTTGATTGTGTCATTGACTTGGCTTTAAAATTATATCTTAACTATTTAACAATGGACTGAACTGAAAACATGAATTCACTTTGGACAAAAAGCACTTGAATAACCACAGGACCGCATCTATAGTTTAAGCTTAAAGAGCTTGCCTAAATAGCTCATGCGACATGATAACGATCTCAAACTTTTCTACTACATTGTAGTTTAAGCTTATAAAAAGCTTTGATTAATATCACCAGGAAATTTTTTAACTAATTTAAGGGCAAAGAATTTTGACTGGTCATGAACGGAAATTTAATATTTAATGTGGACTTTTTGGTGGTTCAATCTGACATTTCGTGACTGACAGACAATTTCTCAAAAGTTTATTTGCGATAATCTTGACTGGGTGCTATATGATCCTTTGGTCTCAAAATCTTGAAATTAATGTGAAAACTTTGCTTCTTTTTTATTTACAAAGAAGAAGAATAAAGTGTACATATCTTTGCTTATTGGTAGACGATGTTTGAAGTCGGTGCGGTGTAGAACTACCACGATTCGATGGATTTCATATTACATGGACCGATAAGAATGAGTATCGAAGTGCGATCCGAAAGATGATATGATCATCTTTTGAATATTCATATCCGGATTAACACAAAAACATAATATTTATTGGGCTTTATCAGCTGTACATTAGTGTTTGGCAAAAAGACCTAAGACAAACGCCAGCGTAAAATTAACTTTTTGAACGGAGGTCAAATTTTACCGTCATCGGTCTGCCAATATGAAAGATAAATACTAAATTGATTGTTTATTTCCTTGATCTTTTGACGTCCCCTCCATACACACTGATAGTGAAGAAGTCTTTCACACAAGCTCAGTTTTCCGATATTGCCTTCAACATGCAGCAATTGATGTGAAGGTCTAAATAATCTAGAAAAAACAATGGAAGACAAAGGAAAACAGTGCTCGAAAATATTGAGGAACGATCTGATGTCGTTGTCACGTAATCTACCATACGACAGGATGAGGAAGAACATTGACTCTCAATCAGTAAGAAAGGATAAGAATTCTTCAGTATGGATGATATTACTGTATAATGTAGCTTGCTGTTAGAGGTATTTCGATTCCAACTGGTCTTGGGCGGTTACGCTTTGACTTCTGAACATTTATCGGCTGATGCGCACAGTTTAAAAGGCGTTTCTTGAATGGTTGTTGTATTGTGTCGAGTTTTTTAGAGCTAGGAATACGATTAGAAATTAAGGTTACCGTTATAGCCACTTTTGGAATATTTTTTGTTATACTCTGCCCATCGCCCCATATTTAACTGTTTGCCGAAAGATCTCATTTGTTGCCTTGTTGTTCTTTTATTACTTGCTGTAATTGTATTTCATTTTGCTTATGATTGCAGTTTAAATTACAATAAGGTTTTTTTTCGAACATACTAGAATTAATATTTGGTACTAAATCAGGAATGGTTGGCTTTTTAAGCAATATTAGATTAATACAAATTTTTAGTATTCAGCGTTGTTAACCTTCTCCTGATTCCCTTTGAGTGTTTACGTTTTTAGTTCATTTTGAAAGCCTTCCTGTATCCTTGCACATTATTTCCTCAATGTAGCCAGAGAGTTTGCTCTTGATGAAGTCTTTGCCGAGAGCAATCAGTCTTATTATTACAAAATAAGACGGAGGACATGTGATTGATTTCTTCGACAAGGACGGAAGCTCGTTCGTTACGCTTACAATTACGTCCTTGAAAAGAGGGCGCTGCTACTTAACTCTCTATTGGAAACAATTTTAGTACCTAGGCGCCGAACAACCTGAGTGGTATACTAAAAATTAACTTCTAACAGGTATCAAATTGACTGCCCGCTAGTTTTCTTGGCGGTTATGTAGAGTTCTCTAGTAACCTAGTAAAAGGTCAACATAGGCGTAGGTTATCTCTAACGTTTTAAGGATACCGTAAACTAGGTACATTTATTTCAATAATTGTGATTAATGGAATACTGATATACTTTAGTCCATTACTACGGAATTAGCCAAATGTCTGGTTAGTCAATTCAGACACCACCTGACTAACACGTTTTAACAGAGATGGGGACGACGTATACTCATTTCTACTACAACTGATGATTCGGCCTAAGTAACAAGTCATCAGCATGCATTTATAGCTTTTTGTATATGTTCCTACATCCCACTACAGTTTTCTAACAAAATAACAGTAACTTCTCGCGCTACCCGCGACTGTGCCTAATAATACTGTATAGCAGTTGTACTACAGGGTCAAGTAGTTTGGACTTTCTTTCCTGGTTTCGTTCAAAACTGAATCAAACTAGTATGGTAATTTATCTATTGCAATGTCATCATTTCAACCATACTGTGAAGGGACATCATAAACAATAGTTGTTTACTATAGAATATAAAGGGAAAATGATAAGCACGATCGGTATTTTTCACGTCTCTGAGTCAAGCCTACACTAATTATTATGAAAGACCCTTATCACTCGCACCTAAACCGAGACAGAGATATACTTCAAAAATGGAGAGTAACACCGTCCCATTCAATTTTAGCCCTCAGTGACGCCATACATATTGTCCGTTGGTATCCCCTGATAAAATTACAGTTTTCATTTTTGTTGACGAGAACATACTTTTACCAACAATTGCTGAAAATAACGCCTACGTAGATTCTACTTAGGAGTCTGGAAAGTTCCATGGTTTTCACCCACCTACCCGTCCCAGGAGTTTTCGTAGGCTTTTGTCAACAAAATGTTTTCTCCAAATTTCCAGATAAAAATAACACATCTGAAAACTGGCATTCCTGGACATGCAGTTATCGGACAGGCTTACCGCCGGCGAGATCGAAGGTCCATAGGACTGACTTGTAGAATAACAGACACCCTGTGATGACAAGCTTTGCTGAGGTGGGCTCAAAATTGTTTTTGAAAGGTACCGTACTCAACGAGATAAATAGAATGGTGGAAAAAGTTTTCGAAAACCGACGTCGGGAAGGGGTTAAAAAAAAGTTTAAAGAAAAATATTGAAATTTCGAGGATCTTGGTAATTGGACCATGTTATTTGCTTTTGTTCTTGTTAAGTCCCAGGAATTCTGACCCTTTCGCCTATAGGGTTTGGGGTGCCAGCTGGAAGATGTGTGCACATGGTGCCAATGGTACAAGCCAAAAGGACCGTAACACCCCACCTCCTCCTCTTTCCTGAAACGACTTATCTCAACAAATGCCCTTATATTGTCACAAAGTTCTAGAGGGCTCATTGGCAGGGGTGGCGCCAGCGGGGGGAGGGGGCAGGGGCCATGGTCCCCCGTCGGGGAAGGTCTACGGTTTCGTCGGGGAGGCCTAAAAATAATTAAAAAAAATCATAAAAACCCTGCAAGGACTGAAGTTACTGAATGGGCGATCTTAAACATATTTTCCTTTTGTAATGCTATTTTGATAAATTTCGGAATCGGTTTTAATCACTTCTTCCTAGCTATGCTATCCCTCAATCCACGTATCTTGTTCCATTCCAGGTCATCCATGAGCAGACCAGAGAGCTGGAAGTTCCGCGTACAGACGTTACAAAGGATGGCACCAACTGGAACCAGGGGCCATGTCCCCGTCCAGTGGCGTAGCTAGGATTTTTTACAGGGGGGGGGGGGCAAAGGTATGAAATTTCCCCAAAACTTTTCCCGGTCAATGTGTATGTATTTCATATAAAATATGCAAACTTACAAGTATAAGCACATTACCATGTCATTTTGTAATATTACCTGCATTTTAATTTTAAAGTATAACATAGAGCAATCGGAAATAACAAAGTATATTATTTTGGTAAACAATATCTGGTTTATTTGTATGTACTAACGCAGTGGCGTACGCAGGATTTCTCTGAAGGGGGAAGGGCATGCGGTATGGTCAAGGGGAAGGGTGTCCGGAAATTTTTGACGTTTCCAAGGAGCCTACATGCAAAATGGTGCAAGATTTTCGACTTTGACAGGAACAGTGTTAAAAGTTGAATTGTGGTGGTTCATGAGGATAAAACTGAAACTTTTGTGCCTTGACATGCATTTCTTTTTACGAAGAAAAACTTGTCATTAAATTTGCACACTTTTAGGAGTCAAAATAAAAGAGCATTGATCGGTATTTGTGGTTTTTCTTGGCCACAAAATGTTATTTTGTCATAAAGATTATCTAAGCGGAGCGCCACCATTGGTTGGCGCGGAGCGTAGAGAAAATTTGGAAAAATTAGACCCCTTAGATGACGGAAATAGCATTTTCTAGGCTTATACGAAGAATCTAGCCAGTCGCTTTCTTCTTTTGTCGTTTGCAATAAAATGCTCACTTCAAAATATGTTCGCAAACTGCAAAGTGATCAGAGAGCTAAGAGCTAATTTTACCCCAAATATGTTATTTTGCCCAAAAGATTGAGCGAAGCGCCACCATTGGTTGGCGAGGAGCGTAAAGAAAATTTCGAAAAATCAGACCCCTCAAATGGTGAAAATAGCGTATTTATGCTTGTAAAGAAAATCTAAGCATGAAGTCTTTTGATAGATGCCACCAGTGGGAAACAGAGTCTACCTTTTCTAAGTAAAAATTGGAATTTGACAGAATTTGCCTAGGTCTATTTGTAGGAATTAAAAAAAAAATTGGCATCACTGAAAGACCTTGCAGGGACAATCCTTCCCCTTTGAAATTTTTTTGGGTGTCCTTATAAGCAATCTGGTGCCACATACGCTATCTTTTGAAGTAAAATCTGCGTTGATAAAGTTAGACTACGTATTTTTAAGAACAAAGAAAAATGGCATCTGTGAGGGGGACATGGCCCAATGATCTCCCCTTCGCACGCCACTAAAGAGGCCTAATGGTGGCTCGATCACACAGGATATCCTGTGAGAAAAGCAGTCTGTTAAGTGTAGAAGGCTACAAGGTACTCATTGTCCATTTATTGTTACACTCAAAGTGAGCAGAAAGCTATTTTCCCGAACTAGGTTGTAAGCCTCCAAGGATTAGGCTAAGTAACAAAATCTAAGTGTGCCAACGGATCCCGTTAATTCTAATTTCTAGATTAACTTTAAGTTTATCGTTGGCCATGGATTGTTTCAGCCCCATCCATCGTTATGTACACAGAGTAAAATCGTACAGCTACTGCTAGCTCGTAGAAGAACATAACAACCTCGGGGTCTACGGTAGTGACTTGTCAGTTTTCACATCCTTTTACTGAATTCCCAAAGTATCACCTGAATAACAGCTTCCTGTGCACTGAAATGCACTGATCATAACCCCCGTGCGTATACAAGCACAAGAGAACATTCTATCTGCTACGCGGCGAGGACATTTCTGTGGAACGCGAATTGGGCCGGTTCATGCGACACTGACGAAATCTGAGTTAATTTGTTGCATGAAAATACGAATTATGTATGAGAAATGTCTCACAATTTCTTATTCTAACAAAAATTTTGAGAAATTTTTGTGAAATTTTTGTAATTATAATAAGATTCATCAAATTTCCCCATTTTCATCAAATTTCCCCAAAAAATTTTCCAGGGGGGGCAACTTGCCCCCCTGCCCCCCCAGTAGCTACGCCACTGTCCCCGTCGGGGAAAGCTGCTCTCTGTCCCCTGAGAAGATCCAACTTCGTCGGGAAGCCTTCATCGTCGGGCCCACGATAAAAGACATAAACCCGATAAACTTCGGTCTCCGGATGATCTTCTTGATTTTGCTTACTAGAAAACCATATTCTTCATGGAAACTCTCACACAGTCCTTACAAAAACGAAGGAGAGGTTGTTCAGGTGCATGCCCAATGGTTTGCCATTTGTCTTGCCCCGACAGTCGAATTCGAGCAACGGTAATGAAAATCGGCCAGGCATTTTCAATTTACAAAAATGATAAACAGTACCGCAGTGTGAGAATGTCTCTCAATGAGTCTGACTGAAAATTCATTTGAAGCCACCTTGTAACGTAACATATTTTCAAAGACGTTGAAATTAAAATCATTTATAGCCGTGAGTTCGTGTAGTCCCATAGAAAATTTCATTAATTTAGTGGACCTTGCAATTGAGTATAACGGAAAATTCAATAGCGTCAAAAATATTGGTATGTTTTCAATTCGGTTGCACAGTTTTTCCCCGAAAAGAGACAAGACCATTTCATCTTATTGTAGTGGTACCTTTTAGCTGGTCACTTTCTGATGAAATAGCAAGTTGGAATTTTTTTTCTTTTCAAGTGAAACTTTCATTTCAAAGGAAAGCTTAAAGTAACGACTGCTTCCTTTCTAGTTACAAATCTGGGAAATGACATTTCCAGCTGTCTGATGGGTTAGATTTTTCAAAACTTTTCTGTACGTTCCGCCCCAACTGATGGTGGCGCTCCACTTTGTAAGTGTTTTGGTCGAACAGATTATTTAACAGAACAATGCATGTTTCAAAATTATTCTTCGTTTGGGGGCAATATTATGAAGTAAAAAAAAAAATAAGAAAGCTGAAAATAATTACTGCCCGGCTGTCTGGGGTTGTCAATTTTTCAAAAATTTTTGTGCGCTGTTAGCTAGTCTTTCGGGCAGGATTACATTTTTTGAACAAGGAAGTCAGTTCTGCTCCCAAACTGAAACGCCCCGTATGCTTATGTCAATATATAAAATATAAAACTTCTTTTCCGGGAGGAAATTTTCCAATGTTGTCTGAGGAACTTAATCTGCATAAACATAACTGCACATCACCCCTATTTGATTTTTCTCATGAGAAGGTCAGATTCTTCCATAAAAACCAAAAAATCTGTCATAAAATTAAAATTTTTCTTCAATAGTAGCTTCACATTCTCAAATTTTGTTAAAATGTCAAAAATTTACCATTTTCGATGGATACTCCGTACAATAAAAAACCAAAAACTAACTTTGTTAATCACCCCGACAATTCTGCTCCAACCCCAAATTTTTCAATGTAACCTTACCAAAATACTAATATTTTTCATTAAATTCCAAAGTTTCTGCAATAAAATAAGCCCATAATTCTCAAATCTTAGTTCAAAAGAGGGGAAAATTTTTCCAGTCAATTTCTAGTGTCGTCTGAGGGCAGGCCAAGTACTACATAATGCGTAACCCACAAAGAAATCAGCTGTCGTCTATATCACGTTTTTTATATTGCCCATATTAAGGGCAGATTCTTCAATAAACCCCCCAACTTTTTAATGGCCCTTACAAAAGGCAATTTCTTTCACAATTTTGAAATTCTCTTCCAAACAAACTCTAGTTTTTTAAATATTTGTCAAAAAGAAAGCCAAAAATTTCGGAGCGCTACGCGCGCCACAAATTCTGACAAGTCATTTCCCAAAGGCCCACCGGGACTAATTCATCGCCTTTGTCGGTGCCTCAAAATGCTGGCCCCCTGTCGGGTAAATCCTGGCGCCACCCCTACTCATTGGTCTTAAACCATGATTCAAAAGCGTCATTTTTAAATACTTTCGGTCTCCCCGACCTTCAGCCTTCCGAACCTTAGTGAGTTTACGATTACATGTTAAACAGGTTACAGCTCCTCCCATAAACCGTACTATACTTACAGTGAATGTCACAGCATCACATGAATACAGTATGTAACCATAATCATAATGTAACCAGAAACTCTGCCCTCTAGCAAGAATTGAAGTCAAAACACTATGAAATTTTACGGGCCTACCTCCCGCCATTAGCTCATTTTGTTAACGTGAAGCCCCTTCCACGCCACGCGACTCGATGCGACGAGATTATCCGACGCATCGCAAATTGCAGCAAGAAGTTGCAAGTAGTCGTGCAAGTACAATAGCCGACCACAATGGCGGGTTTCTGGAACGAAGCCGTGAGGATCTGTTTAAAGAATTGATTTATTATATCCTTGTCTCTTTGACATACCAAAGACTAGACTGTTACAACAGAAGCGAAAACATTGTTTTAAGAGAAATGGCCCTTACTATGTCATCGACTTGGAAGTACATCACTTAAAGAGTTAACATTCTCTTTCGACAAATCGGCAGACGAACATTGCACATGCATCCTGTACGTGTAAATTGTGTAAAGGACACTGAATAACCATAACAGGGCCTAACGTTAAAATGAACAATACCTACCCTACTGACAAGGGCCTAATACAATGTAACTAATTGCATAGTGTGGACGCCTTGCTCTCAAAACTAGTTAGTCGTCAGCCACTCACCGCAATGAGACTGTCTCGTCACAGGAAGTCTCGGCGAACAAGTCGAATAGTGTGGAAGGGACTTAAAAATTGTAACCGGACTTCGAAATTTAACTTTCAGCCAATAATAAATTTATCACAAATGTTGAAATTTGGGGTAGGAGTTATGCAAGCCTGGGAAATGCCATTTCCGGCTATCCAAAGGGTCATGCTTCAGATCTGTACGGCTTTACGTTAATTTGTTCCACTTCTGCTAAAAAAATCCTGCGGACTTTCTTATACCAGCCTGGGAAGTGCCGTTTCCAGCTATATCAGGGGTCGTGACTTTTCCAAAGTTTTCTATCCGCTCCGCGCCAACTGACGATGGTGCTCCTCTTAGATAGTCGTTATCCTTGTTCTCTGAGACGTATCCCGCCAGGTTTCAGGTCTGTACTGTTTCACGTTAGTTTTTACACCACTGCTAAAATGCCAGTGTAGAACTTGCTGACACCAGCCTTCAAATGTCATCAAGTTCCGGCTATCTGAGGGCTCGTGACTTTTCACAAGTATATGTGCACTCTGCGCTAATCAATGGTGGCGCTCCGCTTAGAGAGTCGTCAGCTTCATCCTCTTACGCTTGAGTCCCACCAGGCATTCATTATAAATGCATTCATACTCTCCGAAACTGGCCTTGTGGCTCCTCCATTCAGTTGGAAGAACATCCAGCCAGTCGGAATTTGGGACCATGATACCCCAAACATGAGACCCTAACAACGGCCCTGACCGGAGGAAAGGGACAGCCTTCAGGAAAGGATAGTAAAGGAGAGCTGCTATACGAGGGTTATAGGTAAATTTAAGCGGTACATCGGCATAATCTCGAAATTCCCATATGTCTCGGAAAAGACACACTTTTAGACATGCGTGTGAACGTGGTGAAATGCATTCTGGGAGACCGTACTTGAGCTAGCCTAAGCAGAGCGAAAACGGACACCCGTTAGAAATGTCAATAAACCTTATTCAAAGTCTTACGTAATTGAGTATTTTTGGCAATTGAAGAAAAATAGAGAGTTAAATATTAGTATATAGCGGTTGTGAGGGGGTGAATTTTGCTAGAGTCTTTGTCATAACCTTTCTGAGAAAACCGATGGAGCGAAAGCTCACTTGCGAAGTTTAAAACTGCACATTTTCCGTTTTCACGGTGAGAATGTGTTGAAATATCATTTGAAAGAAAGAGAACAAGTAATATTTCCAAAATATAGTGGTACCGTCAGGGGCGTCGGAACCGGTACGGCAGGTCCGGTGGCCGCCGGACCAATATTTTGGCAAAAAATAAATAAATAAATAAAAGAAAAAAATCTGACCCCGATCCCAAACCCTATTATTCTGCTCTTTTTGTAACTTTTTAACCCCAGAGGATCACAACTAATGACGTATTACAACATACCCAGGCATTTATCATACAAAATTCTAAGTACTCGTACTACTGTTATATAAGTATACGTTATCAGTGAATTAAATAAGCATCTACCCTCCCTGTACATTATGACGTATACATACACCGTAGCCGCCTACACCAATGACATACACAATATACATACAGTAGGCATTGCTTCACCCACACATTCCCAGATACGTGCGGTACACACGTAAGAATCTACTACCTTCCAAATCACGCATAAAAAATAGGCCCTATACGGGACCTGGAGACGGTACGGAAGAACAGCATGCACCATAGAATCGCATTAACATGAATTCGCCAAATACTGTCTCTGTTTGTCACTATAGCATTTGATTGTTATTAGGGCTCTTCATTTTCGAGGGGGAGTGATTGAGAACTTTGAAAAATATTGGAATTATGACGAAAAAGAGAGTTAGAAAGAGATTACAAAACATCAAAATTTCAGGAGCCCACCGGGGGCCCTTAAGCGGGCCCCTGGACCCCACGCCGATATGAGAGGGCCGTCAATATTAATTACCTCTTATGTTAAATTTATCTGCGGTACCAATCTTAAATATCTTCCGGCGTCCCTGACCGTTCTTGTTATCCATTTTTTGTTCACTAAAATTGCTAAAAAGAACTTTAGTCTTTGTTCTGCTTCATCTATTCATCATATGTACATACTTTCACATCACTTACGTATGTGCCCGTCCGAAGCTTGGCATTGTGTTGGATCTTTTATCGCAGTGCTGCAATATGCTAGGTACCATAATGCATTGCGTTTCAAGATATCACTAACATGTGTACTGCAAAAAGATTCGTAACATAAACAGAGCAAGACTGACCGTCTTCAGGAAAATTGGAGTAACTTAACAACGAAACTAAGTGGGAAAGCGTATTTCGTAATCAAATTTTAACATTTGGTAGGCTAATTGTTGGGCAGCTTCGGGATGATTTCGGGACAACTTTTTAAATAATCGCCAACAGTAACTAAAGGGTGACCTAAAATGTCCCGGTGATTCTTGCGCCTTTTAGCCGACAATTTCGCCTGAAATTGATTATATGATAACTTGCGAAGTTATTTTGGTAAGTTTCATAGTGTACGTATACGTCATTGAAAGTATACAGAATAAAACAGCCATTCTTTTTCCAAGTGTACATTTCCACTTATATTCAAAAAATTGTGTGACGTCATCAGAGTTAAATATATTTCCGTGACCCTGAGTTCAGCTCCGCAACTGGTGACGAACTGCACAGAGTATATCGAGAACTTATTACAGAATCTGTACCGGTACCCTACTGTAGCAGAGTAAACCTCGAAAGATTAATTTCTGTCAATCATAACATACACTGTTTTGTAATTTGTCTCCTCTAAACTGTAAAGTGCTCAAAATTCTAAACGAATTCCTTGCAAGGTTTATGGCTTACATCGCATACATACGCATAGAGGAAACTTTGGGACAGTGGATAAAACGGTACTAAGTTAAAGTGAAGAACACGAAGAAAATCGTATGGAAAATATCCTGCATTGATAGCAAACCGAAATCTCCTTACCAGCTTCCAAGAAGATATGTTTGTGTCTTCATTCTCCTACGACTTTCCTTTGAAAAATGAAGATGACTTGAAAAAGAAAAAAATTAGGAAAGCAACTTTAAGTGCGACAGCTCTGGGGTTTTGAAGCAGAAGTAAGTAATACAGTGAAAATACGATTTACAAAATATTACTATAATATTACTATATTTGCAGTTTCAAATGATGACAAGATTCAGATTAGTTCAAATCAAAAGAACAAATCACAATATTAGTATTTAAAAATTATTTACAAAACTTTTCTTTACACCCAGTTCAATTTGTTTTTAAGATAAGCGTTCCTTTAATTTAATGATATAGAAATTAATCTCCAGTCTACCAATCTCTGACACAGGAATGATAGCACTTACCAGTGTTTGGAGAAAAGGGATTATTCAGTGATTGTTAGATGATTCAGTAACAAGTTTCACTTGTACGAACCTCTATGGGGGCAGGGAGCGACTATGGAAGCTTGAATTTATACCTTTCAAGGATTATTTCTGCAATAATAATATCCGATTTTTATTGAGCTTAAACACCTATGTCTTAAAAATACGTTTTGATGGAATCAAAATATAAATTTAATGGTACAGCCTTTGGACCGTCGCAACTAAACAGAACAAGAAGCCTAAAGAAGGGGCGGTGTAGTTATTTTATCAGGACGAATGGCGCTGAAACCATGAAAATAAATACTTGTAGTAATTAGTAAACTTAAAGTTAGCGTTAATGTAAAAACGAAATGTGTCTCCATTCGTCCATGAAAGCGTGTTTGACGGACACCTTAAGTTAAATATTTCGAACATGAAACATTTCAGAAGACTAATATAAAAAATATGGAATATGAAGAGAAAAACGGACGACCAAATCTCATAAATTGTTACCTCATGCAAGATTTGATAGGGTCTTTTATAGGAATGAAGATAAAATAAGTTAATGAGAACTATATTTCCAAAATAGATATTCTGGTGGGCAGTTCAGACCTTTGAAAAATGCCCACCAAATCCCCCTGATGTGGTCGCGGTTGGTCGGTTTATCTTCCCGTAGAGATGCCCTTGATCCGTGTCGTTAACAACGTTGTCTACACTTTGTGAAGCAGCCTGTTGAGCAGTTGGTTCTGTTGAGGATGGGTTATTGTTTGACAATACTCCAGTTGCCTCTATAGCCGTCGGGCCTGACTCCGTAGATGGAGGATGGGTTGCTTCAGAAGCTGCGGGAGGATTGTCAGAAGGATCGACAGGTGGAGTCACAGGAGGAGGAGGTGGATCGGTGGGCGGCGAATGGACGGGTGAAAGGGAATAAGGCGATGGTGCTAAATCACTCTCTGAGTACCCTGAAGGACCATCACCATCTGGCAATGCAATGATTTCTTCATCGTCAAGGTCATTTCCTGATAATGGTGGCGGGCCACCACGTGGGCCACTAATGTCTATTTGTTCATTCCTTCTTTCATAGCTTGATACTCTCCTGTGGGAAAAGTCAACCAGTGGAATAGAGAGAGTTAAATTCCAGTAAAGTTGAAATGAATGGAGTAAGATACGAAGTAACTTTTCCAATTGTGTGAAGACACCTCACATCACAAATGTGAGTTTGTTGCAACTTGCTATAGCGTAATATAAAATGGACGACGAAACACATCATTTCGGAAACACTGGTTAACCAGAGCGCATGAAGGCAGTCTAAAAGTTATAATGATAATACATACATACATACAAACTTAGCAACATCCTGATACGAATAAAAGGTAGTTTGGAAGCACTAGTTAAAAACTACACCGGACACCATGCTCATGCCTTTGCAAACAATCCCTTTAATTTTAATTGAGATTTGATAAATAGAGCAGATTAATCTTGTTTGTAGTTCACATCAGCGGTTTTGGAGGTAATAATAGTAGGCTTAATCAAAAGAATCAAGACTTTTTGAACGAAGATTAGGAGATGTCCAAACTGAATAAATAGAAAGAAAATGATGTTCACCTTCTCCTCTTTTGCCGGTAGTAACACAAACAGCAAATCAGGGTCACGAGCAGTGCAACGATGAGAATGACCACGAGAGCAGATACACCAATTACTGAAAAGAAAAAGTGATACAATCAGATTTTACAAAGAATGGGGTGTATGATATAATAAAACGATCTCGACTGGATAATTTCTCTGATGTAACAGCTGTGTGTTCCCTTTTTTACTGTTGGACATTTTTACCGTCGGGCCTAGCCGCAGTCATGGAAGTCGTATGTACTTCGAGGCCATATTCTTGCGTTATCTTCACCGAAGCTATGACGAACTAGTTGAAGTAACATTTGACACCTTTCTTTCTTTGTTGTTATTGTTGTTGTTATTGTTGTTGTTATTGCTGTTGTTGTAGGCTGTGGTTGTTGTCATTGTTGTTGTTGTTGTTGTGGTCGTCGTCGTCGTTGGTGGTGGTGTTGTTGTTGTTATTGTTGTTGTTGTTAAAGGAACCGTAATCGGAATCAGTTTTAACTTTATCTTGGAAGAGGACGTTTTGTAGTAATTGAGAATTTGCCCTTATTGAAACAAAGCCAGTACAACCAAATATATTTAATTTTAATTTAACGTAATACCATAGTTAATATAAACTTCCCTGGTTGGGAAACGTAACGTGTACCAATATGCACACACTCATAAGCTCAAGCAGGTATGTTGAGAACTTCAGAAAAGTGCGTCACGTGACATTGATGGTGTACACGATCGAATTGCGTGTAAACACTGCATTAACAACCCAAAAGAAAAAGTAAGTATAAATGTATTGTTGTTTGAGTGAACTGAAGTACCAAAAAGTAGGGGGTCACCTTCGCATGCACCCAAGGAGGCCATTCAAGTTCTTTTGCCCAGCTGCGTTGGGCCTATTCTTAAAGACGAGACACTGCGACGAACCTGTGAGATGACTTTGCAACCGGAATATGCCATGTTATCATATGTGTTAGCCTGTTTGGGCTTAACGAACGATTGACCAGCGTTCGTCGCAGAGGAATGCATACCATAAGAGGGATGAACGTGTTTCAAAAAAGGTAAAGGCAGGAAAACCGTATTCTGACTTATACCCTGTTTAAGTATATGTACCTTAACTTAACTAGGAATTAGCTCAGTGCTGTTTAGAGACTGATATGTGCCGGATAGTATATTACGTTACGTAGTAATGACGGGACTACACTGTATAACTGAATACTAGCTGTACCGAATATACGGCAATCTCGCGCCTTACACCGTCAAAAGGCCGTGTCTGTCGTTTTTCAATGAACTGTACTGCTTTATTCCTTTTAATTGCAAAATTAGTACCAACGTAAAGTGCAAAATTAACCCCCTCCCCTTCGGGTGGGTCACAAACGTGTTTTAAAAGCCTTTTCGACTGCCTTCGACACGATGAGAACTATAGTGTATATTGTATATTACGGTACCGACCATTGCTGTTCTAGCGGGATGTGCCCTCACGTGACCACTAAATATGTGGGTTCCAACATACTGCCTTCACACGCTGAGTTTCTCAACCAGGGTATAGTATAATGACTATGGTAATACGTCTTTCAAACGCTTAAATTATTGCACTTTAACGGCAGACGAAAACAGCAATCTTCATCCAATGTGTGTATGCTCTGTCCGAAATACCGCTGAGATAACTATAAAGGATAAAACTAGGCGCCGTTGGTACAGTTGCAATGGGACAAGTTTCAAGAGAACCAACCTTATGGAGAGGATTTTCACCCCCCCCCCCCCATGTTTGTTTACCATTCAGACCTTCCTGAGGCCATATAATCCTCTTCCATAAATCAAGTTGCCCCATGCGTACATTACACTGGTCTCCACACATGCTTATGCTTTAACGCCCTATGCGTTGTTCTTTAATGTTAACATTAAGTGTGAAGTCCTTCCCAGGGTACTCTTCAAAGCAAATGACGATTGATTAACTGCTCGTCATCAATGGACTCTGTGGTATAAACAGTGTGTCTATCGATCGAATTTTCCCGCCTGATCGCCTTTTGTATTGTATTGTAAACGTGACTAGTCGCAGCATAGGCGAAGGGAGCTGGCCCTCTAGTTCCTTAATAAAAATGGAAGGGGATTACTGTTCTCCAACCACCGCTATACTATACAAGGAAGAAAACGATAACTAATTGATTTTCCTCTGCAAATGCCAAGACTTTCAATACGTTTTAGAATTAAAACTGAACGCCATTCAAATTGTCATCCCTCTAATTGGACCAAGGTGGTCCAGCACCACATTCACTCTTGCCTAGCTGAAAACATTTTCATATACGATTAAATCTTGGTTAACTCAGTCGTGAGACAACAATTTCATTTCCAACAAATAATGTGAAATGAAACTGTCAAACCCTCATAAGAACACGAACTACATTAGCAAATCACTCTGAAAAGTACGATTTCAAATCTATTGTTGCTCTCTCGTTCCATAGTTGATTTTCTGCGTTTCCAATGGGAAAGAGACTAGCAACCGTTTTACCGTCGAACTTCAACGGCATAATCAGGATATGATTACACACGGCCGCCTCACCACCATCACCCCCCCTTCCCCCTCCCCTTGGAAAATTTAAGGGGAAATTTGTTTCTTATTAGAATGAATTCCTGAAGGTGTATTCAATTCAAAATGATGCCACAGCTCAAATGTAGCACCATTTTTCATGCAAGCCACCGTCAAAATTTTCAAAAGAGGGGGTAACATCCCTCCCGTTAGACTTCTGGATAGTTATAATTCATAAATTCATCTGCCCCTCTCAGATGAAATCCTGACTACACCCTTGTCGAAAAATACTTTTCTCACCAACAATGATAATGACATCAAGAGAACAATCTGTAGATGCCGTGAAGGTGCCGTCCCTTTGACACGTGACTATGCTCTCATCGGCCTTGTACGGGAAACTGCAGGTCACCATTAGATCATCACCTGGACTCAAGGTATCGGTATCACTGTTATGTTTGCCGTTTTCAATAACCGGGACCGTGCAATTTCTTGCTGTGGGCAAATAAGAGTGAAGTCAAACATACGGTCAATCAAAATCTTCTTTTAGTAGGTGCAGTAACGGTTCTAACAACATAACTTCAAGGAATATAAACTCGGAAATTTTCTATTTCTTTACTAATATGGGCCTATTCAACATTTTGCTCATTTTTATGGGTAGTGGTTCAAAATATTTCAGGCTACTGTGTCCCCTTTCCTACCCAGAACCTACCCAGGCCCTTTCCTTCCTAGTAGAACCGCAATTGACTCTCCACTGTATAGTTTGGTCACAATATTGCAAGTACTCTTCTTCGTGCGCGGTAATCTGTTGAAAAGACTTGTGATCAGTGTTATTCTATTACCAGATCAATGTAAGTTAATTTCGTCCTCATAATGCTGACCTTTAGAAATGTTGTCTTTACCAACTATATCGTTTCGAGGGAACCTTGTTTAAATTAAAAGCTAATTGTGAGAAAAAACATAATGGGAACGTTATTGTCACAAGTTTGCCGTACCATGACGAGGAACGTTCACTGCATCGATTTTAATATTTCTGCCTCATGTTTTCCCCCTTCAATAAGTGCTGAATTTAGAAGTGAGGATTAAGTAATTGCTGGGACTATTAAGCAATTATTTAGAAAATTAACGCGCTTATAAGTCCATTTCTCGAAGTGTAAATACAAAAGTTATTCAATGAAATTGTTGCTATTTTTTGTAATCTCATGAATTTCCATTAATGACCGATGCTGACTGTGTTTCTATGCCTATTTATATTAAAAACAGAACAGTACGAGATGTAAATCTTTAACTTATGTAACGTTTCAGAAAATTGTATTCACTTGAGAAGAAAAAAACATTATTTTATAACCTCCTTCGGGTAACACAGAATTCCACACAAATGAAAGGCTAGACGGCCTCATAAATACGGTGGCCAATCAAAAGTCAGACCGTATTGACAGATTTTTTTTTTTAAATTTAAACTAAATGTATCAATGTGATGCAGAATTGAAGTCAAGGAAAACTTGTCCCAAACAAACTCTGCATTGCTCCGGCCTTTTAAAAGAAAACATTACAATGAAACTGCCCATTTCCTAGCTCAATATTAATTTGGGGGCGATGCGCACTGTTTAACACGAAGTTTCCTAACACTTTTAATTTACACACATTATATAAGTTTCAGTATCACCTATAACGAAGTCGCTTGTAGTAAATCATTTCGAAATTGTTCCATGCCAGAAGGCTTTCTTTGGTCTCTCTACATTTGATTGTTCTCATCTTTTACCATGCATTTTAAGTAAAATAGAATTTGTCCTCAAAATTCGGTGAATGAAACGATATTGCAGGTAAAGTTTTTACTGTCCTTTAAAGAATTGAATGGAATTTGAAAAATAAGGCTGCACCGGGAGTCTGTAAAATGAAATTCGTTATTCCAAGGTCTACTGACAAGGTTTTGATAAACGTAAAGTGAAGGGGACGGGGTTTACAGAAAAATATGGTGATTCGGGGGTTTCACGACCACTGCCGGCCAAAAATCAGCAGTCATCATGTCGGTTGCCACACTCGCTGCTTCTGAACTAGTCATTTGTACTACACATGCAGTTTTTACCGACAGTCAAAAAATGGCGGAACTTGGGACGTCACCTAAAACACTTTATACTTAACACCTCGAGGAACAAAAGAAGGTACCAACAAAAGTTCGTTTAATTTTTCGTTTAAAGAAGTAAAATATTAATGTTTGAGTTAAATGGATGATGCGATGAATAACTTACCAGTGTTTGAGTTTGTTGGACTTGGTTGAACCTGTTGTGTTGTTAGTGGTGATGGTGGTTGTGTTGGCTCTGGTGTTGATTGCGGTGTTGCCGACGACACCTGTGTTGAGCGTGGTGGCTGTCGTGTACTTCGTGCAGTAGTTGACGGACCAGGAACGCCTATGCGAATTTAACAAAGTATTTGGTTTTAAATAATAAGAAATTTGATAGGAGCACTAGTTTCAATAATATGTGATTTTCTATCTATCCAAATAATTCAAACTATTCAAACTATCCAAATAATAGGAAGGAAAAACTTATATTTGATATCAATTCATATGCCATGATGTACTACATTTTATTCTCTTTTCCATTAAATTTTCCAAGGCCTCGCTACATTTAATTTCTTCCAAACTGCGCATCTAAAAGTCGTACCAAAAGGATAATACTTAAAATGTCGCTCCCAAGCCCTACTGATGTGAGGGGGGGGGGTATATCAAATTTTTAACTCCACATCCGGCGGTCAATTATGGTCACCACGAAAAAAAAAATTCCCACTAAGTTGCAAAAACTTACACGGTGAATTTGGCAGAATTGTAAACGACGTCCCCTTTGCTCTGCATGCTGTAGGTGGCGTTGGATTAGGATTAAAGAGGCAATTTTAGCAAAATTAATTTTTCATGTTTAACAGAGGACACAAATCTACACAGTGTGCAGAAACTTTTATATTCAAATTGGATATGTATTCCTCGAGATATCAGTAACTGAAGTCATAATAGATTTGTATTCCACGGTGATTTGAGGGCAGCAGAGGGTACCTCATTTCCCTGCACTCACAAGAAATTCTTCGTTTTTCAGAGCGTTGTATTGTCCTTGAACTTAACAGGAATGGGGCCTTTCTGTGGGAGTGCAAAGTTGAACATATGGGGTTGTTAAGGAAAAACAAAAAAATGTTCCACGAATGTGACGATACGACGTCAGATGTGCTTACTTCAATATTTAGACAGACTGAAATAGAATTACATAGGGGATGACCGGTTATGTAAATAGAGCTTGAACTCTGCGTTCCAAATCTGCAGCATCTCACGTCTCGTAAATCTAAGAAAATAACTATGAGGTGTGCTTACCGTCTACGTAAGGAAGAAAAACGTTATCATAACGTACCCAAGAAAACGACAGTCTTGAAGAAACCGAACCATTTCGAACTTATACATTTGCAACATTTTTTTTTGTTACATTTGTCAAACATTTCAGTGTTAAATAGCAGCCATGATTTTGGTCGTCACAAGGTATGTTGCTATAATTAAACATACGCGTATGTATTAAGAGTCGTATTGTGCGTAAATTAGTGAGTCAAAACAGGAAACACGCCTTAACAGGCTCGACATAAAACAATAAGTAAGAAACTGGGCCGTAAAACTTCATAAATATAGGCTACCAAATTGTTCGTACAGCAGAGTATAAAGTAAAGAGAAGAATTACAATACACTTACACATAATATCTCGATTAAAGTTTCCATCAGTCTGACAGAAGACAGTCTCGTCATAGGGTATGTATCCCGGAAAACACGTTACTGTTATTTGTGTCCCAACAGTGTAAGGCACTGGAGCAGTTGATAGTCTCCCATTCGAAACAGTTGTAACCGTATCACAGTGTGAACCCTCTGTGAGCATCAATAAAATTGATAACAAAAATGTTCAAGAAAACTTTTTGCATATTAATTGTTTTTTAAACTTATAGCAGATATTTTTTCCCTCTATATTAGCCAGTCCTAAAGTTGTTTAAAGCAATAAAAAGCCTTTAATAAGTTAATTTTCTGTATTAAGTTTATGTTATTCATGAAATCAGAATTCCCTTCATAATACATTACACTTGAAAAGTGAACAGACGAATTGTTAATTCGATTCACAGAGACTTGGATGAATTGTACAGATTAGTGGTCAAAATACACCATACGTCTTAGGTACAACATAGGACTACAACTTTGCTTACACTCTTAAAACACTGGGATTAAATTTAACTAGCAGGGGGGTTCTTTTAACTTCAGCACAATCCTAGTTCAAGTGCCCTAGTTAAACTAACTCAAATCCTAGTTACTTTAACCAGAATTTGTATTGGTTTTACCAGGATTTCGTGTAAACTTCAACTAGGATTGTACTGGATTAAATAGAACACCGACCCTGGTTAAATTTAACCCCATTGTTCTAAAGGTGCGTGCGATCAGTTAAAGGTATTGTGTATTCGCTATCAAATGGCTCAAAATCGCCGTAAATTTACAAAACAAGAAAAGATAAGCTAATATTACAGAAGAACTCTGATAATAAGTTTCTAGACATTTTCTGATCTTTTTTCCTCTTTTGCTTTTTGCTCTTATACCGTAATTTTAAGGGTATTTTCTTACCTCCGAACTCTATAATAAATCCTTCACTATCGATTTCTCCTCCTGGGAACTGAAAAGAAATCTGAATCGGGTTGTTGGCTGGCGCTACCCAGTATTCGTTCACTGCCATACCACCTTGAACTATTTCGGTACGCCCATTACTCAAAACTGACACATTCGCAAGAGATGGTAGATCAAACTGATAAAATCTGATAAAGCTGTAACCTGACGTTCCTTGTGGTTCAAAGTTTCTTGTTATTGAGACACTGCCAGGAGAAATAAACCGTCCAGGGAAGCCAGGAGAAGCAAAAAAGGGTAAATCTACTTCAACTGGAAAAGTGAAATAGATAATTTCTTTTAAGTTCAACTTTAAGAAAGGACAAACCAAACTCTTGAACGCACGGGAAAGAAGCTAAATTTTTAGAACACTAACCGACCCTTCTATGAAGAACATTGTCGAGTACAAGTATAAGCAGGTCCTTAAAAGAATAGGGGAGAGCTAAATTTGTAATTGATATGTTACAGGAAACATATTGTTAGCATTCTGATGACAATTTTTATCCTCTTTTTCCCATCTTCGGGTTTTGAGATATTAGTGATGGAACTTGCTGTATTTCCAATAACATGTGAACTTGAAGCAAGCAGGTGCAATGTCATGAATTTGTATTTTTGGTGAATCTTTTGGTTTTCCGTTTTCTTGATTCTAGTAGTATGACCTTCAGTTGATTAGGAATGCTTCTTGCCCCTGATGCAAATATTTATTTTTCAGATTCTATTGCTCAGGGTGCACATATGTTATCAATACATCAGCCTTTAGGTGTAAAAAATCCGTGGTTAACTATAAATAAAAGCAAAACGCTGGCCAAAATGTGAATCCAGGGCATCACGTCTGCTTGTTTCCGGTTCATCCGTTGTAGAAAATTTGCCACGTTGAACTGCCAACATCTCGACACCCAAACACGAGGATTGAATGAAGTTTCATCAGTATGTTAAGGATATGAATCTCTTTAGAATATGGAAAATAACTTGGTTCTCGACTATTCTTAAATTTACTTACCTGAATGAAGCCCTCGAACTCCCAAACATGTTAATCGATGATAAGTGAAAACTCTTCCCGAAAAGGCATAATTTTAAGTTCTTAGTCTTCCTTCACTTTTAACATTCTATATAGGGCATGGTATCCCTACTCCCGATTTTAAAAATGACTGATAATGGCATCAAAGCTCAATTTTGATCATAGCTTTTGGAAGTAATAAGTATTTGTGTCGTAAAATTGAAAGTCCTCAGTAAGTTACCTTGGTATAAGGACGCTACATCTCGTCCTCCACAACGTTGGTCGGAGTTCCCTGGACAATCCGTGGCGCATCTCTCATTACCCACCTGTGTAGCTGTTCCGATATTATCACCGCAATCACAGCTTCCTCCCCCATGCATCCAAAAGTAACGGTATCCTCCTGGTACACATAATTCAAAACACGTTTCTATTGTCATTTCTTCGCTTTGAAATCCCTCGACTGCACGAAGAAAATTAATTTCGAAGCATCCTTGATAATTTGGAGCTGAAAGAAAACAATACATTGAGTCCTTCCATGAATTCGTTATGATATTAAATTGTGAAGCAAACAAAGTACATAAAAGCTGTATTCGACCAGAAGGGCCTGCAGTTACATCTCATGCACATTAAACAGGCACTCTGTAATGTTAAACAGCGATAACGTATCAAAAACGTTCGCATTTATCGACGGTGATTTGTATCCGTCAAATGTTAAGACAAAGGCAAACTATGACGTCATCCAGAAGTCGAGAGAGCTTTACTGCATTTAAATAATGGGACGACAGGTCATGTCTAAACATGCTCACCTCCACATCATGTGAAGTACATGTTTTGGCCATCCAACTTTTCCAGAACCACAGTAACATGTGGACACATGCTTGATTCGCATAACTTACAAAGAGCTGCTTCAATATTATGATAAAACTCAAAGGAGGCTCAGACTTAAAAAAAGGGGTTGAAGGTCACACTAGGATTTGGAATATTAGAGAGGTGTATATTTTCAACATTTTGGTGAAATTTGCATTGAAATCTGATGTGTGGTTCTCAAGATATGAAGAGGTAAATTTTTCACGTTTCAAACAAAAAGTGAACTTGAAGCAAGCCCATATGACATTACATCCCACATTAATGGGCAATCTTTTGTTTTTCTTTAAACTTTATACCGGATTTTCTCCTCAACAATCCCATTTTATTAAAATGTGATTGCATAAGTGGCATGAGAATTTTACAAACTTTGCATCCCCCACAAGGAGGTTATACTCCTATAAACTTCAAGGTCGACACAACAGTCTGATAAAACAAAGCATTCCTTGTCAATGTACGAAAGTGATATAAGCTCTGCTGCCCTAAAACTCACTTTTGAACACAAATCTAGTAACTTCTTTTACTGATATCTCAAGAAATACATGTCCGATTTGAATGGAACTTTCACCACATTGTGCAGATCTTTTTCCTCTATCACATATGAAAATTAAATTTTTGGTTAAACTTCCCCTTTAAGACGTGTAAAATACCTGAAATTCCTTTGCAGATTATCTGCCATCCGAATCTTGTTGGTACCTAAATAACCTCTATGTAAAATTCACTTTTAAGAAGCTGTGGATACTCTTGAAGAATGTGATTTTTACATGCTACAAAAATCATTTTCATGTCTCGTTGACCTTCGGGTTCGAGTGGCTGCATCAACAGGCAATGGCTGTATGTCTCACTCTATTTTACGAGAGAGGATTACTAGAGAGGATTATAAGCCTTTCAGAGAAGACACGAAGAGACTTACAGTTAGCTCCTTTTTCTAGCTAGCATCATGAAGCCAATACTTTTTGACTCCATGCTAGAATGTTGTGAACCGAGCAACGACGCTAAAAATTGTCTGTTATATCAATGTGTTTGACATCACTAGGTGTTTGAAAGAATATCATCTGCTATCGTGACGCTTGTCTCCACACTCATTCAGTGAGATAAAGTGGAAATCAGTGGCTGCATCACACGGCACTTAAAGGTCATGCTTCAAAAGAGTTAAATCTTCAGTTAAGGGTTCCAATTGCTGTGTATTTTTTTTTTTCACCAGTTAATATAATGTTCTTACGGAAGCGTAGAAGGGCCCATCAAAAGAAAAAAGAACTGTCTCGTCAAAATGACAATTTTCGTAAAATTGACATTTCTAAGTTGACGACTTAAACGACTCCTTAAAATTGCAAAATTCGGAAAATTGTCATTCCGAAATGATATAACATCTCTTCACGATGGCAACATTCGGAAAATTGAAATTTTGTCGACCAAACAATATCTCGTCAAAATGACAAAATTCTGGTAATTGTTATTTTGCCGAAATAGAACATTTCGTGAGAATGGCAAAGTTCATAAAATTGTCATTTTGCCGAGTAACAACATGTTGTCAAAATGGCAAAATTCAGAAAATTGCCATTTTGCCGAGTTAGAGCATCTCGACCACATGGCAACATTTAGAATTTTGTCATTTTGACGAGTTAGACCACCTCGGCAAAATGAGAAAATTCGGAAAATATGACAATTTGCCTAGAAGAAACATCTTGTCAAAATGGCAAAATTTGGAGAATTGCTATTTCGCCTGGTTAGAACCTTCAGGACGAAATTCTATGGAAACGTTAAGGTGCCATCAAATTGAGATCTTAGTCATCGCACTTTCTTAACTCTTTGCAACAAAAACATGAAATGAGTCTTATTATCTTAAAATGTTGCAGAAAATGATAAAATGCAAAAGGACAATGTTTCAACAGTTCAACATTTTCGCACTGAAATATTCACTTATTGCAAGTGATAAATAAAGCATATTGTCAATTTGAAGAAAAATGTCGGATAACGGATCTGCTCATGGTTTCTATTTCCACATTTTAAAGACGTAGAATAAAGTGCGCCCTCGTTAAACCTTAAAAAAAACATGTTTTCATACCAAAAATTTTTTGTATGTATGTATGTTTGGAGCAATATGACCTCTTGAGGCAGGAGGCGGCAGTAAACTTTCAGACTTCAGAGAGCCCCCAAAGTCGAATTTGGGTTTTGGGCAAACTTTTTCTTCCGTTTTACTGTCTCAGTGATTTTACCTTTGATCTTTTTCCGGGGGCCCTTTTCCCCTTCCCCCTCCTGCTATGCTACTAGTTTGACATGTGAACAAGGTGTAGCAGCATATCAGACTACAATTAGATCACTTTCTTTTCTATTCTTTGCCACCTTTTCAAAAGGAGCCCAATAGTTACTTTTTTCGTTGTTATGGCTGCAGCCCCCTTAAAGCTGCCGTCCCTCAGATTTTTCGTGGCGATTAGCTGGACGAAAAACTTCGTCCGCCCGGCGGGCTGGCAAAGTCTAAACGCCCTCAAAATTGAACACAACAGCTACAAATATAAAGTTTGTCACAGTTTGTCCCTCAAATGCTATACAAATCCGGGCTTGATTTAAGACAAAAACAACAACTGGGATTTAATTATCCTTTTACAGTAGAAGTAGGGTATGTGAACCACTGTTTAAGTAGGGACAGCCATATCCAAGACCGAGACCAGAAGGTGTCGAGACCGAAACCAGGGCAGAATTCGAGACCTAGACCGAATGTACATATTACATAGGAAAATAAACTCTCAGAAATTTTGAATATTTTTTAGCATAATTTTAGTACCTAATGTTCCAAAAATGACATGTAGCACCAAAAGTGCTTCGTTATTGATTTGTACATATTTTATTTTATCCTATGAATGACCGTAATTAATGATGGCCGGGGGCTGCAGTCCCCCAAATTGGCTAAAACCTTGCTTAATTGGGCAGACTTTGGTTCCTCAGTAGGGCAGAGATTATACCGTTGTTGGGGATTTGGAAAAGGGTAAAAAGTCACCCCTGAGCAAGGAGTCACATACGGCCATCACATGCTAAACATAGAATAAATGACTTAACTTAATCCAAGTATTTTTCTCATGTGGCTCACATAGCCGTACCCGACTCTTTCTCCTCGGGAGTGGTGCCTTTTTCAGGACTCCAGATGCCCAACCACAGCATAATCTCTGCCTGACTAAGGCAACAAAGTCTGCCCGATTCAGGAAGGAAAAGGCCATTTGCCGGTGGCACCCCCTAACCTGTCCCGTCCCGTACGTGCCAGGTGGCCCTACTCATCAAATTAGAGTCAGTCAGTGCTACAGGTGTTTGGTGTTGTGAATTTGATTGATGCATGAAGTGAGTTTTTCCACAGAAATATAAGTCGCAGAACTCTATATAGTTATTGCTAAGTTTTCCGTTGGGCCAAACATGAACATGGCCTACTTGCACCCTCACAGAATGCCTTCAATGCAGTTTAAGAACATGAGTGTTGAAAGAATGCACGCAGAGAGGCGTGCTCAATGTGGGACAACTTGAGATATTTTGATAAAGAACCAGTGGCGTCGGCACTTTTCATTCTAGAGGAGCATTGGGGGAATTGCTCGGCTCCACTCAAGGCGTCGGAGGCGCGATCTAGCGCAAAGCGCGAGGCTCGGGTGCAGTCAGGCGACCCTCATGAGGGCCCCTCATGACGGCCCCTGGGCCCTTGGTGGGGTCCAACCGATCCAGGAGGCAAAGCCCCCTGACGCTCCTTGGTTTTAGGGTGCTCATGAGGAAGTAGAGTCGTTATGTTAGGGTAGTTCTATTGACCTATCACTGATTTCAAAATAACCGCCACGGTAACTTCAAGTAAGACGGGTAAAATATAACTAGTGAAACTACTACAAACTTGGGAATCGGGCTGACATTTTGAAAAATGGGAGATGAACTATACAGAAGAAATTAATGAGTAGTTCAATGTGAGTCCCTGTGGGGTCCAGGGGGCGAAGCCCCGGAAGCTCCAGAGTTTAAGGATGTTTGTGAGGTATTAAAGTCGTAATTTTACAGTGATTCTTTTGACTTTACACTGATCCAAAAATTACTCCCAGGGCAACTCGAAGTAAAATGTTATTGCTAATAAATCTAGTGAAACTATCACCAAGAGCAGATCCGGATAACATTTAAAAGAAGTGGAGCTGAAACTAATAGTAAGAGAAAGTAGTTGATGGGCAGGAAAAAGTGATTCTCTTAAGGAGAGATGTAATTCTGCCTAAACGGTTACCTCAGCAGTGTGTGTTACCTTCAATTGGTGTAGTCGGAAGAGTGCAGAAAGTTTCAAAAAACGCAACCCATCAGACAGACGGAATTTCCAGATGTTTTTTGCGATAACTTCATTTGATGAACATAAAAATTACTGCCTTTTCTTCTCAGAAGAAGAATGAAATCTCAAAACAAAATTGCAGTCGCACTCTGACTACAGAGGAAACATTGCTTTTTTGGCACACAGGGACACAAGATTTTCCAGGGAGCAGGTGCGTCTTCCCCCACCCCTTGGATCCGCCACTGATAGAGGTCAGATTACACTGTTTACGTATTTTTTCTTCTTGTTCTTATAGCGCCTGCAGTCCTGATTGTACCATTAACTCACCAAATTGGGAAAACAGCATAACAATGATAAAAAAATTTGAATAAGAATATTAAGAAGACATTTCATCTTTTTGTTACAAAATGTAAAGATAACGCGGTAACTAAGCCCTTGACTTGATGGCACCTTAACAATTCCATAGAACTTCACCGTTTCCACAAGATGATCTAAATCGACAAGATGACAATTTTCTGAATTTCGCCATTTTGACAAAAAGTTCTTACGCGGCAGAACGTCATTTCTCTGAATTTTGACATTTTGACGAAATGTCCAAACTTGCCAAAATGCAGTTCTTCTGAATTTTGCTATTTTGACGAGATGTTCTAACTCAGCAAAGTAAAGAAAAAAATTGAATTTTGTCATTTTGTGGAGATTTTTTCACAACTTTCGGAATTTTAACGTTTTGAAAAGTTAACGAAAACGCCAAATATTTGATTTTTGTTACGTTAAAGACTTTATTTTAGTCGTCAAAATGTCAATTCTAATAAAATTGTCATTTTGCTGAGAGAGCTTTTTTTCTTTTGCATGTCCCTTCTACGCTTCCGCACGTTCTCTCTTCGGAAATGATATTTTAGCAATGGTACACAATCTAACATTATCTGCTTCTTCAATCCTTCTAGGACCCCTTCCGAGAGGAGAGCTTCAGAAGCTTAAGGGTATGAATGATTACAACTAGCCTTGCATCTACATTGTATGAACATGTATGATATCAGGAACTAATGCAGTCGGGCGGCAGGTTGAAAGTTCGAGTTCTGGCCTGGTCATACGTACTGAATACTTTGAAACCAACTGCCATTGTGCTTAGTGCTCAGTATAAGTAATGGGTTAGAGAAAACAAGCCAGTGAGTTACAAAAAAGTCCTCTGCCGGCCTCGACATGAACCAATGGGTTGGAAACGGGGCCTTTAAACTCCATCTAATCTTACTTCGGGAACTAATGCAACTTACCACTACATTGCACTCCTACATCCAAATCATGTTGACAGTCGTTTATTCCCCAGTTGTTCTGTACATTACCACACTCTAATAAATTGTTCTCATCTCCATTACAACTGACGTCACTTAGTAAAACCTTTCCACCTCCTTCTCCAAACTTTGCTTCATAAAACGAACGCAGTGCTCCGTTAGGAAAATCTGTTTGCAAAGTAAACGGCAGTTCCGGATAAGAAAAATCCTTAACGGCTCAAAGAAGATTAGAAAAAATATTTTAATCAACGTTGATTTATGAGAGAAAGGTTTTTAAAGCTAATTTAATCATTTAATCTGTTAATCATGCATGTTACCATGCTGAGATCGGTTTTGAGTGTGAGTTGAGGACCACCATTAATATATTGCATTCACTATATTTTTTGTCAAGTACTTATTCATTTCACAACATAAATACAAAAAGCTAAGTACATGAAAAAGTAATCATTTGACAGTTAACGAAATGAAGAGTCTTCTTGTTAAAAAAAAATCAAGTTTTTTACTGAGGGAAGGCTATTAAACACTTTCTTAGCTGTCTGCAGATAACCTCGGCGTCAGTAAGATCCCAGCCTCTTCCACAAATGGTTCCCCATCTTCCCTCGTAAAAGACTTCTACTCTTCCTGTGCCATAGCGATTGCTGTCGACTAACCTTAGGTCCCCATCTGTAATATGACATAAAAGAGAAACGATTAATCACATCATCATTTAGACTTCATACGTCAAAACTCCAACATTTACTGAGCTATAAAGTTCAGTAAAAATTTTTCACTTGTTCACACCATATCATTCAACTCCTACAGACGTCTCACAACTTTTATATTTTCTGCAAATATACCACGATTGTTAAGTTGCAGTTTGACAACTAAGGATTCTATAAAACAAATAAGAATACGAGTAAGTGCAGTTACATCATATGTTCAAAATTAAAACTTTTCTATAGGTTTGTTTATACCTTTCCGAAGGAAGTTAAATGGATTCTATGGAAATGCATAATCGAAAGTAACACAGCTTTTTGCCAACTTGTTTGGTACACTGTAAAACATTATGAAGAAATAAATTAGCATTAAAGAAAATTTCTACAAACTCATTACCCAAAATTTTCTGTTATCTTTTTCTTTTTCTTTTTTTCTTTCGTAAATAAACAGCGATGTCGAGCCATTCTGAGCTGATTCTTATAGCTCAGATTACAATGAAACTGTTGCCTGCTTGCAAACAATAGTATCAATGGAGCATGAAATTAAAAAATTTTACAAGTTTTGTTATCGTTGCATATGTACAGACATATAGAGGCTTTTCACATGACTTCATAATACTCTCCGGCGGCCATGTTGGAGTACATGTAACTACGTAGTAAACCATACGGGACGCGCGTGCTCGTTGAATTTGTACACACCGTGCATATCACAGTGCACACTGTGCAGTGCGTTCGGCACAAAACCACGTGTATTTGGCATAAATGTCCTCCAGCATGGCGGTTCCGTGACGTTATTGCAAAGCCTCTATACGACGAACGGAAAACGTAAAGAGCTCATGAAATGACTTAGTAACAATGAAATGGGGTCATTCTCTGACACTATCTATCAACAAAAATAGCATTTATTTTAAAAAATCCCACCCCACGAAAGAGAAATGCTCAAGTGAAATGGTATCCCTTCCAGCACAACAGCTGAAAAATGTAAAAGTGCATTGAACCAAGAATGACATCATCACAGGAACCCAACTTCACATTGTGTGTACTGTAGAGTACTTGGAGTATACCCTGTTCTGTAAATGTTACAGAATCTAACCACGTATAGATGTCCTAAAATGATTGATATAATCAACAAATTAATATTACGAAATCTAAACCTATGTCTGCTTCACAAAACTAGTGAGAAGGAGGGTTTCAACACCTAGGAATACCCCTGTTCAACAGATGGAGTTTTGTGACTTCTCAGTATTCCTTGAGCCAACTTGCAGGGAAAATTGTTTGGTATACATCATACAAGTGTTTGGAAGTTTCCTGGTAAGAGGTTATACACACAGAAAAATACCCCAGGCTCCTGTGGGATGTAATTGCATCCACTTTTCCTCCAGCGTTATGTAACCATTATTTTTATTGAGTAGGGAGCAGTGATTCTCTCATTACACAGGCCCATATGCAATACTGTATACCATTCTGCATAGCGGCTTAAATACTACCAACAAGTTCTGTGTTGTTTTGGAGGCATGTGCTAATGCTGCAATTTGACTTGGTTCAAAGAGAAGGAACAGTGATTATAGTGGGAAAGGAGACTCGCTGATATTTTGGTTATTTCAGGAAGTATTCTGTATTTTTATGAAAAGTTGGCATGAAGTTACAATTTCAACTCAATGCATTTTGGAGTCTATGCTAGTACAAGATCCATTGTATGATTTCCACATTAATGCTTGTGACAAATTTACTTGGAAGGGATGTCTTTCATGAGGAATTTCTTACCCTATTAGTTATTTCACCCGAGTCCCCACCAAAAGGGAGGTTTGGTGGGGTAATCAAATTTTACCTGACTTCCTGCTTAACTCATTCAAGCAAGCTCGAAGAAACCACAAGCTTGATAAGAGGCAGTTAGAGGAAGATGTAAACAAAGGCTGAATAATACCAGCCAGATGTGCCACTGTTTGCAAGGTGTGAAAGGCAAGGGGTACGGCCATTTCTTATCTGGTTTTCGTTGACCTTCATTCACTGAAGCAAAAAGGTGTGGACAAGGTTTTTATAGGCAGGGATATTCAACATGTTCAAAGGAATCCGGGTGAGATATCAGTCTTGTTATTCAACAATCTGACTGAATGTGAGTTGAAATATTTTCTCTTTTCTGGTTGAAAGAATTGCTGTCTAGTCATAGATCGACTAGATTGCTGGAACCAAAAATTCAAACTGATAGGCCCAACACGATGGAATGGGGCAGCTTGAGTGAATAATGACAAAATTCCTCTTTTGAGGAATTGGGAGTGAGAATTTCAAATTTTGATTGATATATTTTTGGCTTTATACTGGAACATTCTTCAGAAATAATTCAGAAATTATTTGGCCAGTCTCATGCTACGAAATCTGTGAGCAAAATGTCACTTAAACATAGCATTGTAATACACACACTGTGAAGTTTGGTTCCTGTGATGATGTCATTCTTGGTTCAATGCACTCTTACATTTTTTTACATTTATCAGCTGTTGTGCTGAGAGGGGTACCATTTCACTTGAGCATTTCTCTTTTGTGGGGCAGAATTTTTTAAAATAAACGTTTTTTGTTAATAGATAGTGTCAGAGAATGACTCCAAATCGTTGTCATTGAGTCATTTCATGGGCTCTTTTAGTTTGTTTCAGTGATCATTCATAAGAAGTTTTTAAAAGAAATTAACAACACGGCTAAAGGATATTAGCTTAAATTTCCAAATTAACTTGTCAGCTGGAAAACTTGACTAAGTTACTTAAAATTAATATACCAATCTACAATTTGCCTGACATGACTTTCCAGTCTTCTATATTTTGTCCCAACCATCTATCAGTAAAGCCAGGTTATCTTCTGAGGGCAAAGTGAAATAATTTTAAAGAGATTAATAAGAACCTTAGAATTTCATTCTGACCCAATGTGTATAGGTTAATGCATAAATCATTGCATGCAGATAAACACAGAAAAGTATTATAAGAGGTTTTTAAGACTGACATGTAGCTATAATTGATCTTAATTATCTTATTTGGACAAAATTGCTTTCATTAAAATAAATACCACATGAAAAGGAAAGGCTGGCGCAAAAGGTACTGAATATATCG
This sequence comes from Holothuria scabra, assembly GCA_037179385.1. Lineage (NCBI taxonomy): Eukaryota > Metazoa > Echinodermata > Holothuroidea > Aspidochirotida > Holothuriidae > Holothuria > Holothuria scabra. The sequence goes on from CM074191.1 coordinate 41,832,375, forward strand.
ACCACTTTAGGCTTTGCGTTAAGCTGCCTTTCCACACATGCGTTTCTACTATCCGTCGTCCGTCATGCGCCGTCCGGAAAATTCTCCTTCATGATCAAATAATAAAACCCCCTTCATATGTCCGTCATACGTCATTCGTTAAAGGTCTCCAATTTAATCGCTACCCGATCCGTATTTTAAGGTTTTAAGTACGTTAAATGGCTGTTCGTACTACATGTTTCTATGAAAACGTCACAACGGAGAGCAAAATGGTACCGGTTTTGTATGAACGGAAAGGGATTTAACGTACGTCAAGTGAAATAAGACGTATGACGTATGACCGATTACGGATACATGGAAAGGCAGTTCTATGCCCATATTCGTATTTTATTCCATACATATATCAACGTCATTTACCACAACTCAATATCTTTTTCAACTACCATTAATATCTTACCAAGTCCTTTTCACGATTTAAATATCGTTTAAGGTTAAGCGCATTACGTCATTTATTTCCACACCAAACGAATGAATGTAGTACTCTATCAATCTTGAACTATGTTCTGTCTGTTACTTTAGTTTATATGACTAGTTAGTTGCTTAGTTCGGGGCGTTTTATCACCTTATTTCCTTCCCAATTTTCCTTTATGTTATTTATTTAACTTAATTGTTGCTCTGTAATCAGTCCATATAAGAAAGATTGGGTTATATCACATGAACTGATTACAATTCTGAGTATAGACTATCACGACAAAGTGTCATTGAAAATAGAACCATGGAGCTACTACAAATATTGTAACAATTCCATGCTGGTGCAGACCTTTTTAAGTACGTAGTTCTGTTTTATATTTCGTTACGTATAAACGTACCAAGACACTACTTACCCCTGGCAGCCTTTACTGAAACACTCGAAAAGACCAAAATTAACAACCAAGCAACTATTAACATTCTCAAGTTGCGTGTCCTTTAAACAGTCTCTGCAGTAAAATGTTAAGGTCATCAAAAGCAACCAAAACTGAGCTAAATGTTGCCTGAGGAGACTACTTAGACATTGTGCAGTTGTTTCGTATACATTGTTTCAACTCGGTGTGCTGGTGCCTTTGAATGGTACAGCGTAGGAAGACAACCTTGGCTATTCACTGACTGTACAGGGCAGACACGACCTATAAAGCGTAACTGGTGAAGTGAAGAATTCAATAAAAGAAAATGAATATTTTGTTATAATCAAGTCAGGTGTGGAAGGGTGTATAACCTGTGAGGGATGAATCACCGTAAGTAAATAGCACAATGTATCTGTTCTAAATCACAGCCTATTTACTACAACTCACCCAAGTCCATGTTATGACCTGATTTCGTTTGGCAACTACAAATCAACTCTAACTGGAACCAATGTTTTTCGGACTATTAAGATTGAAGTGGTGTTACTATCTTTCATTTATCCTCGGTAGACAGATTTCACCCCTTTCCTCTTCGTCAATACAGAAGGGGAAATTTAAGTTTGCTATGCATGCTGGTAAGGAAGGTGTACCACAACACCGACTAGTCCCGTACTACAATATGAATATTTTAAGGTTAATTGGTACAATTTGTATTAAAACCCTCTCGAAGTTAATTATCTTTTGAACTTTGGCCACGCAGATTGAATACTATGACCTTAAGTGCAGCAATAAAAAATTATCATTATCGTAATCGTGTCATCTTTAAACGTTTTGTGAACTTGTTCCTTTGGAGGGCCCTCTATATTACGTTCTAAACTCTTGCATTTGTTTCAGTTGAAAAACTCTGGGGACAATTTTTAACCGATGTTGTCCTCGGAGATGCACAGCTATTGCTAGAAAAGAAAAGCAAATGTGAGAATCAATAGAATATATACACGAGTCTTATTTGCTAGTAAGAAGTGGGTAATTGAGAAAAAACCTATTATTGTTTAGTAAAAGTACTTATTTTGAATTTATAGAAGCAAAATATCCTGTTCAAAAGATTATTAATAAGTGGCGTGGTCAAGATAGATTTTGGGGGTGTCCAACTGAAATGCCTGGTCGTATTCCAGGGGCGCTGTCCCCTGCGCTTTAAAAGAATTGAAATGCGTAAGTACCTTTAAGTGCAGTCTAGTGCAAAAGTTTTTATCATTTAAAGTCATAGACTTAGATCTCGGGGGGATCGGGGTATATATCTCCCCCAATATTTGACTGGGGAGTGGTCCATGTTATCATCCACTCTCTATTCAGTTTACAGATACGTGTTTGCTTGCATTTTTACTGGCAAGTATTAGCAACATTTGTACTCCCCTCATGATTATAATATGATTCAGCTTGCAAAAGAGATCTTGTCTAGGTCAGAGACAAGAAAAAAACATATATGGTAACTTCACTGAAGTGTAAACCAGTATGGCTGTGGGCCTGGCTTGGTGCATTTACAGTGATCTCTGTCTAATAAATGAAACGTGGTAACGTCAAAACCAGGCGCTTTTGACAATTTGAAGAAATCACGTTTTCTCTTTCAGCCTCCTGTTTCATTCCTTGTGAATATACGTCTCATTCAGTAAATAACCTAGTGATGTTGCCAAATACCGTAATGTCTTTTTAAACCGGAACCCCCATCGCTGTGAACCCTAATGCCCTACACGATCGATCATTTTTTGACCGATACACGGCCTTATATCAGTAAATAGTTATTTTTTAATTTAGTCTCTTTATCACAAAAGGTACGCGTATTCAGTCGAACGATTCCAAGTTATATGAGGTTCTGAAGATAATATAGGATTAAGCCATAGGGCCTATTACAAAACACTTCTAACGTTTCACTATTCAATCTGTCGCAATCCTTTTTACAAACTCAATTTATTTACCAATATTTGATGATTATTTCAAGGGTATAGCTGATGATTTGGGAACTATACCATCTTATACTGTAGGTTGCACGAAAATTCCAGCTAAAGTTTATGTGTTCATATGGGTGTCCTTCGCATTATTTTCATGAATAAGGTTGCAAATAATCTGATTATCCCCAGCCAACTTGCGAGTCATGTAATGGTCTTCGAATTCAGATTTTATTTACCGGGGGTAACCATGTTTTGATACCTGCCTTTTCAAACTTAACAGTACATCATTGTTTTAGACTTGTTCAATTTCAGTCCTCCATCGAAACTTGTTAAAGAGTTTTAAGCTCAAAAGAGCCTTTCCTAAGTGAATAACTATATCAATACCCAAGAACATTCCCTCTGTAATTTACTCCTAAAAGCAATCTTCCTGGGGCCTCTGAGGGGTTAAAAATCAGGGGCTAATTCCGGGGGCTACACCCCTGGACCCCCAACAGGGCTTTGCTCGTGGACCCCACCAGGGGCCCTCAGGCGGGCCCCTGTATCCTACCCGGAATGGCCTTTGCGCTTGCCGGTCTAGGTTTATCATGATTCAAAGCCAACCGCCCAATGAAGAAAAGAAATCTACGCCCTTGTTTAAAGTCACCGTTCCGTTTCATCGCAAAATATTTTTTTCAAATGCGACTTACGGACCAAAGTGTCCTGGCACATGGCCCCTGACCCCTCTGGGAATCTTCATGATAACAATAAATTCACCGGTCGAAAGAAGGTTGGTCGATAACCCGATTAGATTAGAGTACCTGTCAATGAAACTGAATTTTAACGTTTTGATTTGTAAGCTGTCACATTCATGTCCCGAGGGATGTAAAACAACAACATGTCTAAAATCATGTCTCAAGGTCGGATTAGGTTGTAAGAGGTGAGGTTGGTTAGAGTTGGGAGGGCTCGAGACTTATTAGTTACATAAAATGGTATGACGATCCGGGTTATTTTTTATTTGTATGGTTTCAGCTCCAAAACGTCCTTGCCCTTTGCTAATGTTGCATTCAAAATAATTGAGGACGTGTTTCTCTTTGAAGATCTTTTTCGTACTAAAAGGAAGTATTTCATTAATGCTTGCAAAAAACTGAATTTTAAAAGCAGTTTCTTCGACAATTAAAAACACTTTGTTCGAATTCTCCACTCACTGGGGAAACTATGCACCAAACCAAAACTGGTCAACTAAACAATAGCAAAATTTGAGTACCCTTTGGACAAATTTGACCAATAAGTAGACAGATCTGACCAGTCATTGGTCAAGTGACAAAAGTGTTGTTAGGTGGTAGCCACAAAAAAGAGATTATTGAAAAAGTCAGTACCATAGCAGTACGGTATCATTCTTTTTAAGAGGAAAGTTCTTTTACAGATACAAATTACCCTGGGTCAAGACTTTTTGGAAACCCAAACATTGGAAACTGCAACTTCTGTAACTCTTATCAGGAAGGTTGTTAAGATCGAAAACCTCCCTGTGTAGCGCAATATGGTTCACGGAAGAAATAAAGTAATTCTTGGGTTTTATTGTCAAAAGTTGCTGTTCAGTCAATATTTTCATTAAGCTATAGAGTAATAACTTTAACGAAAACAAGCAGTCAATTACTGACTAGGAAAAGGTTTCAAGGGAATTGCTTTGAATTAAATCAATGACAGATACACACATTAGCTAATTGGCTTGTTTTTCCAACTTAAGTGCTTATGCTGAGCACATGTATGGGTCAGGTATGATCCGACCAGGACTCGAACTCCCGACTCCAAGTCGGTTGCCCCACCGATTTGGCCATGCGCTAGGACTTTTTTGGGGTTACCACTGGCATTTTAATGAACTTCCTAAGGTTCGCAAAAAGGGTGTACCAGGAAGACCAGTCATTTCTGTCTGTGGTTCGGCAATGGGAGGGCTTTCTGAGATTGTTGATTATTTTCTTCAACCATATTTACCTACTGTCCCCTCCTACATTTAAAACACTGATGACTTTCTTCGTAAAATCATTGACATTAATGATATTCTTCCTAGGGGTTTTTCTGATAACGATCGAAATTGTGGCGTTGACGGCCTTCGAGCTCTGAGTGATTTTCTTCATGATTGCCATCTACCGAGCAAATTGGTGAGTGGTATTCTTAAAATGACCGAGCTTGCGCCTAAAAATAATGTGTTTCAATTTGATTCTGAGCACTTCCTGCAAATGTCTAGTACCGCAATAGGCACAAAAATTGCCCCGGCTTATCCTAACACTTTCATGTCGGTTTTTGAACGGGCTTTACTGTCGGGTACTTGTAACGAACCGTTTGTTTGGCTACGCTATATTGTTGATATTTTTTCCATGTGGACTCAAGTTGAAGGAGCCTGAAGTAGAATGATGTTTATATCGTTGAATACGTTTGTGTTCGCTGCTTGAGGTCGTTTCCGTTGTAAAGCACGTGTTCGGGCCGTGTAAAAAAACAATTTCTGAGCCAGCCTTTTTGAATTTTCTTTTGCATACCCACTCCACCTCATCATATAAGTGTCCCTTAAATGTGCTTCAATTATATTTTTCGGGCAAAATATAATAAGGGGGTGGGCTCACATGACGGCCACGCACCTCTCAGATAGGCACCACCAAAGTGCCATTGATTGTTTTAATCATACAAGTACTGTATTTTATCATGGGTAAATTGATATCAAAATAAAATTGATAATGACATTTGAAGTTAAGAATTAAGTTTGTTCGATATTTTACGTTTTCTCCCTTATTCATTACTTAGTGTAAGTTTTCCTTCTTTTCGTAACAGTTGAGAGGAGGAATTTTAGGAGGCGATGTCCCTCTTCTTTCAAAATATGCAATAATCATCCGGGATGATTTGATATTATCACGGGGCCTCCAAAAATGAGTAACGTACGGTATTTAACAGATCTATTTGTCAGGGGCGTGGCCCACCCCCCCCCCAATTCTTCAATTATTTAGGCAGATTTAAACACCCAATTATCCAGGCAAATTAAAAAGGAAACCAGGCAGAATAGACAAAGTGTAACATTGTGCTATACATGTAACTCTAGGGCTACGAGAAAACTTCAATTTCAAATTAATAGCAAGCCTACTGCATTTATAATGCGCCTTCTATCTATATGTCTTGTGTATATGCGGGTCAATGTAAGACTGTATTCATGTTTGTCTGTGTGTGCACTCGCGTTCGTGTGAGTGGACTGCTTTCTGGACGAGTTTCGTAACGGACACGACCTGAGGTTCTAGCTGCTTTGGAAAATTTACTTCTTTAATTCGCAAACCGGATCTACACCCCTGCTATTTCTTGGTACCATTTTGTTGGTTAAACCAAAACTGACGAAAAGATATTTGATGATTAGCTTAGTTGTGATTTTTTAAATATGACCTGTCCTTTTGTTTCACAAATCTAATCCAACGCCCCATCCTCCGAAAAGCACCACACTGCATACCTATCTCATATACCCGCAGCTTGCGAAGTCATGCAATTGCTAAATCAGTCGAACTCAGTACCTTTTTGTGAAACGTTGGGCAAACGTACTACAACCTTCTCTGCCAGGATATTTTTTCCTGTCCACTAAGGTACGTATAGTTGATAAGATATCTGGGCCATTTCTTGCAAGAGCTGGCAAAACAGTCGCAACATAAAGTTGAGGAACTCGAACTACTAAATCCATAGCAACATAAATATCCAACCGTTTTTCTTCGATATACTATGCATTAACGGGTGCACTTTTGCTTAACTTACGAGTATAAGATAATATTTAGAATAAAATGCCAATAATTTATATGCCCTTCATAGCATACTCCCACCGTATCCAAGTCGGAGATCACGTCACAATCAAGCACTAGGCGCGATGCTATTTAATCGTTTCCAGATCGTGCTAGTGTGACCTACAGACCGATAACGATTTTTAGTCCGGAAAGTATCGGTCCGGAAATCGGTGTCGGTATCGCTGTAGTGTGACCTCAGCTTCATACGAAGAATCTAAAGAGTCGTTATCTTCTATTGCCGTGTGCAATAAAATGCTCACTTCAAAATATGTTCGCAAACTGCAAAGTGATCAGAGAGTTAAGAGTTTTTTGACCCCCAAAATGTAATTTTGCTCAAAAGACTGATCGAAGTGCCACCATTGGTTGCGGCTACCTGTAGAGAATATTTCGAAAAATTAGACCCCTCGGATAGCCAAAAATTGCGTATTCAAGCTTGTAAAGAGAATCAGACAAACAGTCTTTACTTTAACCTTTTGTTTGCAGTATGAAAAAAATCAGGAACATGATAAGTGATCAAAAAGTTACCACAAAAAATGTACTAGAACTGTTAGGCCTATACGTAATGGTCTTGATTCTTTCGGGGAAACTATACAACGGATTGTGGCTCTCTATTGTGACTCTTGGCTAAATTGGAAACTGGAAAATGGCCGTGGTCGGCTCGACTTAATCCAATAGGTTGGAAACTGGGCCACAAAACTCTATCTAACTAGCTAACTGACTTGGTTAAGTTAAAGATCCGTTGACCGATGGAATTCCCATCTGTTAATGATTTTACCCCTAACATCTCTTGCATGATAAATGGCAAGCTACATCTCACCGCACGTGAACACCCTCCACTCCCCTGTCCCCGTCTTGTACGTCGACGTCTCTGTCAGCCAAGGAAGGAGTCTATGGGGTGGGACCTCCCTCTTAAAAATTCTTAAAAAGGTAGGAGTTCTTATGCAATCGGTGCCAACAGTGGGATGCAGAGGCTACCTTCTAAGGGATTAATTTGAATTTGACAGAATGTGCCTGTTTGTAAGAATTTAAAAAATTGGCATCACTGAGGGGCCTTGCAGAGACAATCCTTTCCCTACGAAAATTTCTGAAATATTGTGTAATCTGGTGCCACATATGCCATTTTTGAAGTAAAATCTTGGTTACTTAAGTATGGCTACGTATTTTTAAGAACACAAAATGGCATCCGTGAGGGTGAGGGGGCCATGGCCCAATGCCTCCCCCCCCCCCTTCTTACGCCACAGATCACCGAGTAAGTTCTAGCCTAGGACAAGGTATTCATGGCCCCGTTTATTGGTACACCCCGTAAGCCTCCAAGGATTAGGTTAAGTAACAAAATCTAAGCATGCCCATGGATCCCGTCCATTCTAATTTCCAGACAAACGTTACTTTTACGTTATGTTAATTGTAAGCCATGGATTGTTTCAGCCCCATCCATCGTTATGTACACAGAGTAAAATCGGTATAGTTTATACCCCTCCCGCTACTAGCTTGTAGGACAATACAACCTCAGGGGTTTACGCTAGTGACTTGTCAGTTTTCACATCATTCCACTGAATTCTTTAAGTGTACAACGCAAAGATTGTGTACAAGGTGATCATATTCTTAAATTTGGGTTTACAACCTTTCACGGTAGTGATGATCAGCTGTTTAGTTCCTGAATAACAGCTTCCTGTGCACTGGAATGCACTGATCATAACACCCGCGCGTATACAAGATAAAGAACATTCAATCTGCTGCGCGGAGAGGACATTTCTGTGGAACGCGAGTCGGGCCGGTTCATGCGACACTGACGAAATCTAGGTTAATTTGTTGCATGAAAATACGAATCAGGTATGAGAAATGTTTCACAATTCCTTATTCTAACAAAAATTTTGAGAAATGGGAAAAGGGCATATCATTTCATCAAATTTCCCCAATTTCATCAAATTTCCCCAAATTATTTTCCGGGGACGGGGGGCAAGTTGCCCCCTGCCCCCACCAGTGGCTACGCCACTGACAAAAGCTCTACAACTTTAAATTGAACGGTACCATTGTACGCTCCAGAGCTCGCTGGGCAGAGAAAGGGGAAAAATACTAAATATTTTCTAAGTCTTGAAAAACGAAACAAGATTTCCAATACTATCAATGAGATGATGATAATCGTATTCCACGAAACCCTGATGATATTTTGCGTGAAGCTGGGAATTTATTCAAATCTATTTAAGAAAGATAGCACTGTCTCTCCCTTAAACTTAAACTTGGGTTGGAATTTTCCACATTCTTCTCTTTCTATTGATCAAAAGGCTAATTGTGAAGGCTTCCTAACATTGCTCAAGTACAGTCAGGTGCTCCGTTCTTTGGCAAGAAACAAATCCCCGGGGTTTGATGGACTCCCTGCCGAATTGTATCTTACTTTTTGGAACGATATTGGACAGCTGGCGGTTCATTCATTTAACTGTGCATTCGACAAAGGTTATTTATCAGGCGAGCAGGGTAGAGCTATAATTTCCTTGATTCCTAAACTGGCGCCCTTTTGCACTGTTAAAAACTGATTATAAAACTGCAGCTAAATGCATAGCTTCCCGTGTTTAAAAAGTTTCACATTCAATCATAGGTAATGAGCAAACAGGTTTTTTAAAAGGAAGATTCATAGGAGAAAATATAAGATTAATACAAGACCTTAGTACGTATTGAGACGAAAAATCTGTACCAGGAGGGTTATTATTCGAAAAAGCTTTTGATCGCTTTGGACTGGGCTATGTTCAACATACTCTATCAATTTTTCATTTTAGACAGCAGTTTAAGAAATGGATTAATGTATTTTATACCAATGTTCCTTCATGTGTTTCAAATAATGGTTATCTGATTATTTTAGAATATCAGGTGGTATTCGACAGGATTGCCCATTGAGCCCTCATCTTTTTATTATTTGTACCGAAATACTCTGCTATTGGATTAATTCCAATCAGTTTATCCAAGGAATCATAATTTCCGGAGTATCACTTGAGATATCTCAGTATGCTGGTGAAGGGTCTGAAATGTCACTTTTTGAGGTGAGCAAGGTTTTACAAAGGTTTTGTGATAATTCTGGTTTGAAGATTAATTTTGATAAATCACATTTATTCCTACTTGGGCCGTTGTCCCGGTGTCATCCTAATTATCTGCACCGCTTTAACTTCTAATTAAATACCACCTTTATAAAATATCTGGGAATTTCTTTTTCACATTACAGAGATGATTTCTTTAGTTTAAATTATATACCTAAGCTTTCTCGGTTAAAAAATACTCTTTGACTTTGGTCAGTAAAGATATAACTCATATTGGGAAGGTTCTTTCAATAAAAAGTTTTGCCCTCTCTCAGCCGGTTTTCCTATTTATGGTTCTTCCTAATCCACCTTATAATTATTTTGATGAACTGAATAAATTATTTTTCAATTTTACTTGGAACCATAAACCGGATAAGGTGAAGAGAACAGTGCTCTGAAATACAAAAGAAAATTAAGGTTTAAATATGATAGTTATGATAGTTTGAAACAAAATAGGTTACAATGTACATCGATGATAGTAACAGACCTTGGAAATTATTTTTCACGTATGCCTTACGTAATTATGGAAGTGATTTCCTTCTCACTTGCAATTTTAAGAGACGTGATACATTTTTATCCGTGATGTTTGTAACGCTTGGGCAAGTTTTAGCTTTTCTACTCCTCAAAATGATTTTGCAAGCCAAGTGGTATTAAACAATAATTTCATCAAAATTAACAATTAGGTTGTTTATTTCGATTTATTAAAACAAAATGAAGGTTACAAAGTAGGGGACTTTTTTACAAGAGAGGGTGGTGTCCTATTGTATCAAAACCTTTTTGATAAGCATAGCATTAGAAACTTCCCATTCACCCATTATTATGGTGTAATTTGAAAAAAATTAGGTCATGACAGTGGCGTCAATTTGAATAATTGTCAACTAGTAAAACTTTTTTAAAGCAACGCGCCACCAACCTTGTATATAGATATGTTCGGTTGAATAATATCTCTTCTCCAAGAGCCATAATTAAGTAAATGGGAAGCATTGTTCCCGGGTGATGATTTTGACTGGAAACTTGTATTTATGTTACCTCATCCTGCTGTTAGGGAGGCAAATATCCAGTAGTTACAGTTTAGATACCTCCACAGGATTGTCGGAACTAATGATTTTTTTTTTTTTTTATGTAGGATGAAAATTAAAGAGTCCCTATTATGTAGTTTTTCCAATTCAGACAATGAAACAATTGAGCATCCTTTCTAGAATTGTCCCATCACAAAAGCGTTCTGGGAAGAAATTTGTTCAAGTTGCTTGAGAGATGAATTAGAACTAGATGAGTAAAATGTTCATTTTGGGTATTTAGAAAATAGCAAAAGCAATTTTTTTTCTTCTCTGTGCAAAGTATTTGTTTATATTCCTGTAAGCAAAAATGGTGTAGACCAAATGCCAGTATATTCTACCATAAGTTTAAATTTAGCACTGAGGTTGAATTATATATTTTAACGAAACAAAATCAGTTTGACGTTGCGAACAAGTACCTTTCGGCCGTAACCTTTCTTTAAATGTTGTTTCGCATCATATTAATATGTGTATTTTATCATACACAGAATATGATGTGTCACGGTATTATTGAGGGGTCAGAAACTTTTTTAATTTTTCCTGTTAAAAAATATCTACAAAATCTCAAAGATATTCTTCAGTAAGATTCGATGCAAATAATGCAACCAAAAATATTAAGGTAAACATGTTGTTCATATCACTGTATTATCTACATTATCAACTTGAATAAAGAGATGCAAAAAACCCAATATACTACAATACCTGTTATTTACATACACATGTGCTCACTAGCAATAATCCTTCTATCATTTTGTCAAAACATACAAGGACTTACATGTCAACTGCACATTATGTATTTTAATAAAAAATATAACGCAAAGAGCGAAGTTTAACTGAAAAGAAAGAGAAGTTAACCACATTTGATGCAAACAAAGGAATTCCGTGGTCTCCAAACCTTATTCATATAAGTGTTACTGTATCTTTTTTGTCTACTTTAACAGGATTTTCAATTTCTTTGTGAAGTTTAGACCCTAAACGTGAAGGCGTCTCATCTTTCATAAAACAATTTCGTTATGAACTGACTGCCCTGGAAAAATGTTAGAACAAAATTCAACCAAGAAGTTAGTCTGACTTTCGTGCATCCGCTAAAAAGTGTGCGACGGATTCAACGCACGAACAACTAGTCATCGGACAAATCCCAATACCTATTCTCGCTACCCGTGTAGACCACGACATGGGCAAATTGCGCCACTGGAAGTCCAACAAGTTATTGTCCAATATGCATTATTCGCTAACTCGCAAATTTGGGGCCCATGGATAAGGGGGATTATGAAATCAAAATCAAGGATTAGTTTAACGAATCGTTTCTTGCGATTAAGTGAGTGAATGTATGATCTAATGTTCAAAAACGTTTAACAACTTGACAAACGTAAAACTGGTCAGTCCTGACATCAGCATAGGGCACGGGTTTAGAGTGACGGTTGGACAAAAGTTGAGAATACTGGGCCAGAGGTACTTTGGCGTTTAAGTATCTGGCAACGGTCAGATGGGTAGGCATGAAACTGATTTTCGAAAATTTGCCCGTTTGGCAAGTTTCCTAACCTCATCTGACCAATTTTCTACAACGGATTCTTTCAAACCAAACATGATCTCAGTCACTTTGATACGAGTTTTACTCCATGCGATATCAATTGGAGTTAGTTCAGATGCCAAACGACCAAGCTTTACCCTCTGAGTCTTGTCAAAATTAATCGAAGTTCTTGTAGCGCTATGAAAGAAATTAAAAACCTCATTTAACTTAGGAATGTCATTCCAATAGAGAGTTACAAATGTGGCGTCATCAGAACACCGAAAAAAGTTTACGGTAAACGAAAGCCTTCAATATCTTAACTATTATCAATATAACGTACCACTGCCTATATAAAGAGAACGTACAGGAAGGGAGGCAAGGGACAATCCTTATAGCGATGGGATCAGGAAGCGCCCCGTTAATCAATAAACAACTCTATAAAAGACAGATATCCAATTTCCACCACACTGCTGAGCAGTACATATAGGGTCAATTTGTTAAGTCATCGGTATGTTCCTGTCAGGAGTCGAACTCCAAACCTCCCGTCTGCAAGTCAGAAGCTGTAATCACTGAACCATGCAGTCGACCTCCAAATTAATCGGTGATTGTTGTATTTTTATTTAACACTATTTTCTCAAGTAGCTTTTAAAGATAGGAACCATTGTAATAGAATTGGTTAGGATATGTCGGGAGTACTAGAACCTTGTTTTTCTACGAGGCTGAGAAGTACATTGCCCTAAAAACATGCATTCCCAGAAAAGATATCCCATATCTTAAGAAATCGTTTTGACATTCCATTCAGGTTAGTGCACATATGTTCAACTTACCAGTTGCGTAATTTTAAAATAATCACCACATTGGTAACGAATGTGACAAAACTGAGATTGGGGAAAACTTGCCCAAAATTGTTGACTTAACGGGTGAATTATGTGTTTAGTCACCACTTTCTTGTGTAACCCACTACTTGGCTGACCAATATTTGGAAAAATATACCAAATTTCAGTATTGGCACATATGTGAAAAGCGGTTGGTGAACATCTGTTTAAAAGGTCTTTACAAGTAATAAGGCATATTCCTTTCTCTGACTTACAATGTTTAAACCTCATGGTAGATCCTTCAGGACCTTCCAGAGCTTTTGAAAAACTCTAACTACATAAGTTTGACTAGAATTTATACATACAAAAGCTATAAACTTAGGTTTCTCAGACCCATTTGCAGGTCCTTAGAGCCAAAGAAAAAAATGTTTAAATGTTGTTGTGGGACATTTTGTAACGATTTTAGTTCTAAAGGGGCTCCATCAATATTTTGGATGACGTCATAACGCAACAATATTGCAAGCCATTGAAACAAGCAAGTCGTTATTGCAAATGTTTTGCCCCATGGACTTCAAGTTTGAGAAAGAAAACGTTTCCCTTCCCATATATATTGACTCCCATCCCATATTGAGGCATGTGATACGCATATTTTTCAGGTCATATATCTCACGTATCAAATTTTAAAAGTACCATTGGGTCGAGAAAACATTCCTCTATAGATTGAGTACTTTGCAAATGAAAGGGAGTTGTTCAATAAAGAAAAAAATGAGATTTTTACGACTTCGCTAAACAGTTTAAAACCAACGTTGAAAGAAGGTTATTTGCAAATTAAATATCTAACTTTAAGACTTTGAAAAGTGTAGAGACACTTAGAGAAATTTTCAGTGTAACTTAACCTCAAAAAACCATTGTAAGGGGTTGAATTTTATGTATTTATTTTTGTTTCTTAAAATTTAATTTACTGTATTATTTGAAGGTAACTGGTATTCGATGAATTTCAGTCGATTCTTTGGGCAATTGCAACGAAAAACCTTCAAAATGCAATGGTTTAGTTAAATTACCCTGAAGCATTTTGCTCTTTCAAAGAGGCATTTTGGAGAGTGCGCTCAAGCGTAAAACTACAAATTCCAGCTGCCGAAAAGCATTTCGTGTCTTCAGCGGCGGACCAAACGCGGCATTCCTCCCGGGGATGGGTAGGGAAGGATGTGGATGGGTGGGGAAGGAGGCCTTCCAAAGGTTTCTTCTTCCGAGTCAGTTTCTATGGGTGGAGGTACAGGTAATAGTCCTCCCATCAGGAAGTCGTTACTGCCGTAAGGGGGCCGCATTGGTGGACGTGGTCGAGGTGGTCGACCTGGTCGACCTGGTAGGGTTCGTGGCCGGCCACTACGTGTATTACTGATGGCTATGTCACATCATCATCATCATCATCATCATCATCATCATCATCATCATTATCATCATCATCATCATCATCATCATCATCATCACCATCACCATCACCATCACCACCACCAACACCACCACCACCACCACCACCATCATCATCATCATGTTCTCTTGTGTGTGTCATGCAATAGGTCAGATGGTAAGCCACTCACGGAGCATAGTTTGGCTATTTTATCGGGTATTTCAGGTGGTTTCGACACAATGTATGTTATCCCCGATACGGTCTACAACCCCTACAGTTTCTATTTTTTTTCTTTTTGTTCTTAATGATTACATAGGCTACGTCATTTTTGTGAGACCACCAAAAAATTTCGCGCGCTTTGGAATTTCACGATTCAGACTCAAATGAACACTAACTCGGCTATTAAAATATTAAGTAACATTGTGCAAAATGTGCCCAAGGCTGCAATGACATGGGATAGTTAGGCTCCTTCATACACCCCTCGACATAGGAGCTGTCGGAACTTGTGGTCGATGTCATGGCCCGCCCCCTGTCTGGGATAACCTGTCGCCTTCTCATGGTCGGTTTAGTTCCTTTGGGTTTCACAAGAGTTATTTCTGCGATAAAACCCAAAATATTCGGTACGCTTTGCACACTCTTCCTCAGTTCCGTTACCTAGAGCTAATAAAGTACAAACCCTTCCCATCTTTTCATGTAAATTAATAAGTAGAATAAATGGATTAATGTTTATGTCGGGAATTTCATCTCATTTCGCTAAATTTAGTTAATTATCTCTTGTGTCAGTCGTGCGGTACGGACTGGAAGAAGAAATTACAATATAATTTGTGTCCGATAGGGCCTAAATGCCGGGACAATTTATTGACCTATTTTAGATTTAAATAAGTACATATTCTTTTTAGTGTAGGCTAACCCCCAAAATTTTTCCCCCTTTTCCACGGTTAAATCAGTGCGGAAATATCTTCCTCTAGCATATACAAATTTGATGTCGTATATGGCTCGCCAAAGCAAGTATAGTGCACAGGTTTTCCTCAAACCTCCCTCAACAACTCATCGACGGCATCCTGGCTGTCGGGCCTTGGGTCCCTACCCACCCTGCCCCTCCCTCGTTCGGAGAGTGGCCCTTCGTCGGGCAAAAGCTGACACATTTTTCCAGTTATGACTTGTATATGTGTAATGAAGCAATGAACTAGAAATGGAAGCTGCATTTTTTTAATAGCGGCAACTATTTTGGAGGGGCTGTCAATTTCACTAGGAGGACGTGTCGGCTCTCTAAAACCCCCTGTGGAGAACACTGGAATCTAGTATAAAAAGAGCAAAATATAGCACCATATTGCATCTAAGCTCTTCGAGACAGCAAAACATTCCAAAAGGGGAAGGTGACACCCAGGGAGACATGCCCGTGGTCAGGGGGTTCAGGGGGTTCGCACTTTGTCCAGCCCATACCCAATTTTTCTTATTTTTAATTGTTTTTATTTAAATGGAGTTTTGGCGTTTTTCAGGGCAAAATTCCACTGGTTTAGCCAAAAAAAATAAAGGCGTTATGAGTAGCTGTTTTGTTCCAGTGCGACACAATTCCCTAGCGCCCCATTGACTCGTACCGAGTAACCCTTTTACAGTCACACACTAACCCTGCTAACTCTCGAGGGAATAAGGGAAACATTGATACAAGATTGAAAATGTCCAAAAGTTCCAACTTAGGTGTTCACCAGATCGCTCAATTTCGATGTAAAATATCAAAATCTCCTTGGGGCAGGAGGGGGAGAACCACACCCTTTCCCCGTTCGGTCGCTCGGCTCCTCACTTGGGCGCTTCGCTCCCTCAAGAAAATGCCACACCCCAGTGGCGGCGATGAAAAATGAAAAAGTTTGGGCTAAAGGTATGTTCAGCCCCTCAATATTTGTCAAGTGCTCCAATTAGCGGGGAGAATTTCGAAGTTGGGCTGAACATATTCTTGCTTAAAATACTCGGGAAATGCCGTTTCCGGCCATCTGAGGGGTTTGTAAAACCAAAAATTCCCTGGTACGCTCCGTGCCAATCGATGTTAGAGCTCCGCTTAGAAACATGTATAAACATTTTCCATAGATTGATTTTTTTTTTTTTTTTTGCATTAATTGAGATATATTAGAAATGGGATCCATATTTCTAGGCTGGGAACATGCAGCATAAAACATCTGAGGGGTTTCTAAAACCAAAAGTTTTCTTGTACGCTCCGCGCCAACTGATAGTGGCGCTCCGCTTAGATAGTCCTGTCGGTCAAGATTGGGGACGATGAGTCGACTTGCCCCCCCCCCCCCACAGGAAAATCCTGGCTACACCCCTGACACCTTGTACGAAGGTCTGATAGCACTCTTGGGGATGATGAAATTAATTAAGCACTTTCTGTACAACATGCCATGCAAGCAAATAGGAAGCCTTTTAGGTCATAAAAAACTTTTTTTTTTTCAATTTTAACGGGAAACAATGCAGGTCAGGCCTATGTGAGTTGTACAAAAAGAAAGTCACAAATTATTGCGCAATGTACAAAATTTGTTTTAAGTAAATAATCTTTAACATTTTATATCTCAGCTCAGGAATGTCATATGAAGATGGGAGTTAGAGTGCTAGAATTCAAAACCTAACATAATTAATCAAGTTCCACCTCCAAAAGTTACGGAAAAGTTTAATTTTGAAATTTGCGGTGTCCTGGTTTATAACGGTTTTGTGTACATTTTGAAAAAGTGTCTGATTTTTAAAACGGAATTGAGCCGTTAGTACTCACTCATAAAACAATAATTTGTATGTAGGATAAAGGCGTTATCTAAGTTTACGCATTTGTCGGTACTATGTAAAGAAACATTATAGGTTTTGAAAAGTTGTTGAAGTTCATGAACCAACTCAATGAGCCAATTTACCGGTTTCCAGAGGCTGAATTTGTTATCTTAAAAATATCCAGAAACTTTTCTCTTTCAAAATGTGACAACTGCATTACAATAGAATATAAGTTTCGGATAAGTACAATATTTTGACGAGATTTAGTGCATTGTGGGAAATTTGAGATGTCGGCGCGGCCAATTAATTTGAAATTGTCTGCAATTTATTCATTATTTGGAATATAGTGTTAAGCCACTTCGGGTCACAAGTGAATGTCACTTGTGAGTTTGTTGAAACTTACTAAAGGGCAATAGGAAATGGACAACGAAAACCTCATTTCGCAAATAGTACTTGAAACGTACATTTGAACACCATATTTAATCGAGTTTATGCACAAAATTTCTTAAAGTTCAAATTGAAATGTGATTAATAAAGCAGATCAATGTTGTTTGTTGTTCAGGTCATAGGTTTGGGGGAATGGTAAGGTCGGCCTAATTAGTAGAACTAAGATTTTTTGAAATGGATGAGAGAATGATGTTCACCTTTTCTTCTTTTTCCGAGGTCTTCGAAATCATTACCTTAGCGCCCGTAATTGAGTGCCTTCAGTGCCATTTCAAGATGTTTATATGAATTTGATCGGGTTGCCATATAGGTACATAACGTAACAAACGTAACCTTACCCAAAGTCTTAATATTTTGATGACCATGTTGAATAGTTCAATAGCCAAATACAGTTCAAATATCCTCAAGTTTGTACATTCTTTTTTCCCTAAAGTTTCTGTTCATAGCTTTTGAAACCTGTGTTTGTCGATCTGGATAATGACTGTTATCGGTATGTTAAGTGAACTTTGGACCCTACTTTGTACTAAAAGTAATAAAAATTGTGGCATAGACAGCTTTAGTTTTTAGCCCCTCATATATTTTGGGAGCGGGCATGCATAACTGATGATGTATTTTCGTTCATTTACAGTAAACCAAACATAGAGATTACCTCTTCAAGTTCAGAAAGTAAGGGAAATTCAAGGAGGGCTGGATGGGATAGAAAAGTCTGAAAATATTTAAATGGATGTTGGTGGAGGGCTGCATTATGTTAGTGGTGCTGAATTTCTGACTCGACCGAATACACTTAGTCTATCTGAGCAGTTGACTCGGAGCTTACAGAGAATTTGGGATGATCGCTAACTTCCAAATCGCCTTAAACTGCATTTCCCAGGCCCGTGTGTAGAATCGAAGTGAGCCAATATTTTGAACTTTTTTGAAATAACATGTTCATGTCTATGAAAAAATGATCGAATTGCAAACTTATAAAAAGTGCCAGAATAAATGTACCTCTGCCAAAGGGCAAAATTTGGAACTCTACCATTTTCTAGGGCTTTTTGGGCAATTCATACTTGAATTATGCACCTTCTCTGGGTGTGCCTGTGACCTTTTCTTCCATTGTTCGAATGTTTTTTCTTCCTTTCCTCTGGTAAAAGACCGCACAGAAGAAGTTTTCAAATGTCAGCAAAGAACTCATTAAATAATTAATTAAAAAAGATTCAAAAGTTACCCATTACATTTTTATAATGTTTCATTTAATTATTTAAAATATAATTTGATTTTATGAAATATTATTTTGGTTGAAAGCGGAAATAATTTGTGATGGTGATAATTAATTGATTCTCAAAGATATGAGATAAATGTTTACATGCAAAATTATAAAATCCGCCCCTTTTGTTTTTTCAAATTAAGCATTACTTTAAAAGCTATAGCAATTTTATTAGAGAGGTGAACGATAACTTAAGCTTCCGTATAAAATTTGTTATATTTATTTTCAAAAGTTGGTGTTTTGGATCATTTATCATGATTCCCCTAAATGAAATCTAAATTCATCTCTCTTGCCATCTCTGTTGTTATATGTAATCACTATGACACACACTGACACAGGAATGATGTCACCTTTTAAGAGAACAGGCAATTGCAGTATGGAGGTTGTATGAATAATTTAAGAGTAATATCGAAGTTATGGTGTGCGATATTATCATTGTATTACCTAGAACTATCATGGTAATTCCGCAGAACTACCACCATAGCAATACTCTTCGGATACTACAATGGTACTACCATAACAAGACCGCGGTATTACCTTACGATAGTAATGTTATGGTTCTTCATAGTAACCAGTATTACCCTGCAATTATACTATGGTATATACTACCATAATAATAAATGGTACAATCAATTTTAGTTCAGGGCGATAGTTTGCCTTGGAGAGGCCTTACGTCATTTTCAATTTTTAATTTATCGTGCGTTTATTTCAAAAACAACAGAAATTTTCTATACGAGTGTCTTAGGATTCATCCTGGCTTGTGAAACGTCTAGAGAGAGATGGTTCTAATTTTCTGAATATATCCTTCTTCGACTCAATTCAATTTATATACAAACTCAAAATGATGGGCATTGTTTCCGCTAACGTGCCACTAGTCAGCTAACTTACTCTGAGGGGTACATACTCTTGGGTTAAGAAAGACTATTACGCTTACTGCATCCATTTTTTAATCAAAATGGTGGATATCATGTTTGGGGAAAAGGGTTACACTAATATTAAAGTGTGGTACAAGCTAATTCCTATTCTGTCGGCATGTAAAACGTATGTCGGATACGGGAACTTCATTAAACCTCAGAAAATTGGTAAGTGGTGAAATTCAATGGAATACATCTGTGTAATGTGTAAATGCAGCTCATATCGGCGACTCATGTGGACCGCATATTATTTTAGTTGTGGGTAGAACCAGTTCTACTTAGGAGAGGTCAGTGTGGATTAAAATTGGGGTTGCCTCAAACTCAAATCTGTGGACAAAATTCAAAGAAATTGACGAGTACAAACAAATTAGAATCCATATGGACATAATATATAAAATGATTGATTTATAGAAGTGCTCAATCATGAAACGTCTGTATAAACAGGTGAAGCAATACATTTAGTTCTATATGCGTGTTATGACATGTTTTCTAACGTTGAACACAGTAAAAACTCAATATCGCACAGTTTTCAGAGGAATTTAATGGGGTGCTAAAGTCCCCCCTCCCACCTAAAAACCATAGTTCGACCATATTTATTAACGCACTGACAACTTAGAAAACGATAAAGATTCAGACGTTATTATAAAATTGAAGACCCGAGAAAGTTTTACTCAACGTATATTAAATTAAGAAAATATCTTGTAGGCTACCAGTTTCATCGGATATTCTTCAATTACCCATTACTGAAATATGGTCACTAATTGTTTGGCAAACTAGTAATGTACAGTGCATTCATTATACATAAATGATTTTGCAAAAAAGGGAATTGATTCCAACTTTGCTATGAAGTTACGAAAGAGCATTTCAAGTTCAAAATTAACATATACCAGATTTCAAATAGCTAGCGCTGGATCGATAAAGAAAATCTTTCATCATTATTTCCACTTTGATCTTTAAATGATAAAAGAGGGAGAGCGAGCATTAAACTCGAAAAATCCTTTTTTCCTTTTTTCAAGATAAGACCTGAACCGTAGAAGGAACATCAGATGAACCATCTCAAATTCACTAACACCAGTTCTTTTAACCACTGGAAATTTCCCTGTTTTACTCTAACCCCCTCTCTGTAACATTTCTGATGATCGTGTGATTGATAATTTACTCAAAAGCGTGTTTAGAAATCTTTGATATTCTCCAAATAGGCGAACAAAAGGTGTTTCTCTTTTCTTAAATACCAATGGGTGGTAAAATATCGTTGGTTCTCGTCGATGGAAAGCAACGAGCACATGGAATATGCATTCTCCGTTGCCGAGCCATTTCCAGTGCCTTACATCTTTTGTTACTGCTTTTGTTTCGTGGAGAAGATCAATGCTCAATTACCAAAGTCCACAGTGATATATAAATTGTTTCAACTTTAGATGAACACATCTTCATAAGGATAGTTCTGGTTCAATTTCAAACCATAATTCATCGCATTCTGGCTGTTTGGATCACTTTTAATGTTATAGTATACAGATGCTAATTTGGTGCTTTCCTGGTTGTAGCACCCAATGCTGTCGTCTCGTGGATTACTTTCGTCAATGATATGCCGTTCATAGCCATCTGCCGTCGTCAGCTTTGCTGTATCTATGATGTGTCGATCATAGCTAGGTAATGAAACAGTTTGCGTCGTTTCATAATGCAGAGTATTTTTCAGCTGCAACGAAACTGAACCCGAAGTTGTCACTCTTTCCTGTCGCAATGATCCCTTCAAGTTCAAGTGACGTCTAAGAGACGATAATGTATAGAAATGAAAAAAAGTTAGTACTTCAAAGTTAAAACTTGTGTGAAAAGAAGTTAATACTTCAAATTTAAGAAAAATTGTAAATTATTTTATTCCTTACGGGTGCTTAGCTTTTTATTAAGGAAAGGTAAAGTTACTTTGGAATTCTCTTTACTACCGCATCCCACCCCTCACTCTTCTCGTGCATGAAGGGAAATTTTGCATTTGTTTTACAAGGAAATTTTATCCTTTTAAAACCACTTTTTATGGCCAAGAGTAATTAATAATTACAAATAAGGCAGTATGGTAGTCTTCTTTTCAAGAATAAGTTTCCCTCAAACTTCGATTTTTCTAAAAAAGTAATCTGTTTACCCAAACTTTCAACAATTCAAAAGATGCAACTTCCATAACTGTTCTTGTGCATAATATTTTGAGGAGATGAAGCTTTTGATGGGCTAAATTGTTGTGACCGAATGATTTGAAAATGACTAGAGCTATTAACTTTAAATGCTATGTTGGAGCATTTTAAACGCAATATTCCCCTTTAATATTTAACTAGGGGAACTTTCTTTCCGTCCCTGTTTTTTGTCATTGGGCATAGACGTAAAGTGTTACCTTCAAAGTTTAACATGCCAAGGTATTCTTATATCCAACCAAGAAAATCGTAAGGAGGAAACTAATTTTTGAACTTTTTAAAGGTTTTATTTTGAGCAACTGAAGGAGATATTTGAAGTTATTAAGAATGTCCAAACCTGTTGTATTGTGTATGGGGTGTACTCATTAATACAATGTAATATTCTACACATACTGAATTGGCCCCACTAGACAAACCTTTTCAAGCATAGCCTCTCTTTTGTTTTGTTAGGTATATTACGTTAGAAACCCGTCGTCTAAGATTGTTTTTATTACCGCATGAAGACCCTTTGGTACTCAGATTACTATTGCAATGGCACAGCACTGCTATTCACACTTGCTTAGCACCCACCACAATTTTTACGTGGAAATGCGAAATGTACTGTATACAGAGCATCCTGTTGAGTGGCTTCGGGCAGAGAGGCAGAGAGTAAAATGCAGATTTCTGAAAGAAATTGATGAAATTAATGCAGAGCTAAGAACCAGCCCTACGCTTTTGCAGAAATGGAGATGGTCAGAAATGGTTGAAAATTGTGAAAAGATCAACTTATTATGAAGAAGGAAAGGTAGGCATTAACAAACCGCAGTAACGATTGAAATAGGCATACCTTTTCTTTTTGTTACTTATCATGCAACCTATAACCATCACAAAAGTAACCACAAAAACAACAGATACCACTGCTAAAACTGAAAAGAAAGAAACAGGAAATTTTAATTTTAGACAAGATTTGGAAATACATTGACTATAAACTGCAATTAAATTGTACTCTGGTTTTCAATCAATGATAAATAAGTTCTCTGAAATGGCGAAAATAAAATAATAAAATGCATAAGCATATATTTCACCCCTATGCCTCCAAAATTTGAAATGGAACCTACTGCCGTATTGTGCGTGATGCTCTTCATAAGCAATGAAGTAGGGAAAGCAAGCCAGTGCGTCACAACTGGGAAAAAGGCCGTGGCCGGCTCGACTTGAACCAATAGGTTGGAAACTGGGCCATTGGACTCTCTCTAATTAACTAACTAACCAACATTTAAAC
This sequence comes from Holothuria scabra, assembly GCA_037179385.1. Lineage (NCBI taxonomy): Eukaryota > Metazoa > Echinodermata > Holothuroidea > Aspidochirotida > Holothuriidae > Holothuria > Holothuria scabra. Next base: position 41,855,594 of record CM074191.1, read on the forward strand.
ACAGTTATTTCAAAGCCCTGTTATCCGTACGTATTAACAGATACGAGTCCGTAAATTTGTCAACATTGAAGCAATTGCATTTAATTTGTACATTTTAAAGAAGGTTATCGCACGTACATGGTAGGCCACAGTGGACATAATTACCTACTCAATGCTGACATTAAATCGATTTAATGCTAGCATTAAATCGATTGTGTTCGTTTTTAGTGTTTATCTTTTAATCCAGGACCCTCTTTTTCTTTTTTGTTTTGTGTTTCACCCGTTGCACTCATGTTTTCAAAAAACACTTTAGTCAGGTTCTGCTTTTACAGTGACCGTTTCGGATTTGATGTTTGTCGTGTCCAATTTTAACTGTTGGTTGTTCAGTGTGGTTTTTGCCACCTGATAAAGGGTTTATACCCAATACGTGGTGGAGTTTTCCGCAAGTTTTTAAGCACTTTCTACTACCTCTTTTCGACCTACACATGTCGAAAACAGCCCCGGCACATTACGGCTACCGTCACGGTTAAGTGCTGTACTGAACAAGGTGAAGGGGGTTGAAATGTGCAGCCACCGGATATCCTTGGAGATTCTGTTTGATGGACCTAAGGTGCTCGGTGACTCGGTCCGCGAGGGGGCGCTTGGTCTCTCTCGACGAGTTACAACTCCTACAAGCTAAAATATAACTTACATTAGAGGGCATGCAGGAAAATCGTTTTTTGACAGTAAGACTATTGTCCTTTGGGCCTGAAATATGGACGGGATTGTGTTTGCTAACAGCTGGGCATGTATTACACCACGGACGACTACAGGGAAAGTTACCAGGGGTGTCTTTCCTTTGAAGGGATTTTGTCGATGGGAAGCCTGCACCAAATGTTTTGCTCAATTTTTTCCCAACTCTGAAAGCAGTAATGGATGGTTTCGGGAAAACATCACGGGCTGAAGGGTCCTATCGGAGTGACCCTACATTTTGGCAAATAGAGCGTATAATAGGACGGACTGAAGGGTGATATGAAATAACCGAAGGAATACGTAGATTCGTACCAGATTTGTTCTTTACTCCAAGGCTTCCTCTCTGCTAGTTCCTTGAACTCTGCGTAGAGCATTAGAGAGGATTTTGACAGGGTACTGGCGCTTTTCAAGAAAGGATAAAATTTCTTCAGAGGCAGTGGAAAAGCCAGAATCCTCCGAACATATTCGTCTGGCTTTCAAGGGCTGGGAATAAGGGATAGATTTGGCGCAAGATTTGGGATGGTTGGAAGCAGTGGCGGAGCTGCCATATTGTCAGGGGGCGGTCGCCCCCGACGGACCAAAATCGTCTGTCGGCGCCCCTTTTAGGTTTTTAACATACCCTACTCTTGCACCATTATTGGCAGAAGACATAATATAATAGCATTGTTTTAAGGCCCATAGTACAAAATGCTCAAACAGTCACCAGTGACTTACTATTTGCACTTTATTCTGATTAAAAGGGTCGTTTTCTGTAATAAATGGATAAGTTTTGCTGAAACGTATCTTCATACTTCGTAGGCATGAATGTTGTAGTTGTGCATTACTTCCACACCAAGCGTGATTAAAAGCTTTCAAAATACACAGACTAACATTCAATTCACCCTCCCGGCCCATGAAACATGTTGCAAAGGGCGCAACAGCAATTACAGCGTAAATAGCCCTCTTGTTGTCGGGGATAATTGTCAACATAGACTATAAAAAGAGTTTATAAAGATACCAAAAACTTCCACAACATTTTTCAGAATCATTTGAAGAGAACATTCAAAATTAAACTGTTATCAAAGTGGTAATGATTTAAGAGTTTGAATGAGCAGTTTACATTTTGCTTTTCTTCAATTGACTATTCTCATGATTAATGCCTTTTTCTGACAATGCACGATAATCCCATGAAAATGCTTGTTTCTGTATTTCCGTGGTCTCAAAAGCCAGAAGTTTGGATCAAATAAGCTTAGGTTTAGGCTACTTTAAATTTATTTATTATGAACTCGGTGCCTAGAGACCCAAGCAGACCTCTTGACTTGGCTATTTCTTTTCTTGTACTTAATTATTATTGGCTATTTCAGAGTAGTCACGTGATGTAAATTACGTCAATTAAGGTTTCTTCGTATACTTATCTTGATTTCCAGATGCCAAAAATGTACACCTTACGTTTATTTATCCCCCCAAAAAATTTTCCCTCTGTAAGATTGCTTGCTCTTCATCTCTAGTAGGTTTAATCTTTATCTTCACAAAGTAGCCCATTATTACATTAAAACCTTAAATCGAGACCTGACAATAACACACAAATTATGATGACTGCCTTCATACTAGAATGTAAAAGAGAGGGATAGAAAAATGGGCGTCAGCAGGTAGGGGCAAGGGGGGAACTTGCCCTCCCCTGGAAAATCAAAAACCTAAAAAAAACGAAAAAACATAAAGTAAAGACGAAGAAAAATTAACATCGATATTTGTTCAGTTCACTATGTGTTTTCCCTATTTTTTATGCAGTAAATAGGCTTTAGAAATGTCATCTCCAGTGAGCCGAGATACATTTTTGGCCATTTTTTTTTTTTTTTGCCCTCATCGACAACTCATGGTAGCGCGGAGCTTTTCCCCCTTAAAGAATTTAGCCCCCTCCTCCCTCGAATTTCGAATTTTCTCCCGTGGAGGCCCATGGGTAGGACATTTAAATATATTTTTACAGAAAAACTTACTGAGAAGTAATGTCAAAGTAGTCTTTTATCAGGAGCGGCAAATCAAATGGAAAGTCTGAAAGCTGTGGCTTCGATCGTGCTGAGGCTCAGGGTCTTTATCTCTTCGAAGCACCCCTGCAGAGCATTTTCGCCCCCCTCTTACCGGAATCCCTAGCTCCGCCACTGGTTGGAAGGGTACAAAAGGTAGTTTGTCAGTTTGTGAGTCAATGGGCTTAAAGTTAAGGTTACAGCTAATTTTGCCATTTGTAATTTACAGCTTAATGTCGAGAAATACAACAGATGAGTCCGAGATACAATGGGTATATTTCAAAAAGGGACAGAAGCAATTAACAAAGTCGATTAAAGTTCCTAAATCAATGGCGGAATTCAGTGGTAACTCCTACAACATCATCAATATCCTTTTTGTTAAGTAGGGGTCGAGGCCCGGTATACTAAGAAAATAGTTGCTTTTCAAGGTGGCCCTTGGTCAGACAGGCAACAGAAGGACCTATTTTGGTTCCCAAAGCCACTCCTTTAACTTCGCGGAAAAAGCGTCAATGAAACTGAAAACAATTTTGGGTGAGAACCAGTTCCGTTAAACGTAGGAAGGTGGCCGTCGTTATAATGGGATCACGTCGTTTGTCTAGGTAGTAACTAATAGCTGTCAAGGCATGCATCATGAGGAATGGACGTGTACATGCGCGAAACATGAACGGTGAATAAAAGACGTTCACCGCAATTTTCAGGAAACTCAAAGTCACGAATGTATCTCAGGAAATGTGGTGTCTCTTCAACAAACGACTTCATGGCTGAAGCTAAAGGGGAGGGCACGGAATCCACATACTAAGAAATGGGGACAGTGGGGCCGTGAGACGAAAGCAGGGGCGTCGATCTCGTTTTCTAAGTGGGGGGGGGGGGCATTTGGCCTACATTTTTTCTCCTGTCCTGGTAAGGTGTGTACAGCGACGTAGCTAAACATTTTGTCGGGAGGGGGGTGGGCAAGCATCCAGATTCTTCGATTTTTAATTTAGTGTAAACATCACTGTATTAGGACAGTAATTTGCGAAACGTTTTGCCGTTTTCAACAATTTTAAAATGTGGAGCTTGTGTTGCAGAAAAGTTTGGTATTCTGGGTTTCCTGTAAGAAACTTAGAAAAGTTGGGGAATCACTGAAGAATTTGCATTTCCTATCGGCAAGTCTGACATTAAACGGCGACCAAAGATCGCTGTTACTACATAATGTTATTCAAACCTCTAAGAAATCAGGCTCTCTGACGAAATGTTTGGAGTCAAGAGCTTATATTGGAGAAAAGTTTGAGTTTTATGAAAGAAAATTCATGAAAATAACACTGTAGTTACTGATGTCACTTGAGGATCTGGTGTTACATATAGCAAATTTCCGTTTTTCCACTTTCAAAGGCCAGACCTCGGAAAATTTTACTCAAGATATGAACAAGCACTTCTGCTTAGGAATCGCAATTTGTGTTGCGCGAAGCGCGCGGAAAATTTTACTTCTTTGAGACAAATAATGACGAATGGGGACATTTGAATGGGGAAATTTCCGAATTTCATGAGTTGTAAAAACCACACAGTAGAGTGGTATCACAAATAGCAAATTTCCGAATTCTTCATTTTTCAGAACCGCCTGCCCTTGTAGCTACGCCACTGGATGTCTAGGAGAAGGGGCCCTGATGCAAAATTGTGCTAAATGGTCCAATATTTTGAGTTACTAGTATACTCCAAATTTTTCAAAACATGACCTTGAAAGTGGCGGTAATTACTTAAACGGACTACACAGTCAATTTAGATAACGGGTGTACTCTATAAGTAATTAGAATCACGACGAAAATTGTCATAGTTTGCAAAAGATTTGTGCAAAAGTTCTTATAGCAAGAAACCGTTTGAAACGTAAAAGGGTTAAATAAATCCATGATTTGATCGAAAGCGCACTTCAATCTACTGCGGGAAAATCACAAATCGAGGGGTGGGGGAATAGTACCCGCTGGTGCGGTGCTACCGGGACAATTTCATAGGCCTACCGGTGTAAGATTGTTTTTTTTAAAAAAAAACAGCAAAAATGTGTTTTTTCGAACGACATCTCATCATACAATATCTGCAGACATGGAGGTGTACCTATGATTCCTGATTAAAGTCTCTTATCAAGCAAACGTCAGTGTGATTTCACTTCTCTGATAATGATTTAACTACGTAATGGTCGAATCGCTATTCAAAGGAATGATGTGAGCGTGTAGAAGTTTTGCATTAAAATCATACATTTTCTGAAAACGTTGCATGCAGACTGTGCACCGAGACATTTTCAGTTTCCTTTAAATATGTTTGCCAATTCTCCTGCCAGGCTGGTTATTCACTGAAGACCACAGATTTTATTAAAACATAGTGGGGACGATTCCTCTTCTTCAAATTCCTAAATGTTGTGCTCCTTCATCAACCACACCTGCTGCTCTATGCACACGAATAATCGATATATAAGTAGAGACCGATGAATAATGTTATTATGCAAATGAAAAAGAGCATCAAGGAGAGTGCAAGCGCGCGGAGCGGGCGAAAATTTTTGGGATTTGCAAAGTAAACATATCGAGTTATTGATACAGAAAGCTAGTCGATCGTCATTAGCAGATGACTCCTTTCATAACCTACATGTACACTCTTTTTGGTAGAACCTAATTTTTAAATTTCACGTCACAAAAAGTGGGGAAGACTTTTATGTTAGTTTCCCATTCACTCAAAAAGTGAAGGGTACATGTCCCCCCTGCCCCCCCCCAAATCTACGCCCCTGGACGAAAGGTCTACCAGGGTTGTACATTTTGGGAAGTAGGTAGGGATTAGATACCTTTGGGCAAGGGTGTAGTAGAGGAGTATCCGTTTTAGGTAGTTGGTCGTTGTCCATGAGTTTGGTTAATGTGTTCTTATCTAACTTTTGGCAATCATGAGTGGGGTCAGCGGAAGGTTCTAAGTACGCACATTTTCAGATAACTGTTCGTTGGCTTCAGCAATATAGAAGTCCTTCCGCAAAACTACACCAGCTCCGCCTTTGTCGGCTGGTTTCATGATAATATCCCTGTTTCTTTGAAGGGACAAAATGTCATTTCTTTCTTCAGGACAAAGGGTTACGTAGCGAGGTCATTTCAAGGAGCAGGAGATCATTAACATTTTGATGATAGAATTAAATACAGTGTGAAGGGTGGTATTTTCTCCTGGCTTGGGTGTCCAGAAGTAACGGGTAGAGTTAATGCGGTAAGTTAGGAACTTCCTCTGAGGGGGTGTCATTCTGTTGGTCTGTTGTCCCGAAATGGTAGCGAAGGCGAAGTTTCCTACAGGAAGTCGAAACATCTCTGGGTATGGAAAACTCATCAGGAAGGGGTTCAGTGGAACGAAGTTGAGGCCTTTCGCTAAAACTGAGCGTTTAGAGGAAGAGAGTTCCAGATCGGGTGGGATGGTGACTACAAGCTTGGTGTCTTGCTGGTTTTTAATGTAGGTTTGATTTGGTGGTTTATTGGTTATAGATGTGGATAAGGAAGCGGTAAAGCTTCAAACAGAAGTGACTGTTGAAGAAAAGAAGTCAATAATTTCATTTCCAACAAATAATCTGGAATGAAACCGTCAAACCCTCATAAGAAAAGGAACTACATTAGCAAATCACTTTAAATAGTACAATTTCAAATCTATTGTTACGCTCTCATTCCATAGTTGATTTTCTGACTTTCCATCGGAAAAGAGACTATCAAGGGTTTTACCGTCAAACATTAACGGCATAACCAGGATTGGATGACACGCGGTCGCCTCACCACACCCTCCCCCTCCCCTTGGAAAATTTAAGGGAAATTCGTTTCTAATGAGAAGGAATTTCTGAAGGTATATTCAACCCAAAATGATGCTACAGCTCAAATGTAGCACCATTTATTCATGCAAGTCACCGTCAAATATTTTCAAAAGACGGTGATAAGTCATAGGATGAAATCCTGACAACACCCTTGTCGAAAATTACTGCTCTCACCAACAATGATGATGACATCCAGGGAGCAATCTGCAGATGCCGTGAAGGTACCGTCCCTTTGACACGTGATTATGCTCTCATTGGCCTTGTACGGGAAACTGCAGGTCACCATTAGATCATCACCTGGACTCAAGGTATCGGTATCACTGTCATGTTCGCCATTTTCAATAATCGGGACCGTGCAATTTCTTGCTGTGGGCAAATAAGAGTGAAGTCAAACATACGGACAATCAAAATTTTCTTTAAATAGGTGCAGTAACGGCTCTAACAACATAGCTTCAAGGAGTATAAACTCGGAAATTTTCTGAGCATTTATTTCTGTACAAATATGGGCCTATTCAACATTTTGCTCATTTTTATGGGTAGTGGTTCAAAATATTTGAGGCTACCGCGTCCCTTTTCCTACCCAGAACCTACCCAGGCCCTTACCGCAATTGACTCTCCTCTTTCTCATTCATTCACTCAGGGTATTTGTCATTCAGGTCAGTCGTACAATTGCGCCCGTTGGTCAACTCTATTTGACAAAATTTCCATGTTAATTTCTATAGAACGGCTGAAAGCACTACAATAACAACAATAACACCATAACGTTGCAAATACTTATGAATTAAATGAATGTGTAACCATGATGAGGTACGTTCACTGCATCGATTTTAATATTTCTGCCTCATGTTTTCCACCTATCAATACGTGTTCAATTTAGAAATGTTGATGAAGTAGTTTCTGGAACTAGTAAGCAATTATTTAAAACAAATTTAGCTTATAGTTCCATTTCTCAAAGTGTAAATACAAAAGTTATTCAATGAAATTTTTGCTACTTTGTGTAATCTCATGAATTTCCATTAATGACCAATACTGATTTGGTTTATATGCCTACTTATATTAAAAACAAAACAGTACGAGATGTTAAACCAATAACTTATGTAACGTTTCAGAAAATTGTATTCATTTGAGAAGGAAAACATTTATAACCTTTTTCGGGTAACACAGAATATTCCACACAAATGAAAGGCTAGAGGGTCTCATCTATACTGTGGACAAACTCTAAGTTAGACCGTGTTGACAGATCATTTTTTTTTTTTTTTTTTCATTTAAACTTGATGTATGAATGTGAGGCAGAATTTTAGTCAAAGAAAACTTGTTACAAACAAACTCTGCATTGCTCCTTTTAAAAGAAAACATTACAATGAAACTGCCCATTTCCTAGCTCAATATTAAATTGGGGCGATGCGCACTGTTTAACAAGAAATCTCGTAACACCCTTAATTTAAACACATTATATACGTTTTTCATCACCTATCACTAAGTCTCTCGTAGTAAATTATTGAAAAAATTTCCATGACACAAGGCGTTCTTAATACTTTCTACGTTTCGTTGTTCCCATGACAGAAGCTACACAAGGGGCTATCCTTTACATTTCTAAGTAAAATATTATTTGTCCCCAAAATTCAGTGAATGAAACGATATTGCAAGTAACGTGTTTTTATGTCCCCTACAGAATTGAATGCAATTTGAAAAATGAGGCTGCACTGGGAGTCTGTTAAATGAAGTTCACTATTCCAAGTCAATAAACAACTGGAGGGTGAAGTGAATTTATGACAAGGTTTTGATAAACGTTACGTGAAGGGGACGGGGTTTCCAGAAAAATATGGTGATTCGGGGGTTTAACTGGGCCTGCCGTTAGTGCATCTCTACGGCCATTTAACTTTTTATTGATAACCACACTAATCCCGTAATATGAAGTTAACATTACATTTGGAATGTTAAATTTCCTGGTAAAGTTTTCATACGAAAGCCCTAAATCCTAAACCCTTGAAAGTCCTCTTTATTGTCTTTAGATTCCGGTATAGCTAATCAGCAAAAAGGGAAATCGATGAGTGAACAAAAGGTTTTATTGGCTGCCAAACTCTCATTATCCCTTTGTCTTCAAATGGATGTATTTTATTTTATTGTCAAACCGCTGTTCTTTTTCTGTTTATTACATTTTCCCATTTTTACTGTTCAGAGGAAAAACAGAGAAGTAAAGATTGTTTTGTTTTCCAACTCCTGAACGGTTATAGTATTATCAAATTGTGTCTGTAGATATAAAAGTAAGAAATTGACGCTACTTGTAAAATTGTACATACTTATGTATATGATAACAAAATTGCCATGAAAGAGTTAAAAATACGTGATGGTTGAAAAAAGGGTGTATTCTTTTCTTTCCAATTAAGTACCAATGGTCACGCATATAGGTCCACGAAATCAAAATTCTTTCCTTGAGGTTCCCTTCTTATAGTAACAAAAATCTATTGACTGCTTTTACCTGACGTCACAATTGGTTAGTCACGACCACTGTCAGCAAAAACTCCACAGTCACCATGTCGGTTACCATACCAGCTGCTTCTGAACTAGCCATATGTACTACACATGCAGTTTTTACCGACAGTCAAAAAATGGCGGAACTTGGGACGTCACCTAAAACACTTTATACTTAACACCTCGAGGAACCAAAGAAGGTATCAACAAAATTTTTTGTTGAAGTTTTCGTTTAAATAAGTAAAATATTAATGTTTGAGTTAAATGGATGATGCGATGAATAACTTACCAGTGTTTGAGTTTGTTGGACTTGGTTGAACCTGTTGTGTTGTTAGTGGTGATGGTGGTTGTGTTGGCTCTGGTGTTGATTGCGGTGTTGCCGACGACACCTGTGTTGAGCGTGGTAGCTGTCGTGCACTTCGTGCAGTAGTTGACGGACCAGGAACGCCTATGCGATTTAAACAAAGTATTTGGTTTTAAATAATTAGAAATTTGAGTGGAGCACTAGTTTCAATAATATGTGATTTTCAACTATCAAAATAATAGGAAGGAAAAACTTATATTTGATATCCATTCATATGCCATGATGTACTACATTTTATTCTCTTTTCCATTAACTTTTTCAAGGCCTCACTACATTTAGTTTCTTCAAAACTGCGCGTCTAAAAGTCGTACAAAAAGGATTATACTTAAAATGTCGCTCCCAAGCCCTACTGATGGGGGGGGGGGGGTATATCAAATTTTTAACTCCACGGTCAATTATAATCACCACGAAAAAAAAATCCCACTAAGTTGCAAAACTTACACGGTGAATTTGACATAATTGTAAACGACGTCCCCTCTGATCTGCATGCTGCAGGTGGCGTTGATTAGGATTAAAGAGGCAATTTAAGCAAAATAAATTTTTCATGTTTAACAGAGGACACAAATGTACACAGTGTGCAGAAACTTTTATATTCAAATTGGATATGTATTCCTCGAGATATCAGTAACTGAAGTCATAATAGATTTGTATTCCACGGTGATATGAGGGCAGCAGAGGTAACCTCATTTCCCTACACTCACAAGAAATTCTTCGTTTTTCAGAGCGTTGTATTGTCCTTGAACTTAACAGGAATGTGACCTTTCTGTGGGAGTGCAAAGTTGAATATATGGGGTTGTTAAGGAAAAACAAAAATATGTTCCATGAATGTGACGATACGACGTCAGATGTGCTTACTTCAATATTTAGACAGACTGAAATAGAATTACATAGGGGATGACCGGTTATGCAAATAGAGCTTGAACTCTGCGTTCCAAATCTGCAGCATCTCACGTCTCGTATATATAAGATAGTAACTATGAGGTATGCTTACCGTCTACGTAAGGAAGAAAAACGTTATCACAACGTACCCAAGAACACGACAGTCTTGAAGAAACCGAACCATTTCGAACTTTTACATTTGCAACAACATTTTTTTTTTTTGTTACATTTGTCAAACATTTCAGTGTTAAATAGCAGCCATGATTTTGGTCGTCACAAGGTATGTTGCTACAATTAAACATAGGCGTATGTATTAAGAGTCGTATTGTGCGTAAATTAGTGAGTCAAAACAGGAAACACACCTTAACAGGCTCGACATTAAAAACAATAAGTAAGAAACTGGGCCGTAAAACTTCATAAATATAGGCTACTAAATTGTTGAACTTCGTAAAGCAGAGTATAAAGTAAAGAGAAGAATTACAATACACTTACACATAATGTCTCGATTAAAGTTTCCATCAGTCTGACAGAAGACAGTCTCGTCATAGGGTATGTATCCCGGAAAACACGTAACTGTTATTTGTGTCCCAACAGTGTAAGGCACTGGAGCAGTTGATAGTCTCCCATTCGAAACAGTTGTAACCGTATCACAGTGTGAACCTTCTGTGAGCATCAATAAAATTGATAACAAAAATGTTCAAGAAAACTTTTTGCAATATTAATTGTTTTTTAAACTTATAGCAGATATTTTTTCCCTCTATATTAGCCAGTCCTAAAGTGAGTTAAAGCAATGAAAAGCCTTAAATAAGTTAATTTTCTGTATTAAGTTTATGTTATTCATGAAATCAGAATTCCCTTCATAATACATTACACTTGAAAAGTGTACAGACGAATTGTTAATTCGATTCACAGATACTGGGATGAATTGTACAGATTAGTGGTCAAAATACACCATACGTCTTAAGTACAACCTAGGACTACAACTTTGCTTACACTCTTAAAACACTGGAATTAAATTTAACTAGCAGGGGGGTTCTTTTAACTGCAGCACAATCCTAGTTCAAGTGCCCTAGTTAAAGTAACTCAAATCCTAGTTACTTTAACCAGAATTTGTATTGGTTTTACCAGGATTTCGTGTAAACTTCAACTAGGATTGTACTGGATTAAATAGAACACCGATCCTGGTTAAATTTAACCCCATTGTTCTAAAGGTGAGTGCGATCAATTAAAGGTATTGTGTATTCGCTATCAAATGGCTCAAAATCGCTGTAAATTTACAAAACAAGAAAATATAAGCTAATATTACACTGTTAAAAATTTCTCTGTAAATTTACATAATTTTTATGGCAAATTTTTTTCCAACCAAATAATGTTTTTTTTACAGCCAGACTGTAATCATGAAAAAACATTAAGTGTTTGTTTTTTCTTTACAGTTTTTGCATGTAAATTAGTTTACAAATGTCTACTGTAAAATCGAATTACAGAATTGTTCTGTTTTTTTTTTTTTTTTACCTTAATTTTAAGTGAATTTACAGCCTACTGTTTTCATTCTCGGCGTTTTAATATTTATTATAATATCGCTTTTTTCCTTTCATATGTTATTACGTAACATACACTTCACCATTACGTAGATCAGGTATTTGCTTATCAACGTAATGTGTCGTTACGAAGTTGTTTTCAATCAAAGCACAATGAGGATGCTTTGTTGTCAAATTGTTGTCAAGTACATTGCTGTCTCTAGGAACTTTGTAATTGGAAAGTCACATTTTTTGTACAATATAATAATTGTTTTTAAAATAAATATGACAAAGAATGCAAATACATTGGTTGCAAACATTTCCAGAAAAGGTAAACAATAAGTTTATCACTTCCTGATTAAAAAACGCCATAGAAGATATTATTCAAAGCAACAGCAATCCTTTTGTTAGGAAAATGCCTACAAAATAAGCTCCACCCATTTATGCAAAATGAGATATACGTCATAAAGTGGTAAATTTACAGACTCTTTCAAGTAAATTTGTGAAACGTTTTTAATTCAATTAAGTGCATGAGCGCCTGTGGCGATGAGTTGACATCAGTATACCAATTGTCAGTATAATAAATGTAAGTTAATTTTCAAATAGGGCCATAAATTTGCCAAAAATGTTTTCTTTTTTAACTGAAACTTCGCAGAACGATGCATGTTATATATTGAAAATTTTCTGGCTATTTCTTATTTGTTTGTTTGTTTGGGCTTATTTTTGTTTCTTTTTCAGCTTAAAAACAAAATGAATGTTTGTTAAATGACAGTATATTTATGTGAAATCAGAAAAATACAAAATACTGTTAAAATTTCTGTTAATTTACAGAAAAAGTTTTACAAAGCAGTAAAATTTGGTTAAAAAAGCAGACAGAAATGATTTTTCAATTAAACAGAAAATACATGTTAAACAACCTTTTTTTATTGTAGCAATACAAAGTGTCTGTAAAGATACAGAAAATCTCTATTAAAAGTAAAAAACAAAAAGTTTAAGTTAAAAAAAGTCTGTAAATTTACAGAAATTTTTAACAGTGTACAGAAGAACTCTGATAATAAGTTTCTAGACATTTTCTGATCTTTTTCCTCTTTTGCTTTTGCTCTTTATACCGTAATTTTAAGGGTATTTTCTTACCTCCGAACTCTATAATAAATCCTTCACTATCGATTTCTCCTCCTGGGAACTGAAAATAAATCTGAATCGGGTTGTTGGCTGGCGCTACCCAGTATTCGTTCACTGCCATACCACCTTGAAATATTTCGGTACGCCCATTACTCAAAACTGACACATTCGCAAGAGATGGTAGATCAGACTGATAAAATCTGATAAAGCTGTAACCTGATGTTCCTTGTGGTTCAAAGTTTCTTGTTATTGAGATACTGTCAGGAGAAATAAACCGTCCAGGGAAGCCAGGAGAAGCAAAAAAGGGTAAATCTACTTCAACTGGAAAAGTGAAATAGATAATTTCTTTTAAGTTCAACTTTAAGAAAGGACAAACCAAACTCTTGAGCGCACGGGAAAGAAGCTAAATTTTTAGAACACTAACCGACCCTTCTATGAAGAACATTGTCGAGTACAAGTAGAAGCAGGTCCTTAAAAGAAGAGTCGACAGCTAAATTTGTATTTGACATGTTACAGGAAACATAGTGTTAGCATTCTGATGAAATTTTTTATCATCTTTTTCCCATCTTCGGGTCTTGAGATATCAGTGATTGAACTTGCTGTATTTCCAATAACATGTGAACTTGAAGCAAGCAGGTGCAATGTTATGAATTTGTATTTTTGGTGAATCTTTTGGTTTTCCGTTTTCTTGATTCTAGTAGTATGACCTTCAGTTGATTAGGGATGCTTCTTGCCCCTGATGCAAGTATTTATTTTTCAGATTCTATTGCTCAGGGTGCACATATGTTATAAATACATCAGCCTTTAGGTGTATAAAATCCGTGGTTAACTATAAATAAAAGCAAAACGCTGGGCAAAATGTGAATCCAGGGCATCACGTCTGCTTGTTTCCGGTTCATTCGTTGTAGAAAAGTTGCCACGTTGAACTGCCAACATCTCGACACCCAAACACGACGATTGAATGAAGTTTCATCAGTATGTTAAGGATATGAATCTCATTAGAATATGAAAAATAACTTGGTTCACGACTATTCTTAAATTTACTTACCTGAATGAAGCCCTCGAACTCCCAAACATGTTAATCGATGATAAGTGAAAACTCTTCCCGAAAAGGCATAATTTTAAGTTCTTAGTCTTCCTTCACTTTTAACATTCTATATAGGGCATGGTATCCCTACTCCCGATTTTAAAAATGACTGATAATGGCATCAAAGCTCAATTTTGATCATAGCTTTTGGAAGTAATAATTATTTTTGTCGTAAACTTGAAAGTCCTAAGTAAGTTACCTTGGTACAAGGACGCTACATCTCGTCCTCCACAACGTTGGTCGGAGTTCCCTGGACAATCCGTGGCGCATCTCTCATTACCCACCTGTGTAGCTGTTCCGATATTATCACCGCAATCACAGCTTCCTCCCCCATGCATCCAAAAGTAACGGTATCCTCCTGGTACACATAATTCAAAACACGTTTCTATTGTCATTTCTTCGCTTTGAAATCCCTCGACTGCACGAAGAAAATTAATTTCGAAGCATCCTTGATAATTTGGAGCTGAAAGAAAACAATACATTGAGTCCTTCCATGAATTCGTTAAGATAAATTGTGAAGCAAACAAAGCACATAAAAGCTGTATTCGACCAGAAAGGCCTGCAGTTACATCTCATGCACATTAAACAGGCACTCTGTAATGTTGAACAGCGATAACGTATCAAAAACGTTCGCATTTATCGACGGTGATTTGTATCCGTCAAATGATAAGACAAAGGCATACTATGACGTCATCCAGAAGTCGAGAGAGCTTTACTGCATTTAAATAATGGGACGACAGGTCATGTCTAAACATGCTCACCTCCACATCATGTGAAGTACATGTTTTGGCCATCCAACTTTTCCAGAACCACAGTAACATGTGGACACGTGCTTGATTCGAATAACTTACAAAGAGCTGCTCCAATATTATGATAAAGCTCAAAGCAGGCTCAGACTTAAAAAAAGGGGTTGAAGGTCACACTAGGATTTGGTATATTAGAGAGGTGTTTATTTTCAACATTTTGGTAAAAATTGCATGGAAATCTGATGTGTGGTTCTCAAGATATGAAGAGGTAAATTTTTCACGTTTCAAACAAAAAGTGAACTTGAAGCAAGCACATATGACATTACATCCCACATTAATGGGCAATCTTTTGTTTTTCTTTAAACTTTATACTGCCTTTTCTCCTCAACAATCCCATTTTATTAAAATGTGATTGCATAAGTGGCATGAAAATTTTACAAACTTTGCATCCCCCACAAGGAGGTCATACTCCTATAAACTTCAAGGTCAACACAACAGTCTGATAAAACAAAGCATTCCTTGTCAATGTACGAAAGTGATATAAGCTCTGCTACCCTAAAACTCACTTTTGAACACAAATCTAGTAACTTCTTTTACTGATATCTCAAGAAATACATGTCCGATTTGAATGGAACTTTCACCACACTGTGCAGATCTTTTTCCTCTTTCACATATGAAAATTAAATTTTTGCTTAAACTTCCCCTTTAAGACGTGTAAAATATCTGAAATTCCTTTGCAGATTATCTGCCATCCGAATCTTGTTGGTACCTAAAGAACCTGTATGTAAAATTCACTTTTAAGAAGCTGTGGATACTCTTGAAGAATGTGATTTTTACATGCTACAAAAATCATTTTCATGTCTCGTTGACCTCCGGGTTCGAGTGGCTGCATCAACGGGCAATGGCTGTATGTCTCACTTTATTTTACGAGAGAGGATTACTAGAGAGGATTATAAGCCTTTCAGAGAAGACACGAAGAGACTTACAATTAGCTCCTTTTTCTAGCTAGCATCATGGAGCCAATACTTTTTGACTCCATGCTAGAATGTTGTGAACCGAGAAACGACGCTAAAAATTGTCTGCTATATCAATGTGTTTGACATCACTAGGTGCTTGAAAGAATATCATCTGCTATCGTGACGCTTGTCTCCACACTCATTCAGTGAGATAAAGTGGAAATCAGTGGCTGCATCACACGGCACTTAAAGGTCATGCTTCAAAAGAGTTAAATCTGCAGTTAAGGGTTCCAATTGCTGTGTATTTTTTTTTTCACTAGTTAATATAATGTTCTTACGGAAGCGTAGAAGGGCCCATCAAAAGAAAAAAGAACTGTCTCGTCAAAATGACAATTTTCGTAAAATTGACATTTCTAAGTTGACCACTTAAACGACTCCTTAAAATTGCAAAATTCGGAAAATTGTCATTCCGACAAGATAAAACATCTCGTCACGATGGCAACATTCGGAAAATTGAAATTTTGTCGACCAAACAACATCTCGTCAAAATGACAAAATTCTGGTAATTGTTATTTTGCCGAAATAGAACATCTCGCGAGAATGGCAAAATTCAGGAAATTGTCATTTTGCCGAGTAACAACATATTGTCAAAATGACAACATTCAGAAAATTGCCATTTTGCCGCGTTAGAACATCTCGTCCACATGGCAACATTTAGAATTTTGTCATTTTGACGAGTTAGACCATCTCGGCAAAATGGGAAAATTCGGAAAATATGACATTTTGCCTAGAAGAAACATCTTGTCAAGATGGCAAAATTTGGAGAATTGCTATTTCGCCTGGTAAGAACCTTCAGGACGAAATTCTATGGAAACGTTAAGGTGCCATCAAATTGAGATCTTAGTCATCGCACTTTCTTAACTCTTTGCAACAAAATCATGAAATGAGTCTTACTATCGTAACATGTTGCAGAAAATGATAAAATGCAAAAGTACAATGTTTCAACAGTTCAACATTTTCGCACGGAAAAATTCACTTATTGCAAGTGATAAATAAAGCATATTGTCAATATGAAGAAAAATGTCGGATAACGGATCTGCTCCTGGTTTCTATTTCCACATTTTAAAGAGGTAGCATAAAGTGCGCCGTCGTTAAACCTAAAAAAAAACATGTTTTCATAACGAAAATTTTTTGTATGTCTGTATGTTTGGAGCAATATGACCTCTTGAGGCAGGAGGCGGGAGTAAACTTTCAGGCTTCAGAGAGCCCCTCAAATTCGAATTTGGGTTTGGTGCAAACTTTTTCTTCCGTTTTACTGTCTCAATGATTTTACCTTTGACTTTTTCCGGGGGCCCTTTTCCCCTTCCCCCTCCTGCTATGCTACTAGTTTGACATGTGAAGAAGGTGTAGCAGCATATCAGACTACAATTAGATCACTTTCTTTCTATTCTTTGCCACCTTTTCAAAAGGAGCCCAATAGTTACTTTTTCGTTGTTATGGCTGCAGCCCCCTTAAGGCCGCCGTCCCTCAGATTTTTTCGTGGCGATTAGCTGGACGAAAAAAATTCGTCCTCCCCGCGGGCTAGCAAAGCCTAAACGCCCTCAAAATTGAACACAACAGCTACAAATGTAAAGTTTGTCACAGTTTGTCACAGTTTGTCCCTCAAATGCTATACAAATCCGGGCTTGGTTTAAGACAAAAACAACGACTGGGATATAATTATCCTTTTACAGTAGAAGTAGGGTATGTGGACCACTGTTTAAGTAGGGACAGCCATATCCAAGACCGAGACCAGAAGGTGTCGAGACCGAAACCAGGGCAGAATTCGAGACCTAGACCGAATGTACATATTACATAGGAAAATAAACTGTCAGAAATTTTGAATACTTTTAGCATAATTTTAGTACCTAATGCTCCAAAAATGACATGTAGCACCAAAAGTGCTTCGTTATTGATTTGTACATATTTTATTTTATCCTATGCATGACCGTAATTAATGATGGCCGGGGGCTGCAGTCCCCCAAATTGGCTAAAACCTTGCTTAATTGGGCAGACTTTGGTTCCTCAGTAGGGCAGAGATTATACCGTTGTTGGGGATTTGGAAAAGGGTAAAAGGTCACCCCTGAGCAAGGAGTCCCATACGGCCATCACATGCCAAACATAGACTAAATGACTTAACTTAATCCAAGTATTTTTCTCATGTGGCTCACGTAGCCGTACCCGACTCTTTCTCCTCGGGAGTGGTGCCTTTTTCAGGACTCCAGATGCCCAACCACAGCATAATCTCTGCCTGACTGAGGCAACAAAGTCTGCCCGATTCAGGAAGGAAAAGGGCATTTGCCGGTAGCACCCCCTAACCTGTCCCGTCCCGTACGGCCCAGGTGGCCCTACTCATCAAATTAGAGTCAGTCAGTGCTACAGGTGTTTGGTGTTGTGAATTTGATTGATGCATGAAGTGAGTTTTTCCACAGAAATATAAGTCCCAGAACTCTATACAGTTATTGCCAAGTTTTCCGTTGGACCAAACATGAACATGGCCTACTTGCACCCCTTAAAGAATGCCTTCAATGCAGTTTAAGAACATGAGTGTTGAAAGAATGCACGCAGAGAGGCGTGCTCAATGTGGGACAACTTGAAATATTTTGGTAAAGAACCATTGGCGTCGGCACTTTTCATTCTAGAGGAGCATTGGGGGAATTGCTTGGCTCCACTCAAGGCGTCGGAGGCGCCATCTAGCGCAAAGCGCGAGGCTCGGGTGCAGTCAGGCGACCCTCATGAGGGCCCCTCATGACGGCCCCTGGGACCTTTGTGGGGTCCAACCGATCCAGGAGGCAAAGCCCCCTGACGCTCCTTGGTTTTAGGGTGCTCATGAGGAAGTAGAGTCGTTAGGTTAGGGTAGTTCTATTGACCTATCACTGATCTAAAAATAGCCGCCACGGTAACTTCAAGTGAGACGGGTAAAATATAACTAGTGAAACTACTACAAACTTGGGAATCGGGCTGACATTTTGAAAAATGGGAGATGAACTATACAGAAGAAATTAATGAGTAGTTCAATGTGAGTCCCTGTGGGGTCCAGGGGGCGAAGCCCCGGAAGCTCCAGAGTTTAAGGATGTTGTGAGGTATTGAAGTCGTAATTTAACAGTGATTCTTTTGACTTTACACTGATCTAAAAATTACTCCCAGGGCAACTCGAAGTAAAATGTTATTGCTAACAAATCTAGTGAAACAACCACCAAGAGCAGATCCGGCTAACATTTAAAAGAAGTGGAGCTGAAACTAATAGTAAGAGAAAGTAGTTGATGGGCAGGTAAATGTGATTCTCTTAAGGAGAGATGTAGGCCTACTGTAATTCTGCCTAAACGGTTACCTCAGCAGTGTGCGTTACCTTCAATTGGTGTAGTCGGAAGAGTGCAGAAAGTTTAAAAAAAAACGCAACCCATCAGACAGACGGAATTTCCAGATGTTTTTGCGATAACTTCATTTGATGAACATAAAAATTACTGCCTTTTCTTCTCAGAAGAAGAATGAAATCTCAAAACAAAATGGCAGTCGCATTCTGACTACAGAGGAAACATTGCTTTTTTGGCACACAGGGACACAAGATTTTCCAGGGAGCAGGTGCGTCTTCCCCCACCCCTTGGATCCGCCACTGATAGGGGTCAGATTACACTGTTTACGTATTTTTTCTTCTTGTTCTTATAGCGCATGCAGTCCTGATTGTACCATTAACTCACCAAATTGGGAAAACAGCATAACAATGATACAAAAAAATTTGGTATCCATTAGTAATTCATTAATATTCTGCAAAACGAGGGGTTAAAAAATATTCGTTAAATGCGTAATTCATCAATTTTCTTTGCAATTTTGAATTGTTGAAATATTAATATTAATATTGTTGAAATAGTTTGCATTTCATCATTGTCTCCAAAATGTTCAAATAATAAGAAGACATTTCATCTTTTTGTTACAAAATGTAAAATAACGCGGTAACTAAGCCCTTGACTTGATGGCACCTTAACAATTCCATAGAACTTCACCGTTTTCACAAGATGATCTAAATCGACAAGATGACAATTTTCTGAATTTCGCCATTTTTGACAAAAAGTTCTTACGCGGCAGAACGTCATTTTTCTGAATTTTGACATTTTGACGAAATGTCCAAACTTGCCAAAATGCAGTTCTTCTGAATTTTGCTATTTGGACGAGATGTTCTAAGTCAGCAAAGTAAAAAAAATTGAATTTTGTCATTTTGTGGATATTTTTTCACAACTTTCGGAATTTTAACGTTTTGAAAAG
Source organism: Holothuria scabra (assembly GCA_037179385.1). Classification (NCBI taxonomy): domain Eukaryota; kingdom Metazoa; phylum Echinodermata; class Holothuroidea; order Aspidochirotida; family Holothuriidae; genus Holothuria; species Holothuria scabra. The sequence goes on from CM074191.1 coordinate 41,875,540, forward strand.
TTAATGAAAACGCCAAATATTGGATTTTTGTTATGTTAAAGACTTTATTTTAGTCGTCAAAATGTCAATTCTAATAAAATTGTCATTTTGCTGAGAGAGCTTTTTTTCTTTTGCATGTCCCTTCTACGCTTCCGCACGCTTCGGAAATGATATTTTAGCAATGGTACACAATCTAACATTATCTGCTTCTTCAATCCTTCTAGGACCCCTTCCAAGAGGAGAGCTTCAGAAGCTTAAGGGTATGAATGACTACAACTAGCCTTGCATCTACATTGTATGAACATGTATGATATCAGGAACTAATGCAGTCGGGCGGGAGGTTGGGAGTTCGAGTTCTGGCCTGGTCATACTGAATACTTTGAAACCAACTGCCATTGTGCTTAGTGCTCAGTATAAGTAATGGGTTAGAGAAAACAAGCCAGTGAGTTACAAAAAAGGCCTCTGCCGGCCTCGACGTGAACCAATGGTATGGAAACTGGGCCTTTAAACTCCATCTAATCTTACTTCGGGAACTAATGCAACTTACCACTACATTGCACTCCTACATCCAAATCATGTTGACAGTCGTTTATTCCCCAGTTGTTCTGTACATTACCACACTCTAATAAATTGTTCTCATCTCCATTACAACTGACGTCACTTAGTAAAACCTTTCCACCTCCTTCTCCAAACTTTGCTTCATAAAACGAACGCAGTGCTCCGTTAGGAAAATCTGTTTGCAAATGAGACGTCAGTTCTAGATAAGATGAATCCTTTACAGCTCAAATAAGATTAGAAAAAATATTTTAATCAACGTTGATTTATGAGAGAAAGGTTTTTAAAGTTAATTTAATGATTTAATCTGTTAATCATGCATGTTACCATGCTGAGATCGGTTTTGAGTGTGAGTTGAGGACCACCATTAATATATTGCATTCACTCTATTTTTTGTCAAGTACTTATTCATTTCAAAACATAAATACAAAAAAGCTAAGTACATGAAAAAGTAATCATTTGGCAGTTAAGAAATGAAGAGTCTTCTTGTTAAAAAATAAAAGAGTTTTTTACTGAGGGAAGGCTATAAAACACTTTCTTAGCTGTCTGCAGATAACCTCGGCGTCAGTAAGATCCCAGCCTCTTCCACAAATGGTTCCCCATCTTCCCTCGTAAAAGACTTCTACTCTTCCTGTGCCAAAGCGATTGCTGTCGACTAACCTTACGTCCCCCTCTGTAATATGACATAAAAGGGAAACGATTAATCACATCATCATTTAGACTTCATACGTCAAAACTCCAACATTTACTGAGCTATAAAGTTCAGTAAAATTTTTCCACTTATTCCCACCATATCATTCAACTCCTACAGACGTCTCACAACTTTATATTTTCTGCAAATATACCACGAATGTTAAGTTGCAGTTTGACAACTAAGGATTCTATAAAACAAATAAGAATACGAGCAAGTGCAGTTACATCATATGTTCAAATTAAAACTTTTCTATAGGTTTGTATACCTTTCCGAAGGCAGTTAAATGGATTCTATGGAAATTCATAATCGAAAGTAACACAGCTTTTTGCCAACTTGTTTGGTACTCTGTAAAACATTATGAAGAAATAAATTAGCATTAAAGAAAATTTCTACAAACTCATTACCCAGAATTTTCTGTTATCATTTTCTTTTTCTTTTTTTCTTTCAAAGGATTACGGGTGAGATATCAGTCTTGTTATTCAACAATCTGACTGAATGTGAGTTGAAATATTTTCTCTTTTCTGGTTGGAAGAATTGCTGTCTAGTCATAGATTGACTAGATTGCTGGAACCAAAAGTTCAAACTGATATGCCTAACATGATGGAATGAGGCAGCTTGAGTGAATAATGACAAAATTCCTCTTTTGAGGAATTGGGAGTGAGAATTTCAAATTTTGATTGATATATTTTTGGCTTTATACTGGAACATTCTTCAGAAATAACTCAGAAATTATTTGGCCCGTCTCATGCTACGAAACATGTGCGCAAAATGTTACTTAAACATAGCATTATAATACACACACTGTGAAGTTTGGTTCCTGTGATGATGTCATTCTTGGTTCAATGCACTCTTACATTTTTTACATTTATCAGCTGTTGTGCTGAGAGGGGTACCATTCCACTTGAGCATTTCTCTTTTGTGGGGCAGAATTTTTTAAAATAAATGTTTTTTTGTTAATAGATAGTGTCAGAGAATGACTCCAAATCGTTGTCATTGAGTCATTTCATGGGCTCTTTTAGTTTGTTTCAGTGATCATTCGTAAGAAGTTTTTAAAAGAAATTAACAACACGGCTAAAGGATATAAGCTTAAATTTCCAAATTAACTTGTCAGCTGGAAAACTTGACTAAGTTACTTAAAATTAATGTACCAATCGACAATTTGCCTGACATTACTTTCCAGACTTCTATATTTTGTCCCAACCATCTATCAGTAAAGCCAGGTTATCTTCTGAGGGCAAAGTGAAATAATTTTAAAGAGATTAATAAGAACCTTAGAATTTCATTCTGACCCAATGTGTATAGGTTAATGCATAAATTATTGCATGCATATAAAACACAGAAAAGTATTATAAGAGGTTTTTAAGACTGACATGTAGCTATAATTTATCTTAATTATCTTATTTGGACAAAATTGCTTTCATTAAAATAAATAGCACATGAAAAGGCTGGCGCAAAAGGTACTGAATATATCGACCACTTTAGGCTTTGCGTTAAGCTGCCTTTCCACACATGCGTTTCTACTATCCGTCGTCCGTCATGCGCCGTCCGGAAAATTCTCCTTCATGATCAAATAATAAAACCCCCTTCATATGTCCGTCATACGTCATTCTTTAAAGGTCTCCAATTTAATCGCTACCCGATCCGTATTTTAAAGTTTTAAGTACGTTAAATGGCTGTTCGTACTACATGTTTCTATGAAAACGTCACAACGGAGAGCAAAATGGTACCGGTTTTGTATGTACGGAAAGGGATTTAACGTACGTCAAGTGAAATAAGACGTATGACGTATGACCTATTACGGATACATGGAAAGGCAGTTCTATGCCCATATTCGTATTTTATCCCATACATATATCAACGTCATTTACCACAACTCAATATCTTTTTCAACTACCATTAATATCTTCCCAAGTCCTTTTCACGATTTAAATATCGTTTAAGGTTAAGCGCATTGCGTCATTTATTTCCACACCAAACGAATGAATGTAGTACTCTACCAATCTTGAACTATGTTCTGTCTGTTACTTTAGTTTATATGACTTTAAGTTAGTTGCTTAGTTCGGGGCGTTTTATCACCTTATTTCCTTCCCAATTTTCCTTTATGTTATTTTTTAAACTTAATTGTTGCTCTATAATCAGTCCATATAAGAAAGATTTGGTTATATCACATGAACTGATTACAATTCTGAGTATAGACTATCACGAAAAAGTGTCATTGAAAATAGAACCATGGAGCTACTACAAATATTGTAACAATTCCATGCTGGTGCAGACCTTTTTAAGTTCGTAGTTCTGTTTTATATTACGTTACGCATAAACGTACCAAGACACTACTTACCCCTGGCAGCCTTAACTGAAACACTCGAAAAGACCAAAATTAACAACCAAGCAACTATTAACATTCTCAAGTTACGTGTCCTTTAAACAGTCTCTGTAGTAAAATGTTAAGGTCATCAAAAGCAACCAAAACTGAGCTAAATGTTGCCTGAGGAAACTCTACTTAGACATTGTGCAGTTGTTTCGTATACATTGTTTCAACTCGGTGTGCTGGTGCCTTTGAATGGTACAGCGTAGGAAGACAACCTTGGCTATTCACTGACTGTACAGGGCAGACACGACCTATAAAGCGTAACTGGTGAAGTGAAGAATCCAATAAAAGAAAATTAATATTTTATTATAATCAAGTCAGGTGTGGAAGGGTGTATAACCTGTGAGGAATGAATCACCGTAAGTAAATAGCACAATGTATCTGTTCTAAATCACAGCCTATTAACTACAACTCACCCAAGTCCATATTATGGCCTGATTTCGTTTGGCAACTACAAATCAACTCTGACTTGAACCAATATTTTTCGGACTATTGAGATTGAAGTTGTGTTACTATCTTTCATTTATCCTCGGTAGACAGATTTCACCCCTTTCCTCTTCGTCAATACAGAAGGGGAAATTTAAGTTTGCTATGCATGCTGGTAAGGAAGGTGTACCACAACACCGACTAGTCCTGTACTACAATATGAATATTTTAAGGTTAATTGGTACAATTTGTATTAAAACCCTCTCGAAGTTAATTATCTTTTGAACTTTGGCCACGCAGATTGAATACTATGACCTTAAGTGCAGCAATAAAAAATTATCATTATCGTAACCGTGTCATCTTTAAACGTTTTGTGAACTTGTTCCTTTGGAGGGCCCTTTAAATTACGTTCTAAACTCTTGCATTTGTTTCAGTTGAAACACTCTGGGGACAATTTTTAACCGATGTTGTCCTCGGAGATGCACAGCTATTGCTAGACAAGAAAAGCAAATGTGAGAATCAATAGAATGTATACACGAGTCTTAATTGCTAGTAAGAAGTGGGTAATTGAGAACAAAAACCCAATACTGTTTAGTAAAAGTACTTATTTTGAATTTATAGAAGCAAAATATACTGTTCAAAAGATTATTAATAAGTGGCGTGGTCAAGATAGATTTTGGGGGTGTCCAACTGAAATGCCTGGTCGTATTCCAGGGGCGCTGTCCCCTGCGCTTTAAAAGAATTGAAATGCGTAACTACCTTTAAGTGCAATCTAGTGCAAAAGTTTTTATCATTTAAAGTCATAGACGTAGATCTCGGGGGGATCGGGGTATATATCTCCCCCAATATTTGACTGGGGAGTGGTCCATGTTATCATCCACTCTCTATTCAGTTTACAGATATGTGTTTGCTTGCATTTTGACTTGCAAGTATTAGCAACATTTGTACTCCCCTCATTATTATAATATGATTCAGCTTGCAAAAGAGATCTCGTCTAGGTCAGAGACAAGAAAAAAACATATATGGTAACTTCATTGAAATGTAAACCAGTATGGGTGTGGGCCTGGCTTGGTGCATTTACAGTGATCTCTGTCTAATAAATGAAACGTGGTAACGTCAAAACCAGGCGCTTTTGACAATTTGAAGAAATCACGTTTTCTATTTCAGCCTCCTGTTTCATTCCTTGTGAATATACGTCTCATTCAATAAATACCCTAGTGATGTTGCCAAATACCGTAATGTCTTTTTAAACCGGAACCCCCATCGCTGTGAACCGTAATGCCTTACACGATCGATCATTTTTTGACCGATACACGGCCTTATATCAGTAAATAGCTATTTTTTAATTTAGCCTCTTTATCACAAACGGTACTCGTATTCAGTCGAACGATTCCAAGTTGTATGAGGTTCTGAAGATAATATAGGATTAAGCCATAGGGCCTGTTACAAAACACTTCTAACGTTTCACTATTCAATCTGTCGCAATCCTTTTTACAAACTCAATTTATTTACCAATTTTTGATGATTACATCAAGGGTATAGCTGATGATTTGGGAACTATACCATCTTATACTGTAGGTTGCACGAAAATTCCAGCTAAAGTTTATGTGTTCATATGGGTGTCCTTCGCATTATTTTCATGTATAAGGTTGCAAATAATCTGATTATCCCCAGCCAACTTACGGGTCATGTAATGGTCTTCGAATTCTGATTTTATTTACTGGGGGTAACCATGTTTTGATACCTGCCTTTTCAAACTTAACAGTACATCCTTGTTCTAGACTTGTTCAATTTCAGTCCTCCACCGAAACTTGTTAAAGAGTTTTATGCTCAAAAGAGCCTTTCCTAAGTGAATAACTATATCAATACCCAAGAAAATTCCCTCTGTAATTTACTCCTAAAAGCAGTCTTCCTGGGGCCTCTGAGGGGTTAAAAATCAGGGGCTAATTCCGGGAGCTACACCCCTGGACCCCCAACAGGGCTTTGCTCGTGGACCCCACCAGGGGCCCTCAGGCGGGCCCCTGTATCCTACCCGGAATGGCCTTTGCGCTTGCCGTGCACGCTTCGCGTGCACTTCTTCTAGGTTTATCATGATTCAAAGCCAACCGCCCAGTGAAGAAAAGAAATCTACGCCCTTGTTTAAAGTCACCGTTCCGTTTCATCGCAAAATATTTTTTCAGATGCGACTTACGGACCAAACTGTCCTGGCACATGGTCCCTGACCCCTCTGGGAATCTTCATGATAACAATAAATTCACCGGTCGAAAGAAGGTTGGTCGATAACCCTATTAGATTAGAGTACCTGTCAATGAAACTGAATTTTAACGTTTTGACTTGTAAGCTGTCACATTCATGTCCCGAGAGATGTAAAACAACAATATGTCTGAAATCATGTCTCAAGGTCGGGTTAGGTTGTAAGAGGTGAGGTTGGTTAGAGTTGGGAGACCTCGAGACTTATTAGTTACATAAAATAGTATGACGATCCGGGTTATTTTTTATTTGTATGGTTTCAGCTCCAAAACGTCCTTGCCCTTTGCTAATGTTGCATTCAAAATAATTGAGGACGTGTTTCTCTTTGAAGATCTTTTTCGTACTACAAGGAAGTATTTCATTAATGCTTGCAAAAACTGAATTTAAAATCAGTTTCTTCGACAATTAAAAACACTTTGTTCGAATTCTCCACTCACTGGGGAAACTATGCACCAAACCAAAACTGGTCAACTAAACAATAGCAAAATTTGAGTACCCTTTGGACAAATTTGACCAATAAGTAGACAGATCTGACCAGTCATTGGACAATTTGACCAAAGTGTTGTAAGGTGGTAGCCACAAAAAAGAGATTATTGAAAAAATCAGTGCCATAGCAGTACGGTATCATTCTTTTTAAGAAGAAAGTTCTTTTACAGATACAAATTACCCTGGGTCAAGACTTTTTGGAAACCCAAACATTGGAAACTGCAACTTCTGTAACTCTTATCAGGAAGGTTGTTAAGATCGAAAACCTCCCTGTGTAGCGCAATATGGTTCACGGAAGAAATTAAGTAATTCCTGGGTTTTATTGTCAAAAGTTGCTGTTCAGTCAATATTTTCATTAAGCTATAGAGTAATAACTTTAACGAAAACAAGCAGACAATTACTGACTAGGAAAAGGTTTCATCCTTTCATTCTTTCAAGGTTTCATTCCGGATACGGGAACTTCATTAAACCTCAGAAAATTGGTAAGTGGTGAAATTACATGGAATACATCTGTGTAACATATAAATGCAGCTCATATCGGCGACTCATGTGGACCTCATATTATTTTAGTTGTGGGTAGAACCAGTTCTACTTAGGAGAGGTCAGTGTGGATCAAAATTGGGCTTGCCTCAAACTCAAGTCTGTGGACCAAATTCAAAGAAATTGATGAGTACAAACAAATTATGATCCATATGGACATAATATATAAAATGATTGATTTATAGAAGCGCTCAATCATGTAACGTCTGTATAAACAGATGAAGCAATACATTTAGTTTTATATGTGTGTAATGACATGTTTTCTAACGTTGAACACGGTAAAAACTCAATATCCCACAGTTTTCAGAGGAATTTAATGGGGTGCTAAAATCCCCCCTCCCACCTAAAAACCATAGTTCGACAACATTGACTAACGCACTGACAGCTTAGAAAAAGCTGGAGATTCAGACGTTATTGTAAAATTGAAGACCCGAGAAAGTTTTACTCAACGTATATTAAATTAAGAAAATATCTTGTAGGCTACCAGTTTCAGCTGATATTCTTCAATTACCCATTACTGAAATATGAAGTTACGAAAGAGCATTTCAAGTTCAAAATTAACATATACCAGATTTTAAATAGCTAGCACTGGATCGATAAAGAAAATCTTTCATCCTTATTTCCGCTTTGATCTTGTAATGATGAAAGAGGGACCGCGAGCAGTAAACTCGAAAAATCCGTTTTTCCTTTTTTCAAGAGAAGACCTAAACCGTAGAAGGAACATCAGATGAACCATCTCAAATTCACTAACACCAGTTCTTTTTACCACTGGAAATTTCCCTGTTTCACGCTAACCCCTTTCTGTAACATTTCTGATGATCGTGTAATTGATAATTTACTCAAAAGCGTGTTAAGTAATCTTTGAAATTCTCCAAATAGGCAAACAAAAGGTGTTTCTCTTTTCTTAAATACCAATAGGTGGTAAAATATCGTTGGTTCTCGTCAATGGAAAGCAGCGAGCACATGGAATATGCATTCTCCGTTGCTGAGCCATTTCCAGTGCCTTACATCTTTTCTTACTGCTTTTGTTTCGTGGAGAAGATCAACGCTCAATTACCAAAGTCCACAGTGTTATATAACATTGTTTCAACTTTAGATCAACACATCTTCATAAGGATAGTTCTGGTTCAATTTCAAACCATAATTCATCGCATTCTGGCTGTTTGGAACACTTTTAATGTTATAGTATACAGATGCTAATTTGGTGCTTTCCTTGTTGTAGCACCCAATGCTGTAGTCTCGTGGATTACTTTCTTCAATGATATGTCGTTCATAGCCATCTGCCGTCGTCAGCTTTGCTGTATCTATGATGTGTCGATCATAGCTAGGTAATGTAACAGTTTGCGTCGTTTCATAATGCAGAGTATTTTTCAGCTGCAACGAAACTGAACCCGACGTTGTCACTCTTTCCTGTCGCAATGATCCCTTCAAGTTCAAGTGACGTCTAAGAGACGATAATGTATAGAAATGAAAAAAGTTAGTACTTCAGAGTTAAAACTTGTGTGAAAAGTAGTTAATACTTCAAATTTAAGAAAAATTGTACAGTATTTTATTCCTTACGGGTGCTAAGCTTTTTACTAAGGAAAGGTAAAGTTACTTTTGAATTCTCATTTACTACCGCATCCCACCCCTCACTCTTCTCGTGCATGAAGGGAAATTTTGCATTTGTTTTACAAGGAAATTTTATCCTTTTAAAACCATTATTTATGGCCAAGAGTAATTAATAATTACAAATAAGGCAGTATGGTAGTCTTCTTTTCAAGAATAAGTTTCTCTCAAACTTTGATTTTTCTAAAAAATAATTTGTTTGCCCAAACTTTCAACATTTCAAAAGATGCAACTTCCATAACTGTTCTTGTGCATAATATTTTGAGGAGATAAAGCTTTTGATGGGCTTAATTGTTGAGACCGAATGATTTGAAAATGACTAGAGCTATTTACTTTAAATGCTATGTTGGAGCATTTTAAACGCAATATTTCCCTTTAATATTTAACTAGGGGAAATTTCTTTGAGTCCCTGTTGTCTGTCATTGGGCATAGACGTAAAGTGTTACCTTCAAAGTTTAACATGTCAAGGTATTCTTATATCCAACCAAGAAAATCGTAAGGAGGATACTAATTCTTGAACTTTTTAAAGGTTTTATTTTGAGCATCTGAAGGAGATATTTGAAGTTATTAAGAATGTCCAAACCTGTTGTATTGTATATGGGGTATAATCAAGTTTTTAATACAATGTAATACACTACACATACTGAATTTGCCTCACAAGACAAACCTTTTAAAGCATCGCCTCTCTATTGTTTTGTTAGGTATATTACGTTAGAAACCCGTCGTCTAAGATTGTTTTTGTTACCGCATGAAAACCCTTTGGTACTCAGATTACTATTGCAATGGCACAACACTGCTATTCACACTTGCTTTGCACTCACCACAATTTTTACGTTGAAATGCGAAATGTACTGTATACAAAACATCCTGTTGAGTGGCTTCGGGCAGAGAGGCAGAGAGTAAAATGCAAATTTCTGAAAGAAATTGGTGAAATTAATGCAGAGCCAAGAACCAGCCCTACGCTTTTGCAGAAATGGAGATGGTCAGAAATGGTTGAAAATTGTGAAAAGATCAATTTATTATGAAGAAGGAAAGGTAGGCATTAACAAACCGCAGTAACGATTGAAAAAGGCATACCTTTTCTTTTTGTTAGTTATCATGCAACCTATAACCATCACAAAAGTAACCACAAAAACAACAGATACCACTGCTAAAACTGAAAAGAAAGAAACAGGAAATTTTAATTTTAGACAAGATTTGGAATTACATTGACTATAAACTGCAATTAAATTGTACGCTGGTTTTCAATCAATGATAAATAAGTTCTCTGAAATGGCGAAAATAAAATAATAAAGTGCATAAGCATATATTTCACCCCATGCCTCCAAAATTTGAAATGGAACCTATTGTGCGTGATGCTCCGCATAAGCAATGGAGTAGGGAAAACAAGTCAGTGCGTCACAACTGGGAAAAGGCCGTGGCCGACTCGACTTGAACCAATAGGTTGGAAACAGGGCCATTGGACTCTGTCTAAAAAACTAACTAACCAACATTTAAACACAGTTATTTCAATGCCCTGTTATCCGTACGTATTAACAGATACGAGTCCGCAAATTTGTGAACATTGAAGCAATTGCATATAATTTGTTCATCACTGAGATGTCTTAAACGTTAATTTTTTTCGGCGCGCTCCGCGCGCCCCATCATAGACAAGGGCTGAATTCATAACCACATGGAAAGCCCCCTAGTTTTCTGAAAAGACGATCTGGAGCACCAAGGAGGAAGCCCCTAAAGAACCTCAATTTTAAGTAATCCATTCTCCCTTCCCGCATCCTCTGCATTATCGATTCCGGCCGACTTTAATCATGCGGAGTACAAGAGTTAGAATATAATTGAAATAGGCACATTGTGATAATTGTGGTCTGTTAGGTGTCTACCTTATAAAATGTACAGTTGAAGATAAAATGCATCATTTTAATGCCTACAATTTCGTTAATACCCAGTAGCTTCCGGGGGCTTCGCCCCTGGACTCCCACCAGGGGCCCTGAGGCGGGCCCCTGGACCCCACGCCGTTAGGGGGAGGCCCTTCGCGCTCCCGCGGCGCCTTCGGCGCCGTTTAAGAGTCTGCCCGAATTTGCCCCCAATTTCAGAGATCAAATCCCGCCCCTGGTGTGTTATCATATTTCATTTGTGCTCGGTAGACAGATTTTATCCCCTTCTACTCTTCTTTAATAAAAGAGGGGAAATTTCGGTGTGCTATGCATGCTGGTAAGGTCAGTGTACCACAACACCGAAGGCCTATGTTACAATGTGAATATTTTTAAGGTTGATTGATACAATTTGTGAGTGCAAAAACCTTTCGAAGTTACTTATCTTTTAAACTTTGACCAGACAAATGGAACGATATGACTATTTTGTGGCAATTACAAAATTATGATTATTGTAACTGTGTCAGCTTCAAACGATCTGTGAATTTGATCCGTGGGAAGGGCCTCTAAATTACATTGGGGCCTCTAAATTACATTGCAAACTCTTACATTTATTTCAGTTGAAACACTTCGGGACAATTGCCAATAGATGATGTCCTCAGGGGTGCGTAGCTATCGTTAGAAAAGCAAATGGACGAAGCAATAGAATATGCATGACTCATAATTGCTAGTAAAAAGTGAGTAAATTGAGAATTATATAGCTAATATAGCCTAAGATTGTTAGTAAAATTTGCTATTTTGAATTTATATATAGCAAAGATATATCCTGTTACCAAAGATTAAATATTTTAACAATAAGGAGTGGGTGGCCATGATATCCTGATCCCCTTCCTGTATGATGAGGGGTCTAAGAGGGTAAGGGGAGGGGGATTTCTCCTACCCTTTAAAAGAATTGGAATCTGTAAGTACCCTGCAATCTAGTGCAATATTTAGCATCATTTGAAGCCTCTGTTCCGTTTTATTACAAATTATTTCTCTTTCTAAATTCGACTTACCGGCAATAGTGTCGTGGCACCTGACCGCTGACCCCTCCAAAAATCTTTATGCTAACAATGATTTATGATAACAATGAATACACCGGTCGAAAGAAGGTCATAGGTCGAACCCTACTAGGCTACTGTAACTGAAACTGAATCTTCACGTTTTGATTTGTCATTGTCAAATCCATGTCTCGAGAGATGAATACCATGCCTGACATTATATCTCACGGTTGGATTTGGATTTAAGAGTTGAAGTTGGTTAGAGTTGAGAGGTTTCGAGACTTATTAATTACATGATATAGTACAGTGATTCTCAACCTGGGGTTCGCGGACCCCCCGGGGTCCGTGAAGCTTGTATGGGGGTCCGCGAAAGACGAAGGGAGGGGTCCGTGGGGGTTCTTGAAAAAATAGGGGTCCGCAAAAGCTACAGTGCTTTGAAAAATTCAAACGAAAAAACCGTAGGCGAATTATAAAATTATCAAATCATACAACACGTACTCCTTAACTACGGTAGTGAGCCTTCTCGTGGCTTGAATAAATTTTCGTAGTCATAACAGCAAGTAAAGTCCTCTGTTATTCACCGTATTCACCGAAAAGAACGTAAAGAAGTTATGCTACTATGTACCAATCACATACGATTTTGCACTTCGTCATAGTCGCTGTTCGACGACTTGGGTCAAATCGGGTCTTGTACTTACATTGTCCACATTCATAAACCCGCTTTTTATCTGTCTACCCACTACGTTACCATTTGCCTGATCTGCCGACCTCATAGCCCTTGGAAAACCCAATTTTTTATAAACAACTGAATGAATGTTCACACATGCAAGCTCCAACGATGCCGTCCAATCACAATGCACAATTTCCTTTCAACGTTCAATAACGGGAAGGCGATGTACGCATTTTGCCTGAAGTATCTTCAAATGATATGGGCATATATTCGCAAGCTTTACAACGTTACGGATTACATTAAATAAGTTGATTGCCATTTAAGATTTCAATTTCCCATCATTCTCAACACAATAACACAAAAGACATAACTTTTTATCCTGACAAAAGGTTCATTTTGATTGGTTCTGATTGCTGCTATAAATTTGGTAGCAGAAAAGCAATGTTGTTTATTTTCCTGATGTGAATGAATTACTGGTTTTCCAGGGTCGGACATGAATCGCGTAGAATGTTGGTACAAGTAACCCCTTAAATAGTACGGTAGTTTCTGTTTTAAAGGTGATCCGACCTATAGAGTCTTTCACCTGTACACTACCCCACAACTTTACGATAATGAACAAGTCATGAAAATTGAACAAAGAGATTATTATAGAAATGACCTGATAATAGCAGTATTATTAAGACTCACAGTACCTGTATATTCCGGTTTTCTTTTCATTTTCAACATCGGCAAAATACAAAAGCAAAGCAAAACTATGTTTACATATTTCCTTATTAATTTTTTTGTTTCGTTGGGTGCTTCTTTTAAATTCTATGTTAGACGAGCGCACACAAAAATCCATTTTTGCACCAAATAATGAAATAATAATTTAATGACACCAATTTTTTTACTTGTATGGGTAGCTCTAACCTTGATAAGGAGATTAAATTTTCACCAATAGACATGCAATGGTAATATAATTTTCCTTTTTCTCTTTTCGATTCAGTTTTAAATTATAATTCTCTCAACTCGAGTAAGATCACAGTCTTAGGTACGTGGGGACAGCGGGCGATTGCCCCCGCTCCGGGCCCTCTGAAAGTGAAAAATTTGTAAATTTGCCATATGAAACACAGCTAACTACAGTGCGGTTTTCCGAATTTTCCTCCATAAAATTCCAAATTCTTTTCAATATAAGCTTCACATTTGTAAATATTTGTTTAAAAAGGAAACATTTTCCGCACGTTTCACTCGCTCAAAATTGCGTCTCTACTAATGTAAGTGCTCGCCCATAAATTAATTAGGTAAATTTTTCCTGTTTGTTTGTTTGTTTGTTTGTTTGTTTGTTTGTTTCTTTGTTTCTTTGTTTGTTTGTTTCTTTGTTTGTTTGTTTCTTTGTTTGTTTGTTAGTTTGTTGTTGTTGTTTTTTTTTTCAAATAGGTTCTTAATTTTGAAATATTTTGTGAAGAAAAAACGAACTTCTTAAATGTCGCCGAGGAGCATCAATCCGCAGGCCTTAGATAACATTATATAACAACAACGATCTTCAGTCGCCATGCAATCTCAGGTATACTCTAATAGGAAACGCAGGTTGTTCCATAATTTCAAATTTCCTTACAGAAAAGTCAGAATCTAAAATATCTTGCAAAACAAGCTCCATATTAAGAAACATTTGTTTAAAAAACCCAAAGTTTTGGCGCGCTCTGCAAATTAAGTTTCTAATGTTCACACTTTCGAAATAAAATCGAAAATGTGTTCGCCCCCCCCCCCCTCTGGGTAAAATTCTACCTACGCCGTTGAGTAAGATCATCCGTATTTAATAATGCGTAAGTCGTAACTCAATCAAGAAATTTTCTTTGCCCCGACGGGGATCCCCACAAAATATGGGACAGGTTAAGGGGTCAGGGGATAAAAAAGAGGTTGAGAACCTAGGATATAGTATGAGGATTGAGTGTATTTCTTGATTTTACATGTTTTCAACTCCTTGACTTCCTGTTACATCAAAACAATGCATGATTTTTTTCTTTCAGAAGCTTTTTTTGTACTAAAAAGGAAATATTTCATTATTGTTTGAAATGAAATGTTGAATTTTAAAAATAAAACGTTTTCACGACATTTTAAAAACATTTATGTCGAATTGCCCAATGATTGGGTCAAATATGCATCAAACCAAAATTGATCAAGCTGTTCAATTAAACTAAACTATGACCACTCTTTGGTAAAATTTGACCAATTAGTAGTCAGATTTGACCATAGTTCAGTCAAACTATTTGATCAGTTTAATTTCCCAGTAATTGCTCAATTTGCGAAAGTGTTTTAGACTGTAGACACCGAGAGAGATATTACTCAAAAGAAGGCACTGTTGTAGCTGGAGGGTAGCATCCTTTTCAAGAGATAAGTTTTTACAGATACAAATTCAGTTGGGCCATTATAGCGCAAGACTTTGTTAAACCAAACTTTGAAAATTTCTAATATGTAACTCTTCTCAATGGGTTAATATTAGGATCTTACACCTCCCCTGTTTAAGGCTAAATGTTTTACGGACGAGATACAGTTATTGCGTGCTTTTATTGTAAATATTTGCTACCGAGTGTTTGTCATTAAGCGATTATTATAGCTTAATTATGCAGTAAATTATTGGCAGTGAAAAGGTTTAAAGGGATTTGCTATGCTTTGAATTCAATGACAAATGCTCGCGTTTTCTCTCTTTGGGTGTTGGAAGGTAGGCTCAGCTAAGATGGAGTTTGAGCCGGGTACTTTAACGACTTGACCATGCCGTCTTTGGGGCGGGGGCGTGGGTAGCATTGAATATTTCCATGGCATGACACCTGTTCGACGAGGGTTACACAAACTTGTTTGCAGTGTACTAAATATCTGTAGGAGCTTCATAATAGATGCACATAGGCAAAAGGATTTCAACATTACAAAACATTTCGGAAAGGGACAACAAGTGAAGAAAAAACAACGGGAATCTCGGACAATAAGTCCACTTTATCTAACAGATGTAGCCTTAAAGAGAACTGAGAGAATATCTTCACGAAGGACAGTCAAGTTTATTTACACGCAAATAACCAATCTCTAAATTGAAATGTGTCGATTTAAGAACAGAGTATTGGCACAGAATATGGATTAAAGAAATGGATTGAGAAGTAATTTTCACTCGAGATCCTTATATTGGGAAATGACACTGAAAAATGCATCAAAGCTGACGCTTATCCATTCAGATGTGTTTCTCATATTTACATCATAAAATGACAGAAAAGAATTAAACAGAAATATTCGAAAACACTAAACAAAGAGAAACAACAACTCTGGAACAATTGAGAATAAATCAAACTTTCATAATGGAAAACGACAAACAGTAATTTCACCTAAACTCATAGGGAATGAAAAAACTGATTATACTGGTCTTGGATTAACAAGGTTATTAAGAAAAGTAAACAACACGCTTTGAACAACGAATCATTGAAACTAAAATTAGAATCCGAGATAACCTACTTAGTCAAATGGAGTTTTAGAGCTCAATTTTTACTAACCAACTGGTTCAAGTCGGGACGGCCACGACCTTTTCCAGTTGTGACCCACTGGCTTGTTGCTTATCACCTTATGATGAGCAGTACATAGGTTCCATGTTTAAAGTTTTCGGTATGACTCTATCAGGGGTTAAACTCCAGACCTTCCGTCTCCTCTAACCACTAGAACCTGCATGCAATCGACTTCCCTCTAAATAAATCGAAAATTATTTTATTTTTATATTACACCACTTCCTTAGGTATCTTTTTAGCACATGAAGCATTGATAGCATTGATCATCTCTGGAGAACAGAGATCTTGTTTTTCAATGCGGGATGAGTAGTACTTTGCCTAAAATCATTTATTGCCAGAAAAAAGTCATCTTATATCTTAAGAAATCGTTTTGGCATTCCTTTAAGGTAAATACGCTCTAAAAACAGTTCAATAGGATAAAATAATGCCCAACACTAGTCTCGTGTGTGAAAGTATCAAGATTGGGTAAACTTGTCCAAAATTGTTGAATTTACGGGTGAATTATGTGTTAGACACCACCTTCTTAGGTTACTCACCACATGGCTGACCAATTATTGGAAAATTTACCCATTTTCAATATTGGCACATACTTCACAAGCGGTTGGTGGGTTTTTTATCCAACAGTTGTACGAGTGTTTTACAAGTAGTAAGATGTTCCCTTTTTCTCTGGTTCATAATTTTTGAAAAGGTCTCTGTAGATCTTGCAAGACCGCCTACAGCTTATAAAACCATAGAGGATTTGACTTTGAAGAAAACTAATTCATAAATATACTATTAACTGAGGTTTCTCGAACTCATTTGCAGGTCCTATAAAAGTCAAAGAGATAATGTTTAGTTTATTAAGGAACATTTTATAACGACTTAGTTCAAAGATGGCTCCTTCATCTGTTTTCGGTTAACGTCATTACATCAGCAATATTGCAACAAAAACGTCTTTTATTGCAAACATTCTGCCCCATAAAATTTGAAAAAAGGGACAAAAAGGGTGCTTCCTTCCCACATCTGTCGACGTCGATTCTACCTTGTGGCAAATTATTAACATATCTTCAGATCATATATCATACATCAAGTTTAAAAAATATTTTTGTATGATCGTGTAAGATCGATAACTCCTATAACTTTATAACTTTCGAGTAACTCTCTGCTGCAAAAAGAACTCATTCTTCCAATACGTGATATGGTTTTAATCAGCTTTGTTAGTTAACCAGTTAGTTAGATGGAGTTTTACGGCCCAGTGTCCAGCCTTTTGGTTCAAGTCGAGTTGGCAACAGTTGTGGATCACTGGCTTGTTTATTTTTTTTTTTGTTTTTTTTAGTTTTTTTGTTTGTTTGTTTTTTTTTTGTTTCTACTCCATTGCTTATTCCGGAGTATCACGAACAACGGCAATAGGTTCCATTTTTAGAGTCGTTGGTATGACTCCACTTGGGAATCGAATCCGGGCCACCCGGGTGAGAGGCGGATAATGAGAGGGAGACGGTTGCTCGCATGATGGACTGAAACAACCCGCTTCGCACTGTTCTATCTGTTTGATCACTCTCATAATATTTCAATTTTCAATGTACTCTTGTGACCTTTGCCAGTTATGATCCTTCAAAGAAGAGTAGACTTGCAGTAGTGCATTCAGCAACCAGCTATCTACTGGCAAATGCCAGCTGCTCATAAATTAATTCATCAATGAAGTCTTAGTTTAACTGAAAGAACCCTTAAGTGTGGCTAAATATATGATGAAGTATTAAAATTAGATTTAAAAATGAAGAGATTTCATGGCTAAAAGCCAAATGGGCCATCCCTTTTTCTGATCTCTACTAGGAAAGAACAATATTCTACACTAAAATCTACTACAGTGAAGTATCGGTCGGTCTTTTCAAATATAAACGTGCAACTTGTTTCAGTTTTATTACTTCTTTTCCTTTTTTCTTTGAGGGTACGTTCAAACAAAATTCTAAGTTATGTTGAAATGATATATCGTTTACAAACCTAAAGGAAGTCTTCGTGGTTTATAAATTTTGAACAGGTTCAGAGTACTAGCGTGTTAGCTTCTCTCTGCTTGGAGACAGGAGATCGAATCTGCTTGAAAATTGGTAACATTTTCCCAAATTTCCGTGAATGAAGACACAAGTTCGAGCAAAACTTGACAAACGAGCTGGATGGTTGTTCGGCTTCACCTAACTTAACAAGACTTATTAGAAATACTTTATCATCAGCTTGGGCACGTGGAATGCCCTGCACAAATTTTCCCGGACTTGCAAAAAGAACATAAGTAGTCTTTAATTTCGTTAAGTTTTCAATAAAACTTTCTCCCATTTGCCCGAAAACTTGCATTGTTGCCCAAAATATTTGGCAGGAACACTTGTCCTCCAGCCCCGGCCCATACGCCAGAGTTTCATAACACGACGACATACAATCATCCCAAACATTATTTTAAACTCTCAGTAAAATTTTAATAATTTTATATTTATAAAGAGTTTTTCCTTTAATTTTTTTAAGTTTTTATATTAGGACTCATGAAAGTATTTGAAATAGTCAAAATATTTAATCTTCTAAATTACATTTAAAGCAGACAGACTTAAAAATTTATAAAAATATCCGGGTATCTAATAACGTTGCACCACTTAAGAGGTGAATGCATTTTCTAATTCAATGGACAAAAATCTGAAAGCATAGAATATTAACTATGAAACAATAGCACCCATCAGCCTTTAAACAACCTTCTTAAACTTGCAACAGAATGAATAAAAATGAAAAGTTAAAATAGCATATAACAACTCTCTATTCAATGGTTAGGTCCGCTGTAAACCTACCTTTAAAAAGTCAAAAAGTGTTAGTTTTGTCTATGAAAGCATGATTAAAGACTCTTCAAATCGATTCGAATCCACACAATTGAGCTTATGGAATGACAAAGATGGATTAATTTCAATTTATTCCACTAATTTATATGATTCGAAAATGTCAGGTGTGTATACACCCATCAACATTGAATCAACAAGCGACTTTGGAAATTTTCACAGGCACTGCATCTCGAAATGGGTCAAGGATGAATGTGTATCTCTATTTTCGTGACATCTTAATTTGCTCATTGTTATTTGCAATACAATATATTTAAGTTAAAGAACAATACGGTACACTTCGAAGAGTGAACTTGTGTAACCATACGCATGCGCCCACAAACAAAACGGTTGTCAGGGTACATTTGACCTTTTAAAATGCGGATGTGCCGAATATGCCAACTGGTTTGTTACTTAAATTTTTCATACATTGGACACTGGATAATGGGAGAAGATGGTGTATGTATGTATGTGTGTATGAATGTATGTATGTATGTATGTATGTATGTTTGTGTGTATGTATGTATGTATGTATACATTTCCTTTCCGTTTTATACAAATCTCACATCAAGCCTGCTGTAAGTCATGTACCTGCGGCCTCTCCCTGATTTCAGTTGACAGGTTGGGGATACAGCTATTCTATTGGACACTTACATGCAACCTAACTCATTTTATAGTTCCTCTCTATTTACACACAATGCATTGTTATAGCTAACAATGAATAAAATATATAATAATTTCTTTTTATGAAAATTTAATATCGGTCTTCTGTAATCTGTCACTGACGTAGGCATTGGTAGGTCTAATTACCGGCCTGTGAAAGGATATTCCCTTCGAGAAATTTTTGAATATCTAAGCAGTCTCATATGTATTCTGGCGAAGGATTCAGCTCATTTAAGGAAATATTTTTCCCATTACAAAATAAAATTATTTTCAAAATTCGAATGACGGCATTGCACTTTTGCCCTCTTCCCTCCCTCTTCATCCGGTGCCATCAATGCCCTCAATACCACCCAAAACCTTTGTAACTGATGTACAACAATGCCTTCTGTACACAACCGATAATTTACAAAATCACTCATATGCTTTGTATTGGTCACGTTTACAGTTATATAACAACTTCAATAAATATAAAAATCTGCAAAAGAGTCCTTTCTTTAGCTCCTAGAAAAATGGCCCCCAAAACCCCCTGATGCTGTAATAGTGGGCCGCATTACTTTTCCATAAAGCGTATCCCTTTCCATATCGTCTACTACGTTGTCCAAGCTTTGTATGGCATCCTGCTCTGCAGTTCCTGAAAGTGAAACGCCATCTATATTCGATGCCCCAGCCCTTCCTCCCGAACCTCCGTCAGAACTGCGACTGTTAGAAGATTCAGGGGGCGAAGGTGGGGTATATGTATTAAGATTGACCGCTTCCCCTGGCAAAGCTAGTATTGTGTCTGATAAGTTGTCATCACCTAAACGCGGCGGGCCACCGTACGGGCCCCTGAAATCCTCGTCATTAGTTGTTCTCTGATTTCGTCTATCGTAACTTGAAACCCTCCTGCGAATATGGTAAAGCAGATATATATGGATTTTAATACTTTTCATTCTGTTCGAAAACGATCCAGTACTGGCTAAATATTTTTAAGTATTTTGGTTGTATGCTCAAGGGAAAGAAACATTCAATGAATGGTCATTCCCAACTTATACATGTTTGGAGGATCAGGATAATTTACAGCTGATTGTCTTAACCTAATTACAGTAATCCCTTCAGCACATTTGAAAATTTCGATAATGCATGATATTTTTGGTACAGGTATGAGGAATTACCCCCTCCCCCCTACACACACACACACACACACACCAACACACAAAGAAAAACAAAAGACCAAACTTACCGTCTTTTCTTTCTGCTGAAATAGCAGGAACAACATATTAGGATAAACACGAGTATGACGAAGAGGATGAATACTACCGCCGCCACTGCAATCACTAGGAAATAAAAGATGATTAAATGGTACCAGTTGTTTTGTCCAAAACGTTTTCTTTTGGAAGTCGCGTTGGTTCATTTTAAAGGCGACATTTCCTTTAAGGTTAGTGAAGCATCACAAGCACACAGAAACGTGGAGCTAAATGTTCACTCTAATATTTCGTTTACTTTTAGTGACAACGATGTTGTTGTTTAAAGACACACGTTCCAAGCTCTACGGTTGTGAAATTTAATCCATTCTACCTCCCCCCTCCGTCTCCATCCCCAAATTTGTTACTGTTTAGATAGAGCCACTTTGGGGCTGACCTGCGGGCGGACTATTTTCTCAGCTCCTCAGCTTCTAGACCCACCTATAACTGAACAAGGAATATGCCGTACAGCCTAGTACGCAGGTTACATTGGTACGTGATAGTTCGTGCGTTTGGTTCGTTGTTGATTTGATGGGTCCTACCAATGTAGCATTGATTTTTACTACAATTGTCCTGCAGTAAACAAAGTTCCTCACCTATGATCAAAAGTACTTGATTGAAACGACATTCTGGTGTTGACGTCAATGTTCCATTTCTTTGACACGTGACCGTGCTTTCAACTGCCTCATAAGCTGGATTGCACGTGACTTCCAACACATCACCTGTATTTAGTATCTCTCTCCCAGGTGTAGCGTTTACTCTACCATTGTCAACGTTGGGAACGCTACATCCGAAACCTAAAAAGGTCATTTATTTTTAAAAGTAAGTTGATTAGTTGAACACTACTCATCCAAACTCATACTCATATAAACTAGATAAAAGTTCAAAGTGTTTCAACTTTTTCGTGTCTCTCTGTATATATATATTTAAACACGATTATAGCAAGTATTTTACGTCAAATATAATAAATTTCCTTTTTGGTAATAATATGTATAAAGAAATAGATTCAAATCATCAAAACCATCATAAAAAATAACTTGCAATACGATACTTCTTATTTTAAAGTCCTTCATCCTTAAAAACTTCTTTTTCTTAAAACATTTAAACCCTATAATGTAAACTTGACTAGATGCACAATACATTCCTCCACTTTGAAAGTAAAATGTTTTATAAAGAGTTCTTTGCGCAATCATTTATTCTTGAAATTTTCTAAACGTGCACATCTATAGTGTCAACGTGTTTGCAACTTGTCAAATGGGGTACATCACTTTTCCAAGCACTAAAAGGGTTTTATGTGGTGTAACTGTGTAGTATACGTGGACCTTCTTACCTGGTAGTGTTACGTTTGGTATCAACGGCCTATTTGTACGAGAGTTATCACCGACTGTTTGCGGCTGTTGTGTAGTTGTTGCTGTTCGTGTTGTTGCAGCTGCTGTTGTTGAGGGAGTTGTAGTTGCCGATATAATTGAGTCACCTAAGGAGAATAAGAAAACAGAATATCTTTTACCTGTAACAAACCCTCGTGAGAGGGCATCGAGACGAACTATTTCTGTGCAGATATTTTGAATACCCCGGCTTTTATTGTGCATTTTGTTTTCAAAGTCAAATCTTCCAAATTTTTCTATATAACACTTAAATTTTAGCTCCTTTTTATAACTTCGTTTCATACACCCACAGATGTTTATACAGGTAGTAAATTGTTAGGGGGCATAGCCTGTAGTAAGCCTTTCACACTACAGTGGTACGTAGATTTTACACAACCCTAGTTGCCACATTCCACAAACATTTCGAATCAAATGTTATAACCGCTTACGACTTTCAAGTACCAGGATATCACATATATAGTTGAAAGAATGCATGTTTTGTCCAGCCTCTTTTCTGGAAGCTGAGTTGCAGGAAATATCTGTTAGTTCCAGAAACCTAAGTAAGTTAAATTTACAGTATGCAAGTGTAATTGTTACAGAATTTTTCTGGCAGCAGAGTTTCCAGAAAATTTCTGAAATTTCATATTACATATAAACTTCTTTAAAAAGTCAAATGTAATTTATAACAATTAAAATTTTTGCCTGCAAAATTTCTGATTGTAGTTAACCCATCGTGTAGATCATGTGAACAAGCGTGAATGAGATGTACCTATCATTATCCATGCTTTAAGTAAGGAACTGTTGTTTGGACTACACTGTCCTTTTCTCTCTTTTTCGTGCTTGGAAATAAACACGAGCGGAACTTTTTTTAAAGTGATCCCGACCCGACCCTCATCCCGACCCTCTGAAAAAGGGCCGTTCGGCGAGACCAAACCTTATACTGCTTCCCAAAGAAGCCATTTCGTCCACTGAATGAGAACACTTTACCATCCTCACGGCCCTCAGACCATTTACATTATAGGTCTGTCATGTATGGTTCCAACAGATACTACACATGATCTAAGTCAAAAGGTCAAAGGCCGTCTGTCATGTATTGAAAAGTCGCAAATTTAATCTTGAGTTGTCCCTATATTTGATATACGGGCATTGAACTGTGCTATGGACCACGTCTATGACACGTACGTTTTAATAAAAATTGTTACTACATATTTTTATAGAAATAAAGTCCATACATATTAAGAGTCTTTATCGGTATTGAAAAACTACTTCATTTTCACCAGAAAGTGTCTTTTGTGACAGATCTGATTAGTTAACGTGTTTCAAGGGTCGATTCACAATTTTTATTTCAAATTTTGGTCACGCCCACGTAACTTTTCTTAAAAAGGACTTATTTAAGTCTTCACTTATTTCAAGATAACACAATGCTTAATTGTGATACTTCTAATCAACTATATGTACACCGGCAAACTGTTTACAATTTATCTCTTAACGGATCTATTTTTTATTTGCATATACAAAACAAACATTTTTCAGGAAACAATGCTGGAAATACGTAAAATATCTGTTAAATTTACAGAGCATTCTCGTAAGTATGCAAAGCAGAAATGTTCCGCAAAATTTGACAGACATAATTTGTAAATTTTCATTAGGTATAAAAATATAATCTTTCCATAAATCATTTGACGTATACGTAAAACAGCTGTAAAATCACCGAAAACAATACGTAAAAGAGAAATACAGGAAGAATCTTGAAAATTCTACAAATTTTAATGTAAATTTACAAAACTTTTAACAGTGTAATAGTGCATGCATAGTGGTATACTGTTTTGACAGAAACTTGCTTTAAAAGATTTACTTTATAAATTCTCTTTGACTTCTCACAATTATTTTCTTTGCTATGGACAGATGGACTTACATCGAATTTCTCGATTAAATCTTCCATCAGCCTGACAGAACACTTCATCATCATAGGCAATGAATCCTAAATCACATATTACTCTGAGTTGTGTTCCAACGGTGTAAGGCATAGATGCAGTTGTTGATATTCTTCCATTAGAAACACTGGTTGTCGAAGGACAGTACGAGCCCTCTGTAAAATTTAATAAAAAGCAGCGAGACTACATTAAAGTTATACTTTAAAGGGTAACCACGGTGCATTCCCAAGGTATCATTTTTACCTCTCTGTCAGATACAGTAACAGTATTACTATAATGTAAATATAATTAGTCCCCAAATTAGACACAATATAACCGTAAACAATGAAAAAAAAATTAATGCTAAATGTTACAACTATATAACATTGAGGAAGTGAGAAGCACACGCCTCATGTCGAAATCTTATAGCTGATTGAACTAAATTTTGAAATATTGTATGTGATTTAAGTCAATTTTGAAATGTATCTGGGCATGTAGTAGTGGCCTTTTATCTTATTATAATCTGCTAGGAACATCCCGTTTTATCAATACTGTAACGAAATGTGTTTTGACAAATTAATGCGCTCAGTGCTCATATCATCTGTGCTTGTTTTTAAGTGTTTCACCCACCTGCTTTGAATAGACTGGTTCTTTGTTTCGGGAAAGTGTCTGATCTTTCTCCTAGGCTAAATTCGCCTCCAAGATTTCCGTACACGGCCTTGTGCGGTGAAGCGCATGAAAAGCTTAGATCAGGGAGTTGCTTAGTAGCTGCTTGATAACAAGTGCTGGGTTGTGCGATTATTTTTTGAAAGGGGTTACATTTCGCATTTTTGTACCATAGTATATCTATTTCATTCAGAGTAACGTTGTACTATATGTAAATAGACCTTTTCACCTTTCTGGCAGTCGATCGGACCGCGTATTCTTGAAAGGGGATTGGTTCTGCTGTAGCAGTCAGCAGCCGAGTAGGCGTGTTTCCGTTGTTTAAAAGCAAAGACACGTGGAAGGAAATTAGGTTAGCTGGGACTAGAGAATTACGAAAGGGTTGGGCATCGCTACGTGGGTTGGGTTTAAGCGACTTAGGACTTAGAATATTTTCGAGAGAAAGTTTGTATAGTTAGCGCAAGCTGTGTAAGTGCGTTATCCCTTACGCCGTGCGTCACCCCTTACGCCGTGCGTTACCCCTTACGCCGTGCGTTACCTCTTACGCCGTGCGTCACCCCTTACGCCGTGCGTTACCCCTTACGCCGTGCGTCACCCCTTACGCAGTGCGTTACCAATTACGCAGTAGGAAAGCAGTTGTGCAGTAAGTTTTACCTAACGATGTAAATAGTTGGCACCTGTTGTGCACCTGTGTAATGAAAGTTGACCGTGAATTACAGATACTGAACCTTTAGAAATTGTCTGTGCTGATTTTTCTCGTCTCTTTTATTGGGTTGGAGCGGTCGTTCTCTATTCTACTATTAAGTCCTATACCAGCAGTACGGGGCGGAGCGTTACAATACGTTCTATTTTCATTGGTCAGTGCGAGTGAAAGAATATAATGAATTCGATTAAATTTTGACCAATAATTATTCTTATATTGGTAAGCTATAGACTGATCTTTCGGTAGGTAATTACTTAACAAAATATCAAAATATTAAGCACCCCCACCCCTCTTACAGTTCTTTCAAATACGTGACTATGTATAGTTTTGGTAAAAGTATTTACCCATATTCACCTCGGTTGTAAATGTAACGGAAATGTTAATTAGTTCAGTTGGATCTTCCTGGAAATGCAGTACTCGAAACTGAACGTAATCCACAGGCATTGCCCTCATTGAATTATTTTTCTTGTTTAGTCTTTCTTCTATCCGCACAACCATGGGCAACTCTCTCAGCCTGCACATGGGGAAACGGTTAAAGTACTGGACAATCGCCAACCTTCAACGGATGGTGACCATTGGCGTAGGAAGGCTGGGGGAAGTCAACATTGAGTGCCCCCCCCCCCCCCACACACACACACACACATTCATTTAAGTCAAGAGGACGAATTCCTTTGTTTGTTCTCTGTAAAGAAGACAAAGGGTTATTTGCAAACCTTTTTCGCAAAGCATCATTTTCAGGCCACTCAACGGGCAGAAATTTTCAATATTTTTCCCTTAAGCTTCCCCCAACAAACTGCAACTACAAGTATCATACTAACAAAAGTTAAACCTATATCTTTACCTCCAAATTCTATAAGGAAGCCTAAACTTCCCGTGTTCGCTGGAGGAGGTAGAAATGAAATCTGGAAGGGATTATTTGCTGACGATATCCAGTATTCGGTTACATCTGTATCTCCTTGTATTGTTAAGTTTCGATCATTGCTGAAAACTAACAATGTAGCAGTTGATGGCAGTTCAAATTGATGAAATCGGATATAGCTGTATCCTGTTACTTCTTGGGGAGCAAAATTCCTTACTATTGGTACGACGTCATCAGTCGTAGCATATCGTCCAGGGAAGCCAGGCGAAGCTACGTATGGTAGATCAACTTCCACTGCAAGTATAAAATTCATGCAACCTGGTTTTTTAATTTGTAAAGAATTACTTCAGCAGCCAAAGGATTTTTAAAACAGTCTTGTTACCACTGTATACAAATACTGTTTATGCTAAAATTAACGTCATTACTTCTGTTGATCTAGTTTTGTCCATGTTACATGTCCCTTGAAAGTGCAATCATTTTCTTCATCTTTTTGTGTTCTGTTATCCGATCTTTTGGTAAGTCAGTTATTATAAATATATTTTGACTCTATATATGAAACACCTACTGTATCAAACTTAGAGACACCGTTCTTCTGAAGAAAACTTTTAATGATTCCTTCTGTTTTAAAAGAAACGAGAAAGAGGAACATGCAATAGCAACCAGGTCTCGACAAAACCGTTGGTAAACTAGCTACTGGTGAATAATCTTTTCAAGGGAGTGTGTTCCATGTACACTTTCCTCACCGGCTTTTCGAGTGAGTTCGGCCTATGTCGAGCAAAATCTGTTCGAACATCGCCGATGAGTGTTTCATTTCCAGAAGGATGCTACATAAGATCCTAATATAGCATCTACAGTTCAATGCGATGTTACTTCCTCTACTAAATTAACTAACAGTAGCTGTTTAAAATATATAAGACCACACATAGTGTTTCTTTGTACATAGGTGGCAACTGGCAATAGAATTAATGGGTCTATCATAATCTTACCACTGCTATAGTGTTAGATAATTTAACATTAATTTAAATTGCATCAATGGGAAGTCGGTGTACACATTCAATCTGAATTGAACATTCTTATAATGAGTTTAGGAATTAAACTTTCTTTCTAAACACCTTTTGTTCCTTCTTTGCAAAAATGTTTAAAAACACGAGATTAGTTTCCAAACATTTCATTTTAACACATTGCTGAATTTGTAGTATTTAATAGCTAATCATGTTAAGAATTTTAAATGTTTAATAGCTAAACACGTTTTTATTAAGCCCAAGACTGAATATATTCTGAAAAGATAAAAGCGGTCGAGTTTTTCCTGTACCCTTATAAATTGAAGCTGAATCTGTTCCTCCACATATTTGGTCAGAGTTACCCGGACAGTTGATGCTGCATTCCTCCTGGTTTACCAGCACAGCGCCATCGATTTCGTTGCCACATCCACAGTTTGTTCCATCGTGTACCCAAGTGTATTGATGCTTACCACAGAATTCAAAACAGTCTTCTAATGTCATACCGTTCACCGTTATACCATCAATGGCAAGTAGAAGTCTAGTGCTAAAGCAACCTTCAAAATTTGGAGCTGAGAATTACAAAATATGGGTTAATATTGCTTCTATCGAAAACCTGCGACAAGACACTTAATTACCATTCGATAGATTATTCACGTGGAAAGCAGATACGTTTATCTTACTTTTACATATTCACATGAGTGATGAACTTTGACCTATTACACACCAAGTCACTTTGTCCATCTCAAATAGTATCACTGGGGGAAAATTGGGTATAGTTATATATTAGTGCCCTTGGTTTGCTCTGCTCGGGCTTTATCGTCAGAAATGCCGAGCTCTCCAACATGATATATAGAACATCGGCTCTGTCCGGCCTACTAAGTAGAATCAAGGCCCTCAACACGAGGGAATTTCGGAAACACCTTTCTTTCCTTATAGGGGAACGTATACCACTATTCGCCGTTCAACTTATTTGATTATACGTGTTGGTAAGGTGAGTTTCGGGTTTGGTCTTCCGGAAAAGTTTGGTTGAGGTGGATGAAATTTTTCTGATATTTTCACTTGGGAAAATCGCCATCTTCACTTATTATGGCATGTGTGTCAATATTTGACTGTATAGAATGTCGTGAAAAAACTTTTTTTTTTCTTTTTCTTCGTTCCTCGTCCTTTTTGGCTTATTATAATGATGGCACATATGTACAATAGTTAATAAGCCAAGCTGTTTACTTCTCTCTGTAATTAATTTGGTTGGGAGTAGCATCACCTTTGATCAATGTTACTGTGGTACTTTGTCAACTACAACGTGTTTGCCAAAATTTGCGTATACGGGATAACCCCTCTGAAAACCATTCTACTTTCAAAAGTTTACAACTGGTTAAGACCGGCATTTGGGGCTTCATCCTAACCGAGCATATCCGACTGCTATGGCATCATTAGAATCTATGTTTGTTGGAGTTCTGAGGTCCATCTCACGCTCTGTTTTTATCCAGCCACGTCCTCATCCCTTATCCCAGTTATGGTTCAATGGATCGTTTTACCCGCAAAAGACATTACAGAAGTAGTTTCCATTTTTAGGAAGTTTTTTGGCATGACTCAACCCAGTTATCGATCCGGTACCTCTTGGACGAGAGCCTGGTGTGTGCTCTACCACTTGACCAAACACCCGTCTATCGCACCATTACTATATTATATTTGGAATCCGGTAATGTAAGAAACTAGTTTTGTAATACAAACATAAATTCTTTTCAAAGTTTCAAGGGATTTTTATTATTTTTTTTTATTTTTTTATTTTTTTGGTGAAGTTTCTCCCGAAATGGAACCTTCTCATGTAATGCTCAGAAACTTTGACGTGATACCCTGTCTTTTATTTTTTTTTTTCAAAGGAGTACATGGTAGGGACAAGGCCCTAGATTCATACCTACACCACCCCCACCGTTCCGGCAAGAAAGTCGATTTTTTCGGGAAAATTGAGACAACCAAAATATGTATGTTTCCTTAAATTTAATCAATACGTTGTATAAAACTGATATCGAGGGACCCTTTCATATCCAACATTTACCACAAGGGGGAGGGAGATTTATAAAGAGGCACCGGCTCGGTGACTTGGTTGCCCAACACAAACTACCTCGCTTGTGGACCATAGGATGTTCAGGTCTTAGGAAAGATTTCCATCTAATATGTAAACTGTTGTGGACTGTCAGATGCTTATGATTGCTAATCATGATTGCCTGTCACTTAAAATCTGAATAGATCTTACCACTACACTGCAGTCCGACGTCTGACCCATGCTGGCAATCATTTGAAGCCCAGTTTCCCTGCACGTTGCCGCACTCCAGTAAGTTACTCTCAACGCCAATACAATTAACATCACTCAGTAAAACTCTCCCATCCCCTTCTCCAAATTGACCTCCTGGGAAGAAACGTTGTGCCCCTTTAGGGAAACCTGAGGGCAGAGAAGTCCATAAGTTCATTCAGTCATATTTAGTTCATATCTAGGATAAAACTTTACTTGTAAGCGTTGTTTAAAAGTACTTTACTTTTTCTATTCGACATTGTTTGGAAAAGATGTTTTCTTCAATTTATGCCTTTGCTTTCAAAGGGCAGTTCCCTGCTAGAGTCCAGTTTTATGAGCAAAAGAGTGAACTCACTCACTCACTCTCTAATCGAGTGAAAAGTGTGAGTTCATTCCATCAAAGAATAAATTGACTCCAAATGGATGGAAATGCACTCGAATAATAGTGAAATTCACTCCAAGAGAAGTGAAAATTCAGTCTTTAGGGATTGCCTGCAGTGGCGTCGTTCTTTTTTAAAGAATGATCACTGAAGGCACTCAATCAAGAGTTTGCTCTTTCCGAGTGATTTTCACCCTCCTTCGACTGAATTAACACTCTAATGAAGCCAAACTCACGCTTTTCATTCTATTTGAGAGCGAATAATTTTACTCGTTTGCTTATGGAGTGTACGGTCTTTGTAAAAAGTTCTGATTAGACGCTTACCTAGTTGTCTACAGATAACTTCAGTATCGTCAAGATCCCATCCTCTTTGACAAACGGTTCCCCAGCTTCCCTCGTAAAACACCTCCAATCTTCCTGTACCGTAACGATTGCTATTCACCAATCTGACGTCACCATCTATGGATTAAAAAATGGCAACTCGTCAAGCGTGGTATGGAAACTACGTCATTAATTACAGCAGTTGGAACCCAGGACAGTTAAAGGGGCTTATTGAGTTGATATCGATAACTTAATCAGGGTGATAAAGGGTCACTATCACATGTCAATGCTTATAGTTTGCTTAATGAGTCTGGTTTCAAACGCAAAAGTTACGAAAAAAAGTTAAAATTTTGTTTTTTGTGGTATCCTGACTTGTAACGGTTTTGCGCATAATTTGAAAAGAGTCTGGTCACAATGTTTTGAAAACTGCGCTGAACCGTAAAGTACTCATTAAAAGATTATTTGTGTGTAGAATATGAGGTTTGTCTAAGTTTGATCATTTGTCATTAGTATGTGAAGAAAACTTAACAGATTTGGAAAAATTTGTTGAATTTCATGAACCAACTCAATGAGCCGCTTTAAAAGCAAATTCTGATGGCTTTTCACTTGCGTCTCCTTAAAAAGATCAAAACATTCAAGAACGCCTCACCAAAAACTCGTCACAATACGATTTACCTAACTCAAGAAAACTGACCTTAAAGAGTGAGTAGTTCTCCAAAACTTATTTTGAAGCAGCAGCTAAATATCACAGTTTTCCTGTTATTTCTCTTCCAAGCATCTTTCATCATATTTTACCACTTCAATGTTGCATATTCAAGGTAAAACAAGTAGTCACCTCCAGTAAATTTCTCATTTGAAGAGAAAAATTGTTATCACATGACCCTCAACAGGCAATCATGAAACAGGACAGTCCACTACACTTTACTACTCAAGTTGGGGTAAATGTTCTTGCCCTTTAAAAATTAAGTTATTTTTATTCAAAAAACTCTATTTTTCAACAAAGCCACAGAAGTCTCTGACTGTCCGATTTCTTTTGTACTTTTTTTTACAATTGAACGCACTGCTTTCCCTTGAAATTTGATATTGTCGGAATGCTTGATTTTTTTTCCTTTATATCTAGTATTACACTACACGTTTTTGTACGGTATGCGATTAATATTTCCTGGGGCAACATCAAAATCATAAACAAATTGTATGCAATGTCAAATTAATGAGCGAAATCACATAGGAGATCTTCTAAAATGCATCTTAACTCAGGGAAAATGCCCCCAGTGCGAATTGCCCAAGAAAAAACAGTTTTTTGAAAAGTTGCATCCTCCGAACATTCCGAGTTGGCAAGGAGAATACATGATCGTGTGGCAAGGTGTTTCATAAAAATAAAAATATCACATGAAATAGATAGTAAGCAAACTTTTAGTTTGGGGATACGAACGCCTAAAATTAAATATTAGTGCTTTCAAAATCTACAGCGTCAGGTATCTATCAGTTCTCAAAATACTTGCTGAAAAAATTTGCATTAAAGCCATATAAGGTCATCTGTCGTAGCTTGTTAAACAAAAGTGGCAAATGACAGAAACCTTTCCCTCCAATTTCTACATAATTTTCTGTTATTCCATTAAAATGGTGTATTTCTCATTTTCTTTCAACTTCGCTCTGTCTTCAGATACCCTTAAAATTGTACCCAAGTTTGAACTAACATGCAAACATTTGTAATTAATAAAGCTGGAAAATTTAACACCACTTTTTACCACAAATCTCCGCATAATATATTATCTGTGTTGAAATTTCAAATATTTGCCTTTATCCACTTGCTGCTTAAATGTAACAAGTTGTGTGTAAATTTGAATTTTCTTTCTATTTTTCATAAAAAAAATTGTCGAGTTGAAATATCGAAAACGTTTAAGAAACCTTTACAGTATTACACACTTTGCAATGATTTTTTCAATTTCTCATTTGTACTAAAATTTCAACAAAGTAATTCCACCAACGAAAATCAAAATCCAAACGATCAAAGTAAATATAGCTAGAAATAAAATAAAGGACTATTTATTACCTTCTTTATTAGAATTGTTATGTCTTACTTTCGAATCAGATTTTTCCACACATGATTAATTTTCTATCTCGCCCAAATGAAACCTTTCCCTGTCGTATATCCAGGACGCTCCCTGGTATATCTACACCTCCCGATTGATGTTTTTTCCGCAAAGAAGTGGCGTCACACATCAAGTTTGCTTGGAGGATATTATCGATTTTACGTATTTGTTATATAATCCCGTACTGAATTATAATCTGATATTGTCGAAAAATATGTTGATCCTTTAAATGGTATTCCATATTGAAATCTGTGCATGAAATAAAAGACTTATGATTTCCTAGGAGAACAATCAAACACAAGTCCCCCAGTACTTATAGTGTTTAAAGACTTTCGAATTGCCGGACTCCATTGCTTGCCGTTTATAGACACGTATAACAGTACGTCAAACTAAGAAAATGAAAAATCCGCAAAATTTGTCGAGATATTGTATTCTGCGTTACCATGATTTCTGTACCCTTAAGACAATTACTAAAATATAATACAGACTACATGTAGTTCAATTCAAATTGCGTTAATTGAAGGAAGTACCGTCTACACTGTGTCAACCTGCTTAATACAGTTTTAACACAGATTATGAACTATTTGCGATTCCGTTTAATATGTAGCTCGCAAACTTAACACTAACCTCTAAAAGCTGCGATTTGGACATAGTGCAGAAAGAAAACGGCCAGCCAAGTCGTAAGAAACATTGTTGTTATCCAAGGAAAGCCTCCTCGTCCAAATCCTTACTTTATGGACTCGTCACTAGGTTTCACTTATGAAATATTTTCGTGTCTCATCATTCTCGACTATGCTTCAGTATTGAAGCCATTAATCAGAGCCTGTGTACATTAGATTCAATGCAAGGAAGAATTCTGAAAACTGGAACCACTACCGTGACCCTTTATATGGTAGAGTTATCTTCAATAAGAGGTGAAGTTAAACCAAAATGAAGGATATTGTTCAAGTTATTTCAAGCATGAAAGGGTGTATAATCCTTGCTGGAAAACACCTCTACCATGATATCGTTATATATTGTAAATACTTTTTAGAATGTAATCCATGGTAGTCCTGTGCGGTGACAGTTTGACATTGACTTGGTCATCAAATCACAGTTTTATAGGACTCTGTGGTTGGGTTGAACTATGGATGTACCTACTTCCGAGGAGTACTTGATTGTTTAACATGAACATGTCGTTTCCCCTAGTTGTACCATGGTCAAGTGGTTAGGGCATCAAATTTGCAGTCGGGAGGTCGGGAGTTCGATTCCTGGCTGGTTCATATGCACCGATGACTTTAAAAACCATTGTGCTTTGTGCTTAGCTAAACAATGGAACATAGGGAGTACAATCAGCCAGTCAGTCACAACTGAAAAAGAGACCGTGGTCGGCTTGACTTGAGCCCATAGGTTGGAAGCCGGGCAGTAAATCTCAGTCTAACATAACCTAATCAGTCTAACCAGAGAGTTTCCACGTGCCCCAGTCTGTGGCGACCCTCTGGTCTAACATAACCTAATCTAACCCTTGCTATACCAACTATGAATGGATTAAGAACTGTTGCAATCCTGTAAGGTTACTTCTTTCAGTTCGGACACTCCACACAGAAAGATATGAAATATATACGGTAGGCATGACGTTTGATGCCAAAAGAGTAGGCTAAGAGACACTGTATAATAGAATGTGTTTTTAATGATCATGATGACGAACTTGCTAATAACTCTTCGATCGTAATTTATCTCCATATAGGAATGTGTAGTATATTTGCGTTTGAAAATATAACATCTCCTATGAAGCAAACCCAAATTTCGCAACAGGCCTACACCCATGATCGTGCTGGACTCTCTCTTTCTAGGGCGGGACCTTTAGCTTGACTCCAGATCTCAAACCAGGGCATAATCTCTGCCCGACTGAGGCACCTAAGTCTGCCCGGTTCAGAAAGGTTTAGGTCAATGGGGGGAGGGCTGTCATGGCTACACCTTTCAAACTGGCAACTACAGTAGGACTACATTAGGATTACCGGCTGACGGGTTATAACGATTGTAGTTGTCATATTTATCGATTTGAAACATTTCACTATAGTCGAAAAACGACAGTTAACAATTCTGTCAAAAATTCTTTTCTATTACTTTTTGAAAAGAATCTCATGCGCTATTAATTTAAGTTGTCGAAAAGACAGTTTGGTAGGCTTAGAAAGCTTAACTAAAATTATTCCATTGCCTGATTTTTCCAAATATTTCCCGAAGTTACACAGAAAAAATAACAGAGTACAATCCACCTTGCTCCGCCAGGCTACGCCAGTGCTAATTTTAATGATTACAAGAAAATTTTATAGCGCTACCTAAGAAAATGTTGATACTGTGAAACTGTCCACCTCACTATTTTGCATGCAGAGTAGTGTAGAGACTGACCGTTTACCCCCCCCCCCCCCCCCATGGGGCCGATAGGCCCCAAAAAGGAGCCGAAAAAGGAGCCGATGGAGGGCGCCATTTGAGAATGCACATATCGGCCCCAAAAAGGAGCCGAAAAAGGAGCCGATGGAGGGCGCCATTTGAGAATGCACATATCGGCCCCAAAAAGGAGCCGACCATGGAGCCGATGGAGGGCGCCATTTGATAATGCACAAAACGTGTCTGGACACGACCGCGCGAGGGAGCAAGTGAGTAAAAACACGAGTGAGAAATGACACAAAGACTTGTTTGAATATTTTTTTTGTCTTTCTTTTATTTATAATATCGTGCAATTCTTTCAAGCTTATATTTTAATAATATAACGTAATTCCATCACCATTATCGATTATTACAACCACCACCATACAGTCATATCTTAAATAGCTAATTTTATTCGCCTCTACAGTTTAAAACCACCACCGTGTCCCCTTGCCGTCGACACTTGGACGTTGAAAGAGTGGTCGTTAATAGGTTCGTCCACACACGGAAAATGTTTCTCGATGAAGCCATGCACAAGTTGGTCGTTGACTTCCGGGTCGGAGGTAAACCAAGACATAATCTCCTCTAAACTCCAGCCTCGACTCTTATGCAGAAGAAAATAAACTGCGTACTGGCCGCATACGGTAGAAAATAGTCCTTGTAGAGCAATGTTATTGTATCTCTGACCAACGCAGACACGATTCAAGAATAAACCAATATCGGGTATTACAGAGGGCGGTAGACCGTAAGAATCAAAGTACTCTCCGAGACCATTTTTGGAAATGAAAATGGCCACCCAATGTGATCCAGGGAGATTCCCCCGAGCCGTGTTGACAACTATAGCACAAGGAAAGGTTGGGTTGAAACGAATCAAACCGTCTGAAGGAAACACGCCCTGAAAGTAGAGTTTACAAAACGCGTCTGAGCGCAGCAGATGCGTGATCTGGTGAGTATCCATCCTACCCTCTCAACTGGTATAATCAAATACTACATTTCGTGCTCTATCGATTTCTATGATATTGTCCATTTCTGCATACACGACCACGTTGACGGTGGTAGTCAGGGGCTGTTGAAATTGCATTTCCATGCGAAGGTTTCCTTGTTTAACGAGATTGTAATGTCCACCAGAAGATAAATCAGGAGTCAGATCAAACGCATATAATGTGTAACCTCCGGGGTAATCCTTGCGACTGATAGCATTTCCTTCGTCTTGGTTGCTTTTATCGGTTCCGGAGAATAGTGTGTGGTAGGCCCTGATGTAGTTTGCTCCGCCGTCCTCTGTAAAATCCGGTTTAAGAGGTTTATAGGGAATTTGTTCACCATCCATATACACGGCCAAAAAGTTAGCTCCAAAATGCTCAAAATTGAAAGGGTTTTCTAAATATGAACCGTTGAAGGCGGTGTTTCGCACGCATCCCACGACGATTCGTTTGGGTAGTTGACCCAGGAAGATGTGATCTTGCACAAATGACATATTCCCCGTCGGAACCGAAAACACCTTTGTCACAACGCGTCTGATCGGGTACTTGGCAGTGGCCTTTTCCAGAGCCCGAGCGTGAGCCACGGTCACTCCTGGACTTAGTTTCACCTTTCTGACAAATAGGGAACCGTCCTTGATGAGGACCTTGTACTTGACATCCGCGTCACCCGACATGAGGCAAAATGTGTCTTTGCTCCTGATGAGTTTGAGTTTCATGTCGACACCGTTCAACAAATACTTGTCTTGAAAAAAGATATCGCTGTGAATAGGTCCAAGCATATCGACTGTGTTGCTTCCTTTGGTAAAGGCATACCTTCTTTGTAAACCATGATTTACCGCATCGCCTCCCACAGTGGGGTCGGATTGACTCATACGTCCAGCCGTGTCTTTGTAGAAAAGGGCTGAAGTGAGCTGAGAATGCTTGGCATCCGAACCATAACTTAAAAGCGTCTCCATCATGGCACGGTATGGGTAAGTAGGGGTAGATGGGGATATAAGTCGCTCGTTGAGGCTGACATCAATTTGACTAAACAGGGAGTGTAAAAATAGATTGACTGGACCCACTTTTGCATCTGCCGGTATGTTTCCTCCATCTGCCAGCGTGATCTTAGCTTTCACGAAGAGTTGCGTCTGGGCCAAATCAACGTATTCTTCCGAAGATCCAGAAACGAAAAATTCGATAGGTCCGTTGTCGGTAATGTTAGCGATGGGATGGTATTCTATCCATTGCCCTTTCTCTATACTCGTCTGTGTAGGGGGCACGGTAAATAAATCCAACTCGGACTTTGTGCATTCGCACGAAGCTTCGTGCAACAGAGACATGGTGTTTGAGAGATTAATCAAAAATATCTAGAGATCTTTTCGCTCTCTTGGCTGAGTTGATTCTGGTGGTCGGCGAGGACTGCTTACGCTTTTTATTGATTCCTCCGGAGCTCGCCGCCACGCTGGAGACGGCCTTTCGTGCCACTCTCTTTCCGGCGGCCAAGCCTCTTTGTTTCACAGAAGTCTTAAGAGATCTGCCGTCGAGCACGTTCCCTGCAATGTCCATACCCGTCCGTAAGGCTTCTTTTCCGAGAGCCTTGGCACCTTTCTTGAGAAGAGGCACAGCAGTGCGAAACAAACCACCGAGTATGTTGCCAAGTCCATACCCTCTTTGGGCTCTACCACCTTGGAACACTGGAACACCGTAACCGGTTTGATTGAGATAGTAATGTTCGTAATCGCGTGGGTCACTGCGAAACTCACAACGATGATGATGAGGCATAGCTAAATGAATTGAGAGGCTCTCTTGAGACGAAAATGTAGTGTCACGATGACGGTACCTCGCACGAATGGCACTTTTCGCCCTATGTCATCCCTTATATCAATTTCGATGGTGTCGAAATATTTTTGTTTGACAGGCTGATAATGGATGTTGGTGAAGATCAAACTGACATCTTCGCCGTATTTTTGTTTGACGTTGACGACGCGAAGGAGAGGTACCCTGGTGTGACCGACCAAGCGAGGCTCCACAATGTCACAGTATACGAACAGATTATGTGGTTGTTTTAAATCTGACGGACGGTCTAACGTCATACTCTGAGTCACGGTGGGTGCTTCCGACTGAAACCCAAGCATGTCAGCTAGTCTTCCTTTGAACCTGACCTGGGCACCCTCTTGAAGTCGAATTTGTAGTCTTCTAGTTTTTTCGCTGTAATTGTATTGGATCTGTTCGGGGTAATTTGTTTCCAATACTTGCAACATTTCTTTCATACTCCCGTAGTATATGGGATCGATTTGCTTACGCCACCACTGGTGACCGTTCACCATGTACGAATATTCACACTCTTCATCTATGTTGTACCACTGATGAGGATAAATAATCTCGGCGAGGCCTACTTCCCATTGGCCTTCCAAAGAAATGGGTTGCGATAACTTCACCCGATAATGAGTAACCGTATTATCTGGATACAAAAGTGGAGAACTGTTGCTCGGTAAAGTGATGTAAAATGAATGAGCCATGACTCTCTTTCTCGGGATCTTTTCTCAAATGACGAGTTCATTAAGGTCTTACATGTTTTTATAAGTGTAAACTTCCGTTACCCAACTGTTAAATTTGGAGGGATAGCCTTTCCACTTTACAAAATATTCTTTGCGGCCGTTTTTGTTGCGACGACGTATGATTTTTTCGATGCGATACGTTTGATCCGCCTTAGACACTTTTTGCATTTCCTGCTCGTAAAATGTACCTTCCACCATTTCTCCGCCGTAGTCTTTAAGTTGATATACAGGAGGGGTGTGTCGTAGCTTGCGGGCCACCGTGAACACTTCATCCGTCCACTGGGGTAGATATCCTTTGCGAAAAGGGCGGGTGGCCATACTGATACGTACAGTGTCACCCAGTTCAAATTTAAATCCTTTTCCTACCGCATCGTTCAAGTTTACATTTCCATACAGTGTCTGCCACACTTTCTCTTGGCAATTTTCATTCACGTCCTTCGGCGCCATACCGATACTGCGATGATGGCTCTTGTTATATCCAGCCAGAAATTGTTGCAGTACGTCCACGTATCGTCGAGTGCCGTTAGCTGTAAAGTAGCGCCACATTCTTGTTTTCAGAGTACGATTAAATCTCTCCACGACCGACGCTTTGGTTTCGTTGTTTTTTTTTTTTTTATAAAAAGGGAATCCTCTCGTCGGGAAGAGACTTTTGAAAGGTTTGTTCAGAAAAACTTTGCCTTTGTCGGTTTGTAGTGCCTAAGGTTTTCTGTTCTGTTCTTTGAGTATACTCTGAAAAGCGCGAACGATGCTTCTAGAAGTTTTGTCTTTTAAGGCTCTGGCCCATGCAAATTTAGACAAAATGTCGATGCAGGTCAAAATGAAACGGTGGCCTTTGTTTTGTTTGGCAAACGAAGAAACATCTACCAAATCTGCCTGCCACTGACTGTCAATACCCGAAACAATCACCTTATTTCTTTTAAAACTTTTTCTCAGAGGTTTGTGCAGAGTATATACATCTCGCCCCCGCAACCACTCTGTAATCTGTCTTTCACTTATGTTCCGTTTGTCTTTCTTCGCTGCCCGTTTTATCGCTCTTACTCCTCCAAAGGCGGCGGGATGAGAAGGATCGTAGTATAGATTTTTTAGGTACGTGTCCATCGGGAACATCCGTGCCCCGTACTGAACCACCGCAGCAAGCTGATTGACACACAAATTTCCGTAGTGACACGTCTAGAGAGAACCCGTTTTTAGGTAGACAATCCATCGTGTACCACCGATAGCAAACTAAAGTCAGCCTCCGTCATGCAACAGTTTTAATACTTTTCCCAAGCCCTCATTTTCTTTCGACTCTTGCGAGGGGAATCGTCTGACCGTTTCTGTGTGGGTAAGTGATAAGCAGTCGCGTACAGCGCTTGGTCGCCGTCGTCATTATCGTCAGAGAACTCTCCAGATGGAGATCTCATTCTCGCCCCTCTAGATGAATCGTTCACACCCATCCAACGATTCACCTCTTTCCATCGGTCCGGGTTATACGGAAGCCGAGAGCGGCGGTGGTGTGGAGAAAGCACGATGATTCCAAAGGTCCGTTTTGTCCATCCCATGCAAGGAAACACGTGAAAGGACACACTGGGGTAAGTGATTTGTCCCAACCACTCTAACCAGAAAGGTGAAGGGACAAATCGAAGAAAAAAAGAGGGGGGCACTTCAAGAAAACATGCTTGAACATTGAAAATTATACACCCCAGCGAAATAAATGGTCGTGCCCGAACATTACAAGTTAAAGCGAATGTAATAGATGGCGCTGCTTTGCTTAAGTTTCTACCGCCAAGGTACGAAAACTTGAGTGTGGAGAATTCGTGAATTGAGATACGGAAAGGTGGCGTAGACAATCACACGTTCACAGGTAGTATAACGAAAGCCGAACACCGAGAAGAGATAACTTAAAATAGTGAGACGTTCAGATGTAGCCTAAATCTTCTGATAATGAAATGAAGATCAACGAATTGAATTGAATTGAACGTCAGGCATAGGCCTAAGTTACGTCGTACGATAGTCGAAGTCAATACTCCTTTGATTTATTCCCTAACGTTAGGCCTAACGTTAGGCCTATACATGTACTTAGGCTAGGATGGGGATGTTATTCTCACTGTGACGTTAGGCCTAACTTGTGAGCATAGGGTAGGCCTCTGGGCCTAGGCCTACTTAGTAATAACGTTAGGCCAAGGCTATAGGCCCTAACTTTGAACTAGGCCCTAAGTTTAAAGAGTAAATTACGCCTAGGCCCAAGTCACAGTAGGCCTAGGCTAGGCCATATGCTTATGGAATTTCCTGCCTGTTGTACTTGTAGTTGTAGGCTAAGTCATGAAGAGGCGGCTAGCCTAAAGGGAAACCTTAAACTTTGGGCAAGGCTAGGCCTGTATACTTGAACTTTTTATCGAGTTGGGCAGGTTTTTTTTAAAGATAGCCTAGTCCTAAAGGCCTATTGTTAAATTGTAGTATTGGCTAACTTGTATTAGCAGTTGGTAAGACTCCCATTTTGACCATGTGCAGGTGCTCGATACTAGTATATAGCCTAGGCCTAGGCTTGGAGTCTGTGCCATTCTGCCATCGGTACTTTTCACCATAGAAAATGTGCTAAATCTGCCATAGAAAAAGTGCCATTCCGCCATGGCACTGTTTCAGTACTTTCAATGACAACCATTGCTCTAATTTCATGGATTTTTAGAAAGTGCCTTTCGCCATAGGTTTCGTACCATTCCGCCATGGCGGAAAGGTGCGAAACCTGTGGTGGAATGTTATGGCAGAATGTACCGATGGCCGAATGACAATGTTTTCCTGGCCAACATAGGCATATACATATCCGAGGTCTTATTCTTAACAGCTTACGGAAATGGAAGACAACTTGCTGTTCTTGTCTACTAATATAAAACACAAAAAAGGTAAGACCAAGTTTGGGCACTTGCTGCTTGAGCTAGATCTGGTTCATCACAATTACTAATTACCTGAGAAAAATTTACAATGGCGTCTCTCAAGTTCAAAGAATCGAAGTTAGTCTAGGCCTTAGTACTGATTGATGTTGTAGGTTTTCACTTGATCACCATGTAAGGCCTATTGTTAGATTTTTGGTGATTTTCTCCTGTCTGGGCACTTTCATTCTAGCCTTGGCTAGTTTGTAAAGTTTGATGTGGTCTCAGGGGGTGTGCGAGAGGATATGAGGGTGGTTCAAGAGGAGAGTTGCAGGGAGAGATTCAAGCAGTGGTGTTGGGCAAAGTTTGTCTCTGTAGGTCCGAGGCCTATCATGGTGCCTTTACTGGTTGTCTAACCTGAACTTCAGAAAATGTTTCAGTACTTTCAATGACAACCATTGCTCTAATTTCATGGATTTTTAGAAAGTGCCTTTCGCCATAGGTTTCGTACCATTCCGCCATGGCGGAAAGGTGCGAAACCTGTGGTGGAATGTTATGGCAGAATGTACCGATGGCCGAATGACAATGTTTTCCTGGCCAACATAGGCATATACATATCCGAGGTCTTATTCTTAACAGCTTACGGAAATGGAAGACAACTTGCTGTTCTTGTCTACTAATATAAAACACAAAAAAGGTAAGACCAAGTTTGGGCACTTGCTGCTTGAGCTAGATCTGGTTCATCACAATTACTAATTACCTGAGAAAAATTTACAATGGCGTCTCTCAAGTTCAAAGAATCGAAGTTAGTCTAGGCCTTAGTACTGATTGATGTTGTAGGTTTTCACTTGATCACCATGTAAGGCCTATTGTTAGATTTTTGGTGATTTTCTCCTGTCTGGGCACCTTCATTCTAGCCTTGGCTAGTTTGTAAAGTTTGATGTGGTCTCAGGGGGTGTGCGAGAGGATATGAGGGTGGTTCAAGAGGAGAGTTGCAGGGAGAGATTCAAGCAGTGGTGTTGGGCAAAGTTTGGGAAAAAAGTTAGAGAGGAAAGCGGTAAAGCATCTTAGGGCCAATCCTCTCACCCCAAACTAGATACATCTTGTAGGAGGTTTCCACAGAAACTCTCAATTTCAATTAGCTCAGCTTTTTCATTGAGCACTAATTCAAACGATGCAAAGTACAGTATGAAAACTTACATTACACAGCATGACTGAGAGTGTTTTGATTATAAACATACTCACCCTGAAGTAATGTAAAATGAGATTGTGTCTGGATGAGGGTGAATTTCAGACAATTTGGGGAGAGGCAAAAGTAAGAAAGTTAGGAGAATTGGTACCGTTTTGGGTGAGGGAGGTTTACCCTTAAAAAGTAGCAGCTGACAGTGAGTGAGGCAAAATGACACACTATTTATAAGTCCCTTAGAAATCTTCAAGTAGCTCTCTATAGGAGAAATAGACAAAAAAAAAGCAACAACTTCAATTAACCCAGTTAAAACAACAAGAACATGAAACAGTTCACAGTCAGAAAAGGGAACAAATAAAGTAAGAATGCTTTATATCATGCAAGTATAAAATTGAAGAGGCTGCATTACACGTAGATTCAAAGAACCGACACATTACCTCACTTACACAAGGCAAAATGAAATTGCAGCAACAACTTCTGGATGCCTCCTAACAATAATTGAACACTGAAAAAAAACATGCAGAGACAAGGTCTTAAAGTGCACTGATTATTCAAACTAAAGTAAAAAATCAAACATAAAAAGACAAGTTCCTCACTCCCTGCCAGAAAGCTGAGGTACAGTACAGTGCAAAACTTCTCTCCTATGTGTATTCTCAGCAGAGATGAAAACTTCAAGTGGTGTGTGTGTGTGGGGGGGGGGGGGGGTGAAAGAAATTACAGAAGAGTACTACAAAAAATGTGAAAATGGGAAGTCTGAATTGGAAGGAAAACACCAAGAAAAGGGAAGTAACTAATTGAAAAAGTTAGAAAATTACCATATTTCAAGGGGAGAACTGGGGAATAAGGAATGTTGAAGCACCTGTAAGGGAAGTGCTTGCTACATTCTCTGAAGGGGAAATTAAGTTAGGTGCCTGCCAAAGCAGACTTTTGCCAAGTACTGTACATTGTTGTTGAAGGCAGGGCCCTTGCTCAACAGCAAATAATTAAGCAGGTTTTGTCCCCGGTTGGTGAGTCCATCACTCTTTGTACCAGATGGAACCACCAAGTGGGGATACAAATATGGGACTGTTGTTGCAGTTTTAGGGGATGGCAATAGTTTAACTGTTCTGTATGTTTGATAGACATGGTTGGTGTGGGAAAGGGGGAGGGCTAATGATAGAGTCACTGAAGACAATTATTGAAGATGGAGTTCTTACAGTAAGATGTTGCTGGGGTGGATGTTAGAGGGTTTAACTGTTATGTCAGCAGAATCAAAAACAAAATATCAGATACTGTAGACACTCGACTGAAAAAAGGAAGGTTTACTGTTGAAGGAGTTCAGAGAAGTTTGCACTTCTAGAGGTTGTTAAGAATTGGGAGGGTTTGAGTAACGAAAAAAAGGGGAAGTGTTTGTGGAATAAATTATCTCTTCTAACATTTCATGGTTGTGCTGGCTGATCAAGCAACTGAGGTGGTGAAGATGTTTTAGAAGGGTCAGTTAGTTGTTAGAGAATGTGTTGTCCTGCTTTGCCAGGTGAGTTGGTGCAAGGTGGTGAGGAAAATGTTACAAAAGTTGTGAGATTTGCATGTTAGTGTGTGCAGCAAAGAGCGTGTGAAAAGTCAGGTAAGCCTGTCAACTTTTTGTCAAGCTTTATTTGTGAGAGTGGGTGTGAGAAAAAGGTTGGCCTAATGACTTTCAAAGGAAGGGTTAATGTACCTTTTGTAAATGCTGAAGAAGTACAGCATAACTACTCATTTCCTCAGTTAAAAGGTTTTTTTGAGAATGTGCTGGATGAGAATAGGTTGATGAAAGTTGTGCATGCTGATTGGAATGTGTTGATTTACAAAGCTGGAGTGCAAACCCTTGGTCAAAAGTACAAAAGTGTGAACAAAGCAATCATTCACATGAACATTGTGGAGAGCATTGAATGGCGAGTATTGAGAAAGAGTGCATACAGTAATATTGATATGAATGAGAAGTATGACTTATTAACAGAATGAAAGAATGGTCGTGTGAATGCTTCCCCTCTTATGGTTGGAGAGACTTT
Organism: Holothuria scabra; assembly: GCA_037179385.1. Lineage (NCBI taxonomy): Eukaryota > Metazoa > Echinodermata > Holothuroidea > Aspidochirotida > Holothuriidae > Holothuria > Holothuria scabra. The sequence continues at coordinate 41,919,824 of CM074191.1, forward strand.
GTATATTGATGCAAGGCAGGAATTTGTGGATGAAGTATACAAGAGTGTGTTGGCCAAGGATGAAGCTGAAACTGTTTGTACAGTAAGTATATTTCACGAATGCTGTGGGTATCTGGGTATCCTTTTCCTTGCTTAGTGAGAGGATGTTAAGAAATCATTTAGGGGGGTGGGGCAAGTTCATAGGATTGAGGGAGCATGAGTTGAAGAATATGGAGAGTGTGCATAAAAGAAATGCAGGAGATGAACAAGATTTTGGTTTGTTGGATCAGCTGGTGCAAGAAAAGCAAAGTGTCACAACATCGGCTCTGAAGGGCTAATAATGTGGCTGTAGAAAGGTACAAGTGCATGCGTGAGAGTTGGTGCATAGGATCCTCTGCAGTCTAAGTCTAAAGTCTACTAAGATGGTCTCATGCTGAGCAACCTCCTCGTGGTGAGACTGGATAAGGAGACAACCTTTCTCCAAACTGATGTTCAGCACATATTTACCATTTATGTATTGCAGAATATACAGCACAGTATTAAAGTGTTCCTCAAGTCAAGCAGTTCCAAAATATATATTAAAGGGGCTCATTTAGTTGATATTGATAACTAAATGAGAGTGATAAAGGGTCACTTCAACATGACAATACTTCTAGATAGCATAAAAAAGTCAGGTTTCATATCCAATAGTTACGGGAAAAGCTAGAATTTTTAATTTTGTAATGTCCTGACTTGTAACGGTTTTGTGCACAATTTGAAAAAGTGTCTGGTCACAAATTTTTGGAAACCGAATTGAACCGTTCAGTACTCACACATAAAACAGTTATTTGTTTGTAGGATTTGGGGATTGTCTAGCATAGACCATTTGTCATTGGTATGTGAAGAAAACTTAACGGGTTTGGAAAAATTTGTTGAAATTCATGAACCAACTCAATGAGCCACTTTAAAGATCATGCAAAATGAATTCTTTCAGTCTAATTCCTATCTTCGCAGGACATTCCTGAGCTAAGATATACAGTCAAATGTCGAAGATTATTCACTAAAATGAAAATGGCACATTGCAAAATATTTTTTGATGTCATTGTTGTACTACCCAAATTACAGTCTTTGTATTTCTTTGTTTTTCCCTTAATGTTACTGCACTTTGTACTCGGGTGTGCTAGCACTCTTACTAATATAGGGTGATTATAATTCATTAAGCCCTCTTTGTGCAACATGCTATGCAAGCAAACAAAAGGTGTTCAAGGTCATTTTATCATTTAAAACATTTCCAATTTTAAAGGGAAACAAAGCTGGTTATTGTGAGGTGTACAACAAAAAAGTCACAAATTATTGTGCAATGGACCAATTTTTTTAAGTGGATAAAGTTAATTTTATATCTTGGCTCAAGGATGTCCTATGAAGGTGGGAGTTGGACTGTTAGAAATTTTCCATTTTTCATTCTCATTAATTTTTTGGGGGGGATTTTTTTACTTGAGGCACACTTTAATTTACCGTCTTAATTTGTCATAGCCTCTTTGAGCATGATGTGAAGTTGACTACTGTTCACAATTTAACCACAGTTACATGTATATGAACATGTAGTTATGTGATTTAACATACAAAAAGGGTTAACAAACTTCCTCGCAGGCCTTAATTAATGCCTTAATTGATTAATTTCTAAAAAATTATAAATATACATCATTTTTATCTAACTTCTCATTTGAAAGGTAAACGCATGTGATGAAAATTGGTGGGAATTTGTCTAGAAAGCATTCAGTGGATGAAATATATCAATCAATCAATAAATTCAATGTCCTGTCCATGGGTTTAAAAAACCAACAATTTGGGAAGCTCATTGCAGGGAAATTTTGGTATTTGGAGGGAAATTTGACTACCTATGTGCATGTCAACATGCAAATTCTTTGGAAACTTTGATTTGCTTGCAGGGAAATTTTCTTTTTTTCCAGCCCTGGTCCTGTCAGATTCATGACACTTATGGTTTTGATGAATACCATTCAGTGGTCTACTCAGCGTCTTGCCCAAAAACAGAAATAGAGGTCACTAGTCAGCATCCTACTTCTTGCAAACTTTTCTCATTGGTCATTTGGTAGACATGTGCATGAATTTGTTTAATCATGATTCCCCATCCCATAATTTGCATACAACACTGTTTAGAAACCACCTTACAGTAGCACTTTTGAAGTTTAAGATATCTCCCTTCCTGAAAAGAGTTGGAAATAGACAGCCTAACAGTAAGGATCAATTTTAAAAAAAAAAAAGTCCAGCTCCGCCGCTTTTGCCTCAGGCTTGGCCAGTGGCAAAAGCAGCAGCGCTGGACTTATGTAATTGCCAGTGTTCATTAGGCCCAAATGGGTCCTAGGGATTCTTCCAGAAACACAAAAAAGGAGGGATTAATTACTGCAAACCCAAGTTCAAGTTGATCATGGGTTAAAGTTATGAGTGTGTTCATGAGTACAAAGCTTGCTTAAAGGCCCCTGTAAGGTGCAATTTGAAGGGTTTAGAGGCACTTTATTTGTTCAAGTTCAAACATTGCTGAAAAAGTGTCCCTTTTTTTAAAAAAAGGAACCAATATGTTGCATTTTTTTTTTTAATTTTTTTTATTGAAATGAAAAGGAAGGATTTTACCCACGTTTTTTTTAAGCTTATGGGAAGGAGAAACACCCACCCCTTCCCCTTCTGCCGGAAACACTGGCTCCAACTAGCATGATGACAACCATGTACCCAAAGGTCTTAGATTGGCCCAAGGGTATCGTCCCAAAGGGGTCTTGTGGGCCCAAGGGGATGTGTATATTTGATATTACTGACACAAGAATAAGACACTGTCAATGAAATTTTGATTAGCATCTTATTACATAACGGACTGAAACATGCAATAAAGATAGTACAAAAATCCCATATGACCAGTTTTGTCTTTTAGTAGTAAAAAACAAAAAGTTTCCTTTGATGCTGCAGTGAGCCTTTCATGTGGGTGGGAAGAAAAGGTATGCTATGGGATGCACAGGGGGTTAGAAGACTTTTGTCACTCAAGCTGTCTTACAGTACAGACCAAAATAATTTGCTTACTTGAAAACTGAAATCTGTTTGCACAAAAAGTAGAAAATGAAAGAATCACATTATGGAAGACATTTGAACATTGTGCTTCAATTGCATGCAACATTGTTGAAGTTATCTCTTATGGTAGTATTAGTTGCAGGATACATTGTAAAAGTTATCTCTTGTGGTACAGAACTACAGGTCTACAATTTTCACCCATTTCAGTTGTTCACGATGGACTATTAAGGAAAAAGAAAGAGTTCTACATCTGAGGTTTAACGGGGGGAGGGGGCAGTTTTCGCTGCAACATTCTTCTGTCACCAATCCCAATTTTCATCTCAATACATAACATAACATGTATTGAGATGTTGTCAGTCACACTAGCCCGTTTCTAGCTAGCTAAAATTCTTTTCAGCTTGGCCATGTTTCCTATGTTTTGTAATACATTTTTATCATGATATATTATGGACTGTACCATTGTTTAGTTGTTGATGCAGTCAGAATTTTTACTTTCTTATAGGTTGATAACTTAATTATTTTTTCTCAGAAAAGGGATTAAAAATTAGTGCAAAAGAAAGGAGTCTTTTCAACCCATTGCTAATACTCATTTCTTTCCCATAGTGCAATTGTGTGTATTTAGTCTGATATTTTGTCTTTGGCTTCAATCCTGTGCTAAATCAAGCATAAGCTAACTGTCAAGGTGATCTTGTGTAGTTTGCCCAGCCATTGTCTTGTGATGGAGAAGTTCATTTATAGTTGGTTGATTTTCTAAACAGGATGCTCTCAACCTTCAAAAGTTGTGCTCTTCACCAAAAGGTTTTAATGAGATAATAAGAGATATGAGGTTGATGTTAGGAAAATGATAGGAAAGAAGTAGTAGTAGTAGAAGAAAGCTAGTTTTGCTGGAACTGGTTAGAAAGTTTTTTTTTTTTTTTTCTTATTAGACTGATGTCTATCTAGCTGGATAATTGCTTGTGTTTGTAGTTTCAGTGTGCTTTGAAAAGATTATTTTTCAGTCATTGATTTTTGGCTTCTATGAAAAGAGAAACCTATGCATTCATGAAGGGAAGATCTGACAATTTTCAAACTTGGTACACAGATACCCCATACTGAGAGGAAGAACCCTATCGATTTTGGTGGAGGTCAAAGGTCATCTGGGGTCACAGGGGGTCAAACCCCGATATCCTTGTTTACACGATATCTCAAGGTAGGAAGTTTGGATTGATTTCAAACTTGACATGTTGGTGCATTATGATGTAAGGAAGAACCCTATCGATTTTGGTAGAGGTCAAAGGTCATTTGGGGCCACATGGGGGGTGAAACTCAGGAACGATGTTAGACGATGTTATCTCAAGGTGGGAAGCTTGGATTGTTTTCAAACTTGGTTTGTTGATGAATTATGATGGGAGGGTGGACCTTTTTATTTTGGTAGAGGTCAGAGTTCACATGGGATTATCCAAGGTCAAACTTTGAAAACCAAATTTTACTTTGTATTTCAAGGTAGAAAACTGGGATAGAGTTCAAAGTTAGTATGTGGATGTGTTATGGTAGGAAGATGGCATCTGCAGTCCTTGGTGAAGTGTGACGGTCATTTAGGGTCACCAAAGGTCAAACTTGGAAAACCTTGTCAAAGGGGTATCTCAAGGTCAGAAACTTGGATGGATTTCATAATTAGTATTTGGATGTGTTATGGTGAGTTGAAAGTACTGTACCTGTTGTTTTTGGTGGAGGTCAATGGTCATCTAGTATCACCTGGCATTAAACTCTGAAAACCTTGCTTGCAGAATATCTTAAGGCACAGTATGAAATTTGGCTTTTTAAATATATATAGAAGTGTTTTGGTTAAAAGAAAAACCAGTTACTCACTGGTGGAGTCAAAGGTCACTTTGGGTCACCAGGTGTTACAAGAAATGTAGTACTTTATTGAAAAGAACATGTACAGTATGTATCATCAAAACCTCAATGCATTTTTGCATTCTGGTTCATTTAAAGATTTGATAACCATTTGAATAGTGTGTATACGGAAAATGTAGACAGGTATACTGTACAGCAGCTCATGCATAGTGATTATAATATTCAGTGTTAGTGTTATAGGGTGTACAGTTGATGTTAAAGATATGACAGCCTGTCAAAATGAAGATTGGTTAGTGATTTGAAGGCTTTAAGCATGTGCAGATTTTCTTGTTCAGTGACAATGGTCTGTCATAATCCCACATGGGTTTCTCACTTAAGTTTTTTTTGAAGACAAAAAGGAGACCATTTTTCCCACCCACTCTGGCATAAAAGTTTGAATGAGAAAAGCAAGAAAGATTATAATAAAAATTTGGGATGGTTTTCTCCTTACTAAAGACTGTTTTGTCACACACGATCTGTGTGAAGGGAGCAAAAAGCAAAAAAGGTAATAGTAACCATAATAATAATGATCTTAGATGACTTTCTCCTTACGTAAAGTAAAACAAGGACCCTTTGCTCCCACACACTCTCGAAGAGAAATGTGAAGGGAGATAAACAGTAATGATAAAAATAATCATAAAAATTCAGGAGGGTTTTCTTCATACCATTATTTGGAAAAATGCAGGAATCAAATGAAGACCACCTTCTCTCACCCAATTTAAAAGAAAAGTGAAAACCATAAATGGAGACTGTTTTCTCCCACCCACTATCAAAGAAAAGTGTGCAGGGAGAAAACCAATAATGATAGTAGTAATAATAATAATGACAATCTTTGATGGTTTTCTCCTTACCATTTGCTGGAAAAATGGGTGTTGGGGAAAACAATAACTGTTTTCAACTTTTCACCCTGCACTCTCAAATAAAAATGTGAAGGGAGAAAACCAACAATAATAGGAATAAATAATAATAAACCTTGATGGTTTTCTCCTTACCATTTTTTGAAAAAAGGTGGGTTGGTGTAAATGAAGACTGTTTTCTCCAAAGCACTCTCAAAGATAAGTGTGATGGGAGAAAATGATAGTAAAATTAATAATCATAATTCCAGATGGCTTTCTTCTAACCATCGTTGGAAAAACGTAGGAAAAATACAGAGACTTGTTTTCTCCCACCCACTCTCAAAGTGAACTGTGAAGGGAGAAAACCAATAATCATAATAATAATCTGGTGTGGTTTTCTCCTTACCTTTTGCTGGAAAAAATCGTATTGGGCAAAACAGTGACTTTTTCACCCTGCACTCTTAAATAAAAGTGTGAAGGGAGAAAACCATCAATGATAATAATGGTAATAATCCTTAATGGTTTTCTCCTTACCATTTTTCGAAAAAAGACGGCTGGTGAAAACAAAGACTGTTTTCTCACACACACTCTCAAAGAAAAGTGTGAAGGGAGAAAAATGATGATATTATTATTATAGTAATACTAATTCCAGATGGTTTTCTCCCAACCATCATTTGGAAAACTGCAGGAAAAATACAGAGACAGTTTCTTCCCACCCACTCTTGAAGAGAAGTGTGAAGGGAGAAAACCAATAATAATAATAGGTGGTGGTTTTCTCCTTACCTTTTGCTAGAAAAATTTGTGTTGGGGAAAACAAATGTTTTCACCCTGCACTCTCAAATAAAAGTGTGAAGGGAGAAAACCAACAGTAATAGTAATAATAGTAAACCTTGATGGTTTTCTCCTTACCATTTTTTGAAAAAAGGTGGGTTGGTGTAAATGAAGACTGTTTTCTCCAAAGCACTCTCAAAGATAAGTGTGATGGGAGAAAAATGGTAGTAAAATTAATAATCATAATTCCAGATGGCTTTCTTCTAACCATTGTTGGAAAAACGTAGGAAAAATACAGAGACTTGTTTTCTCCCACCCTCTCTCAAAGTGAACTGTGAAGGGAGAAAACCAACAATCATAATAATAACCCAGGAGGGTTTTCTCCATACCAAATCTGAGCTGGTGGTGTGATTAGCATCGTCATTAACACCCTTTGTTGAAAGTCATGTATTCCAGGGGGCCGTTCCACAAAGAGTTACGCACAATCTTAAGTTTGATTCACCATACTTAAGCCAACAGTAAATCATACTTAAGATCGTGCGTAACTCTTTGTGGAACAGGCTCCTTGTCATGTTTGCACCCTGGTACCAAGGTACCTGACCATCAATGTCAGGACCAGGCTCTAAAATTGCTCAAAGTTTCAATAAAGCAAATAGCACAACTGGCAAGAATCCCAACTTGCTAATTACTTTTTCCTCACAACATTGATCATCCATTTATATGCAGGTTCTTAAGATAAAATTGTGTAATATCATCTCTTCATCTGAAACATGCATGTCTATACCAATATAGACATCACATGGGCATTGTACTACAGTTTTATGTAGCTGTTAGCTCTTCCTTACAGTACAGTATACTTATAAGTCAACATTTGCCGACTTGAAAATATCATTTCATTGATATCTTCTCCCATGACACTGCCAGAATTGCATAGTGAGTTGTACAGTATTCATTTGATTCTAGGAGCTAATTTTCTCGTGAAGTATACAGTCAGCATGCACTTTTTTCTATTTCTACTGTTGCACCATCTTTCAATATGTGGAAATACCTTTGCTGCAATATCATATTCATTTTAAAGGGCAAAACAGTCACCCACTCAATACAAGATTGGTTGTACCACTTAATCACAGGCACACAGTGTTTGCAAGCCGTTCAATTTCAAAAATCAGAGGAACCCATTTGTGGTTTCAGTCATTTTTCACCAAGGTAACCCACTTTTGGGTTCTGTTACAAAATGCATGGGTGGTAACCATTTTTTGGGTTCTGTGATTTAATCATCAGGGGACCACCACGCGATGGTAAATAATTGTTCCCATGTAATCTGACGGCCTGTGTTTGCTGTCCTCGTGTGCAATGATTGTTATGGAGCTGTTGAATTCACTTACAGTAATTTGTTGTTTTAAAAGTAATGCAGATAAGAAATAACAATAATAAAAAAATAGCTGCATGGGATATTTGCTTTTACAAAGATGTGCTATGATGATTTCATATTGCCTTTGTGGCATTAGTACAGATTTGCATACACAAATAAAGTATATGACACATATTTTATCTCTGCATGTAAAGTTTATTACATCCATCTCAATTTCAATTATATTAACATGTTGAACAAAGTGTTTAGGTTGCATTGTAACCATGACTGCAATTAGTACACATATTTCCTTGTATTGTGTCATAAGTACTTATGAGAGATTATAATATGAGTTGTTACTATCAATCGGGTCTACCTGATGTTCCCAGGGTCAATGTTCCTAAGGTTCAATGTTCCCCGTTTTCGTATATCTCAATGAATTGGCGATGATTACAAGGTTTGTTACTCCTGGGGTTTGATGTTCCCAGAATTAGTGATGATGTTCCAAAGATTGGGGAACATTGAACCTCGGGAACAGCGAACCATGGGAATATTGACATAGCCCCCTATCAATCTATTGCATCTTATTTAATGTGTCAATCTTATCTCTTTAGTGTTTTCACACTAACAGCACTACATCAGCTTGTCATTATGGAATTTTTGTACTGTATTTTCACCAGTAAACTTGTGAAACCATCCATCCTACTTGCATACTTTGTTGTATTTCCATCTATTTATAGGCTACAGGGTTCCCACCAGTTTCTTTTTTGGTGTTAGAAACAGATTCAGTTTTTGTAGGTTGCAACTGAGAGTATAGAAATGAAAGTGACAGGCATGCATTACATGTGTTGCACTGACCTTAAAAAAGCCAGCATGTTTTAGTTGCACATGTTGGGAATTATTTATTCATTATCATTTTTACGACAGTTACAACATTCAAACTGGTTCGGGTGATAGAAAGCGAAATCAAATTTAAACGGGGCAGTGAGCCTGGTTAGAAAGAGCTGTTAAGAACCCCAGTATAGTAAACATGGACAGAAGTAGTCCCCCCAAAGAATATGCTGCCACCACCGTGACTGAAAATGTTTTGAAGCTCCTCCCCATTTGGACTGAGGAAACCCACTTGGTAAACTAAGCCTGCACTACACAGATCACAAAAGCCATTAAAGCAGACCATCGTGAGTCCTTGGCAGGGGCGCAAATCTCTGTTTGAGAGTGGGGGGGGCAAAATGCTTATGATGTGCCCATGAGTACTAAACTGTGCAGGCTTGGCGGGCTTCGCGAGCGCGAAGCCCCAAAGGACTCCTGGTGGGATCCAGGGGCAAAGCCCCTGTGGGGGTCCAGGGGGCGAAGCCCCCGGTAGCTCTCGTGTTCTGGCGTTTCCAAAGCTTCAGGAAAAACTGTTTTCGAATGAAAAAAAACGAAAAAAGGTGACCATATTTTTAGGTCTACTCAAATTTTTTGGGGGCCAAATTACGATTTGGCCCCCCCACTTTTTCACTTGAGGGGGCCAAGGCCCCCCTTCCCCCCCGGGGATTTGCGCCCATGGTCCTTCGAACCCAAATCAAAACATTTCAGTCTGCCTAATAACCTTCTCTTCATAACCTTCTCTTCAGTAGTGGTCAGCTTTAACTGTTGTAAAATCAGTGCTATATTACGAGAATCCAATGTGATGGTGTATGAATCATGTGCTTGTTTATACCAAATAGCTGTTGCCATGGGGCAGTGGTGTTAGCTACATGGGCGGGGGGGAGGGGGTAAGGGGCAATTACCCAGCTCGAAAAGTGATAATTTTGAAATTTACCATTTAAGATGACAGTCAACTACAGTACAGTGTGGCTTACCCCAACTCTTCTTCATAATATTTTGAATTCTTTCTAGTAAAAGCTTCATATTTGTGATTGTTTGTTTTAAAAAGGCAAAATTTTCTGCGCACCCACCATATTGCAATGTTCTCTACTGCAGAAAGTGGTTGCTCATAAATCAGCCCAGTTGGCCTCTATTTCCTTACATTTTTCTTCAGTATAGGATCTTATATGATTCATATTTTTTTCTCAATACATGTTATGTATTGAGATACAGTATTGACACACTAGCCAGTGGATAAAGGTTCTTAAGAGCAAGGTAATGTGACTTGATCAGTGGTCAATGTCATTGAGAATTTGAGAGCATGTTTTTGGCCGGGAGGCAGAAGACATGGCATTTTTCACATAAAAAAAAGTGATGGTTGCTAAGTAATTTTTGCAAATTTTGTGGTTTAACTCTTCAGTTGTCATGGAAACTTCAATTTTCCATGCACACAGCACTTTGATTGCTAGGCACAGATACCTAATGACTGAGAATGTTTACATTTTGTAGTTAAACTTTCAGATGTCAGAGGTTTGGTGTCACACCTCTGCTAAATCAAGCATGAAGTACATAACTGTAAGATAATCTTGCTTACAGTAGTCTGACCATAAACAAAGGCTCTGTAAGCAGATATTTCCCAAGAAGTTATTTTGGGAGGAATAAGCTCCTAGAGTTGGATACAACCAACAGTAAGGCTTGGTAGTCTTTGTTTTGTGTCTAAGTTGAATTGGCTCTACAAGCTTTCTTTACAATTTATGGAGTTACATTGTAGTGCACAAAATGTATCTAGGAGGCATGATCAAAGTGTCTGTAAGTTGTGATGAAAAAATAACCCCTCAAGAGTTGATTGAAGTGTATTTGAGGTCGATGATCTGTAACATATACTGTATTGAATGGGTGTTTTTCTACACACTTGTCATACAGTGTAACAATGCAAACACTCAAGATCAAGCTATCAGCAGAGAAATAGCTCTCACTCCTTCAGAAGTTGTGAAATACCAAAATATTTGAATGAGACTGTGAAAATAGCATTAGGGTGAGTGAATTGGGAGAAAATAGTGCAGAATGCAGGAGGAAAACAGCTTTCATTGGACTATTGGATTTATTAGAAGATATCACTGATCTGCATATCTGGTTAATTATTTCTGCTTTACTAAGTTTCAATATGAAGCACAATATTGTGTACCTCACATAGTGTTACAATTTTATTGTAAAAACTGTTCTCTATGAATGTTACCATTTTTGAGCATGAAATGCATCAGGATATTAGCAATATATGGATAATCTTTTAAAATGCAAAGTGTCAAAAGGATATGAGGACTGCATTTACAGTACATCAAATATCATCGGCAACAATATGGAAACAGCATTGAGATTCTGCAGCATCACTGCTCGTTTTTTAAAAGAGACCAAATTCAAAAGCTTTAAGAATGTAGCCAGGAAGCCTCAATCTGCATTCCTTCGATCAGTGGCGTAGGAAGATATAGAATATATTAAAGTGGGGGGGGGGTAGGGCAGAAAAATTTTAGACCATACCATGTACCTCGATCACCCAACCCCATTGACTACATTTTCAATGCTAATTTTTCTGCTATTTTACGAGCAAAAACAATTTTTTTTAAACAAAGTAAAGAAATCTGGTTCATTTTTTAAGGAGGGACACTACTTACAGTACTGTGTTAGGAATATAATTTGTGGGGTGCACCAAAAATTGGGGTCCTTCCATACATTTGTAAATATGGAGCTTGCATTGCACAAAATAGTGTAGATTCAGGGTTTCCTGTAAGGGAATTTGAATATTTGGGGGATGGGGGATGTCGAAGAATCTGTGTTTCCTTTTAGCATATATCTGAGATAGCATGTTGACTGAAGATCATTGTTGTTACATGATAATGTTATCTAGGAGTGCTGATTGAGGCTTCTCAGTGACATTCAAAAAGCTCCCAAAACTTTGTTGCCATTTTAAGACAAAACATTTAAAAATTAAAAGCCCATATTGAAGAAAGTTTTCAGGGAACAGCACTGTAGTAGCTCAAAAAAGTTTACCATTGACTGCTTTTGAGCAACCAAATACTGCATAAAATGGTTGCAATCATTTAGGGTGCACGATGCACCCAGAAAATTTGTCTTTTACAATTACAAATATGGAGCTTATATTAGGAAGAATTCCAGACTTTTGTGATGAAAATTTTGGAAAACTGCATATTTGACTCATGGTGTCTCAAATGGCAAATTTCCAAATTTTTCACTTTTTGAGCCAGGGGGCAATCGCCCCTGTCTCCTGAACGTAGGAATTTGAAGTTGCTTGAAAGAAGATCTTCAGTTGGAGCAGAGCGTACAGAAAATTTTCACAAATGCCCTCAGACAACTGGAAATGGCGTAGAACCATCATGAGCAAAGGAATTCCAAAAATTTTACATGTCAAAGAGGCAAGATAGCATTTCTAATCAATTCAAGGTCAAACTACTGTAATACTGTAGGATGAAAAAGTAAAGAAAAACAAAACATTGGCCAACAATGCAAATCCATGACATCACAGTTGATTGCTTTTAGATCACTCTTTATGGCAAGGGTGTCAACTTCAGTTTCTAAAGTAATATCATTAATATAACACTCACCAGAATGCATGCATAGAATATGTTCCTCTTTCACAAAATAAATTTGGTTCTGGACTATTCTTTTTAAAAGGGGGAAAGCATCACAAACATACCAAAATCAACATATACACACTGTCATAAATGCCTTGGTTTCTCTTATCATTGATCCAAAAAGCAAAAATTTTCTAAACCCAATAGAACATATACCCCAGTTTACACATGATCACAACACAATCACACCCTGCAATATTTCTATTTTTAAACATAGCTTCCTTCAAATTGGGCATTGGAAGGCACCATTTTACATCTCAGCCCTCTTTGAAAAGCAGAAATTTTTTAATGGGGTGGGGCGCATCTGCAATCGCCCAATTTAGAAATGTCGATTTTACACTCTGCCCACTCCTCAATGCCTGTGATGTGCGAAAAGTGGACTGTAAATTTTCATTTACTTGTTAATCCTTTTTTCACAAAGGGAACAAAAAAATAAAAAAGCCCACACTGCATCATAGGAGAAAAGCCCAATTAGACATTCAAATACACACATATTTCATCGCAGAGGAGGCATTTATGGACAAGAGCTATACTGTATCTCTGAATGCTGTTTATGTAAGGAAGTATACTTCTTTTCTTCAAGCTGCCATTCAAGAATCAAAATCTTCACCAGCTTCTTCTTCTTCTTGGTTGCAGAACACCCAGTGAATCTAGTTCCCTTCACTCCTTTGCCTGAATTTATGACCCCAATTATATCCTTAGAGCTTCAGATAAACTCATAATCATTTTGACTGCCATACATTAAAAGCTTCCCCATCACAGATGTATTAAAGTCACTGGTTTTGGTTTCCAATTTAGCCTAAGTTCCAAAGCTGAAAGTCCCCCTTTAAAAGTAAACTGAGCATTGCTCTGCTATGCTGAGCTCACAAATTTGTCCCAAACAAAGAGCTATAAAATTCAATCTTACCAGGCCAGAGTGAGACATTTTAGTCCCTGTGTCATATTCTCTTGGAGTACTGAAATGAAAATATGCTCACCAAAGAATTCTCCCTAAAATTCACCTGTCTTTCCCTCCTGAAAATAGCCCAAATTGCCAGAAGTTACAGGAATTACATACTTAGTCTATTTGCTTCTTCTCTCTCTGAGTTCTAGATCTTGAATGAACCCTCCTAAATTTTCTTTCCTCCACCATACTCTTAGACACAGAGAAACAAACTATTCATTCATTGGTTAGAGTGATATAAAACTTTTCTGATTGGCTGGGACAAAGACCGCACTCATTTAGTGAACTAGGGTACTGAACTCGACTTCAACTGCATCTGCAGAATATTATCAAACAGTTTCTTAGAATTTCTCCCCAATTAGAGCAAGCCCCATCTGCATCAGCACAATGTTATTAAACAGTTCCTTAGAACTTCTCCCCAATTAAGGCAAGTTTTGCTTCTCATCCTGTCCCATCACCTTGGTTTACAAATACCCCCACTTCCTACCCTTTGATCTAAGTCAACAACAGAATTAATTTGGAAGTGATTCACCCTTTTTGTTATAAAACTTTTGGAAACACAGGATCTCTACTTACAGATTCTCACAACATTTAACAGTTGTTTTGACTTACCCTTCCTGTGAATCAGCCAACTTCTCATTTCACTTAGAGTTGCAAAGACCTTTTAGAATTTCCATAACAATACACAGAGGAGGTTTGTAATTTAACCAAGCCTTCACCTGCTTGTATAGCAGATATGATTGAACTAAACCATGCTTCTACTATTATATTAGGGGTGTACCAGATATCCAGTCTAGCCGGACCATCCAGCTCGATAGTAAAAAAACTATCCTGTTCTGGACAGGCTTTCTAACCGGAAATGAAAAAAGAGCATTAGAGTTTACATGATACATAAATGTTCCATTTCAAATAATGTCATCATGTAGGCTACCATTATTGTATCACTCAAATGTGATAATGGTACCGTATATATGTTCAAAAACTGAGTTTGTTATCACAGATTAACTTTGACCTCCACTTACAAAAATAGGGACTATATACTCACCATAATGAAGGGAAGGGAGTGCATTACTCTCACAAAAAGTTGTTTTCACTGTGACTAGATCTCTACAGTAGGTCTTATCAGAGACCATCTCTTCATTTAGGGGCTTCCCACAGATTTTAAACCTACCAACTCTGGTTAATCTCTAAAAATACAAAATTCTCAGTGATTCTCATGCCTGTGGGTCTCATGGTTGGAAAAATCAGCATATTGGGCAGTTCATTGCAAGGGAATGCAAAACTTAAATTTGGACAGAAATTCTGCTTGTTCTGTACAGAACATTATGTAAAAACTCTTTCCAGCCCTGGGAATCCTTGGGAAGTTAGCTTGCAAATAAAGCAAATTCTATGTGAAAGATACTGTATAATTTGGATTGGATCCCACTAAATGTATGAAACAACAAAGTTTAAACTTTGTTGACCTTTCCCTCCAAAATATTAAGTATATGTGGAAGCTTTTTTAATTGCTTGGGAATGGAATACAGTCCTTGCTAGGGTTGGGTGGTACACCGGTACTAATGTTAATACCAGTACTAGAGGTACAGGTAATAAAAATACCAAAGATGTTTGGTGTGTTAATTACTAGTACCTGTTTTTGAAAAAATACCAGTACTTGAAAACAAATTACAGGTACTCATTATACTCACAGACAAAAATAACTTGGGATGTGTGGATGATTAAAATAATTAAACAAACATTTAGCGCAGAGGTTCTTGCACGGTAATGAACCCAATCAAACACCCAGATGCATTAATGTGTAGGATAACATGCAGGCCATGCATGGCTTAGGTTCCTTCACACCACTTCACTACCAGAGAGTTGAGGAGCAGTACTGCCTCAATACTGGTTCTGTGTGTTTTACAATACCGGTACCAAAATTTGTAAAGTACCACCCACCCCTAGTCCCCCCAGGGACTGGTACAGACAGTGAAATAACTACTGTGCTTAAATTTGCTTCATTTAAAGAATAGTTCAGACAAAAATGAATTGCTAAAATGTAATAAAATAGAATATCAGTTAACACCATTGAAACATTTATTATTGTTTTCAAGTTATCCATTCTATTTTACAAATAGCTGTCAGAGGTTAGCTCTTTATTGAAAGATTTAGGCAGTACTCATTGCCAAGTTTGAAGGATCCAAACTTTAACACTTGAATTTTTACTTGTTTTTGACTGAGCTGTCACTACAGCACCTAAGACATATTCAAATTACTAAATTGCTAAACCGTGCAATGCAAAATGGGTGGGGCCACTGACCCCACGTGCCTATGTAAGTAATCCACGTAAAGTCAGATAGTCTGGCCTAAGCAACAGGTGCACACCCCTCACCCCATATTGTGAGTAATTGTACAAATATGACAGAAATGGTTCCAAAATTGACACCATTTTGCATCTCAGCCCAGGCTCTAAAAAGCAACAAGAACGTAAAAATGCATTGAGGTTTTGATAATACATACAGCACGTTCTCTGATAACCCCAGGTGAAGTTTGACCTCTACCAAAATTAATAGGGTTCACCCCCCCATCATAATTCATCAACAAACCAAGTTTAAAAACCGGAATGAAAAAATGCATTGAGGTTTCGGTGATACATGCATGTTCTTTTCAATAAAATGCTACATTTCTTGTAACATGATCCAAAGTGACCTTTGACTCCATCAGCAAGTAACCATTGACTTCCACCAAAAACAACAGGTACAGTACTTTCAACTCACCATAACACATCCAAATACTAATTATGAAATCCCCATGCAAGTTTCCAACCTTGAAATATCCCTTTGACAAGGTTTTCAAAATTTGACCATTGCTGACCCCATATGACCGTCACACTCCACCAAAGACTGCAGATATCATCTTCCTACCATAACACATCCACATACTAACTCTCAACTCTCTCCCAGTTTTCTACCTTGAAATACGAAGTAAAATTTGGTTTTCAAAGTTTGACCTTGGATAATCCCATGTGAACTCTGACCTCTACCAAAATAAAAAGGATCCACCCTCATATCACATTTCATCAACAAATCAAGTTTGAAAACAATCCAAGCTTCCTATCTTGGGATATCATTTAACAAGGTTTCCTGAGTTTGACCCCCATGTGACCCCAGATGACCTTTGACCTCTACTAAAATCAACAGGATTTTTCCTTACATCATAATGCATCAACAATGAACATATCAAGTTTGAAATTAATCCAAGTTTGCTATCTCGAGATATCGTGTAAACAAGGATTTGGGGGTTTGACACCAAATGACCTTTGACCTCCACCAGAATACATAGGGTTCTTCCTCATCTCAAAAGGAATCAACATATCAATTTTGAAATGAATCCAAGTTTCCCACCATGAGATATTGTGTAAACACTGATTTCGGGGTTTGACCCCAGATGACCTTTGACCTCCACCAAAATCAAGAAGGTTCTTCCTCCCACTTTGGGGTATCTGTGTTCCAAGTTTGAGAATTGTCATATCTTCCCTTTTCAAGATATCATGTAAACAAGCAAATTGTCACAAACACACACATATGCACACCATCATAAATGCATAGGTTTCTCTTTTTATCGAAGCCAACAATCCAAGTATCCTAAAATCAGATATCATGCAAACAAGGTAATTTGACCCCCTGTGACCCAAGATGAACTTTGACCTCTACCAGAATTGATGGGGTCCTTCTTCCCATCATAATTAACCTATCAAGTTTGAAATCAATCCAAACTTCCTACCTGGAGATATCATGTAAACAAGGTTTTCAGGATTTCACCCCCTGTGACCCCAAATGAACTTTTACCCCAACCAAAAATGGTACGATTTTTCCATACATCATACAGCAACAATATGTCAAGTTTAAAATTAATCCAAGTTTCCTATCTTGAGATATCCTGTAAACAAGGTTTTCGGGGTTTGACCCCTTGTGACTCCAAATGACCCTTGACCCTTGACAAAATCAACAGGTTCTTCTTTAGATCATAATGCATCAACACATCAAGTTTTAAAGTGTACCTCAAGTCAAAAAATTCAAAAAAATGTATCTAAGAGCATGAAGAATGAATTATAATAGTCCAACTCCCATCTTCATAGGACATTCCTGAGCTGAGATATAAAAAATTTAAGTTTATTCACTAAGACAAATTGGTCCATTGCACAATAATTTGCAACTTTCTTGTTGCACAACTCACATAAACTGCTTTGTTTTCCATTAAGCAGGGAGACAGGCTTAATTAAGTACACCACCCCATGAGAGTAAAAGTACTATCGCTGCCTGGTACAAGGTGGAAATAACTTTCAGAAAAACAAAGAAATACAAAGATTGCAATTTGAGTAGGACAGCAAAAACATCACACATTATTGTGCAATACACCATTTTAATTGAGTGAATTAACTTCACCATTTTGTCTCAGCTCAGAAATGTCCTATGAAGATGGGAGTTGGACTGTTAGAAACCATTTTTCATGCTCTTTAATTGTTTAAATTTTTTTCCTTGAGGTACACTTTAAATCAATCCCAGCTTCCTACGTTGAGATATCATGTAAATGAGGTTTTTGGAGATTGACCCCCTCTGACCCTTAATGACTTTTGAACTCTATCAAAATTAATAGGTTTATTCCTCACACCATACTGCATCACTGTATCAAGTTTGAAATTAATCCAAGCATTCTATCTTGAGATATCATGTAGACAAAGTGTCCGGGGTATGATCCCCATGAACCCAAATGACCTTTGACCTCTGCCAAAATTGATGTTTTCCTTCCCATCATATTGCATCAACCTATCAAGTTTGAAATAGATCTACGCTTCTTACCCGGAGATATTTCGTAAACAAGTTTTCGGGGTCCCCCCCCCCCCCCTGTGACCTCAAATGACTTTTGAACTTGACCAAAACCCATGCGATTCTTCCTCTTGATATGGAGCATCTATGTACCAAGTTTCCAACCTTCCAGGCATTTCTACCTTCCGATACTGTGTTAATGAGTTGTAAGTGTTTCGAGTGCTTTGACATTTCTACCTTCAGATACTCTGTTTATGAGTAAAATGTACATGGGGTTTCAGGTACTTTGACATTTGTGACCCCAAATGACCTCTAAACTGGACAAAAACTGATATTGTCCTTTGTCTTGATATGGGACATCTATGTTCCAAGTTTGAATATTTTCATGCATTCCTACCTTGACATATGGTATCAATGAGTTAATTGTAAAGCGTTTCGAGTCCTTTGTGACCCAGTTAATTTGTATTAAACTGCCAAATAAGAGAATGGTAGAATTTTTATGATCATCAAGTTGACAAAGCAATCTGTTTCCACCATCATTTGTGTGGTTAAAACCTCCAACATCACATAACAAGGAAAATTCACAACACACTACATAATTATGTGCATCAAGACTGTAAAAAACAAACCAGAAAGCCTAAAGGCTCAGTTGTTCCTTGCTGAGAGGAAAATTTTGGACATTCTTGCAACTATACCTCTGCAGAAACCTCTTCTTAACCATACTGTATTGCATCTTCATATCGAATTTATTTTAAAATGTATCCATTGCAACCTGAAGGTATTTTGTTGACAATAATTTTTGACCAACAGTGACATAACCTTTCACCTTTTATGACTTGACATAACCTCTGATCTTCACAATAAAAAGAAACATGTCATGATTTTCAGTTTAGCCTCTTTGGACCTCAAAAATAATGACTTTTTGATTTTACCAATAACAATATCATCTTCCTCCTTAACATAGCAAGACAATTTATAAACATACCAAATGTGAAAAAAAGGTATCTTTCATTGCTGTCATTCACAGACCCGTACAAGATTGTCGGTTTTACCTCTGTTGAATACAGTTGTGTTCTTCCTTTCAATATGAATTAACTAAACACTAAATAGAACAAGTGTCAGTCATTTGTATCAACAATAAAGCGCAAAAGAAGAGTTAATACATATGATTCCAATTAACAGCAGTGCCTGTGTTCATTCATGCTATTTCTCTGACTGTCATACAGCAGTCTTCATCTTTCTTGATTTATGTATGAATACCTTGATGGTATGAAAGTTGGTCAACTACTGTATGTGCCCATTGCTTCCAGATGTTACAGAGATGTCCTGATGAATGGGTAAGGTTGCAGGAAAATGAACCTGGTGGTCCTGATGAACCTGCATAGAACGAATCAGAATGGTGTCACCGTGGCAACTGAGTGGTGATGTGCACTACAGTTGAGGATGTTTGTTGTTGCTTGCATGTAGGGCCAAGGGAATCTTACATTGGATCCTGAGTCTCTAAACCTGGGCCATTGCCTAGAGGTGATGGCTGTTACTGTATAGTGACAGACCGAACAATAACAATAATGTACATGCGAGCTAAAGGTCCTACATGTTTTGGAAATAAGGAAATCCTGGCACTGTAGAAAGAATTATTACACACTCGCTCCTTGGGCTGCCTGGGCAATATAAATCCACAATCATACTCCAGACAGTCATTTCACTGTATTCATTCAATTTAATTTAGCGGCCAGCAGTCGACTTATTCTTGGTACGGTATCACTTGGTACCTCTGATACTTTTACAGGTGTCATTCTGATACATTCTGGTACATGATCATAATCCTTTGGTTGGTTTCCAAATTTTTGCAAAAAAAGACCTATCCAGAAGAGAAGAAAAAAACATTATTGTTAAAGAAATCACTCTCCCAATACAATATGATACCATCTCCATGTGCATACCTATGCATAGGCCTAGGTATGCACTTGCATTTGGGTAATTCCAAAGGGTTGGGTCAAAACCAATATCCGTGTATAACCTGCAAGAAATACTTGCTAAATCTTATGTGAATACACTGTACATGATTGATTTAAGTTTGGTCTGGTATGAAATGCACCAAACGTTTGTTTTTTATATTTAATACAACTGACATAACCCCATAAATTTTTGTGTTTTTCCCTATTTTTTGGTGGTGTCACATGAAAAATTGTTGAAAAAATTGTGACATAAAATGTTCCAGAAATTAGGCCCTTCCCATTCCATTTACAGATGTAATTTTACCTTGACTAATCCAGGCATTTGCAAAACACAGGTGATACAACAACTTGTTATTACCAGACAATTACAATGGAACCAACTTTTTTCTCAGTGTTTGAATAAAATTGATCATACCTACACAACTCACGGTGTCATTTTGTTGCATAAGTATTTTTGCTTCACATGATTTGCCACTGAAATTCTCTTACTACCACACCCACTCCAACAGCAAAAGGACTTGACAAGTTACATTACCATGGTAAATAAAGAATCTAGGCTATAGAATCAAAGTATATAAATGCCTATACAGATGAAATTATGTATGGTGTCAACTGTTGCGTAGGTACAGTATTTAAAACCTTAGATTAGGGTGCACTTCCTTCCTGCTTCAAACAAAAAATACTAATGTGAAAGTCAATTCACTCAATTGCAACAGTCATCCATGCAGATTTAAAAATACTGTAATTGGAAGCACACAGATCGTGAAAGTTGCGAGTATTTTCATGGTGTCAAAAAGTTGCATAGGTAGACTTGTTGCATACATACTATGTAGTTGTCTTCCCACAAAAATTGATTTGGTAGACCATTTATCTTTTTTTTCATGGAACACATAAAACATGTGCTACAGAATCTGTTAATATTGGTGACATGTTGCCAAGTTAGATTATGGTTACTGTAGGTCAACCTGTTTATACTGGAGGTCTGTAACACCCGGTGTCTTCGTTGCACAGGCAACATTACCACAGTGAAACATTGGAGAAAAAATGAAAACAATATTGTGTAATGTGTATTAGCTGTATGAAGAAATTCTTCAAGGGTTCTTCCTTTTAAAATGTTTCTTTAAGAAAAAAAAAAAATGATTGGCATCAAATCTACCATATTAAAAATTTGACATGAATGTCACACTTAGTTTGATGCCTCAACCTCATGGAATGACCCATTTATATATTCCCTAAACCCTAACATTATTCCTATCCCCTACTACGGTGCAAGTTTACGTACCTAATCCTACACCTCATTTCTAAAGCGGATGTAACCCTACAACCCTACAACTGGGTACGGAAACCCTATTAAGCTAGCCTAGGCCTGATGTTAGAGCCAATATTTCTTTGCAGTAACCCAGGCATTTTGTTTTGCTTGTTAGAAATTC
Organism: Holothuria scabra; assembly: GCA_037179385.1. NCBI lineage: Eukaryota > Metazoa > Echinodermata > Holothuroidea > Aspidochirotida > Holothuriidae > Holothuria > Holothuria scabra. Next base: position 41,941,322 of record CM074191.1, read on the forward strand.
CAACACCTAGGGTCCCTTAGGCCTTGCCCTTGATGTATTTCCTTGCCTAAGAAGAAGGAGTTAGGCCTAGACATAAGTAAGATAAGAATATAGCCTAGAGCCTTGACTAGATGCCTGGACTAGGCTAGACCTAAATGAGTAGGCCTATGAACTATGAATGATGGGACAATGTAAGAACTTAGCATTACTTATTTCAAATACCCGGCCCTAATTATGGCTGATGATTAACAGTTGGTGGAGTTCTCCCGCTCATATCAGCCCAGCCTATGTGAACTAATATAATCTCACACTGGGCCTAACAGTAATATTGTAGGGCCTGGGTTAGCCTGGGCCTAGGCTATTCATACTGTTACTAAATACTTGCGTTACACGTAGGCCAGGCCCCTAGGCTAGGCCTAGGCCTAGCTGGCCGTTAGGCTACTGTATCCTTCATAATATTATTAAGGCCTAACGTTAACCTAACTGTCTCTTTCTCAAACAGCTTCAAGTACTTTTATTTTATTCTTTCCAATCTGACGAAACCTGACTGAAGTTTCAACACATGGCTGAATAATACTTACGTATCGTCACTTCCCTTGAAAAGGTATCCTTTTAGTTTTAAGCCGGACTACGTGCAGTAGTAATAAAGTCAGAATGATAGTACTAGTAACTTAGTATGCTGCCATGACGAGTTAAGTTCTCTGTTCCATTTGGAATTCCCACGTGTCGGTGTAAACTAAAGTGAAACAGCGCCATCTATTACATTCTCCTTTTCATGCAATGTTCGGCCACGACCATTTAATTGCTAGGGGTGGCATAATTTTCAATGTGCAAACATGCTTTTTTAAAGTACCCCCTCCCTTTTCCTTCGATTTATCCCTTCACGTTTCTGGTTAGAGTGGTTGGGACAAATCACTTACTCCAGTGTGTCCTTTCACGTGTTTCCTTGAATGGAATGGACAAAACGGCCTTTTGGAATCATCGTGCTTTCTCCACACCACCGCCGCTCTCGGCTTCCGTAGGGTTACCAATAAGTTCTCGAGGCGTATTGATTCGAGCCAAAGCTTTAGTAAATTCATCCATTCCGACAGGTGTGGCGCTCTTCCTTTTTCGCATCATATCATTCACCAAGTCTACAATGTGGGACCCTTTGATAGTACTATCATCCACAACCAACTCTCCTCTGTCATTCCAATATAGACCGCTGTCGCTGGCGGCTATTTTTCCGAGCAATTGCGTTGCCTTATTCTTGTAAGCACGGGGAACGCTCTCTATGACGTCACGTTCGATGGTTCGTGTTTGCGACGAGTCTTTGGGTTGTGTGTCGGATTTTGTGCTCGGTATTACTTTAATTTGAGGCAACTCATTCGCTTTCGCATGATACACGGTGTAGCGTTGCAAAACCTCCGAATAGCGTTTCATTTTAGTGGCGTCGTCGAGGCGCGGGTCACTCAGTACAGAGGATAACTGGTCTTCCAGTTCTTGGACTTTGGTCTTTTCCAACGGTTGGGATCGACCGAGTTTTGCGCGGTCTAAGACTTCCGGAGACACTAAGACGAGCTTTTTGGTGTGTTCCATCATCACCGACTTTTGAATAGAACGCTACCGAGGACGCCGATCAGTGGGGGTAACAGGGCCGCCAAGAGGGAACCCCCTCTCTGTAGTAATAATTTTCTTTTAGAGGGGACGGAAACGCGTTTGTTGGCCAAGGTTCTTAATGAATTGCGGTGCTTGCGTAATTTTTGTTTCTGCAGTCTATTGAGCGGTACGTTGCCTTTTAAAGTGTTTACAGCGCCCTCACAGAGACAATAAATCAAGTCTTTGGAAGCTCCGCTAATTATACCCTTCCTTTGTTTGGGAGAACCTTTGGCTAGTACTTGTAAATACGGGCCGTGTTTACGCCAACGCTGCATGGTGGTAGACTGATCATAAAACCAATTTACCTCTCCTTTTATTCACTTTTGGATGTAGGCGTATTGCACTTCACCGGGAAATATCTGAGTTCTCAAACGAAACTCTTCGGGAATATTGCTTTTTAAATCAATGAAAAGATAACCGTATGGTCTACGCGTGGCGTCTTTATATGCCTCTTGTAAATGCTTGGGATTTTCTGGGAAAATTTGACGCGCTAGATATGAAATTTGAGAAGCATCTCTGGGATTTTTGAATAACACCAAATAATGAGAATTTAGACTGATGGTTCGACTTTCACGGCCTCGGTGGAACAGATTTTGACTAACTAATATGACAGACAAGTTTTTGTGATGGGAACCTTTTGTGAAGAGATTACTAATTCTGTGATCATTGGCCGTTTCACTCATCAAATCGTCGAGTATGATAAGGTTTCTTTTAGATTTGTCCAAGTAATCGTCGAATGATGGAGGAACGCCCTCTATAAAGGTCACAGTATCACCTAACGTGTCCGTGAGTTGGTCATACAAAGGCTGATACTCCCCATAAAACCACAGGATAACTTGGGGTGGGTCCTTGATTAATTCCTCCGCATGGGATAATAACTGTTTCAAAAAGACTGTTTTTCCACACTGAGTAGGTCCCGCTATAACGCAAGTAAAGGGATGTTGCAACCTCGGATCCATCCTACAGACTGAGACTAATGTGTATGGGGTAACACGTTTATAAACTCTTTAAAACAAAGACACACAATAACGACCATCAAACACGACAATGAATCTGTTACACGTTTATTATAGTACAATACCGCCACCATTCCCGCCACCTAGTAAAAATGACGGTACTCGTTTGTTTTATTTTCGGTACCAGTACTTATTAAATATGAAAAAAAAAAAAAAGATCATATAGCAAAGAGTTATACATCTAAGGGACGAGTAGATACTCCATCCTCGTTTACTTTACGCTTAATATATACATACGACAAAGCCGTTTTTTCTTGAATGTAAGTCTGCATTTGATTTTGCCACAACCTAAAACCCATGTTTTGAGGCTCCACCGAGGAGCCAGTCCTAAGCACTTTCAAATAATTATCTTTGGTTAATTGTGTGGAGCGATTATTGACACCTTTGCAACTCACTTTTTCTTTTTCTGACCCAAAGCAGTAGTAGCATTTACTATTGAGAGCTACAATGCCGTTACCCTCCCATTCCAACTTAAATAAACCCGGAGTGCGTTTATCATGCTGTTTGTGTTCGTCGGTGTCTGTGCGGGGAAACCACAAGTGTTTTTCTGACTCAAAGGCAATGCGCATGTCTGGTTTGATGATGTCGTCCAAAGAGTCTCCAGAGATGGCCAAATAAGCCGAGTCCGTGTCCATTTCGCAATACTCAAAGTCCTCGGGGTGAACAAACTTGACCATAAAATCGTAATAAAACTCTAACATTCTGAGTTTAGCATATTGGTAAACAAAAAACCCAATCTGTAGGGGGAGATCCAAATCAATCACCCGTTTGTGCAAATCTACTTCGTACATATCCGAACCTAAAGGTGTCAGGTTCTTAAAGAAGGGATCATTCACGAGTTGAAATACTTTATCATTTGTACAGACTTGAACATTAAGATGGCGCTCTTTGTTGGTGACCGTTTTTCCATAGGCCGAATTACCGATCAATTTCATCGTATCGGCAATAATACTTTTTGAAGGGTCCTTGTCCCCCTCCCGACGGGCGTCAGTGACCTTCTCGCCAAATTGTTTGAATACTGCCTTAGGGAGAAATTGTACAATTTGATAAATTTTAGTTACTACCAACCCGTGTTTAAGATACCATCGCAGTAGGGGAGTAGCGAGTAAAATCTTGGTCCCGTGCATGCTGCCTATTAACGTGCGCCGGGGCTGGGGTAATGCATTGTGTCTGCGAGCGTACTGGGCCATATGGTCCCCTATGTCTTCTACCCCCACCTCTATATTTTTAAAGACTGGAGGCATTTCGGCAAAGTGAGATGTTAAGGGGTCGGGAACGGTAATGTCGCACTCTACTACGCCGAATATGTTTCCAGATTGGATGTGATGTAGGACTTCTTGCTCCGTCATCTTAAATTTTTCTTGACATGGGTAAGGGAATAAATCTTTTAATAATTGTCTAATCTCGGGTGAGTTCCGTCGTTCGCGTCGCCATTCACATTCCCACATTTCTACACACTCATACCCCAGCGACTTGAGATATTCAGTAATAGCTTGGGTTTCTTCGAACAATTCGCTCAAAGGTTTATTCTTCTTTTCGTTGTGTGTTTTTCCCTCGTTAAGCTTACAGGGATGACCGTGCCAATAACAACCCTGGAACTGAAATACGATGGGTTTACCTCCCTCACCTCCATTCGCGCTAAAGCCATCGACCGGTAATTGTCGACCACCTACCCTAACCTCTTTCCCATTGAGCGCGTGCTTAATCGTAATGCCCCGTTTCTTGGCTTCCCATTCCAACCACCCCACAGCAGTCTTTTGTAGGTTGTGAGTAAACTCCCTTTGAAAGCCCGTGGCCTCTTTGCGCCTTAAGGCAATACCGGTGGGCATATCTTGCATGACGGCCCATAGATAAAGAGCGTTGGCGTCGAAACCTAGAATTTTTTGGCACATTTTACCATTTCGTATTTTGGTTTGATCTCGCTCCTGATACCGATGAAAAATAATGGAAGGTCCCCCACGATATTATCTTTGAATAAATAATACAAGTCTTTATCACGCTTGGGAAAAAGACAAAACACATCTTTTTGATGTCTTTAAACAGATACCTAAGCGTTAAACCAGGCACCGATATACCTTGTTTGAACATGTCAATTTCCTTAGCACGGTAAAAATCAAACATTTTGTCTAATGCTTCTAGAAAAGGCACTACGTCTTTGTTATTGTACCACACTAAGAAATCTTTGAACGTTTGCATGTTTTGTTCTTTCCACACTTTTTCACAGTATTGGTATTCCTCATCGGTCAAGTCGGAGCCTTTGAGTTTGTTGTGAAAACACTCTTTAGAAGGGAGGGAGGTTTCCTCTAATTTTGACAAGCTATCCATCCAGTCGTAGGGGAAAAAGCCTTTCTGCTCTGTGCATTTGTACGCTTTCAAAAATTGACTGTAACTACACCCTGGAGCGAGATAGTTTTTGATGTCTACGAATTTTAACCATTTGGTGGATATGCATAAGTAGTCGCTACAGCGTTTGATGACTTGACTGATGGCAGGATGACTGTCATCTTCGTCTTTCAATTTTTCCAAACTCCTATACAGAAGTCCCTTCATAACATTAATGTCATATTTACCAGAGTTGAAACCAACAACGGGAATTTGCCTACAGTAATTTAAAAGTGAACCTAATAGGGGTTTCAAAACTCTCTTTACATATTTCTTGTCTTCACAGTCATTGTTATCACCCGATTCGGACCCCTCTGAGTCGTCGTCCATGGCTCCGTAGTCTTTCATTAAGTCCTTTATACTCTGGAGAGCGTTCGAAACGGGCCCGCCCCCTGTCATGTGTTCAAAAGCAGCTTGACTGATTTCGGTCATATAGGTCACAAAGTTATCGACCAGTTGGGGGTCGTCACCTTCAGAAATAAAGCATTGAGGATGTTTGTACCCCGGTACATTCGAACACACACTAATACTGAGTAACTTGTGTTGACCAATATAATTTAATTTGGTACTTTTAGAGGGAATGACATCCTCTTTATCGAGGTACGTCTCGATATCATAAGTGATTCTATAAGGATAGAAGCGATCTCTAAGACTGACTGCAATACCTAAAGCTTCTAACCTATCGAATACGGAAGATGATAATTGAAACACGCCTCCAGGAAATTGGTGTTTGTATTAACGACCACTCTTTCAACGTCCAAGTGTCGACGGCAAGGGGACACGGTGGTGGTTTTAAACTGTAGAGGCGAATGAAATTAGCTATTTAAGATATGACTGTATGGTGGTGGTTGTAATAATCGATAATGGTGATGGAATTACGTTATATTATTAAAATATAAGCTTGAAAGAATTGCACGATATTATAAATAAAAGAAAGACAAAAAAAAAATATTCAAACAAGTCTTTGTGTCATTTCTCACTCGTGTTTTTACTCACTTGCTCCCTCGCGCGGTCGTGTCCAGACACGTTTTGTGCATTATCAAATGGCGCCCTCCATCGGCTCCTTTTTCGGCTCCTTTTTGGGGCCTATCGGCCCCATGGGGGGGGGGGGGTAAACGGTCAGTCTCTACACTACTATGCAGGCAATGAATTACTTCAGAACCCAAGGCCCTACCCCCATCCCCCTACACACACACACACACACACACACACACACACACACACGCACGCATACACACAGTCCACATAGTTTTTTTTTTTTTTTGAACACTTTTCCACTTCTAAAACAAAATTTACTGCATGTTTCAAACAACTGGCACTTGATACTAAATGTCTCAATAATATTAGTAGTCCGGGCTACAAAGGTAGCCAGGGCTTCTGATTGATCGAAACCGAATCGGAATCAAAATTTTTCTGTGCGTTCCAGGCAGGTTCAGCGCCAACATTTTTTGATAGGGGTCTAAGCGTAAGTATTTGCTCCCCTACCAAAATATGGCCAAGAGATTGCATTATGACAATCTTGCAATATGTTAGATATGTTATTTTTGTAAATATGATGTAGTGTAGTAAAATATCTATAGGCTGCAACAATGTGGTCATGTAGAGTATTTTAGCTATAACGGGCTTTTGAAGCTGGCGGTCAAAGAATCGTCTTTACACCCCAAAACTTTTCAGTTGGGCATCGGTGCACCCACTAAATTAGCTCAGACGTTTCGAGGACCCTGCACTCTTGTCAAGTTCAAGCGTTTTCGGGATAAGATGAAAGATTGGGTTATCATAATATCACAAAATTATCACACCATAATCGTTCAGATTTGAATTAGAAGAAATTGAATTTTTTATAAGGTGCACCTACTCGTAGTTTTTTCAATTAAACATAACAGAAAATGTCATTTGTATTAGTGATGTGAATTTATATCTCTTATTTATATCAGTCTATATCACCTTTACTCCACACAAATCTTCAACGACTACGTTTTGATACTTTTTTATTAAATTTAGGGAGCTTACTTTACCCATAAAGCGTTTTATCATGACAACATTAGGTCCAAACCGATACTAACTACCTTTTGAGGTTGTACTTGGACGCGGCGAACATCTCCCCATGGGCAGGATGGGGATTCTTCCCTTTCAAGATGTGAAAAGACCGACGACCTAGTCTGGGTACACTCTAAAGTAAAAAGAGTGAACTTCGTCACTCTTTGATCGAGTGAAAAGTGTAACTTCACTCCATTAGAGTGATAATTCACTCCAAGAGGAGTGAAGTTCCCTCCAAAAAAAATTGAATTTCACTTCAAAAAGAGTGAAATTCCCTTAAAACGAGCGAAGTTTCACTCTTGATGGAGTGCCCACAGTGATCGCTCTTAAAAAAGAGCGATCATTTCAGGCACTCGTGGAAGAGTGAATTTTCCCTCTTCTTCTGGTGAATTTCACTCTTTTGGGAGTGAACTTCACTCTTTTTGGAGTGAACTGCACTCCTCTTGGAATGAATTATCACCCTAATGGAGTGAATTTACACTTTTTACTCGATCAAAGAGTGACTAAGTTCACTCTTTTGGTTTTAGAGTGTAACCCTGCTGAGGGTGGGCTTCATTTGGACCTGTTATACTCCTTGACATCAGCCATTTTGACTTCAACTGGGGACGGAGCTTCGAGTTTGTATACATATTTATGAGCTCTTATATCATTAGTCATCTGAAGAATTCAAACAATAGGCTATCACTGGTATTTTTAAATCGCATGTGTTGGTGACTTGCGCATTAATATACATAAAAGGTCGCCCTTTTCATTCTGTAAGAGAGTGACTATAAATTCCCTCGATTGATTTTACAGGGAAATATATACCAGTGAACACAATACGGTCGATCCGGGATTTTTGTTTGGAGGTGTACTTCATGAGTAGCGTACAGCTAGGTTTTTTTCAGGGACAACACCCAAATTTCACATTCTTTTTTCAAGTAAGAGCAATTCTTTATAAGGAAAGTCATTTGCGAAGCGCCCCGAAACTTCTGACGTAAAACGTATATTTAGAACATGGTATTTGTATTATTTTTTCTCTATTTGGAATTTTACGACAGAAAAGTTCTGAAAACAGCACAGTGACCGGTGTCACTTAATGATTTCTTGTGACGAATCAAATTACCGATTTTTCTTTTCTTTTTCACATCAACTTCGGGGAAAAGATTACAAAACTCAAAAAAAATTGAGATAGAGAGCCTTGAATGATAGGGACGTGTTTTCCGCCAGTACTCAAAAACGGTATTTCACAGAGAGGAGTAATACCATAAGAATGGCACTAAAATTGGTCAGATTACCTTAAATTTTGCAAAAGTCTGAATTTCAACTCATTATCTACCTACAAAATCCAAATGCAAAAATAATCACATTTTGTTAGTAAGGCAGCCAGAAACAACATCCCATCAAATTTTTATGGCGCTTTGTCTGTCAGTAAACATTTTCCAAGGCACGAGTATTGGAGTTAATGATCCGCTACCATAGAGCTGTATTGGAAGACTTGATCAAGTTCAGAAGAACCAATGTCTCTGCCTGGCAGTAAACATTTTCCAAGGCACGAGTATTTGAGTTAGTGGTCCGCTACCTTAACCTTTTACCGTTTTGCTCCAATCGGGGCATATTGGCGCGCCTCGGGAGTGAGCGGAAAAGGGGACATAGCACTCCGTAGGCTATTGACCCCGTGACCTTAAACAATTGGCTCTCTCGTTGCTGTGGCCGAATTTTCAGGTAGCTACTCGCAGTTACGAGCTCCGCGTGAAACAGTAAAGATGGGTGACCTTAAACTATAGACGAATCCGAATAGCGCTTGTTTTTAGTGACTGTAGGCCGCCATTAGTGGGGTCCATCAGCCTAAAACCGTCTTTATTTATTGTTTACATGAATTTCAAACACTCATATTTAGTGAACTTAGAGAATTCAAGATACAAATTAGTGTACAACCATCCATGATATAGGTAAGCAAGGGAATCGAAAGATTTAAAGGTGGTGGACCCCAGTTATGACCGACTGAAATCAGACCATCACTTGCTTTCCGGATTCGTGTATTGTCTCTCTCGTTGTTGTGGCCGAATTTTCGGGTAGCTACTCGCAGTTTCGAGCTCCGCGTGAAACAGTGAAGATGGGTGACAGCCGCCCACTCCGCCTGTGTCCAGGTGGACCCAAGCAACAGTAAAGGTTTAAAGTGGGCATGACACGGCCACAAAAACTTTCGTATATTGCAAGATTTGATACAGTATTTTACAAACGTCATCTCACATCCCATTAAAAACCTCTACAATTCGGCATAAATGATATTTAAAGGAAACCATTCAAAATTCAATTTCGAAACAAGAGGGCAATCCACGGAGTTGCATATCTCATCGCTAACATGTGCGCAAGTTAGTTACAGAACTTGAACTATTTATGTGCTAGAAGTTTTATCTGTGCTGTTTTTATGCTACAGTAGAATTTCATTGAGAAAAATTACCACACTAAAGCTGCATGCCACAATCCTTTGAAATTCCTATTTGAAGTCCATTTTGGGAATCGATTTTTTTTTCGTTCCAAGGGACGAAAGTTTTTTTTCGTAAGATAGCGAGGGGAAAGAATATGGCACAGACCAATCAAGTTCTTGGAACTACAGGCGCACCCCTTATTCAAAAACAAAAAACATCATTTGGATATTTAAATTCTGACACCGGATTATAAAAGAACTGGAGAAGGGCTACCCAATCTTTGTAACGGTTGCCCTTTTAATCCAGTAGGTCTATCTAAGATTTTGGAACAAATTTATTTTTAAAATGTTGGTATCTCCTTGCAACACTCTAAAGAAAACTAGCTTGACTGTTACACTTAACTGATACGGATATGAACGCAACGATTAAAAACCTAAGACGCTTTCGCGGACGCTTCAGACAAGTGCGTAATTGTCATTATTCAGGCACTAGCTGCATGAGCGTATTCTCCATTTTGACGCGACGGCAAACTTCACGTGTGCCCCGGATCGCTGATATGCGCATCATGTGCGTCTCAATTAAAAAACTGGGTGTGTGCGCCATGTTGAACGCGTGGCGTTAGAAGATTTCCGGGCGACGCACAAACCTTTTCTGCGTACTGGCCTGTGACCAATCCAAGCAAGGATTGCCCGTGGCAGGGAAATTGTCACGTACGTTTTTTTTGGCGATGCTCCAGAACCGCCAAGTTTTAAGGGCACCAATATGTAAGATAGAGGCCCTATGCCTAACCTAATGTTAGTCACCCACAGTTTCATATCTTGGGTTATAACTCAAGCGTATGAATGGCGTACGTTTAGCCCCAGACCTAGCCTACATACTGTTAACCAGCTTGAGATTTCAAGTCTAGCCCTAGGTTTGACTTCAACTTTCATACTACTAGGCCTAACAGTTACAGCAACTTTGGAGTGAAAACAACTGTCTGCATACACCATATGAGAACACTCTAGATATAAGGGCCATCAGAGTAAAGTGCGAGTAGGAACTTAAAAATCTCACTGCAGCATACAAGCTAGTAAAAAAAGAATTTGAGACTGTTACTACGAAGTACTAACCTAGGAGTCTAGCTTATTTATATTAATTGATGAAAAATAGGCTAGTTGCAAAACATTAAAGTGGGGATGACATGGCCAAAGTAAGTTCCTAGGTAACTGTTCTTTGGGTACACCTTGACATAAAGTGAATGATTTCCCTAATAAATTATGTCCATAAATACCGAAATACGACGTTTTGAATTCCCAGTTACAGGCCAAACTCAGACCATTTGAAATTCGAAGGCAAAAAAACGTATGTGAACGCGTCTCAAAATGGTGACGTCATTGGAGGCACGGTTAGCAACACTGTACCAGAGAGCTCACAATCATCGAATCATGTGCATGGTAACGCGTGTTAGCGCAAACATAATTGCAAACACCGGTGCTCCGATAGCAGTGAGCGTACATTGTGAATTGTGCATTGCGCGGTGACTGTTTAGTATTCGCAATAGCATCTCCATCAAACAGCTCATACAGTAAAGACGCGCTCGTAGTGGGGTCGCGCTTAAGTGTGGTCTGCTCATACATATTCATAGCTGTTCTTTATAGCAACCGAACCGCGTCTTCCTAGCACAAAAACAGAACTATTTTTACCCGCGCGCATGCACACGCGAACACATTGGACAATGATTTGCTCCGAATCCCCACCATGGTCGGCGCTTTTCGCTTTGTATGTTGGACTCTGTATTGTGATGTAATCGTTTTCATGAGGTTGTTAAGATAAGATAACTTTACCGAGCGTTACATTAGTTCCACATCTAGATGCGCGCCGTAGGGCAGGGTTTGTGCGTCAAATTGCGTCATAAAAGTTAGGCGAGCTGTTGCGGCATTTTTCGAAATTGGATTTCGAACGCAGTTTTCCTTCGAATATCATTTATGCCGAATTGTACGGGTCTTTAATGGGGTGTGAGATGATATTTGTAAAATACTGTATCTAATCTTGCAATAGCCTACACAAAAGTTTTTGTGTCCGTGTCATGCCCACTTTAACCTTTGACAATCTGTAAAGTGAACTATGTCCTTGGTTGCCATGACAACCACACATATCGGTACAACTTACAGTATCATGCCTAGGCTATTACACTTAAACTTTCAGATTTGTGGGATGCGTCCGTTAAGAGTTAAAGTGAATACAAAAAAAAAGTATTTGACCCCCCTGTCACGTGACCTTTGACCTTGGTTGCCATGGAAACTACATATTTTGGTAGAACTAGTCTACCCTATTATACTTGTGAAGTTTCATGTAAAATGAAGGTTTTCTTTTGAAGTTTTAGTACAAAATAGGAAAAAAAAGTGTTTTTCTACAAAATGTGACCTTTGACCTCTGACCTTTGACCTTTTCTTCCCAGGGTCTGGGAGACACCAGGGGTACCCTGGGGTACCCACCTACCAATTTTGAAAAGAATCGGTCCAGCCCATTAGGAGGAGTTTGAGGGACAAAAACGTTGTTTTACGAACAAATTATCACTTGGAATTTTTCTGTTCCACTCTACCACTTGACCTTTGACCTCTGTTGCTATGGCAACCACATATTTTGGTAGGTCTAGATGCAATCATCATATGTGTAAAGTTTCGTGTCAGGAGAACGTTTCCTTTTGGAAATATAGCAGAAAATGTGATTTCACTAAATTTGACCTTTGACCTGTAACCTTTGACCTTCACTTCCGGTTGTGTATTAAAAATGCAATTGTTCCACCTGAGGTACCATCTTACCAAGTTTGAAGAAAATCGGCCCAGCCGTTTACAAGATATTAGGAAAACAAAATTGGACACACACACACACGCACTCACACACACACACACACTCACACCCACCAACACACACACACACACACACGGACAGGTTTTGACCCCTCTCTCAGCCATGGACCTTCAGTCACCCCGGGGTACCTCACCATGGGTTAGACCTCGAGACTAGTAACCTGGGAAAATTTACCGTTACCATGGTAACCATTGCGATTTAAGCTGGCATTGCCATATATAGCCCCATAGGCAAAGTGACTACAATATCTCATCCTCCTCACGGAGCGATGAGATAAAAAGGGGCAACAGGTTACCTGACTTTTATGACGCAATTGGTGGCACAAACCCCGCCCCAGTTTTGAACGCGCATCTAGATGTGGAACTAATGTAACACTCGGTAAGGTATCTTATCTTAGCAACTTCATGAAAACAATTGCATCACAATACTCGTCCAACAGAGAGAAAGGCGCGGACCATGTCGGGATTCGGAGCAAATCATTGACAAATATGTTAGCGTGCAAGTGCATGCGTGTAAAACAGTTCTGTTTTTGTGCAAGAAAGACGCGGTTCGGGCGCTGTACAGAACATCTATGAACATGTATGGACAATCCACAAAGACGTTATAAACGTAGATACCAAACTCCTATCCCTACACTGTTAGACGCGCTGACTCCTCACGGAGGCTCGATCGGAGGGGCGGAAGTGTTCATTTGACATGCGCACAGTGATCTGCGTGCATAACTATGTATACATGACAGAAAAATCCATTGTGACGAGATGTCAGCATGCGTGCATTTTCAAAACGAGTTATATACGTGCAAACTACTTTTCTCTGTGCATAGTTCGGAGTAAAAGAGACGCGCACTTCTGCGTGCTGGGAAAATGAACGCTGTGGTAGGTTTTTCGTTGTAAGCGCGTAAGAATGTAAACGCGTGCATAGATATGTGCTTGTAAAGATACCATACAAACTGACCAATTAGTAAGTCAGTGAACTTCAAAGCAGACGTTGTGCGTTAATGTTAAGGTTAAGGTTGCAAAACTTGATATAGCGCACATTACTTTGATGAAACACACTCAATGGCGCTTTACAAAGTACAAAAATCAAGAAAAAGATTTCCTAAAAAGATAAGTTTTCAAAGCATCCTTAGGTACACTCTAAAAAATATTTAAACGATTTTGTTTAAAAATTAGGATACTCACGAAAATGAGTATTTCTACTCGAAATAAGTGAGTACTTCAACTCAATTTGTGTAAAATTTTGCACAAATTCAGCAATTTGTGTAAACTTTTGCACAAATTCAGTTGAAGTACTCACTTATTTCGAGTAGAAATACTCATCTTCGTGAGTATCCTAATTTTTAAACAAAATCGTTTAAATATTTTTTAGAGTGTAGAAAGCCAACGAAGAAGCTTAAAACTGTTCCATGTAAGTGTAATTTATTGAAGAACTGTGTTTGCAGGAGTTGCAATGTTTTGACATCACTCGTATTTATACCACCGGAAGATATCAATTTACTGTTAGCTTTCAAAACGACTGATCAGTGATCAGCACTTCCGCCCCTCCGATTCGGAGGGGCGGAAGCGCAAAGCCTCTGTATCTTTGACAATCAAGGGCGTCCACACTACGAGCGCGTCTTTACTGTATGAGCTATTTGGTGAAGGTGCTATATTGCGAATACTAAGCAGTCACCGCTCAATGCACAATTCACAATGTGGTCAGTGGCCGCGCTCACTGCTATCGTAGCATCGGTGTTTGCAATGATGTACTCCCTAACACGCGTTACCATGCACATGACTCGACGATAGTGAGCTCCCTGGTACTGTGTTGCTAACCGTGTCCAGTGACCGTGCCTCCAATGACGTCACCATCTTGAGACACGCTCACATACGTTTTTCGCTTTTGGATTTCAAATGGGCTGATCCTGGCCTTTCGGTATAAATGGACATAATTTAGTAGGGAAACCATTCACTTTATGTCAAGGTGTACCCAAAGAATATTTACCAAGCAACTTACTTTGGCCGTGCAATGCCAACTTTAAGTACGTAACCTCAACACCGGGGAAGCGCGAATATTTGCGCGACAAGGTGTCAAGCTCTTAAACGTACGAATGCAACCTACAGCTGCGCAACAAGAGTGTCTATATTTGTATTGGGTCCGTATTTGACTATTTGTTCTCTAGTTTGAAACCAATAAAAATGCAAAACGTGGAGAAAACCTGACCATCGTGATACGTAACAGAGATGACGACCGTTTGAGGATTTCTCGTGGTCTGCAAAATTTGCCATGATTCGAGTGAATATGAAGTTTACCACCAATAAAATGTAGCTTTGGACAAAATTTCCACAACCCAGCGAGTTATTAAAATACTGTTACACCGAAAAATATTGTGTGAAAAAAGAAGTGTTCAAAATTAAAATAATTTTGGAAGTTGTTTCTAACTGTGTATCTCATGAAACAGAATCATGTTTTCAATGTACATCGTAGATAATGAGCTGGAATACAGACTGTGCAAAATACAGAAAAAATTTGACAAAATTTAGTGTCATTTGTCGATTGTATAATTGCGCTGGGTAATGCTGTACCTTTTAGCATCGACAAGGATGGTAGAACACGTAGCCTAACAATTCATTCCAGGTTCTCTCTAAGCTGAAAATTTCAATGGTCATGAAATAAAAAGCGGAGCCCACAGTTTGAGTTTAACCAGAGGGTTGGTATTTCCAGGTGTGAAAACTTGTACGAGAAAATGAGGGCTGGGGAAGGGGCCTGGTTTAGTGGGTAAGTCCAAGAGAAATATAACAAGTGTTGCAATAACTCTTGCTTTATAAATACTTAATATCTGACTTTATCACTGCCACAAATTTCAAAAATCTTTTAGAAGGACCAAATCCAACAATGTCAATTAATGAGGGGCTGAAGGCTGCTTTATGATCTACCTAAATTTTCAAATTGCTATACGACTTCTTTCGGAACATTTTCTTAAATATTTAAGGTAGCGAACTTGCAATAAAATCTTCAATGACTTACACTCTAATTTGGAAGAGTGAAATGACCTCTCAAACACTCGTCGAAGTTTGAAAAGGTCTACGTCACCCTTGCGAAAAAGCTGACAGGTTATCCTTTGATACCAACTTGATTTATTACAACCATGTCCCAAAGAAGTTTTGCTAGTAGAGCTCAACTTAGCTTCCCTACCCCCATCCAGGCCTATTTTACTCACTTATCAAACACTAGGCTGATACATGCTCGCCAGTTTTCAATCCCACAATTTCCTCAAAACTGCTTTAGATGGCCTACATTTTAGCATAAGAGGCCCTTCAGTTAGTCAACTTTGATATTTAATTGACGATAGACCCCATCCTATTTAGTAATATATCGCAAAAGTTGTCCTGATGTTCCCTCTTGATAACATTTTGGTTGGACGACGGCGTATATTATATCGAGACGGCATTAAGTACACAAAGGAAGACTTGGTCAAGTTCAAAAGAACCAATGTCTTTGTTACAAATCAGCAATCCATGCCACGAGGACAATAGGCACCTAGGTGCTTAAGCCTGCCCCCTAACTTAATGAGTAGTTACCATAGAAAAAGAAAGCTTTTTCGCATCGACGAGTTATGAATATTCATTCCAGTGTGCTTTTTACCAAAAGCAAGAGTCGCTCTCGAAAGATATACAAATTTGGCCTCAATATGATCAGAAGCCCAGGCTGCATTCGTAGCCAGGGCTTCTGATCATATTGAGGCCTTACGAATCAAATGCTAATTACAGTAAAAATGGAATTGTATTAATCTTAAATTGGGAAGTTATTAAAAAATCATAATAATAATCAGCAAAAACACTTTATGGGGGGGGGGGGTAACGTTGACCGACCTTATCATGTTAGTTATATATGATAACGTCCATATTACATAATAGCATGATTTGAAAGTTTACAGCAGGTCATAATTGGGAAGAGAAAGCCTCGTGAAGAAAACAAGAAGGAACAAGACAGTCGGAATGGAAAGGAGTCGATAAAATATAGGAGGAATAAAAAAAGAAAGAAAAGGAAATATAGCTGTAAAAAAATCGACAGTTCTATATTTGGAAACACTACCAGGCCCATAGCCAGGGTACTTTCAATGAAGAAATAATTCTCAATGAGAAGTCCCCTCCTAAAGGCATCACCTGACGGTGGCAGGTCGCACCGGGATCATCACATTTAAATAATACACCGAATCTATATTTTGGGACACCATTTTCTTTGGTGTCCGATTTTACCTTTTAATGTTGTCCTCCGACACAATCGCCAATCTCTGGTAGCGGTTCTGGTCTTTTCAGTGATAATTGTAGCAGGTAAGACATACATTCAATTTGATACGGTGTTGTGCCCTTCAAAGCCTGCTCGAAATAATGTATCAAGTTTTCTAAACTACTCTGTCACTCTAGTGTAATTGGTGTTTTCGCAATCACCTTCATGCACATCAGATGCTCAATATTTTGTGTTTTCATCATCCATAAAAGCCATTCAAGCCTTTCTGAACAATACACTAGTTCGTTAGGTGCTAATATTTTGTGAAGCCTTTGTCTCTATTGATTAAGTCCCCGTTCCTATAGGCCCTTGTCACTTTAAATATTTAAAGCAAATAGGCAAACTGGACAAGACAGATGAGGGTGAGGGGTTCATACCCTCCCACCTTTCCCCAAGTTTGGCAAAACTCGAGACAATTTCCACAGGTAATAAAAACTTTACGGGCAAAAGCGTCTCATTTTTCTGGACAACTGTACAGTACGGTTACCGTGACTGTAAAGTAAAATGCAGATCATTTACAAAACTCCCTCTTAAAAATTGCAAGCAAAGGTAATAGCTTGAATGGCATTACTATTATTTTCCTGCAAAGGGAAGAAAATGTTTCCAGTTTTTAAACAGTAATTTATTGAACATAATATGTTGAAATCATCTTGGACATTTATTGCCCTTATTGCCCTAAAATAAGGGCTTGTCAACCGCTTGTCAACTAAAAACTATAGTGTGAACCCTGAATTAGTTCCTTCTCACTAGATGATGAACAGTCAAAATTGGATGCGGTGATGAGAGTTTTCAGAACGCATGACTTGTAAGGGTACAGTCAGCTACTGGAAGAAAAAAAAAACAACATCGTCTTGACACGAGATTAGCATAATGGAGACATTTTGACGCTGTTAACGAATAACATATTTTTGGGAAACTGTTTTCGGTACGTTCCGCGCGGTCAGCTGGTAGTGGTAGATATACTTAGATCTCAGTGTTGACTTATAGGCAGGAGGTGGGGCAAGATAAGTGTTTAACTTCCTAAAATACGACAAATGTCCAAGCTTATATGATGTTTCAGAGTCGAGGAATTTTGTTCATTTACTTTCGACAGTGGTTGTCATCTGAACAATTATACTCTCGTGTTACTGGCCTCCGGAATTCTGAACAGAGTTTCGCTCATATTTGTCACAGTGACTTTCTCCATACAGACGGATCCATTTAGAGTCTGACCCCCCCAAAATTGCAACAAAAGGTCTTTCAATGGTTTTCTATGCAATTGGATGTAGTGAATAAGAGGAAAAAATTTATCCAATTCGAAGCACGGTGGTTTTAATAGAAAATTCAAAATGGCCGTCGGCCGCCGTTTTGAAAATGAAAAATGTTAAATAACTGTCGCCAGATGAACTGGAGTGATGCCAAAACTGTCGATTTCAACTATATATAACATCATAAATGCACTACGGGAAACTTGATGTACCTTTAGTATCATTCCAACACCTAGATCCAAGATGGCGGCTGTCGGCCATTTTGAAAATAGTAAAATGTTATATAACTGGCACCAGATGAGTGAGAGTGATGAAAAAGGGTCGATTCTGACTATTTCTTACATGACAAATTCATTGGAGTAAGCCTGATGTAGCTTTGGTATCATTCCAACCCCTTAATTCAAGATACATGCAACTGACTGCCATTTTGAAAATGATAAAATGTAATAAAACTGGCACCAGATGAACTGGAGTGATGAGAAAATGTCGATTCCAACTACATATAACATGGTAAATGCACTGGAGGAAATTTGATGTACCTTTGGTATCATTCCAACACCTAGATTCAAGATGGCGACCGTCGGCCATTTTGAAAATGATAAAATGTCATGTAACTGGCACTTGAGGAGTTGGAGTGATGAATTAAGTGTCGATTTTGACTACATCTAATATGGCAAATTCACTGGAGTAAACCTGATGTAGCTTTGGTATCAATCATTTAACTCCTAAATCCAAGATAGCAGCTGTCCGTCATTTTGAAAAAAATAAAGTGTAGTATCTTTATAGCTACAGTGTGCTGGTAAACTCCACACTAAACAATGTCAAATTTCTACTAGGTCTCAGATGATCAATTTGCTCGAGTGAGTTTCAAAAGGAAGCAGCCCTCCTCATCTGCATCGATTACTGCGTTGGTTACTATAAACTGTTAGTTTAAAGACGCTGTCAGTTTAAAGACATCAACAAATTGGATGCAATTAGCCAGAACCAGATGCTCTGATATAGCCTCTTTATGCAAAATGTTGTTAAACCAACTTTGATTTGTTATTTTCAGGCCACAGCAAATGATTAGTAGGATCATTAGCCATTGCATACCTTGACCGTCAGATACAGTATATTGGACAATATTTGATCAGCAAGACTGATACAGTAGTAGTAGGTGACATCATGTCAACAACTGAAAGACTTAACACACATCTTGAAACTTACTAAGCTGTCACTGTTCACCCTTTACCGTTGTTTGGGTCCTTTTGGACCCATACTGAGAGCTCGGCTGTCACCCATCTTTACTGTTTCACGCGGAGCTCGAAACTGCGAGTAGCTACCCGAAAATTCGGCAACAATTCGGCAACAACGAGAGAGACAATCGTTTAAGGCCACGGGGTCAATGGCCTTCGGAAGCTGATGCGGGCGTGCTACGTCCGCTTTTCCGCCCACTCCCTTGGCGCGCAAATATTCCCCGATCGGAGCACAGCGGTAAAGGGTTAAATCAGATAAACTTATTCTTCATTACTGTCATTAGGTTCATTAGCCCAAGGGGAGATGATTTTCACAATATGTTAGTTGGCATGGGCCAACCGCCGAGGTGCAAGGAAGCCCCTATAAAACATGCGAGGCAATGCCTCTATGAAATACCAAATAACTTCCACTAAATGCATCCCTCGGCAACCTCTTTATACTCATCCTAACAAGAAATTGGATTATAACGGGAAATTTTATTTTACAAAATTGGATGCGCCATGGGGGAGGCAAGCCTCGCCGGAAATATGACACATGTTCAGGTACTAACTTGAAAAACAAAGTACTGACTGATCCTAGAAGCATTCACTGGTTTCTCTATTGAGACGACATTCTTTCGTTTTTTAACATCTCGGAACTCTCTGCACTAGCCTAGTAAATAAAATTAATAAAATTCATGCCTCAATTTAATTTATATGGAGGCGTCCTACAAATCGGCTACATATTTAAACCTCACTATATTGATATTCAAATTCAAGAACTTTGAAACCCAATGGCTGCTGAACACCAAAGTCTACACAAAGTCAACAGAAACCTATCAAATTGATAGGGCTTCCGCTCACCCACTCGCCACATTTAAAGGCATTTATATGATGTTGGCGCCCCTCTTAGATAGTCTTCAGCCTCGTCCTATAGAGTGATTTCACCTACATCACAAGCCCCGCCCCTTTTGACGGGCATACGCATTTAGTGTAGCTAGCTGAGAAGCAGTCGGGGACCCACTGTGAGAGTGTTGCACTAAGACAATATTGATTTTTGCCCAGCAGTGGGCGTGGTTTCCCAGTTGTGACGTAACGCGAAAGCACCCTATAGGATTTATCCCACCAGGTATTCATGCTCCATGTATTCATGCTGTCCGAAACTGGCCTGATGGCTTCTCAGTTCAGTTGTAAAAACATCCAGTCAGTTGGAATTTCGGACCATGGCACTCCCTAAATATGAGACCCTATAGAGACGGCGGCCTGTTTACTGATAAGCACTGGGAAATATGAATATTCATATTAATATGCAAATAAGATAGGGTAAAAGGTCAAATCGTGTATCTGATATTTAAAAATATAGGACGCAGTTAAAAATAGTACTTCTCAAAAAGTTCCTGAATTATAGAGCGACCTGGGATTTTAGGATACATAATATCCCTGTCATTCAGAACAACCGAATGGGGTTTATTGAAGAAAAACAATTTTGGGTTGCTATGGCAACTACGTCCTATGAAGACAAAAATTAGAGTCACCAACGTCAATATTCTTCATCGAGGATCTGGTGGGTTTGGCAGGTTTAGTTTGATGTAATTTCCCATGACTCATACCCTGGTCTTATTCTTCTGCTAACACTATAATTTGTCTTTTGACCCTATTTAATTTGCATTTTATTATGAATATTAATATTTCCCCTTATTTTTCAGTAGACATCCCTTTACAGCATAAAAGGGCCAAATCTCACATCAGTCAATGCCTGATGTGAGATTTGGCGTAAATATATCGAGAAAACAAGATTTTTTAAAATATAGAGGGCACCCTTAAAATGGCGCAGAATAGCCCGGATATGGCCAGTTTACTGTCGCTTTTCAGAATCAGCGACCCCAAATTGACCAAATCCACTTGGTCTCATAAATTTTGCTTTCGGGTGACGACACCTTCCCCCTTGGTCTATGGCGGCCATTTTGGATTTGACCAGTTTTACACCTTTTCCGAGGTCAAATTTTGATAGTTTTTTTTTCCTCTTATTAAGTACACCCAAAAGAACTTAAAAAGTGGAAAACCTTTTGTTGCAATTTTTTCGAGGTTCGGGCCATTTTGGGCATAGATTGACCCGTCTAATACGTTGCTGTAGAAGTTACTCATGAGTGCTACATTGGATTGATAACTGCCATACCAGGCTCATCTTGTTGGGGAACACTGCTGCTCCTTCCAAGGAAATTTTGAAATCAGCAGACTCGGGAACATGAACTGCCATTCTGCCATTAACCCCCCCTCGCCCTCCTCAAAAAAAAGTATTTTACATCAACACAAGCCAGCCCAAAACTTACTAAACCTTCAGGATTAATTCTGTTTAAGTCCAAAATCTCAACTCCCCCATTTTATATTTAGACACCTTAAAGAGGCTTAACATTTTCAAATGGGAGGGGGAACTTCTTTTGTGCCTGTTAAGTAGATCTTTCATTTTAATGCGACAAAAAAGCACAATGCGAAAATTGTATTCAATAAGCCAGTTGAAGCCACGGCGTACTGTACCTTGCTACCTAGTATGAAGGCATGGGAAGTGCACATTTCCTGAAATGTAGGAGGTGTGTTACTGAGGCCAACAGTTTTTGGAACGCTTTGCGACAACAAATGGTGGCTCTCCGCTTTAGATATTGCTAACAGGATGCAATGAAGAAGTCATTTAACCTCTGTTGCGCATGCTCTCAAACTCACTTTGGAGCTTAAATACCACAGTTTTTGACATGTATTACAGTGAGACACGATAGAAGACGCGTTTGAAAATTTGAGGGTCATTGGGTATTTCTGGTGATAAAAATTATTCGAGCATATTTCTTATAGTCAAATAATGCAGTCTTGGATAAGAAATTGTACGGAAAGCTAAAAGGGGTTCCCCCTTAAAGCGTACTTGTGCACACTTCGACTCAATATCGAGACAAATTTGTGGTAATTGAAAATTACTGGACTAACTTTGACATATTTCACAACGAAAGGGAGAAAAGAGACCATGATATAATGGAAATACTTTTCCGAGGGGTAATTGATCACAGTATTTTATACAGTAATCACAGGCGGCGGAAGCGCGGGTCAGGGGGCCTACCCCGCCCCCTATATTTTTGTATGAAATTTTGGGGGTATGGCTCCCCAATAACTGAATGTCGCAAAATACATTTTTCAAAAGTAATTACATTTCGGTTATTCTTTGGCTCAATTATTTCTTTTCAGAGTGCAAAAGTTGCACCCCACATTAATGAAAACCTGTAGGAGAGTTTATTTTCGCCCTTCAAACAGTTGCAGGGTATTCTGCAATTGTGCCCCACTCTGAATTTTGGAATAAATTCAGGTAGACTGTGACAAGCCTCATATCTTCGGAATCTCTTGACTTTTTACCCATCGGGTTTCTGGATGGATAATTTTTTAACAGATTTGGAGTGGCAGAAATTGGCTACCTTGGTGTGGATTAAAGTGTGCTCCTAGCATCTGGCATGTTTTTATCTCCTGTAGGGTTTTTTCAGTTCCTGCGGATGCACAAAATTGTTCCAAAATCATGCTTTGTGTTGTGGGTACAATATTTGGGTCTTATATGGTCGGAAGGAATTTGCACTTTGCACGGCTATTGCTGCTAGTCATTGGCCAGTGCAACCACTAAACTTATGTTGGGTCAGTACAGTATCAAGGGTTGTAACCTTACCACTATTACCTCACAGAACCTCACTTAGCTCTTGTGTGAAGTGGGCATACCCAGTGGCGTTTGGGAAAAATTCGGGCAAGAATTTGAAAATAATTCGGACAGCCCTTTAATTTTGAAAATGGGGTTGTTTTCCAGAAAATTCCCTAATGTTGCCGAAGTATCTAAAAGATACACCGGAAAAAGGAAAGAAATGTCATATAGTCCAATAAAATTTTAATGAAAAACCAAGTCAAGATTCCAAAAAGTCGATACACCTTCGGGTATCTCAAAAAGCTATTATTCGTGACCTTTACTTCACAGATAATCACAACACAATGCTCGAAATTGTCGAATATCCAAATTCTTTCAAGCATTTGCCCGAAAATGGAAAAGTGTCGTAGTAAGGGTAACATAGTTACGAAAAATTAAAGAGATAAAAAAAATATCCGCGACACATTTGGGAAGCCTGAGGCTTAAAAGAAACAATCATCCTCGAGCCTGTTTTTGTTGTGTAACACAATACCCGAAATGACCTGTTATTTTAATAGCTTCAAATCTTTGCCAGAAAACAGAAGACGCTGTATTTTAAGTAAAATTTTCATGGAAAATAAAAAGATCACAATCCCAACTTCATACTGTAGTCTTGAAAAACCCGAAATGGTCAAATATTCGGGCAAAGGTTAAAAAAATGTTGGGAAGTTTTAATTGCCAAATTAATTCAACGGATGGACGGAAAGGTGTTCAGGTGCCCAAAAGTTTGCCATCTATCCTACACTAGAGCCAAATACGGAAAATGGTTATGAAAATCGGTTAATTTGTTTTTCGATACTTTAATGACGCAGTGTGAGAACGTCTTCTCATAAGTCTGCTTGATAATTCATTTAAATACACCTTGAAACGTGACAATTCTGTCAATAAGTGTTACTAATAGAACCAGAATGCAAGGCATTCATACTCGCGAATGGAGGCGGTCTTTACCGGTTCTAGTGATATAAATAAAAAGTTGCTTAACTTAGCAACTTTCACAGGGCGGTAGGTTCCATTTTTAGATTCTTTGGTATGACTCGACCTGGGAAAAAAACCCAGGCGTTCCGCGTGTTAGGGGGATGTTCTACCGTTAGACCAAAAACGTGAATTTTTTATAATGAGGAGGTTTGCGCATTTTAGAAAAATATATCAGTGTTGAAAATTTATACAGGTGAAACATTAGTGATAGGAGGTGAGGGAAAAAGAAGTGTTTAGGATACAAGCTCGAGTTTTAGAAAAGTATATGTGAGTGATACGTTTAAAATGATGTTAAAATTGACTGAATAAAATAAGTAGTGGATGATATTATCTACTAGATCTAGAAAATAGACCTGTTTAGATTGCAGAAGAATTATTTTATTAGTAATTTCCGGCCGCAGCCAAAACTGTCAGAATTTCCCGCATATTATTGGAAGTTCAAAATATAAAAAATTCCTCACGAATGACAATTTCAGTATTTTTTAACTTCCTTAGTGTTCTCAGTATTGTTCGATGGCAGTGCTTATTACGGTTCGGCAGTTCAACCGGATATCACCTGTGAATACATCGCATGATCACCAACAAAGCAAGTATATCCTTCCAGATCAGAAGAGATGTAACTTAGCTATCGTCTTGGCTAATGAGGTTTAAGGGTAAAGAG
This sequence comes from Holothuria scabra, assembly GCA_037179385.1. Taxonomy (NCBI): domain Eukaryota; kingdom Metazoa; phylum Echinodermata; class Holothuroidea; order Aspidochirotida; family Holothuriidae; genus Holothuria; species Holothuria scabra. The sequence goes on from CM074191.1 coordinate 41,965,707, forward strand.
AGATAACTACACAGTCTTTTATTTTGCTACTCCTCATCAGAGATCTCTCTTCCCATTCCTACTGTAATTATCAACAACAAAAAACAGTATAGAATTTCTCACCGGCCTCCTCTCTTTCTTTGGTTGGATAAGAGCGCAGCTTGTGGTCTTTTCCCTTTCAGTACGGTTGCTCAAAGGAACCGTTTTAAATTTGTCTTACAAGATTGCTATATCTAATTATACCATGCCGTCAAGTACAGCCACCAATGAAAAAAACTAATGTGAGAATATTTACAAAATGCAGAACAAAAAACTTGGGTTGATGTTAACTAAGTTTATTTAGATGCGGTTAAGCATACAGGTATATAGGTCCTGCGCATGGTACATTTGACTTTCAACTGAAACACATCAAAATGTCGAAATGGCTTTTTCAAGCCACGGTAGCAATTGATATCATCAACTGTATCATATGTCGTTCGGCTGATCATGTGGTCACCGGCAAAGCAAGTGCCTATTCGTAAGGGCGATTCATGTGCCAGTTGAAACGTCTAGGTCAGAAGAAAACTACGCAATTAATATTGTGCAATTTTCGCATCCGGGAGACTACGTTTTCTTATCCGTTCTCTATTTCTAACCCTCTGTGACGGTCTTCAGTTCTGAACAAAATAAAATATAACTTTGTCGCTCTTATTACAGTTATAAGTTGCTTCATTATGAAAAGAAATCCCAGGTTCAATGTTTTTCTTAAAACAACGCCTAAACATTTAAGTCAACAGGTTGCTCGGATATTTCAAGCTGTAAGAAAAGAAGGGTAACGACCATGTCATAAAGAACGGCAGTTGAAAAAAACTATAGAAAGGGCTTCTGAGAACCCCATACAGTCGTTCCAAGAACCATGTGATTGAAATATCCCTCAAGTAATATGCCTCAACGTATAATGAAACCAGAGACATCCTTAAAAAATATATCTGCTTTCATGGTAAACGCCTTTTAATTTACAAACACTTACAAAGTAACAAAACCAACAAGGTACAGATTGAAAACACTGTAAAAAGCGACTGCTATACTTCGCATTCGCTCGTAAAAAAACTATTTACTTCATTTCATCCAATGGTAGTGGTACATTTTATCTGATCTTCTAATCAAAATAGCGACTGCTAAGATCCACATAGGCCTACTTTTTCAAAAGTGTAATTATATATAGTCGGAAGTTAGGGCGAACAATTTTTTCAATATATATTGAATTTAGCCAAGAGTCCCAATGGAGTGAAATTCATTAGCATGTTTTCAATTCCGTTTTGCAGTTTTCTCTCAAAAATATAAAAAAGACCTTTTCATCGAATGGTAGTGATACATTTTATCTGGCAATTTTGTGGTAAAAAGCGACTGCTCAGATCCCTCTATTAGCCTGGGAAATGTCATTTTCGACTGTCTGAGGGGTACAAATTTTTAAATTTTCTGGACGCTCCACACAAACTGGTGGTGGCGCTACGCTTGACTGTCTTACGGGCAGAATTACATTTTTCGGGCAAAAATCTTCTGCCCCCAAACCGAAATGCTCCCCTACACCTATGGAACTACCTTACTCACGCGTGCACTGAAACAGCTGCTTGCAACATTCAGCAGGATTCCGGATTTGCGATCATCTTAGGATGCATAGTGTCATGTAGTATGGTACACTCTCCATGTTCTTTAGCAGACGCCATCTTGTTGTTTACGAGCAGTTCTCCCTTCCTATGTTCTAGATTCCCAGGGCCCTTCCTGTTTCCCGTCACGTGTTACCGATGAACGTGACATATTACATCGCCTTAGTTCCACGTGCACACTGTAACCCATATTTTAAAGGTGTGGCCAATTTCACCCTTTGCAGCCTCCTCATTAGTCATTTAGATCAGCACACTTATTTACATTGGTGCGTCATAACTTTTGACCAATCAGGGAACTGCAGGTGTTCGGATCTCGCACGAGGTTTCAAAGACAGAGCCCGCTAGCTGGTCACTCCTGCAACAGACCTCGAAGCAGAAGCATGTAGTCACCTTGTATATAATTGATTTAGGCAATCCTGGGCATGACGTAACTGCATCCAGGGCGTGGCTTCTGTTCTATTCAGCGAGGACCACACATGTTTGCCCTAAAGAGGGCGTTCTTGTCCATTTAGGACGTTTAGCTCCTTAAGGGAGCAGAACTCCTCCGGGAGTAAATGTTTGGTTTTCGCCCCTTGGCTCTTCGCCAGAAAGTCGAGGGGACTTTCAGAAAAAAGTACCTTGTATATGATTGATTTAGGCAATCTTTTTTTTTCTTTGGCTGGCCGTTAATTGAAGTTGAACTGACTAAAGATCACTAATCATGCTGAAATAAAACTGAAAGCTTTACTCTTCCTGCCTGTGCGTCTATCTCATGTCGTATCGCCATACTCAGCAAGTTCGCGTACCAAGCCTTCGTTATACGATTGGCCAATTATCTCACAATAGTCCAGTGGAGTAATGAACTGAGCTAATCAGTATCTCAAAAGTGTGTTTGAATCTAAGAAAAATCAAACTTTTTGTCACCAGAATTAAAGACAAATAAACCTGACAAATGCCATTTTCCAGCAATCTGGGAGGTTTTAAAATCCAAAATTTTCTTTGTTTGCTCCGCGCAAGTGATGGTGGCGCTACGCTTAGATAGTAAACTCCAACCCCCTACAAAAGTATCCAGCCCCCATAGCTCCACCACAAAAAATCCTAGCTACGCCACTGCCCTGGACAACTTACTGGGACTTTCCCCTGAACCCCACCAGGGGCCCTTAAGCTGGCCCCTGGACCCCACGCAGATGGGGCTTTGTGATTCGCGCAAAACCGGACGCCTCACGACGTCACCATTATGTCTTCTGCCGAAAACTTGTGGCCCCCAATAAAAACATCTTCCGCCACCTATGCAGTTCGGAAGCATTATGCAAGAAAAATGGCCAAGATTTATTTTAAAAACTGTATTTAGAACATTTCAAACCGAGACAGTCACCCAATCCAGTGAACCAATCTTTGAAAAGTGTGAACTGTTACCATCAAAAATGGAGTACATTGAATTCTAGCTTTAAGACATGTAAGCGAATATTTCTTGTCAGGGGTCGGGGGTCACCCATCAGCACCCAGATACAGGTAAAAACTGACCACTGCAGACGTCATTATTATTCAGCATATCAGGTGACACATGCTGAAGTCCATGGCCAAGGGATTCTGCAGTAATGGATCATGGGTAGAGGTATACGAAACACAGAAGAAATTCCCAAACATGTTCTTTCGTTCATCTTCCCAGCAATGTCCATGGTACGGTGAGGTGTGATGTCCGACAGTCTGCTTTCCGTGGATGTTACAGTATGTGCATACTTTGCAAGTTCCAATGACTTGAAAGTAGTAAAAATGGCAGTAGAACCAGCGAGAGGGTCCATTAGAGTGGAAGGGTAAGAATTTCTTTAGATCTAAATTGATGAATTATGGTATTGTTTATTGTTCCTTTGTGTCCTGAACATCAACTGGAGTTTTCCTTAATACCCAAGTAAATCATATCTCTAAATGAATCTTTCATGGAATTGGCCACACATTCCCATCCCCCAGCCTTTTCATACTGTTCTTCCATGCTCCGAAGAGAGCTATAGTTACCGATTTAAAAAATTTTTGCAATTTGGTCTACTTCCCCATTGACAACAACATACAGTCGAACTTATTAAACTTTTGTGCTGATGGTTACCTAAAGAAAGTTTGGAAGAAAGTTTCACAAGATGTCCCCAAATTTCTAGTTTACTGTCAAAGGTATAACCCTATTTCTAATTTCATTCAGAGATGGAATTTCTGAACATGGTTTCATAAGCATTGATACGTCCAAATCATGTACTTTTGCAAAATAATCCTTAAAAACATCAATAAAGACAGTTTTGACTTTTCTGTGGATTGCGACATTTTAATATAAAGCCCAACTAGTATTGAGTATTCAAAATTTATAAGAGGTGCAATATTACCTGTCTAAATTGAAAATACTGAAAAGGTGTATTGTAAATTAAAAAACATCCTTCAAATTTTTGAAGGTGAAATATTCTCCTTGCTGGTTCTCTTGACTGAATTGGACTATTTTCTTGCTATGGCACACAAAGAGAATAAGTCAGGTCAATTCTAAAAGTAAGCTTCTTTATTCAAAGAAAATATTTGCCAGCTAATTTTCAACATGCAGGTATCGTAGTATACATTAAGTTCAACAAAACAACATGCAAGAAACGCTCATAATTAAAAGCACCATTCTTGAACGCAACGCCCTTACCAAAAACATGTTCTTATACAGAGACATATCCAGGTTACCAACGGGGGCTGCAAGCTTTGGTTGATTACTGTCCACGGAAGGGGAGGGGGCACCGGCATCAGTTTTTGTAATCTTTCATCTGCATTACAAACATCCAAAACCATAATACATGCATATTATGAGCAGATTTTGAATTAAATCTAACATGCAGTCACCTCTTAACTTGAAGTAGTGTAGCAGACTGCACTGTTTCATGATTGGCTATACTTAGAGCCATGTGATAGTATTTTGTTCTCCTCAAATATGAAATTAACTAGGAGTAACTGTTTGGTTTTTACCATGAAAATGTAATATTGAATTCCTGAAATATTATGAGCGATGCTTTGAAGAGAAATAAGAAACCTGAAATTTAGTTGTTGTTTCAAAATAAGTTTAGAGGTGACTGCTCTTCACTTTAAATGTCACTGGTCCCTGTACAAATAGAAAAAACTAGAGAATCAAAATTACACTCTCACTTGCCTATGGACTGAACTCATGTATAAGCCTTTGTAGCTAGTCACTAGTTGTGTAAACAATGTTATAAATCATATTAAACACAGAGACACAGCTCCTTGATTTTCAGTCACTGCTAGAAATTTGCTCTTTGGAAAACTTCATAGATTATCATCCTGGTCGTGATCATCTGAAAATGACAGTTGAAATTTACTGGCCACAAGAACAAAGAGTCATAACAATTTTAGGACCTCCCTCTTGGTGAGGAAAATTCCAGTTTTCCATCAAAATCATCCATTCCTTCGCTCAATATGTCCGAAGCATACATATCTCCTCACTAGCATAATAATTAAAGGGATGACATATTCTGAACAGCAAAACTGCCCTGACAAGATTCTGATGTGGGTGCTCAGGCCATGGTCTGGACGAAATCCAAAGGGCAGTTCACACACTCCCTATGTGCAGATCCACCATCATATTTAACACAAAGTGTATTGCATGATCTGGAAATCTTGGCAGGCTATGGCCCACGTAAACTATTTTCCAAACACTTCAATCAGGTCTTAGCTTTAGTTTGGTTGTATACATAAGGTCCAAGTCTTGAAAGAACGGAAAATAGCAACATCTCTTCCCCTTGTCACTGTCTATCAAGGTAGGTTTTGCAGTGAAAAAACTTGGTCTGGAAAAGAGATGGGGGTTTGTTTAGATCAATAGTAGTAATCAATGCTTAACATGTGGGCAGCCCAATAGAAAATGCAGTTCTAATTCTAAGAGCCATCAACACCTATGAGGAAAACAATGTATTGTCATAGTGTGCACTTGAACAGGGAGAATGCAGACACCCTAATTCAGAATTAGTTACATCCATGGTACCTATATTGACGAGGGACAAGGAAATGGTAGGCTTTACCCAACCCCCTTCCCCACATTTTCTGCTGCAGGCATTTTTGGCCGCCTTACATTGCTATAATGTTGTTGAACACATTTGGCTGCTGTGGTGGTTAGTTCCCCCCCCCCCCGCCCCATGTAATTTTTAAAAAGGGATTACTTTAAATAATTACGGCAATCTTCCATGACTAAATTAATACTTTTCACACAAACCTAGATGTAACCGAAAAATTCAAAAGCTCTTAAATTTAAAACTACAAAAGAACAAGCACTGAAAGTTTAAGTAGTCTGATTAAAAAAGTTTGAATAACCTTAAAGGGCAGGAGCAGTCATCCCAAACTGAAGTTGTGTAGTAGCTCTTTTGCATGATTGACTCTTGAGAGTCATGTGACATGTCTTCTCAAATCCTGGATTTTATTAGAGGTCATTGCTTGGTTAACCTTGCAAATGCAATATTTAAGTTATAAAATATTATGAAAGATTCTTTGAAGAAAACTGAGAAAACTGGTATTTTTAGCTGCATTGCTCCAAATTAGTTAAAGGGACTGCTCTTGACCTTTAAAATTTTGGAGATTTTGCAAGGGGGACAAAAATTTGGTCTACATTGCTGTACATATAGGACAACTTGTAAGAAGCTGTGATAATCACACCATATCATAATAAGGAAATATATGCTTAACCCAACAATGCCATGAGATAGATAAAGCATTTTAGTGGAATCTTCTGACACTATCAGAAACAATTGAGGCAATATTTGATCAAATTTTACTATTTTGCTACAATTGTACACAAAACAAGATAGCAGTCTACCTTTTTCTCTTCAGCAGAAGTAAATATTTTCTCCTTTCAGTTGATCTAAATCCAAAGACCTACCGTGAGTGGGAGGGGGTAAAGGAAAATCTGAGAGGCCAAAAAATATTTCCTCATGCCCCAATAGCACTCTCACTTTCAAAAAATATCAAACAATACATGTTTTTGATCACAGAGGTGCCAATATAACATGTAATATATTATATGACAGATTCCCCAAAACTTACCTGGTTTGGGAATCTATAAACCCTACTTACCTCATCTCTTACACATATGAACAGCTCCATCTATCGCGGAAGATGTACTGACGAAATAAGTCCTACAGAGGGCGTGCGCTAGTTAACCCTTGACCCGTCCTTGCTTAAGCGGCAGCGGAACCCGAGAGACTTCGCTTCGGAACATTTAGACCAGTGCAGTACCAATGGGTAAACCACCAAATGAACCACGGAAACCACCTGAATAACAGAGGGCACTAAAAGCAAGAAGGAAAAGTCCACAGGACTTACCGATTCTAACGGAGGATGGTTCAGGTTGTGTACAGAATGTCGAGACATCACCGGCAGGCACAGCAGTTAATAAACATTAGTAGGTGAAGTTAAACCACCGTGCAGACGAGATTCCTAGGCGAGATCTCTCAGGTTCCAGAGTGGGGCCGGGAGGCGGGATCCAGATGAGGTAAGTAGGGTTTATAGATTCCCAAACCAGGTAAGTTTGGGAATCTATTTCACTCCTACTTACCTCATCTCTTACACATATGAACAGATTAGCACCGGTTGCATGGCGGGACGGCTGGGACTGGAGACCGAGCCGATAGAGGAGACTGTCTAGAAGAAGATTGTTGGTGGTGACTCAGCACTGCCTTGGCGAAAGACCCCTCAGCTGAAACTGTATCTGTGAGGTAACAGGAAACAAAGGACGACGGTGTTTTCCACGCCGCCGCCTTGATGATATCTTCCAAAGGGACACCTTGAAACCATGCTTTAGAGGTCGCATGAGATCTGACATCATGGGCTCTCACATGTTCTGATGGAAGTGTAAAGGGCTGGATGAGGTCCCTGATCCATCTGGAAGTAGCCTTTGAAGCTGAATTATAAGGACTCCTCGGGATTAGGAAGAGGTTGTCGGACGTCCTTAAGTGTCTAGTTATCTTAATGTACTTCTTGAGAGCTCTCACCGGGCATACCAGACTATCCTCTTGTACTGAGGAAACCGAATGCATAGCAGGGATGTACGTCTCGGAAGGGTTAAAGGAGATCGTCTGATTTTTAGCTAGGAAAGCGGGATCTGGCAGTAATCTCACACCGTTCGGGTCAAACCGGATGAAGCCCTCCTTCACTGTGAGGGCGTGTAGGAAACTCCTCCTCCTTGCGGAAGCCGCAGCCAGCAGAAAAACCGTTTTGTGAGTCAGATGTTCTAGACTGATTGAGGATAGTGGTTCGTAAGGTGAGCTGGACAGCCGACTGATAACAGAGTTGATAGACCAGGACGGAGGTAAGTGCCTAGAAGGTGGTCTCCGGTTGAACATCCCTTTCAGTAGGTGGACAATAGTTTGGTTGTCACCTATGCCCGAACCGTCTTCAAACCCATTGTGAACCGCGGCGATGGCAGATCTATAATTTCTTATTGTACTGACCTGCTTCCCCTCGTGGAATAAGGCCGTCAGGAATTCCGTTACTTGGAGAAGGGTAGCTTCCACGGGATTGAAACCATGGTCTGACGCCCATTGCCTGAATCTGTTAAGTCTGGTATCGTAAGTGCGAATAGTCGATCTTCTCCTGGATCCCGCGGCGATGTTGACAACGTCTGTAGGAAGGCCTTTCGCTCTGAGGTGCTGCTTGAAAGAAGCCATGCAGAAAGACGAAGTGTCTGAAGGCCCCGGTGGCAAACTCTGCCTTGAAGTTGAGTCAGCAGACTGTATTTCCTTGGGAAGCGGTATGGTTCGTCCACCAGCATGCTGCTGAGAAGGCAGGGGAACCACGGCTGGTTCGGCCAAAAAGGAGCTATGAGTATCATTCTGGCGTTGCAACGGCGGAGTTTGGCTAGTACTAGGTGGATGAGGTTCCAGGGCGGGAAGGCGTACAGGAACATGTTTGACCAATCCAGCGCCAAAGCATCTGTCGCCCACGCTGACGGGTTGAAGAATCTTGTGCAAAAGACCGGCAGCTTGGCGTTTTGGGGGGTTGCAAATAGATCCACGTGTGGCCGTCCCCATAAGCTGAACACGTGATCTGCCCAGACCTGAGACAGAGACCATTCCTTGTGATCCACAGACCAGCCCCTTGAAAGAGCATCTGCCACGACGTTGTCTTTTCCCGCTAGGTGTGAGGCCTTCAGCCAGATGTTTGCCTCCAGACAGAATAGAATGAGGCTCTGAACCCTTATGCATAGTGTCTCCGACCTCGTGCCCCCTTGTTTGTTGACGTAGGACACTACGGTTGCGTTGTCTGACATAACTGTTACTACCTTTCCTGCTAGGAGGTCTTTCCAATGACTGATTGCCTGGAACACCGCCTCCAGCTCCAGGACGTTGATATGACGGGTTGACTCCTGAGGGGTCCACTTCCCCGCTAGAGTTCGATAGTCCCAGGTTGCTCCCCATCCCGTCAGGGACATCTGTTGTTATAGTCACCGAGGGCCGGTGCGTCTGAAGTGGTCTGCCCTGGGTCAGACTGAGGTCGTGAATCCACCAGGTCAAATGAGGTTTGACATCCTCTGTCAACGGGATGTGCTTTTCTGGGTTGTCCAACTTGGGCACAAAATACTTGAGGACATGAAACTGAAGTGGCCACATTCTTAGGCGACTTACAGAAGCAGAGCGTCTACTAGGCTTGCCATCAACCCGAGAGCACCTCACCCATAGGCTTGCTGGATGGGAGTCCCGAGACAAAAGCTGCAGAATGACTTCGTTGATGGATTCCCTTCTTTCTGGGGACGGGAGAATCCTTCCTTGTTTGAGGTCGAGAACGGCCCCTAGGTAAGTCAGTGACTGAGATGGGGTTAAGTTGGACTTGGCCAGGGTTGACGATCCAGCCCAGACGGCGAAGGAGGGTGATTACCAGCGTCGTATCTCTGAGAGCTTCCCGTCGGGAATTTGCAACTATTAGCCAGTCGTCGATATAAGCGAAGACAGAGATGCCTAGTCTTCTTAGGTAGGCCAGGACCGCCCTTGTCACCCGGGTGAAGGTCCTCGGTGCGGTTGATAGGCCGAAGGGCATGGCCTGGAACACATAGTCTGTTCCGTTGTAAGAGAAGGCCAGGAAGCGCTGATGGTCTGGGTGAATTGGGATGTGCAAGTAGGCATCCTTGAGATCCACAGTTGTGGCCCACATGTCCTGATGTAAGGAAGGAATGATCGATGCCAGAGTTTCCATGCGAAATCGTTTCGGGTGAATAAAGGCTTTGTTCAGCGGTTTCAGATTTAAGATGGGCCTCCACGTATCCGGCTTTTTTGGCGTGAGGAAGAAGGATGATCTGTAGAGGAATGGTGATTCCTCATGTGTGGTGATCCGGATGGCCTTTTTCTGGACAAGATCTGTGATTTCCTGTTCCAGAGCCCGTCTTTGGGTTGGATCGGTCGGGATTTGAGTTATCTTCCAAAGCCCTCTTGCTGGAGGGTCGCTTGTGAACTCTATTAAATAACCAAAAGTCACTACGTCAAGCACCCAAGCCTTGGGTTGAATTGCTTCCAACTCTTGTGCATATTGTTTTAGTCTCCCCGCACCGTCGGAAGCAGACCGTTGGGGTGGGCATCCCTAGGGCTTGGAAAACTTTCCCGTCGCAGGTCTGGATGGTTGGGGTTTCCAGGAGCCTGCCTGTCTGTTAGGGGGACGATTGTTTGACCTCATGCGTTGACAAGGGAAATCCCTGTCTGGGCCTAGAAAGGCCGGAAGAGGCTGACGTAAAGGCGCCGGGCATCCGAACGTCTCATAAAGCGTATCGAGGACAAAGAAGTTGAGGGCCTACAGGAGGGCCTTTGCTTGAAGGAAGACCTAGGTCTGAAGTTTGCATCCTTCATATCTTTATGTCGCTTTACTTCCTGTTGCAAAAATTCCTCGAACTTCCCATTAAACAAGTCCGGACCAAGGAAGGAACATCTTCAAATTTCTTTTTGATTGAGTGAGAAGGCCAGGTAAGGTTGTTCAGGATAAGAGCTCTTCGGTGCATAGAAGCCTTGACAGAAACCCTTGCAAACTGATCAAAAACTAAACGAGAAATAGGTCCCAGAAGGTTGATCAACACCCCGGTGTCCCGTCTGGAGACCAATGTCTCCTGTGACTGTCGAAATGCCATATTGACAATCTCCGCAATAAGTAATAAGGACGACGAGAATTTCATCCCTGTTCTAGCCGCCATATCAATCTTGGACAACTCGGCTTCTGAAGTTCTCCTTTCCTTTGAGAAAAAGCGTCCCTTGGAATCTACAATATTGGCCGACTGAAGTTTATCTCTAGCCGCCGGTGGGACCTGAGGGGTGCAAAATAGTTCCTTCCACTCAGCTTCTTCCACCCTGAAAGCAGTAGAGGAGCGTCTAGGAAAAGCCGTCCATTTCTTACTCCCGGCAATGGCTTCAAAGCGTTCCATACACTCCACGTCCACCGGAAGAGCTGCAGGCGGAGGACGGCTGGATTTATTGAGAGTCAGTTTCGATTTCTTGGCCGGGGGCTGCTCCGGGGGAAGGTCAAAACCCAACACCCTTCTCACTACTTCGACCGCATTCTGAAAGGCCTCAGCCGGAATATTTGTACCAGTCACAAGGTCCTCATCACCGGAGCCTTCCTCCGAGGACGAAATCTCTGGGCAAAAAGGATCAGGGCGCTGGGGTTGTGTAATATCGCCCACATTTTCTCCCGCAGAATCTCTCTCATCGGTAGGGTAATGAGGTTCCTCCTCCGGGTCCGAGGGAGGCTGATGGACCACATCTCGAGACAACTTTTGGCCTCCCCGCTGTGGCTCCAAGACTTGGCGGAGGCAAGAAAGCAGTTCGGACATCAAATCTGTCGAGTCCTTGTCACCCAGGCCTCTTTTCCTACCTCTATTTTCTCCCCGGTGGGTGGTATCAGAAGATTGAATACCAGTAGCCAACTGTTGAGTACGTCGCCTCAACGGAGGATCGTCCTGTGTCTGTTGTAGCAGCTCATGAAGGCCGACGCCTTCGAAATCTCTCTGATCCCCCGAAAAGGAATCTTCATCAAAAAGCTCTCCAGCCTGCGGGGTTGGTGTAGCGGGGTAGTTCCCTGAGAATCCCCGGAAGGGGGTACCGGGAGCCTGTGAGCTCGAGGATCGACTAACACCTGAACCGGAAGGATGATCCCCTGGTTTACTGGAGCTTGCAGACTTTGATTTGGCCCGGCCTTTCACCGGGGCTTTGCCCTTCGAGGAACTAGGAGCCCGGGTAGCTTTCGCTGGAGTCCGGTTAGCAGAAGATTTATTACCCCTGGTAGATCAGGAGGCTTGTTTCCTCGGTTAATATTACGTGCCGTAGGTCCACGGACACTAACTGGATCAAGAGTCATATGCGCCGTAGGTCCACGGACGCTGACTGAATCCTGGTCATCTTGAGTCATATGCGCCGTAGGTCCACGGACGCTGACTGAAATCTCAGATTGTACTGGGGTATCATTGGAAGCGGGCTTAGATCTGGACTGGACATGCTGCTTCTTCACACAAGCCCAGGACGTCTCATCCCAGTCAGAACAGATGTCACAAGTGTTGTCCTTCCCGCACGGGCGACATAGTGGGCAGCTGGTGTGTTTATCCCAACTTCTGAAAGGCCGAAACTTGCGGCAAACCTGACAGAGAGAATTCATGTCTGAAGCCCTAGCTAAGGAAGGATAATACTGAGAGCGGCAACGAAAAACAAACATGCATGTATACACATAAAATATAAACATATAAATACACATGACCGGGCAACCAGGACCGCTCCAACGAACCGGGAAACCCACACTGGAAAGCCCCGGGGAAAAGTAAAACCCGAGGTGGTCACCGGGAACACCAGGAGTCCCACACAGCAATCACCGGGGAACAATCAGAAAACCTGCCCCGTAAACTCCGGGAAGAAGAAACTCACACGGAGAATACCGGGAAACAGCCTGAAAGCTCACACGAAGATCACCGGGGAACAACCTAGGGAATCCTCACAAAGAAACCACCGGGGAACAATACCGAACACAAACCTAGCGTGTACAGCCGGGCCTAACCAAGCGTGACCACTAGCTCTACTTGTTGAAGCTCGGAAAATCACCGGGGAACAATACCGGGCACAAACAGCGTGCACGGTCGGACCTAACCAAGCGTGACCACTAGCTAGTGGCAACCAGCTAGAAAATGACGTAACAGCTAGACTAGCTAAAAGCCTAGCAAACGAACGTAACTCTAACGACCTAGAGAATAAAATACTGCTAAAACGGTAAAGTAGCAATGTAAGATGAAACCGAGACTGCGACAACAAGAAAAATTGATAACATGACAAGGTCTCGGAGCAAAAAACAAGCATCAAAATAAGGCATACATAATACACATAAAACATCATACATAGTGGCACAAACAACCAACACTTAGCAGTGGGAGGCAGCCCAGCCTTACCCTAACGAAACACGAGGAAACTGAGCCTAAAAACTACGCTCTAAGAAACCACCCCTAAAAAGAAGGATACTCATCAAAACTTCGATGGGAAGGTTCGGAACGTCAAAGCGTCAAGATCGTAGGTGAAAAGAACGGGCGAGGCTCCAGAAGAATCCAAAATCCGAGAAAATCTAACTAGCAAAAGACACGCGAGGTACATCGTTCCGCTGACGATAAAGCAAGGACGGGTCAAGGGTTAACTAGCGCACGCCCTCTGTAGGACTTATTTCGTCAGTACATCTTCCGCGATAGATGGAGCTGTTCATATGTGTAAGAGATGAGGTAAGTAGGAGTGAAATAGATTAAACAGTATAATAACGCAATCCTGTTTACCTAATTCTGAACTTTGTATTGTCTTTTGAGGTAGCAACACCACTGATTGAAAATAGATCAATGTCAGTCTCCACTCATAGACAGCCAACAGGTTACACCGTGCACTTCCCAATCCTTTACGTCATCATGTTAATTTTAACTGCTCACTGCCTGAATCAAGTCATTTACAGTACTTGCCATCGATTCTAGACAAATTAAAACAGATGCACATTTTAGCAATGTTACACACAGTTGGCATTTTAACAGCTTTGAACTTAAAATCAACTGGGATCTTTTTAAAATTGGAATCAATGTGATTGTTTTCCTCATAAAATCGTAGTATATGATGGTACTATGGCAATTCAAAATTACAAACAAGTATTTATCCCCAGGAAGAATCCCACTAATTATACAAAATAATTCTGCTTAAAATTATGTATAACAGACATTTGGTATCTTTCCAAATATTTACACCCTTTATCATGATGCTTTTAGCCACTGTTTCAAATGATATTGCCTTTTTATATCCAGTTAACTAACTACATGGCACTGGAATAATTAAAAAAAAATTGCTGTGATATGAGCCTGTTATTGAATTAATTAAAAGCTTTTGAATATTGATGTTTTTCTGTGTGAAATTAACTACATGAATGAGGTCAGGGGAGAGACGGTTTATTTCAGCTTGGCTGGGGCAATCCCATCCTCAAAGAACAAAATGAAGAGCATCATAGTTTCAAATTGACACAATTAGGCATTGGTTTTTTATAGCATGATTAGGAAATATTCAGGAGTACTTAAGCTTGTGGAAAAGACTAATACATCAAATTTAGTGGAACCCCTGAGGCAAAATACTATTTCCTTAAATATATCACCCTCAGTTTTGAACATTTACGCCCCTATCAGATGTGCATGATGTACATTATTCACTGTAATTTATGAAAGTTCCTTGTGTAAGGTTAATTTTCACAGCCCAATCTAACGTGCAGCCAATGTGGAGGGCAGCATTTTCTGATTAAGATGCTCACAAGCAATTAGCTGCTTGACAATTTGACCCATTGCTGGGGCAAGGATGATGCAGTACAAGGACATATCTACAGATGGAGGTACGTAGACATAATGCACTGTGCACTGCAACTCTGGGGTCCTTGCTACTCCGAGATCCCTTATAGTTTAGCCTGGGAAGATACCCAGTTACCGTGTGTTGCCGCGTGGAGGCACTATAAGAGTCTTAGTGGTGGAGAGGCTTTGCACTGGCAGAGAAAAACCAACACAGTCTTCTCTTTTGCCGAAGCTAGCCAGTGACAGCACCAAAAGGTAGCTGCACATTACGCATCACACACACTCTGTGGAATATTCCCACCAACACACACCTGTGGAGAGACAGAGAAGTAAGGTTAGTAGTTAAGGTTGATTATCTCTTCTGTAGAGGTCTTCTTGAGGAAATAAAGCATGCATGTACCTGCAGGCATGCAAAAGTTACACAGCTATATCCCTGCTGGCCAAAGTAACTGGTAACATATTGCATTAGGCACAAATTGCCTACCAAGCCCTAATATTGCAGTGGCCAGACAGGGCGTATGAGGCCTATAAGTCTGCCAATTTATCTTCTCCCTATCTGCCTAGCTTAATTGTCCACCCTTCTTATTATAGCTACATAATATATGTCCTTAAGCATATATGCAGCAGCACATTTTATGCTTCTTTTCCGTGTTGTCTTCACCCTTCCTCAGTGTGAGTATAAACCTTGATCCTGTGGAAAAACAAAATAAAAAGAAAAAAGCTTCGCCAGGAAGCCTACGTTGTCCTTCTGCGTTGTTTCCTGTGGAGAAAGAAAAATGAAAAAAGAAAAACAGCCTCACCACGAAGCTTTCGTTGTCCTTCTGCGTTGTTTCCTGTGGAGAGAAAAAAAAGAAAAACAGCTTCGCAAGGAAGCCTACGTTGTCCTTCTGCGTTGTTTCCTGTGGAGAGAAAAATAAGAAAAAAATTTCTAGGTTACCTATGCCAATTAATCTTCTCCCTATTTGCCTAGCCTAATTGCAGGACAAGACGTGTCAGGTCCATGCGTCCTGAAAAATCATCTAGTTATTATTTTCCTAGTAACTGCTGAAAAGGACGTGTGAGGTCCAAAAATCCAGCTCTTTAAATAATTTTGCAAGGGCGCTGATGTTCCCACGTTGTCTTTATTCTTCTGTCTTCTACGTTGTCCTCCTTTCTTGGTTCCTGTGGAGAAAGAAAATGAAAAAAGAAAAACAGCTTCGCTAAGAAGCCAACGTTGTCCTCCTGCGTTGTTTCCTGTGGAGAGAAATAAAGAAAAAAGAAAAACAGCTTCGCCAAGAAGCCTTCGTTGTCCTCCTGCGTTGTTTCCTGTGGAGAGAAAAAATGAAAAAGAAAAACAGCTTCACTAAGAAGCCTTTGTTGTCCTTCTGCGTTGTTTCCTGTGGAGAGAAAAAATGAAAAAAGAAAAACAGCTTCACCAAGAAGCCCAAGTTGTCTTTCTGCGTTGTTTCCTGTGGAGAGATTAAATGAAAAAGAAAAACTGCTTCACAGGGAAGCATGCGTTGTCCTTCTGCGTTGCTTCCTGTGGAGAGAAAAAATGAAAAAGAATAAAAAAATTTCAAGGAAACCTATGTCTGCATTATTTCTTGTGGAAAGCTAACCCTAACATTGCAATGGCCGGACAGGGCGTATGAGGCCTAAAAGTCCGCCAATTATTCCCCTCCCCATTTGTCTAGCTTAATTGCAGGACAGGACGTGTCAGGTCCATGAGTCCTGATAAATCATCTAATTATTATTCTCATAGTAACTGCTGAAAAGGACGTGTAAGGCCCATAAATCCAGCTCTTAAAATAATTTTGCAAGTGCGCTGATGTTCTCAGGTCGTCTTCATTCTTCTGTCTTCTACGTTGTTTCCTGTGGAGAGATTAAATGAAAAAGAAAAACAGCTTCACCTGGAAGCCTACGTTGTCCCTTCGGCGTTGTTTCCTGTGGAGAAAGAAAAATGAAAAAAAAAAAACAGCTTCACCATGAAGCATACGTTGTCCTTCTGCGTTGTTTCCTGTGAAAAGAAAAAATGAAAAAAGAGAAACAGCTTCGCCACGAAGCCTTCGTTGTCCTTCTGCGTTGTTTCCTGTGGAGAGAAAAAAATGAAAAAACAAATACAGCTTCGCCATGAAGCATACGTTGTCCTTCTGCGTTGTTTCCTGTGGAAAGAGAAAATGAAAAAAGAAAAACAGCTTTGTCTGGAAGCTTGTATTCCCACGTCGTCTTTATTCTTCTGTTTCTGCTGTTGTATTTTTGGAAGTGAAGCAAGCACGTGCCGAACATCCTGCAATAAGACATATATCAATTATGGCCTACACCTAGCCCTAATAAGCAGTTGCTGGACAGGGCGTGTCAGGCCCACGAGTCCAGCACATTTGCCTACGCCCTAACCTTGCTATGGACCCTACTGTTTATACACCCTACCCTAAAACTGATCTGCTATGTAACCAGATTCATGTGGCCAAACAGTCACATAACCATGTTCTTGAGCATGTATGCAATGGCACTTTCATGCCTCTTTTCCCCGTTGTCTTCATTCTTCTTCTTCAGGGGGTTAGTTTCTGTGGAGAGAGTAATAAAAAAATATAAAAACAGCCTTGCCAATGTGCTATGCATCTGTTCCATGTCTTCTTCATTCTTCCGTCTTCTACGTTGTCTTCTGCAGTGTATCGTCTTGACAGGAATCTTCTTTTCACCGTTGTCTTCATTTTGCTGATGTCATCTGTATCTTCCATGTTGCCTTCTCCGTCCTCCTTTTTGTCCCTCAGTAGGTCCTGTGAAGAAACTAAGTCTAAAAATTAGTAATTAAAAAATAACCTGTAAGGAAAAATTAAAAGCAATAAAAATGCCTGGAACCAAAGTGAGATCAAGCAATATTAAGGTGATTTTCAACTCTGGCAATCATCTCAGGCAAACATGCTTTTAAAAAATTATATCTGTAAGAGAAAAGTAAAGGCAATAAAAATGCCTGAAGCCAGAGAGTGTGCTCATGCAATCAAAGAACATGATTTTCAACTCTGGCAAACTTCTCAGGCACATTGCCTGTAAATTTGTAAAAAAATAACATCTATAAGAGAAAAGTACATCAATAAAAATGCCTGAAGCCAGAGAGTGTGCTCAGACAATCAAGGAGCACGATTTTCAACTCTGGCAATCTTCTCAGGCACACTGCATGTACATTTTTTTAAAACAAATACATCTGTAAGAGAAAGGTAAAAGCAATAAAAAATGCCTGAAGCCAAAGAGTGTGCTCATGCGATCAATGGGCATGATTTTCAATTCTGGCAATCTTCTCAGGCACACTGCATATAACTTATAAAAAAAATAACATCTGTGAGAGAAAAGTAAAAGCAATAAAAATGCCTGAAGCCAGAGAGTGTGCTCATGCAATCAAAGAACATGATTTTCAACTCTGGCAAACTTCTCAGGCACATTGCCTGTAAATTTGTAAAAAAATAACATCTATAAGAGAAAAGTACATCAATAAAAATGCCTGAAGCCAAAGAGTGTGCTCATGCGATCAATGGGCATGATTTTCAATTCTGGCAATCTTCTCAGGCACACTGCATATAACTTATAAAAAAATAACATCTGTGAGAGAAAAGTAAAAGCAATAAAAATGCCTGAAGCCAGAGAGTGTGCTCATGAAATCAAAGAACATGATTTTCAACTCTGGCAAACTTCTCAGGCACACTGCATGTAAATTTGTAAAAACAAATAACATCTGTAAGGAAAAAGTAAAAGCAATAAAAATGCCTAAAGCCAGAGAGTGGGCTCAGATAATCAAGGAGCACGATTTTTAACTCTGGCAATCTTCTCAGGCACATTTCATAAAAAAAATTTTAAAAAAGTACATCTGTAAGAGAAAAGTAAAAGCATTATATAAATGCCTGTAGCCAGAGAGTGTGCTCAGACAATCAAGGAGCATGGTTTTAAACTCTGGCACTCTTCATGTAAATTAGTAAAAAAAAAATAACATCTGTAAGAGAAAAGTAAAAGCATTATATAAATGCCTGAAGTCAGAGAGTGTGCTCGGACAATCAAGGAGCATGGTTTTAAACTCTGGCACTCTTCATGTAAATTAGTAAAAAAAAAAAAATAACGTCTGTAAGAGAAAAGTAAAAGCAGTAAAAATGCCTGAAGCCAGAGAGTGTGCTCAGACAATTAAAGAACATGATTTTAAACTCTGGCAATCTTCTCAGGCACATTGCATGTAAATTTGTAAAAAAATAACATCTATAACACTATAAGAGAAAAGTAAAAGCAATAAAAATGCATGAAACCAGAGAGTGTGCTCATGCAATCAAAGAACATGATTTTAAACTCTTGCTATCTTCTCAGGCACACTGCATGTAAATTTTAAAAACATAACACCTGTAAGAGAAAAGTAAAAGCAATAAAAATGCCTGAAACCAGAGAGAATGTGCTCATGCAATCAAAGAGCATAATTTTCAACTCTGGCAATCTTCCAGGTAATAATGTATATGAATTTTTAAAAATTGAATCAAAGAAAATTAAAAGCAACATGCTTGAAGCCAGAGGGTGCAGTGCACATGCAACTAAAGGGCATGGTTTTCAACTCACACACTGCATATAAATTTTTAAAAAACGACATCTGTAAGAGAAAAGTAAAAAAAATGCCTGAAGCCAGTGAGAATGCTTGAGCAATCAAAAGTGATTTAAAACCTCTGGCAATTTTCTCAGGCACACTTCATATGAATTTAAAGTTACCACCAGTAAGACAAAATTATAATACAAAGTACAAATGTTAAAAACTATTACCCATAAGAAAACATTAAAAGCAATAAATGCCTGAAGTCATAGAATATGCTTAAGTAATAGATTTTCACCTCTGGCAATGATACTGTATCAAGCACCCTGCTAAAAATTCAATACTTACATTTACCCAAACAAAAATGTCAATTAAAACGCATGTTGCCAGAAGTAAGTTAAGTTAGTCTGGCAGTTAGTTTTTTAAATTTTCTTAAAACAATACATCTGTAAGAGAAAAGTAAAAGCAATAAAAATGCCTGAAGCCAGAGAGTGTGCTCAGACAATCAAGGAGCATGATTTTAAACTCTGGCAATCTTCTCAGGCACACTGCAGGTAAATTTGTAAAACAAAAAATAACATCTGTAAGAGAAAAGTAAAAGCAATAAAAATGCCTGAAGCCAGAGAGTGTGCTCATGCAATCAAAGAACATGATTTTCAACTCTGGCAATCTTCTCAGGCACATTTCATTATAATTTTTTTTTTAAAATACATTTGTAAGAGAAAAGTAAAAGCATTATATAAATGCCTGAAGACAGAGAGTGTGCTCATGCAATCAAAGAACATGATTTTTAACTCTGGCAAACTTCTCAGGCACACTGCATGTAAATTTGTGAAAAAAATAACATCTGTAAGGGAAAAGTAAAAGCAATAAAAATGCCTGAAGTCAGAGAGTGTGCTCAGTCAATCAAAGAGCATGATTTCCAACTCTGGCAGTCTTCTCAGGCACTCTTCATGTAAATTAGTTAAAAAAATAACATCTGTAAGAGAAAAGTAAAAGCAATAAAAATGCCTGAAGTCAGAGAGTGTGCTCATGCAATCAAAGAACATGTTTTTAACTCTGGCAAACTTCTCAGTCACACTGCATGTGAATTTGTAAAAAAAAAAAATAACATCTGTAAGAGAAAAGTAAAAGCAATAAAAATGCCTGAAGCCAGAGAGTGTGCTCATGCAATCAAAGAACATGTTTTTAACTCTGGCAAACTTCTCAGTCACACTGCATGTGAATTTGTAAAAAAAAAAAATAACATCTGTAAGAGAAAAGTAAAAGCAATAAAAATGCCTGAAACCAGAGAGTGTGCTCATGCAATCAAAGAACATGATTTTCAACTCTGGCAATCTTCTCAGGCACATTTCATTATAATTTTTTTTTTAAAATACATTTGTAAGAGAAAAGTAAAAGCATTATATAAATGCCTGAAGACAGAGAGTGTGCTCATGCAATCAAAGAACATGATTTTTAACTCTGGCAAACTTCTCAGGCACACTGCATGTAAATTTGTGAAAAAAATAACATCTGTAAGGGAAAAGTAAAAGCAATAAAAATGCCTGAAGTCAGAGAGTGTGCTCAGTCAATCAAAGAGCATGATTTCCAACTCTGGCAGTCTTCTCAGGCACTCTTCATGTAAATTAGTTAAAAAAATAACATCTGTAAGAGAAAAGTAAAAGCAATAAAAATGCCTGAAGTCAGAGAGTGTGCTCAGTCAATCAAAGAGCATGATTTCCAACTCTGGCAGTCTTCTCAGGCACTCTTCATGTAAATTAGTTAAAAAAATAACATCTGTAAGAGAAAAGTAAAAGCAATAAAAATGCCTGAAGTCAGAGAGTGTGCTCAGTCAATCAAAGAGCATGATTTTCAACTCTGGCAATATTCACAGGCAATAATGTATATGAATGTTTAAAAATTGAATCAAAGAAAATTAAAAGCAACATGCTTGAAGCCAGAGAGTGCAGTGCACATGCAACTAAAGGGCATGGTTTCAACTCACACACACTACATATAATTATTTAAAAAACAACATCTGTAAGAGAAAAGTAAAAGAAATGCCTGAAGCCAGTGAGTATGCTTAAGCAATCAAAAGTGATTTAAAACCTCTGGCAATTTTCTCAGGCACAATGCATATGAATTTAAAGTTACCACCAGTAAGACAAAATTATAATACAAAGTACAAATGTTAAAAACTATTACCCATAAGAAAACATTAAAAGCAAATGCCTGAAGTCATAGAATATGCTTAAGTAATAGATTTTCACCTTTGGCAATGATGCTGTATCAAGCACCCTGCTAAAAATTCAAAACTTACATTTACCCAAACAAAAATATCAATTAAAATGCATGTTGCCAGAAGTAAGTTAGTTAGTCTGGCAGTTAGTTGGTTAGTTTGTTAGTTCGTTAGTACATTTATAGTTTAGTTAAGTTTTTAGTTTAGCAATAAACATTGCTATAAAGCCAGAAAAAATGCTCAAGCAATAAAAACGTAATTTCACCCTCTGAAAATGATATCAGGCACCCTGCTTAAAATCCATTTCTATATTCCTCAAGAAAGGACCAATTAAAAATGGATGCAGCCAGAAGTAAGTTAGTTAGTGAGATAGTTAGAAATACAGATTGAAACGTCTTTCATGTTCAACTTTGGTTTCAAACACGATCTAAATACTCAGTGAACAGGGCACGTCTTTCCCTTTAGTCGCCTCTTACGACAGGCAGGAAATACCGTGGGCATATTCTACAACCCCTAGCCCACAGGGGGATGCATGCAGCCAGAAACTACTCGTACAATAATTTGTTGTGTTTTCCAACACTAAACTTAGGACACACAGCAACTTTTTTAAAAATATTTCCCAAAAGAAAAAAATAAAAAGCAATAAAAAGTGCCTGAAGCCAAGAGAGCATACTAATTCCACCTTTGGCAATGATCTCAATACGAAAGGTGGACTCCCCTCTGCCAATGAATTCAGGCACACTGCTTCAAAGTTTTAATGATATGAAATTAGGGCAACTATATTAATGCTGGCAGCTAGAGGTGTTATGTTCATGAAAAAGTGGTACTTCCACCAATTGCCTCATGCATTCCAAGAAAGAGAAAAACTAAAAGCCTAAGTGCCTGAAGCATTGGAGCATACTCGTGAAGTAAAATGAATTTCCACCTCTCATACAGTAAAATGGTGAATTTCCACCTCTCATGAAGTAAAATGGTGAATTTTCACCTCTGGTAATGATATTAAGTACTGCATGCAGGTTTTTTAAGAAAGTACTAAAAAAGAGAAATTTAAATTGAAAAATTTCTCACACCACAGAGGTACTGTATTACTCATGCAGTGAAGGTGATTTCCACCTTTTGCAATAATCTCAGGCACATTGCACACAAAAAATGTCTCGGGTGCCTTTTTCCTGTTTACTTCTTCTGTCTTCTGCGTTGTCTTGCCAGGCAGTACAAAGAGATGTTGCACACTTCTGTACACGTTGCCTTCATCTTCCCCCTCTTCTTCCATGGGGAGCAGAGCACATCTTGCAGGTCCTGTAAAGATAAGACTAGAACAGACATTCAATACATGAAAACAAAACAGTTGCATATGTAAATATCAAGATATAGCTAATTACCCACCGAAAAAAATAAAACACAAAATGCCTCAAACCAGAGAGCTGATATACTCATGCACTTATGAGGGTGACTTCCACCTTTGGCTATAATACTCTTAGGCACCCTGCCTGTAGATTATCACAATAAATTATTCAAAATAGGAAATAAAAAAAAATAAAATGCTTAAAGTCAGAGAGCACACTCATACATTTAAAAAAGGTGGCTCTCACACCTTTTGCAATATACTCTGAGGCACTCTGCATAGAGATTATTAGAATAAATTACTCCTAGCAAGAGAGCATCCTTATGTACTAAAAAAGATATCTTCCACCCGTGACAATAACACTCTCAGACACCCTGCATAAAGATTATTTAGGTAAAAGTACTCAAAAAGTAAGAAAAACAGTAGTATTCCTCACATACTCATGCAAAAAAGGTGATTTCCTACCTTTTTGCAACAATTATATTTGACACATTATACATTAAAAATGTCTTGTGTGTTTTTCCTGTCGTCGTCTTCTTCCTTCTTCTACATCATCTTCTTTGTTGTCTTCTGTTCTGTGGAGGGAAAAAATGAAAACAGCCTGGCCAGGCAGTAAAACGATAAGTTGCACGCTCCTGTTCATGTTGTCTTCATTCCATTTTCATCTTCTTCTTCATCCTCTTCTTCCGTGTATAGCACATCCTGTGAAGAAACTAAGACTAAAACAAAGATATTAATACATGCAAACAAAACAGTTACTTATGTAATTATCAAAAAAAAATATCTGAAATCTGAGAGCATCCTCATTCGATAAAAAGGTGACTTTCACCTTTAGCAATAATCTCAGGCACCCTACATATAGTATAGAGATGTTTAATGCTATTTTTCCATCAATCATCTTCTTTTGCTATGCTCCACGACATCTACTTTGTTGTCTTCTGTTCTGTGGAGAGAGAAAATAATAACAGCCATGCCAGGCAGTAATAAGATATGTTGCAAACTTCTGCACATGTTGTCTTCATTCTAGCTTCATCTTCTTCTTCATCCTCTTCTTCCATGGGGAACGTCCTGTAAAGGAACTTACACTAAAACATAAATATTAAAACATGCAACAAAACAGTTACTCATGTATACATCTTGACATAATTATCCAGAAAATAAAAATTAAACACAATGAAAAGTATCTTAAGCCTGAGAGCATCCTCATTTCAATAAAAAGGTGACTTCCACCTTCAGGAATGATCTCAGGCACCTTTCACATAGTTTAAATATGTTGTATGTTATTTTTCCCCGTCAATCATCTTCTTCTGCTATGGTCTACATCATCTTCATTCTTTTCTCTTCTGTGAAGAGAAAAAATAAAACCAGCCTTGTCAGGCAGTAAAAAGACATGTTGCAAGCTTCTAGCTGTTCATGTTGTCTTCATTCCATCTTCATCTTCTTCTTCATCCTCTTCTTCCGTGGGGAGCACATACTGTAGGTCCTGAAAAGAAACAAACTAGAACATAGATATTAATACATGCACACAAAACAATTACATCTGTATACATACTGACATAACTACCCAGAAAAAGATTACAACACAGAACAACAACACAAGACAACATTAAAGAAGATATTTTTTCTTTTCTTTGTCGTCTTCTTTTGTCCTTCTTCTTTTTCAGTTCTTTGTTGTATTCTGTGGATGTGAAAAAATAAAAAACCATTAAAACAGCCTTGCCATGCAGGAAAAGAATTAAGCATGATGTTTGCTTTGTCTTGAACATCATTTCCTTTGTCTTTTTCATCCTCTTCCATGTAGAGCACATCTTGTGGGGATGCATTTTCTACATTGTCTCTCTGTAGGTCCTGCAAAGAAATTAATATTAAACAGTAGACATTTAATGGATGTACCAAAATAACTCCACATATAGGGGGACATCTAAACATACCAAATTTCCTGTAAGAGATAAATAAGCAAATAAAGGCCTGCAGACAGAGAGTACACTCATGCAACAAATAGGTGACATCCACCATTTGCAACGAAAACAGGCATATTGCATATAAGTTTTTTTTTATGTATTTTTTTATCTGCTCAGGCATTTGCAAAATCAGCAAAACCAGTGCCAGCACCACAATTGCCAGCATTACCATAATAATGACAAACACAAAAACATTAAAAATGACGAAAATAATAAAAATGACATATGAGCACAAACCTGAAAATAAAGAAAGAAAATACCCACTTTCCTACAAGAAAATCTATCAGTGCCTAGGAAGGTGCGGTTAGTATGACACCGTGGATGGTTCAGTGGTTTTAAGATAGTCCTTGTTTGCGCATCAACTCGAGAATCATCCTGGTAGATGACTGTGAGAGCTGTCATGGTCACATGAGGAGGATGGTAACTGTAAGAAATTTGCAAAAAGGAATAAATCAAGAGTATCTTGAAAGTGTATGAGTGGTTCTACATATGGTGATATAAGATAAACATGTTCATAGTAAACACTGATCAACAACAAGGGGTGTGCATAAACTATTCAAGTCTACATGTTAGTTGGTGAGCCTCTCAAAACATGGTCAAACCATGGTAGCAGATTTTGACTAATGTCATCAAAACCTAATTAGCTACTCTGGTCAATGTCACTTTCTCAGTTTTCTCAGTCACTGAAATGTGCATATCAGCAATTGATCTGAGATGTCAAAAGAAACCAATTTCCTATTAAAGGTCAATATTCTCTTTGTATGCATACCTTCGATGCCATTCGATTGGCTTTGTCGGTATTAAACTAATTTCATGAAAAAGAAACATTAGAACATGACCCTCTGGAACATATCAAATTTGGTCCTCGACTATTCTTTAAATACAGCTCAGTCCGCAGGAAATTGTTACATTTTCAGAAACATATTTCCATATTTTGCACTCATCTACAGTTCTTTACAGGATAGGAGAGAGTTTTTAGGTCAGATGTCTCCCTAATTTCAAACTCAAATGGACACTCCCTGTTGTTTATCATATTAAGATAAGTTTTTGACTTTGAGGCTTTGAACATATCAAACAAGATTTTTTTTCTTTTGGACAGCTGGAAAAAATACCATATGGGTTGAAAACCTGCAAACTGTAGTTGGTCTAGGCATTGAATTTACAATTATATGTAATATTTGAAAGGGTAACTTAAATTTGCTTTCCATGCCACATCCCAAACAAGACAAAACCAGGCACAACACGAGGGATCATAAATATAGCTGCAAATAGCATTAGCGACTGTGCTAAGTCTTCAGTATTATGCAAGCGAAAGTATTCTGCGTACAACTCAAGTGTATTATTATTAGTCTAGTAATATTAATAACTGAACAAGATAAATGTTACATAAAATCAACTTTCAGAAATGTAAAACAGAACCAGCTACAATGTTTCTATATTGTTAGATTTGAATATGATCAGAATGACACACCGAGAGCTACACATTTTATGCCTTGCAGCTACATATCTAGGATGAAGTTATTTATGAGCCTTTTCAACATAACCTATAACTACAAATAGACAGCACCATCCACTGTGGAATAACCCTTGTCAATGAATGAACGCTACAACCGACTACTACCGTAACATGCCTTTGCTTCATTTCAATAGAATGACCCAATACATGATTTCCTTGGTGTAGTGATTACACTTTGCAATTAAGGAGGGAAATAGATTTACCATACCCGGAACAAATTCAGCAAGACAGCTAACAATGGGCTAATAATATTTCCCAACCACTGCGATTCTGCTTATATGTACATAGTTGAAATTAAAGGTCATTGCAATTCCAAATGATTACATTTTTTCCCTTTAACTTTTCTTACCCCTTTTGCAGTAACAAAATTATGACTAATAATCCATGAACAGCAAAGATGCTAAATTCAAATAAAAAAAGCAAACTTAGAGAGAAATAATTGCTTCACTAATCACTGATTTTAAAGTAGCCTATTTCATGAATTTTTCAAGTGATGAGACCTGTAAATCTAAAAAGTTATAATACCCACCTTACTTTTACCTGACTAAAAACCAAGCCAAGCTCAGCTCTCCTACTTAGCTCCATCCTCTTAAATTCTACCACTTGCATCCACTCTGGCACTTCACAGGCTTCCTCTCTTAGCTTCAAAAAAATTGAAATTCTATGAGAACTTTGGATAAAAGCACTCTATACAACACTCTTAGGGTTAGAGAGCAGATGTCCCAACTTGAAGTAGTGTACTATTAAAACTTTTGTGGTTAATGTTTGACTCTTGAGAGGCAGGTGACAATATTTTTCCTCCTCAAATGTGAAATCTACCAAAAGTGACTGCCTGGTTTTCATTGGATATACAATGTAAATTTAATTTCTAAAATATTATGTAAGATTATTTAGAATGAAATAAAAAAGAAAGATATGAGATTTAGCTGTTTCCAAAAATATTTTGGGCGACTCTTCGTGGAATTTAAATAATCTTAAAAAACACTTAATTGGACCAATGTAGTTTCCCCTATCCCTGATGATAAACCACTGAAGAAAACACATTGTATATTAGGACACATGCGACAATTAATTGAAAACACCGACAATGGACACGGCAGACTGTTAAACAGAGTTTATTACTAATGATTAATGATCACTCATTTCAGTCTCAAGTTGTGATTGATCCCCATGTAGAGGAGAGACTGTCTTGTCTTGCAAAAATCCCCATGTGTGAAATTGGTAATTATTGGTAAATATTTTCAAATGATTACAGTTCAAATGTTAGATGATGTTTTCTTCTGGAAATTTCCAGATCCAACACAAATAAGTGGTTTCACATTTATTGTTAGGTAATGACAAGCTGACATATAGAGGAAATAAAATGTAAGGTATATATACACATTGCACATAAACACAAAAATGTTAATAATGACGACGACAAGAACAGCAAAAATAAAGGACAACAACAGTCACAATCATCACAATTACAACCACCACCACAATCACAACCATTACAACAACTACCATAGCAACAACCACATATATACACATTGCACATAAACACAAAAATGTTAATAATGACGATGACAAGAACAGCAAAAATAAAGGACACCAACAGTCACAATCATCACAATAACAACCCACCACTACAATCACAACCATTACAACAACTACCATAGCAACAACCACCATAATCATTTATCATCAGCACCAAAACAACAACACATCATTTCAAACCAGAAAGAGAAAAAAATACCCACTTTTCTACAAGAAAACCAATCAGCTCCTACAAAGGTGTAGTTGGTATGACACCTTGAATGGTCTTGTGGCTCAAAGGCGGCCTTTGTGGGAACACCAACTCTGCTTTCATCTTGGTAGATAGCCATGAGCGCCTTGTCCACTTTGGGAGTATGGTAACTGTAAAACAAAATGCAAAAAGGAATAAATAATGTGTAAACTTCTGGCATATGCAGTGGTACATATACAGTAGTGATATATCAAACATAATTACCATTGATCAACAACAATGGGGTACATAAGGTGGCACATATATAGGATAGGTTAGTTGGTAAATCTCTACTGATTCAAAGCATCGTACACGTGGCAGATTTTGACCAATTTTCACCAAAAATTGTAACGCGGTTTTTAAATTATATTCTGAAAGCTAGACTGGTTTACGTCAGCCTTTCAGTCACTGAAATCAAATCAGCTATTGCCCTACTCTACTGATCTAATTTCCAAGAGTTAATGCCTAGTTTACTTAATAAATATGCAAAAAGGAATTCCTAAAATATAAAGATACATTGAACAGAAATAAGAATAAATTGTGAGATTCTCAGCTGTTGTTTCAAAATAAGTTTGGGGAGAGATTGTTCTTGCCATTTTCTTGCCAATGAAAATTGGAGACATTAATATTAGATTAAAACCAAATGGGTCAACTTTTTGTCATATTAATTTTGGTTGAGCATCTATCTCCTCTCTTCATATTTACAGTGACACTTTCATTTTTGTGCTTTCTTGCAGTGCCAAGTGTGAGGAAAGGTATCTACAAATGAATTTGAGATAGATCCACAATATATAGGCCTATATAACAAACACTGTCATGTGAAAAATGAGAAAATAACTAAATCTGTACTGATTGCTCTTTGGATATCATTCTGTACAGTGCACAGTACTGCAGACAGTGAGAAGCAATATAAAGGACTGAATCATGAAAACAAAATGTGTTGCCTCCTAAAACTCACTTTGATACCAGTACCCTGTTTTAGGTAAGTAGCCAAGCATACACAATGTCAGACATCTAGGCCACGTTAGTTAACAGCCTGCTCGGTGGAAAAGCATTTCCTGTACCTATACTGATTGAGAGGCTATGAATGTAACATGTTCATTTTCATCCTCCTTTAAAAAAAAACATGAGCACTTGAGACAGCATTAGTTACGATGGGTTCCCATCACTTCAGAGAGGAATGGGGGTGGAACATACCCTCTCTCTTTTGAGGGGAGGATCAACACATTAGAAACCCTACTTTCTATTTTTAATGGAAAAACACTATTTGTTAATGGTTTCCCATAAGAAATCTTTCCCAAATAACCAAAACCTCTTTCCTCTTTAGATTTATGTGTTTTGTTCATCTCAAATGCCCTTGGATTATTCTGAGGAATGGGATTTTACAATGTTCAAATGCCATAATTTTTTTGTGTTGTGCTTGCAGTTGCTTTGATTTACACTCTACGTCTCAACAGCACTGGCACCGGAGGGAATAGAAGTGAGAATGCCACCTCCCCCACCTGCTTTCTTATATTTCTCCCAAAAGAGTTAAAGGATATAATAATACAGAATGAAGTGCGCATTTGACCAGGTTTTGTCCCCATTTAAACCGTTTTTATCACGAAAGGTTTTCATTACTAGCAGGGGTGCTAAATTCAAATAAAGTAGCAAACCTAGAAAGAAATCGTTACATTTGTGCTACTGAGTAGCCACTGATATTAGAAAAGCCTGCTTCATCAACTGTTGAACTGATGAGACCTGTAAAACTAAAAATTACCCACCTTACTTTCTCCTGACGGAGAACCAAGCCAAGATCAGCTGTGCTGGTAAGCTCCATCCTCTCAAATTCTACCACATTCATCCCTTCTGGCACAGCACAGGTTTCCTCTCTTTGCTGCAAAGAAAATTGAAATTCAATTAGATTTTTGGATACACTGACTAAAACATTTTAAATGAATACTTAATTGTTTCAATGTGAATACACAATCAGAATGTCTATTAACTAATTTAACAAACAATGATCATACATTTCAGTGTCAAGTTTTGATTTGCCTCCATGTAGAGGAGGAGGTCTTGTCTTGCTTAGAAATATTGAAGGTGTTTATTCAAATTCTCATTTGTGATATTTGCAAACATATAAATGTGCAAATGCACAGTTCATTTGTTTAACAGGATAGGACTCTTCCATGTCACGTGACAATATTTTGTCCGATCCTCAAATGTGAAATTTGAATGTGCAAATGCGAACCATGCGGAAGATCTGCAGTACAACTTTTGAAAGTTATTGGTTTAGTCTTTGCCTAGTCTAGATGTACAAATTTCATTTGGGCAGTAGTTGTGAATTTTTTAATCTGTAAGCCTAGCCTATATTTAATTATACTAGTCGACTGCTAGGTTGTCTTAAATGTCAGGAGCACCTACCCAAATCTATTTTGAAGCAACAGCTAAACTTCACCATTTTCTTTTTATTTTTCTTCAAAGTATCTTCAATCCTATTTGATGAATTTAATGTTGTATATTCAAGGAAAGTTAAAACACTTACTCTTGTAAATTTCAATTTGAAGAGAAAAGATGTTGTCACATGACTCTCAAGAGCCAATCATGTTAAAACAGTATAGTCTATACTAAACTAACTCAAGTTGGGTTGACTGCTCTTGCTCTTTAAGATACGCCTAGGCTGTCTTAAGCTTGGTTTTATCAGTTGGGCCCAGGTTTTACTTTGTCATATTCCTTAAAGGCTCAGTTCTCTCGTCCCAAACAGTACCAATTTTCCCAAACAGTACCAATTCTCCTAACCTTCTTACTGCATGAAGCCCCTCCCACAATTGTCTGAAATTCATCCTCATCCCGATACAATATCAGTTTATTGCTTCAAGGTGAATATAGAAAAACTCAATTTATGTAATCAAAACACTTTCAGTACTGTTCATGCTGTGTAATATAAGCTTTGGTAGTCTGGATTGTTTGAATTAGCTGCAAATCAAATTTGAGCTGAGCCAATTGAGAATTTCAGTACCCCCGTACGAAAATTGCAGTTTGGGGTGAGATGTTTGGCTCTTTAAGACTTTACATAGCCTACCAGTGTTTTTGCCAGAGGGGGAAAGTGGGGATTTGCCCCCCCCCCCCACTCCTGAAGAAAGTGGGTGAACACCCCCCCCCTTTTCATTTTCATAAAAATAGGAAAATTGTAAAAATCTTCAAGTTGGTTTCTTACCCAAAAAAGGACATTTTCCATGAAAGTTTGAACTTAAATGAATAAATGGCCTTGTTAACCTTTCAATTGA
Organism: Holothuria scabra; assembly: GCA_037179385.1. Classification (NCBI taxonomy): domain Eukaryota; kingdom Metazoa; phylum Echinodermata; class Holothuroidea; order Aspidochirotida; family Holothuriidae; genus Holothuria; species Holothuria scabra. The sequence goes on from CM074191.1 coordinate 41,996,748, forward strand.
AATTGCATCATTTACAGGGGTTTTGAACCAAACTCCTGTCCCTCTGAACCTCATAGCTTTAGTGAAGGTTAGGACAGCATCCAACGTTAACCTATTTGAACTTGAGGTTTAGGAGTAACAAATCCCCCTTTTGTGTTTTTTTAATATATCCCATGCCTACAGAACATTTATGTGGCATGTCCTAAAACTAACGTTAAAATAACTAGATTAGACCAGAACTTAGGCCTACAAGCAAGGCCTAGAGTAGCCCTCGAACAGGCTGTATGTTCGTTACATGGCCTAGGCTTATTCCTCTCGTCAGCTCGTGTTGTGAGAGGAATAAGCCTAGGCCATATATGTAACCAACACCAGTCCTGTTCGAGGGCTATAGGCCTAGGCCTATGTATGTTTCAGTATATGGTTAACGTTATGCCTAACGTTGGGTCTTGATTTCCAACTATCTTGGAAAAATCACATTGACTATCTTTGCTCTAACATCTCTAAAGTTATTGGTATCTTCCATAAAATTCACTCTTTGTGCCTTCCCATACTCTGAGAACATATGCTTTCCTTATACCCTCTAAATTGTTTGTGGCAACATTATCTGGGGAAATGCTTTTCCCTCTTATTTAAACAGTCTACACGTTCTCCAAAAGAAAGCTGTTCATATTATTACGAACTCTAATTATTGTGCCCACAGTGCCATTCTTTTTTCAAACCTAACAATTCTAACGATTTTAACATAACATAACAACAGGTTGAAGAGCAAAGGAGGGCCAAGGCCCCATAAGATGCCCTGAATTTCAAGCCCTAATTAAAAGTCAAACCACCAAAGGCTTGACAACAGCCCCATATTCAGATTCTACCACAGTCATTGAAAAACTTGTCAATGTTAACCTTAAAGCAGTGAACTGACGGGGAGTTTACTACCCAATCTGGCAGACAGTTGCACTCGTTGACAACTCTATAGGAGAAACTAAACCTAATGTCAAATCTTGCAACTTGGCTTTTCCAGCTTTTTACAATGCCAACGCACCCGAGAATTACTTTGAACCCTTTAATAACTACAAGTCAAAAGGAGATTCCTTTCAGAAAGAAACTTGTAAACCTGGAGCATGTAACCCCAAATCCTTCTCAGCTCCAAAGTTGTAAGCCCAAGATGTCTAAGCCTAGCACGATAAGGTAAATTTCTCACCTTAGGTGTAAGGCGAGTGGCTCTCCTCTGAACTTGATCTAAAAGAGAAAGGGGCTCCAAGCCTGGGCTGCATAGTCAATAAGGGGTCTTACCTACTACTTATACAAATAACGATACCTTTTTTCAAATTTTCGATACCTTCAAATTCCAAGCCGGTGTTTTTATGTATTGATATGTTAACAGATTGTTACCCCGCAGTTTTGATGAATACTTTACCAGTGATGTTCATACCCATAACACACGTTTCTCTCAACATCTGCGTACAAATTTTTCCTACACAGAAATATCACGCCGCCTTTTCATAAATACCGGGGTCAGCATATGGAACTCACTACACAGAACAGATGCTAAATCCGTATTTCCTTTCAAGACTAAATTAAAATCCAATTTGCTTAGCGATTATTCTTCTTAGGTGGTTTTGGCTTTCTTTGTTCCTTTACTGTCCTATTTTGTCATGATTTGATTGTTTTTTGGGGGGTTGTTTTCTTTTTCCTTTTTGTAAGGGGGGCTGCTCGCATAAGCTTTGCTTTTTCAGTTCTCCTCCACCATCTTGTTTAAATGTTGTACCATAGTGTATTTAAACTGTGGAAATAAACTCAAACTAAACTCATATCCGAAAGACCAACGCCGCCGGTAAATGATCAGATATCGTAATCAGGAAGGGAGCACACTTTCTTCGTTTCCTTTATTTAACTAGAGGACATCACTACATCTAAAAATTTTGTAAATTCAAACCTTCAACAATGAAATGCTAGGCGAGGAAAAAAAGTATCAAACGTTTGACCTTTGTTGGCCGGATTGTCGGCTGCATGCATATAAAAGGCAGAGTGCATGTACTTTTGTTATACTGCACCCACAATGTAAACCGTAATACTTGTGTGTTAGAACAGTGCACCCAATATACTGGGAGGGCGGAATACGACAATAGATCCAAAGATATCGTAAACAAAATGATATCTTTGAAAAATCTAATTCTACGCCGGAGCCATACAGTTAGCTAAATAAAAAAAGAGTTTTTTGCAGCCCAGTTTCCAACCAATCGGTTCAAGTCGAGCCGGTCACGGCCTGCTTTCCAGTTGTAACCGTATATGGCTCTGGTTTCTACCACCTCTGCTGACTGGTTATTTAGAATCCTGTATTCTGGTTGGTTATACTCTGACTGGTTATTCTCGAATACACCGGCCGTCACGGTTATAATGGCATTGCAACAACCACAGGCGTCAGCCTTTCATAGAAGACTCGGTAAAAAGCTTAAATGCCCAGTTCTCTCACCCCAAACAGTACCAATTCTCCTAACCTCCTTACTTAAGCCCCTCCCACAATTGTGTGAAATTCATTCTTATCCAGTCACAATCTCAGTTTATTGCTTCGGGGTGAGTATAGAAAAGCTCTATGTGTGTAATCAAAACACTCTCAGTACAGTTCATGCTGTGTAATATAAGCTTTGGTAATCTGCATTTTTTGAATTAACAGTCAATCAAAACGCTGTGCTGATGGAGAGTTTCTGTACCCCCCTACAAGAAGTGTAGTTTCGGGTGAGAGGAATGGCCCGTTAATAAGACTTTTGCTAGACTTGCGATTAGGAGCGAGGTAGTACTTCAATGCGTTAACACAGTTGTTAATGAGTGGAATAGCCTGCCTGAGTGGGTTGTTAACCCCACATCAGTGTACCGCTTTGAGGTAAAACATTGACGAAGTTTTTCCATTACTGTGATAGAATATGATCTTTCTGGGCTCGTTAGGTATTTGTGGTTTGCTCTTTTGGGGGGTGGTTGGATTGTATGGCAACTTATGGGGCCTTCTTATGTACTTGATAGCGAAGGAAAACATAAATTTGGCTACATAATTTTTCCAGGTCTACAAATGTGTAATGATGCAATGTTTGTGACACAAACGAGAGAGTGATAATATTTTGGCATTAGTATTTTTGCTTTTCAAACTTGGATCACGAGGTTTTACCTGTCATGTCCCTTCGTATAACTAAGCGCCAAATTAAAAAAAAAAACAGATTACACAATCACCCCAACTAGGCATATGAAAAAATGGCTAACAGCGTTTTGTGGTTGCGTCATCAACCGAAAAGCACACTTCAGCTTCATGTTGGCAAAACCAAATGCAGATACACTCCACCTAAAGAAAGTGAAATGATATTCTTCAAAAGCAACATAAAATCAAAAATGTTAGTTGCCACTTCATGTCCCTTTCAATGTTTACATAATGTAAGTACATGTCTGCGATGTGAATTTTCACACTTCACTCTTGCTTACAAATTGTGCAAATATTTATGCAGATCATCTGTGAGACTAGGAGGGAAAATATGATGGAATTGAAAGTATGCTTCTCTCCTTCGATTGAGACATGAAAAACCCCGTTTGCTCGTTTTTGTTAACTCTGCCAAAACTTTTCCGTATCAGGAATTTGCTCAAATACTGAATTAATTGCCTCTCAGAACCTCACATATTCAAACATTTTTTTTTCAAAGGGACTTAGATTGTTTTTTCAGTCTGAAATATCCCCAGATTTGAATGATTTTCCTTTACGATTAGCTGTAATATACAAACTTCAATTAAACAAGTTTTCCAAATTTGGTTTTATTTCCTACGTATGTAGAATATTCCAAAGTTTTCTTTCCTCAAACACTTCCCAGGACGCTGGACCCCAGTCTGGGTCTTGAATTGCTTCCTATATCTGTTTATGACAAAGACCCCCAGGTCTCTGGGAACATATACCAGTATACAGAGATATGCATTAAGCCCTTGGCATTTAGAGATAGAATCAGAAGATAGAAGACCACATATTTAGTTTGGGTCTGTAACAATGAAGATTCCCAGTGGAACATACTAAAACAATTTTGAAACCCAACGAAATTGAGGGATTTTTAATAATTCTAGCAGACAGGTCTTTCATAAAACTGTAATGTCCCTGTTACGTCCCTGCCAGCACACCATTTTGGGTCCCATTTGGGCCAAACTGGGCTCCCGATTGGGGCCCAATCAATTTCGTCAGTGGGCTTTCATTAGGCCCCAATTGGGCTAACTTAGCCCAATTAAGCCCCACTGGGTCCCAACTTGGCCCAAAGAGTTTACAGCATCTCTCCCATCTTTCCGGCAAGCCCAGTTAGGGCCCAATTGGAACCTGCTGACAAAACCAACCTCAGCCCAAGCCCAACTAAGCCCAAGCTTCCCAAGTGAAACCCACTTGGGGCCCCACCGGGTTTGCTTGCTGGATCTGTTCCACAATCGAATTCTAAAAATATTATTTTGCAATGGAACAAAGCGGTTGGCGTCAAACGATACTAAATTTTGCGCTAGGTTGCACGTGAGGGTATTTCACAAAAGTCTCAAACAGGAGGGGGAACCACCTTCTCTCCCCAAACAGTCGTTTCCATAACTTTAGTCAGCAGACAAAGTACCGAAAGAGGCAAGATAGATTTCATTGTGAAATATGCACTTTTGTAGGGGGTGTCAGGTAAACTAAGTTGCGCGAATGAAATGAAAGAGTAAAATTTTGAATGGCGTTCTTCCCCTCGGCTCCCATGGTTACGAGTTTACTTTGAAGCTTATCAACTGTGGCATTAAAGTAGAGAACCTACCTCCGCTTGAACTGAAGCATCTCCCCGCTGTTCACGACCAGGACCAAGCTGGAATGATAAATAAATCTGTGCAACGATGAAAGCTAAAAACATTGCTGAAAGTAAGGAAAGAACGTAGTCGACCAAAAACACGACTGCAAATGTCATCAAGATGAACTCTGAAAACGCAATCTCTCTTTAATTGTTTTAGAACCTCACGATATGCAGAAAATGGAATATACGTTTTATCTGATGCAAGTCTTATCGAGAAGTGAGCGAAAAATTTAGGTTACATGTGCAAAAAGACGCTAGACTATGGCTTCATGGTCAATTACAATAGCATTAACTTTTAATTTCCCGCCATTCGGATCCAGTAATAGTGATGTCATGTGATTATTCACATCTCGCGTCCAACAATGTCATCACAATAGCAGGGAACTTTGTATCTTTTTACGTTGCCACACATTTGCTTTCATGGATTTCCATATTATTAGCATAAAAAAGAGAAAATATTTTAAGAAGTATTGAAAAAGAAATAACATAGAAACGAACAACGGGTGAGCCAGTGAGCTCGCCTCCCAATAAACGAGAAAAAAACACAGAAATAAAAAGGCCTACTCGCAGGTCGCCTACCCTTGTTGTAATGCCAAAAGAAAGAATAGAACAATAGCGAAGTACGCCTTGCAGGCTATATAAAGAGTTGGTACTACTTGTTGTGCCTTTTCTACTGCTTGTTTCTTATGTATACTTGCGAATTGTTCTTGTTTTTAAACCAGCAACCATTTTCTTGTTAGTTCACATTTTTTACATCCATGTTATTTATCATTTCCGTCTAAAAGAACAACATGAAATGAAATAAAATGAAAATGTGATGGACAAGGGTATTTCTCGCTCTTAGAAAATGAGAACAATACCATTAAATTACCATTAATTGAGGGTTGCAGCTCTACCCAATGGGGCAAAACCTTGCTGAATCTGGCACTGCCGTTTTCAGTGCCTCAATCTGGCAGAGAAAATGCTGTGGTTTGGGAACTGGAATCGTGAGAAAAGTCACAGGTCCCTGAGAGAAAGAGTCTCGTACGGCCATGTTTCAATGATTAAACTATCAGATGCCGAACAAACCAGAGACTGTGGATATTTTTAGCCTTGACGGTGCCCCTAATGCTTCCCCTTCCTTCTTGAAAACACCGTAACTGAGGGAATTACTTTGATTTGGGATAGGCGCACCGTTAATTCCTTCTACACGAGTGGAATCTGCTGCATCTCAGTGTAAAAGGTAAGATGGTATTCATGATTTATCGAAGGTGCCGCGAAACTACAAATCACCTCTTGATATTTAGTCTACCTTGAGTAACCGGAATAACATGCAAGATTGTGATTTTTTTCCTAAAAGTTCCCTCGACTCTCTGGCGAAGAGCCAAGGGGCGAAACCAAACAGTTACTCCCGGAGGAGTTCTGCTGCCTTAAGGAGCTAAACGTCCCAAATGGACAATTACGCCCTCTAAAGGGCAAACATGTGTGGTCCTGCTCCAGACTGGCTGCATAGAACAGAATCCACACCCTGGATGCAGTTAAACGTCATGCCCAGGACGATTGTGAATTTACCTTGCCGGAGGAGGGGGCCAAGTGCATTGGTTATTTTGATCGACTCATTATCATTGCTTGTTCTAGTTTATCTATTCCCACATTAATGTACTAATGAAAGAAACATGTTCAATGCAAAAATAATGGGTTGTCCAATATAGAATATAAAGAAGAGTGAGGCAGGGAGAAGGGGTCATCAGTCCCCTGCGTTCAACGTTTACAATGTTAGTGTTAGAAAAATCAGGGATGTCAGTGACGTAATCAGACTTTTCATTCGGAGGGTCTGAGAGGACAGTGTTCAATTAGTGGAGCCGGAAAAATGACACTATCTAAGCGGAGCGCCACCACGATTGGCATGAAACGTACAAAAATTGAAAAATGGCAACCCCTTAGACAATGGAAAATGGCTTTCTCCAGACTTGTAAGTAAAATCTGTAAGCAGCCGTTATTTTGAGCTTTCGTTTGCAATAAAATTTTCATTTCAACAATAAAAATGAGCAGATTGCAAACTGGTCAGAAAATCAACAGATAAAATGTACCATTGCCATTGAATCAGGGGTGGCGCCAACGGGGGGGGGGGGGGCGGAGGGCCATGGCGTTCTGGCAGAGTTATATTTTTGGGCAAAACGAGAATTCTGCCCACTCACAAACTCACGAACGTCTATGTCAATATATTAAATATAAAACTTCAAATATATGGGAAGCCAAACTGTTTCCGCGGGAGAATTTCCCAATATGGTCCGAGGACCTTAATCTGTATGAAGATATTCAGTAACCCCAACAAAACTAAAGATCACCCCCTACTCAGGGGCCGCGGAGCCAATTTTAAAGTGCGGGGGCTAATCATCGAAGCAGCCCAATATGTCCAATAAAATGAATGCAGCTTAAGGCGGCCCAAAATGCCCACAGCAAAAGATAGCGGGGACTAAAGCCCCCCTGGCCCCCTCCCCCGTCTCCGCGGTCCCTGCTACTTGATTTTTCTTACAAGAAGATTAGATTCTTCCATAAACCCCTAAATCTGACATAAAATTACAAGTTTTCTCCAAGCTTCAAATTGTTAAAAGTGGCAAAAATTTCCAAATGCGTAACCCCAAAATATTTTCAGCTGTCACTTATATAACGTTTTTGATTTTGCCCATATGGAGGACAGTTTCTTCAAAAAACACACCCCTACTTTGAAAAAGTCCTTACAAAAGCCAAATTTCTTTCAAAAATTTGAAGTCTTGTTTTCAAAATAAAGTCAAGATTTTTAAGTATCCAATCATTTGCCAGCAATAGGTACATATTTGATTTCAATGCGGTTATTCTAAGAAAATAGTTCATAACATACATAATAATGGGTCTCCTTAAACATGCAAACTATCGTACAAATTATGCACAAAATCACGTTTTTTTTCAATAAAAAAACTAAATAGCTTCGCGAAAACCCCCTCGCGCGCCAGCCCGCTCGGGATCGGTCGTTTTGCTCCCTAGCGTCAGTTTTGGCCCCCTATGACACACCCTTGATTTTCACTACAAATTTGATCTCGAGCACCCTTGATTTTCACTACAAATTTGATCTCGAGCACTGAATCAGACCCCGCGCAGGCGATCAGATCCGCATCTAGTGTAAAAGCATCCCTAGAAATTTCCAGGGCCGATATTCATAAAACCCTGCTAACTTAGCAGCCAACTAGGCCTTAGCAGGCTGCTATATGGCTAGTTGCCTGCTCCATAGTTGCCTGCTATTTTCCTATTCATAAAACCCTGCTAGGGACAGTGCTAGGTAGGTGTCAACTAAGATCGCTGCAAAGATTTAGTTTGTTGTTAGAGAACGTATTCTCTCACTTATCCCTCCTTTGATATTGGGAGTCTCCCAACATTAAGTTGCCTATTGTCTCGCTCTTCAAACTTCTTTAAAGGCATGTTCTGGAGACAAAATTCGTTAACTTCAAAATAAACAGAAAAATTTTCTCTTTCAACAGGTGAAAACTGCATTTCAATAGCTTATAGCATTTGGAAGATACAAATTTTTAAAATATTGCAAATTTTTCTTGGGATTTGATGCATCATGGGAAATGTGTGATGTCATTTTGGCACATTAATTTGATGCTGTGTTCAATTTATTTATAATTGTGATGCCGCTGCAGACAATATCAAGGAACATTGTTGGTTGCGCTCTACATATGTTGAAGGGTAATGCTAGATCTTCAGGAAAAGATATTCAAACATTCCAACAGTATCAAATTTCAAGGACAAACAGGATGTTCAATTATAAAGAAAAACAAAAGGAATTTGAAGCAATGTGCCCACATTACATAACTTTCTGTGGCTTTGTTGAAGGGCAGAGATATTTTTTAACAGAAATAACCAATCTTTAAAGTGAGATATCTTGAGTTAGGAAAATGGTATTGTGATAGGGTTTGAAGGACATGGTGTGGAATATTTTTGTTTTTCTTACAAGATAAAGGCAAAAAGCCACCAGAACATGCCTTTAAGACGTGAATATGTTTTGATACTGAAAACTAGGTCTCTGTCGTCTGAGCTGCATCTCAAATACCGATCGTGATTATTTCACCCAACTGCCATTACATTGCCAGTCATCTAGGAAAAATTAAAATATAATATCATTTTTAGTCGCACCTGATCTTATTTCAGAAAAATTTAATGAAAACTTTTTGAAACTCTCATTTTGTGTCAATGCTTGCCCTTTAATGCGGAATTTTCCCACATTTATTTTGTAAGGTTTAAAAAGTATTTCAATGAGATAACTTCCATTTCGATGTTAGGGACTCAGAGAACTTATATTAGCTGAACATCAATGGGCAGTCGATTTATTTAAAATATTTGTTGAAGCTTAGCCCTCGTCGGCAAAATCCCTCGGTATTCTTCAAATTAATAAGTTAACAGTGACCTTTGTTTCTGGATTACTTGGGTTGAAAGAAGCAGGCATTCATTCAGTCATTAGAGACTGGGAGTCAGGAAAGGCATTTGGAATAAAAGGACTTGTCAATCAAATTTGGTAACTTGGAAAGGGATTAAAGTATTTTCAAGTTCATATTGTAGGACAGATTTGGACGTTGGATCTCCTTCTGTAACAACTCATTTTTATGTGTATATTAATAGACTGCTGTGCAAGCAAGACCTCTAAGTCCACGGTGCTTACAGAATTCAATATACTGACAGTTTTTAGTCTCTGAATCGTACACATAAATATTCAGAATGACGGATACACTTGAGAGCAAAAGAAACGAAAGAAAACCTATTTATTCTCAGGATGAGAACTTATTCATAGCTGAAAAATATGACGAATTCAAGGATGTCATAGACAGTAAACACAAAGATGCGAACACCAACCGAAAGAAAGCTAACAATTGACAGACTATTTACACTCAATATCAGGGAAGATTTTCAATGAACAATCGATCTCTTGAAGATATCAAAACCAAGTTAACAAAACTAAAATCCTAATCAAAAGAGCGTGTTCAGCAACGCAAAAAAGCTCGGTATCAAACGGGAGAAGGAAATCCTTTGCCAGAGCCCTCACCCGCTTAGCAGAAAATTATTGATCGGTACCAGGACAGGCCTACCTTTCAAGGACTCGTTGGAATTGAATCTGGGGATACGGTAAACCAGGATGAAGTCATCAAAGATGATGGGTAGTATATTGCTCTTCAAAGGTAATTTTTTTAAAAAGGGCTTGGCTTAAGCGGAAATATCTTTTTATATTACATTAAAACCTAGGTTTACATGTGCTAAAGATATTTAAATCTATTACAAGCTCGAAAAAACATGTTGAGAACAGTCGCCCAACCAGATCTGGGGAGATACTTCATGTAAGACAACCTCAAACTGTGGTGAATAGACAACTGAAGAGAGATGAATAGACTGAATAGCCCAGAGTGAATAGGATTAGTTGGTGTCTATTTACTTCAGTTTGAGGCTAGCTTACATGAAGTATATACCCAGATCTGAATGTCTGGGGGGCAAGACTCAAGAGGTTTCCCGGGATATTCCCTATTCTGTACTGGTTTCTTTCTGTTCTTCCCTCTTTCCCTCTTTTTTCCTTTCCTTTCTCCCCTTTCCCTTCCCATTGCCCACCATTTCCTCGTTTTTTTTTTTTTTTTTTGTGGGGGGCAAGTTGCCCCCGGCCATCCCACAGGTTACGCCACTGGTTGAGAATCATGTGATTGTCTTGGTTTTAGTGAGGTAACAAACCTATGTTCTAGTATATTAAAATGTGTTTGAAAGCCTAAAGATGTCACGGGCCAACTATTTACACTTAGATTGTCAATGGATTTTTATTTTGCAGATTCCAATAATGCTGATGATGCTACATTGGCCAGTGACAATGAAGGTCCACCATCGACATCTACAAGTGCGCCAGGAATTTGACCACCCACGCTTCAAAAATTCCTAAGAAATTTGATGAACTAGTTGAAGTAGAAAAACAAAATTTATTGATAAAGCGACAGAATCTCCACCTAAAAACAAGAAAAACTGAAACTGGAAATTGAATTACTGAAGCGTAGAGTTGGTAATGAAACTGTCCAAACTGATGATCGCGAGTATTTCAAACTGTAGACATATTGTACTTGTAAATGTCTATCAAATTGTTCAAAAAAAGTTAAATAAATCTGTTCTGGATTAAGTAATCTCTTGTCATTGGTCCATTCATTTGACCTTCATAGATCTCATCATCGGGCTGTTCCTGTCCACATGGGCATCCGCAGAAATTTTTACAAGGGGGGGAGATCATACATGCATGAATGATTGAATTGTGCACACTATCTAAGCGGAGCGCCACCATCAGTTGGCGCGGAGCGTACAAGAAAATTTTGGGCCTTACTAACCCTCCAGATGGCGGGAAACGACACTTGGAGGGTGTTCTAAGCCGCATGCACCCAGCCCTGAAACAGGAATTTCATGTCTGTAATTTTTAGGTTTTTAGAATTTTCAATGAAAATAATTGTTGAAGGGAAAATCATGGATGATTGAACTGTGTACACTATCTGAGCGGATCGCCACCATCAGTTGGCGCGAAGCGTACAAAAAAAATTAGGGCCTCAATAACCCTCCAGATGGCCGGAAACGACACTTGGCGAGTGTTCTAAGCTTCATGTACCCAGCCCTGAAACAGGAATTTCATGTCTAAAATTTTTAGATTTTTAGAATTTTCAATGTAAAAAATTGTTGAAGGGAATCTGCCTCTCGGTCACGGCCTCGCACACCTACGCACGATTAAACATACAACTGTCAAACAGCCTATATAGTCCTAGGTCCGTTAATTATGAACCATGCATACAAACCCCCCCCCCCCCCCTCCCATATTCACCTTGTATATCCAAGTTACACCCGCGCGTCACCACTTGAGATCAGCACAGGACCAAACCAAGACCAACGCATTCATCAATGGTCGGATGCCATATGCACACTACATACCTGACAACTAGGCGAGTAAAATTTTGGCATAGTTTTTACAATTACAAATTCCCAATAGATATCGCGAATGATGGTCCTCAAATTACGATTTCACTATTCAACATACTGCACCATCTTCTCTTTTGCTATTCCTGGTCAAATATCCGCATATTTCACGAGTAAAAACTGACGCTGTGAGTAAAGGTATTTTGATGATTTGTTTTTAACTTTTTTATTTTAATTTTTAATTATTTTTTCACAAGTTTGGTTTTTTGCCTGTCCAGGTTCGATATCTGCGACTTCCGGTTCATTTCTATCCAGGGCAATGTTATGCAGGACAGCTGTGGCTGCAATGACCCTACAAGCACTTTCGGGACTTCTCATTCGATTTTCTAGAATGCAGAACGTGAAATCGAAGCTTCCACCTCCCGACGGCCTGTTCAACCAATACTCGGATACGTTTATGTGCATAGTTGTGCCTACGTTCAGCTTAAGTTTGTGGGTTAAGAAGAGTGGTCATCAACCGGTTTCTGCATGGATAGCCACTGTCACCAAGGATGCATCCACGGATACCTCCAGCTTCCATGATGTCCCACACTCGGCTTGATCTCAAAACACGACTGTCATGGCTGATCCCGGCCATCTTGCCACAATGTTAATCCATCTCCCCTGTATGGTCACATATCACTTGGACGTTTATGGAATGATAATATTTCCTGTTGACATAGTCCGCCTCATTAAGATGAGGTGAAACTATCCAAGTATGTGTCCCGTCAACACAGACAATAACACCTGGAAAGTTTCTGATCATGTAAAATCCATCTTTAATTAAATCAACTTGTCCTTGTTCCGGCAACTTAACAAAGTTGTTAATTTTTCCAGGTAGTGCTCGTGAAACTCTGTTAATAACTCGACAGGATGTTGGTTGAGAGACTTGTATCGGGTCCCCAACAACCATTTGAAATCTGCCTGTTGCGTAATCCTTTAATGTGATTGATTTTTGATGATTTTTTCCTATCCCTGATAACTCTTTCCTTTCTCATTGCCCGACGCAACTGTACCAGTTCAAAAATTCGTCTAGCCATGCTTTCACAATTCAGAGTCAAACATAGCAATGAAGGATTTAGTTATCAACTAGTGATTAAGAGGTACCCAAGATCACCTCTAAAGTCAGCAGACAACTTAGCAGTCAACTAATTGCTTAGCGGCATTTTATGAATAACAGATAGTATCCAACTAGGCTTAGCTGGCAGCTAAAGCCCAAGAGAGTTGCCAACTATATAGCTTAGCAGCGTTTATAAATATCAACCCTGGAAACTTAAAGACACGGTATCGTGGCGCGAAACGGTGGCGATATTTGGACAGCCTTCAAAAAATTTGTTATCCCACCCAAAATCCCGGATGTAGCCCATAGAGACCGTATGATAACAGTTCAAACGATTGGGTGGGATAGCGTACTGCTGCGTACGGTATGCTTGCAGTTGTGTGAGCGTTAACAGGCGTAGTATCTGTGTTAATTTGTATGTAGCAGGGAGTTGTTTTCCTGATACAAGTAACTTACTCAGTGTGACAACAGAGAGCCCCTTGGGAATTTTCCCAATATCTTGGGAATTTTGAACCGTCTCGATCATTCTTTTCCTTCCCACTTTGAAAAAAGAAATATTGTGTGATTGTTTCTTTTTTCTTCTTTTTTAAGTCACTTATTAATTAGTTATGAAATATGTGAATAAGTTCTAATAAGAATGCCAAGGTGGCTAATTTATTTAATTTCCGGCTCAATTGTTTTGTGTTTTAATCATCAGTTTGACTTCGATGCTATAGGCTATTATTACTGTAGTTCAACGTTGAGAGGCTATACGTTGTTATTCGAGGCGTGATCTTGGGAATTTCTAAAAGACGAACTGGCCTAGGAAACCTGCATTGAACTTGAGAGATTGGTCGAAGCGAAGGGGTCGAAGCGAAGGGGCTAGTCTTTAATAGTCTTACGACAGCAAAATGTCTTCCTGTGCAGAACTTCAGAAAGAAAAATCGAAGGACAGCGTTTGCACACGTTGTCACGAGAAGGAGAAATCAAACGAGAAAAATACAGTAGCAAACGAAAGTCGAGGGTTCCCTTTCCCATTCTCACGCGGAATAGGCCATACCTAACGTTAGATCGCCGCAGAAAAAGCAGGTTGATTGATTGGGGAATGGCAAGTCTCTTGTTTATAACGGCGATTTTGCAAAACATCATCTCACAGATCATGCCCAAAGGTAAGTGAAATGTGTTTGTTCAGCCTACTGACAGTAAAAAGTAAACAGGATTCCCGTCTCGTTAGTGATCCACATACCCATCCCACACGCGTTTTTAGCATATGTACAGTACAGAGTATGCATAGGCCTAACGTTAGGACAATTTTATTAGTAGCTAGGCTTTTGACGAGCTGGCACAGGTTACAGCAGAAGTGATCAGCACTACATTTACCACTTCATCAAAATCGTAACCCCAGAATAAGCCATGCTACTCTTGAAAAATCTGACTAGCCTATGTCCTCAGTTTGCTCATATACATGCCCGATAATATCTCTTCTGAAGTAAGACTTTTTGCTGACGACTGTGTAATTTATAGACAGATAAAGAATAATCTTGACCAGGTTCAACTCCAAAATGATCTAAACACCCTCTCTGAGTGGCAAAATAAATGGCAAATGCACTTTAATACCAAGAAGTGCTTTTCTATGAGGATTACTCACTCAAGGAAACCCAAGTTTTTTAATTATACTCTAGATAACGATACCCTGGAGTCTGCCGATTGCCACACTTATCTGGGAGTTGACATCTCTAATACCCTTACCTGGAATAGACATATTAATCGTATCACTTCGTCAGCAAATAGGTCTTTGGCATTTATTAAAAGAAATTTATACTCCTGCCCCAGGAGTGTCAAAGCTAATGCCTATCTCACACTTGTTAGGCCTTTATTGGAGTATTCATCTTCTGTTTGGGATCCCTACACCACTTCCCTATCCAATAAGGTTGAGCAAATTCAGCGTAGGGCTGCTAGGTTTGTTTATAATGACTATTCCCCCATAGTAGTGTGACTGAAATGCTAAACGACCTAGGGTGGGATAGTCTCAAAAACAGGCGTACTGCCAACAGGCTAGCAATTCTTCACAAAGCCAGATTGGGCCTCCTAGCCTTGCCAATCAACAACCTACAACCGGTCCGGCGGCCCTCTAGACATCACCATTCTAATAGCTTTACCAATATACCAACCAATAAGGACTGCTACAAATACAGTTTCTTTCCTCGGACCGTCAGAGACTGGAACCTACTCCCCCAGAACATTACAGATCTCGAGGACCCCAAGCAATTCAAGAGCGCAGCCTTGAGGATCCTCAGACGGGACGACTAACTACATGCGCACACTCAACCCTGCACGTTTGACTCCACCAGGAGTGTTGTGCAGTATTTTTCCAGATCCAGATCCAGATCCATGCCCTATCTTAGTTTACCCTTATGATCTCTCCGAGGGCCTGGCACGGAGTTTGCACTTTCCCCAATATTGTCTTCTCAAAACTTTCTTATCAAGCATAGACTTACAGTACAATGCTATCACTAAGATAATCCTAGCTGTTTCATTAGCCTGCGCAGACCACAGTGACAATGAGTAAGTGCTCAGCTTTGCTGGATCAGTACTAGTCACTGAACGTGACCGTATAATCCGCACCTTGTAGTCATCTCCTTACTACGAAATGAAGTGTATAGCATAGGAACGTAATGCTGGGTCCTGTTCAAGGGCTAGATCAGTACATGCCGCTAGAATTCAGTAGGGTCGTTTAGCCAAGCTTTCCTGGGAAAAGGCCATTTTCTCGGGTGAAATAGATGTCTTATGTCGCCTGATGACTAAAACCTCCTATTGAATTCTAGCCTCATGAATTTGCCAAAGATTTGACTGGATGAGAACAGCAGTCTGTAAGCCTGAGCATGTTGGATTTATAATATAAATGAAGATTATCTGGTGCAATCAGGTGAGCAGGATCAAGGCACCATTATCCAGTAATTGATTTCTGTAACTAATTTGCTTATGCTTGAGTGACCTCCAGCTGCATAGTATGTAATTGATACTAGTTATATGAATTGCAAAAAAAGGAAATGAAGGCTTTGATAAGCATTATTCATGTGTGAATGCATTCCAAAACATTAAAAAACTAATGAATGCATTCAAACAGTAACTGAAGGCTTGGTAGACTTCAAAGGAAATTATGAAGGCTTATTCAGAAGGCAAGGAAGACTTCATTTGAGGAAGAAAATAAGCATTCCAACTCACTGACAGCTTAATTTAGTCCTTCAAATGCTAAATGATACATTCAGAAGGCATAATGAATGCTTATTGAATGCTAGTAAGCATTCAATAAGGGTGATGAGGGTCCCCATCCAAATGCTAGTAGTCCTAGTGGTTTGCCAAATTGCCAGGTATATGTGGGTAAAAAAAATTGAAAGGCAACTGCCTTCCTAATGTAAGGTAAGGCCCCATATAGGCCTATAGGCTTTCAAGTACGTACATCATAAATTTCTCCCCATGTGTGGAACAATGCTATAGTATAGAAAGCTAACTACGTCAGTATATAGGCCTTCATCAGTCGCCTAAGAAGACCTGGATCTGCAGATTTTGGGCTCAGTCGCAGATCCAGGATTTTGAGAAAGAGGGGAATTAGTACACCATCAACAAACAAGACACCGGGGCATTGGGGGTCACCTCCAATAAAAATTTGAATTCTGCTTATATGCTCATATACAATTTGACATAAATAATGTACCAAATATTCAACAATTGGTTGTACCTGCATGCAATTGAAAACTGATGCAGATCTCCTTCCCCTCAATCACCGTGCACCACCCCAAAACCCCCATCCTCACAAGGGAAATAAGAAATCTGCATTCTAAATTCAGTTCAAGCCAAAGTACTGTAGGGCTACTACCAGTAACCAGTTGGGCTACAGGAATCGATTTTCATGGTTGTCAGAATATCCGGGACAACAAAAATTCCATACGGACAACCAATACATTAAGGGTTGGTTGTCCCATGGACAACCATTTTCCTCTCGGACTGAAAAAGTATACTGCTGATTGATAAATTCTTTTACCTTTTGCGATAATAGTTTCATAACCATATTTCAGACTTGGAGTGTTCCTAGCTGTCTCTCAAACATCACATCTTTTTATTCTTCAAGACCAATAATGCATGAACATCAAGGGCGGATCCAGCCCCTAGCTGAAGGAGGGGCAGTTTGAAAAGGGGGCGCCAACATCATACAGGGGCCGCATGCATACTCTTGAATTTGACCGACCTCATTTCTCAGACCAACTCCCATTGCCACAGTTATATATAGCTATACGGTTCGAAATTCTGGGGACCTTTATTTTTTTTTTTTTTACTTTTCAGGCAGTTTTTACTTAAAGACTCAGGGAGTGCATTTTTCTTGTATTGAGGGGCGCTAGACTGGTCATAGGGGGGGCAGTTGACCCTACTGGCCCCCCCCCGGATCTGAACTTGATGAACATAATTAGCCTTCTGTTTTGTAATTGTGTTAAAAATATTTTGGACAACCAAGGCCTGGGCTATGAGGGGTACTGTAAGGTAGGCTAAGCATAGTACAGCTGTTGTACCTGATGTACATACAGTATGAAAAGTTGTTTTCCCCAAGATCTAGGCAGGACTGCATATAAATGCTATTTCTGGGTTAAGTTTCCAACCAAGTAGTTCAAGTCAAGCTAGTCTTGACCTTTTTTTCTATTTTGGTTCACACGCTTGTTTTCACTACTCCATTGCTTTTGCAAGCACAATGGCAGTAGCTCCATTTTTAAAGTCTTCAGTGAGACCAGGCCCGGAATCTGTATGTTGAGTGTACATGGAATGCCAAATGCAATAAAAATTAATGCCTGAGCAAAATTTATGTCCTCGGTTATTGACAGTGGCATTACTAGTAGACTTTTTCATCGGGAGAGGGAAAGTGCTGAAGTGGTGGGGCAAACGAAAATGCTCCTACTGTCGCCTATCGAGTGCCACTATTGACCAGCACACTGCGTATAGAGAACACTTTGCCTGAAATGTGTTTCAGATTGCATAAAATGGTACTGTACTTCCCAGCTGTTGTTTTTACTACTAAAAAGTGCTGCTTTCAAGAGGTGTTTGTGAAGTTCTTACACATTTTGCCCAATATACTTTTTACATGAGGGGGGTATACAAGAGCCACTGCTGATGCCACTGATAATCGGTAGGTTGAATTAAAATTCCTTTAGACAGAATAAATTGCAATCCCCCTCCCCCTTGTCCCTTTCTGTTTTAATGGGGACTAGTGTTCACATCATCATCAATCATCATTATTATGACTCTTATAACAACCAATTTTGACACCACCCATTAATCATTTAGGGACATGTGATTTGAAATCATGGAAGTCTGTAATATGCACTCTTCCCTAAGATAAAATACTGTTTCATATTGCAAATAGTCTTGATTTACTTTTCAGGTGTTCCTCAAAGTACTGTACATGCAGTGGGCCACACATACAGAGCCAAGTGAATGACCAACCCCTCAGTTGCTAGGTGTTACACCCATAGGTGAGTGAAAATAACTGCAAGATGTATTAAAACAACTCTTTCAATTTCCAAAAGCATGTTTTCCCAGCTAACTTCCAGGTAGTACTTCCATGGTTCACAACACTATAGCACAGAACAGTCTGCCTTGTGCTGTGCGGAATTGCTCATAACGATTTCACGGCTTTAATTAGTACCATGAGTGGTGGCTCTATGTTGGGGCAAGAGGGGGCATTTGCCCTCCATAGATTTTGTCCTTGGCCCCCCCTCACTCCCCCTCCCTCTGCCCAAATGTTAGCTGGTCAGTAAGGAGTTGGGTTTGGGTTTACTGAAAAGAATTTAAATAACATACCTCTCCAGAGACTACATTTTTCATTCAGAGATACAGTATGCTAAAACCTCAGAGCTTCCAGGGGAGAAGCCTGTTTGATCCTGCCTACTGTAAGAGGTGACGAAAGGGAAAACTAACTTGTACTTGAACTGCACTTGAAATTAAATAATTAATTATATATATTAATTATATATATATAATAATTGAAAACCATGCATCCAAACAGTTCATCATGTGCTGCAAACTTGCATCACCAGCTGTAAATATGATATTCCATTGAATTGCAGCATGATCTACTACTGTCAAGGGCCACTATGACATATATTAGAGCCAGTTTGTCCCTCATCAGCAACTACAGGTAATTATGGAAGCCAACACAGGGAGGATTGCAAATGGCATCAACTTTAAACCAATAGTTATTGCCCAAGACTAGCTGAACTTTCATTGAGTTCAGACAAACATCATAAATGTCCTATATTCACGTTTCCCTTATACAACATGACAGACGGTGTGTGTTTGGTCTAACGGTAGAGCATCCACCTCTCACACGGAAGGCTCACTTCCCAGGTCGAGCCATACCAAAGACTCTAAAAAAGGAACCTACTGCCATTTTGCATGATCGCTGCTCTGTATAAGCAGTGGGGTAGGGAAAACAAGCCAGTGAGCCACAACTGGAAAAAAGGCCGTGGGTGGTTCGACTTGAACCAATAGGTTGGAAACTGGGCCATAAGACTCCATCTAACTACAACATGTATTACAGCCAGGGCTGCAAAAAATATTTATTTTCCAGGAAGGGAGTTGCATTATTTCCCAGGAAGAGAGTAAAAGTTCCCACAATTCTCCCTGCATTTTCATGAAAAGGAAATTTTCCTCCAGATGTCCAAATTTTCTGGGAAGGAGCTTCTCAGCTTCACAACTCTTTTCACCCTTGATTATAGTATTGTAGTACATGCTGTAAGAAGTCACAACATCCGGCATGGTGCCATGCAGTCTCTTTCCAAGGGAATGATGAAATCCTGCATAAGAGGCACAAGCAACCCAAATCTATGGCCAAACCCAGAGATTTGTCTGGGAATTATTTTGAATAAAATGTTATGAAAGAAAAGTTGAAAATTTGGATTTTAAATTCAATGTTCATTTGGGTTTGAAAATTAAATTTCAACTTTTGCGGTTTTTAAAAGACAACTGCATTTCCTTCAAGAATTAGAAGGAAGTACACAATTGGAATGTTACTTGTCACTTTCTGGACAATAAATAACATACCCATCTTTGCTCCCTTGAAAAGAATGGAAATTGTTTCCTAAAATGTTTCCCATATACAGTGGGGACCATCCATCATAACTGGGCGATGAATCCCCTGTCGCACCTTGCTCCCCTTAGCACCTCTCTGGCACTCCTGGTTTTACTGAACACTTATGGCAAAATAAATTGCCAAAACACAAAGGGTCATTCAAGATTTTAGTTGTTTTGCCCTCTACCTAAACAAAAAGGGATGGGGGTATTGGATGCCAGTCTTCCCTTGTCTTTCTGCAGTGGAAGTGTGATGTCTTTGCCACAGTGTGGGAGGAGGGTGCAATATTTACTGTAATTGTCAAATTGAGTTCTAAAGCTTTGACTATTTTCATGACAGTAAGCATTTCTTCTGGAGTACAGTACCGTAGCTTGACTGTCAGACATGCATCTCTCTTCTACTCACAGTAGTTGTATTTCCTTTTATTTTTTAACCTAGCTAGGCTACTCTCATCATTTCAAAATGAATTTATGAAGTCAGAAGTCCTATGTTTTTTATTATTACTTACTTTATCTATTATTCCAACAACTTAATATACTACCCAATCTGTTTCTTTGGGTGTTAATTCTGAAAATTCAAGTTTTCTCTATAACTTGTTGACCATTTTCAAATGCAGTCACATGCTTGCAAATCATAATTACCTGCTTTCCAACGTGCTTTTGAAATGTCGGATATTAACATCAAAAAGCTGACCAGGAAAGAAAAAAATCCTTTGTTAAACAGAATTTGTTTTGTAATTTTTTAACGTGCTGTATAGGCTCAGTCCTGGCAGATCTGCAATTACAGGGTCTTCCCATTTTAACCATACTACTCCAAGGCACATGACTGCTGTTGTCATTTTTCCACATTGAAAGGCAAAAACAGTCATCCCAAACTTACTGTATTTCGAAGCAAAGGCTAAAGCTCACAATTTTCTTTTCACTTCTTTTAATTTCTTAAAAGTATCTTTAATAATTTTTAGGACTTCAATATTACATATTCTAGGAAAACCAAGCAGTGACTCCCCCAAAAATGGCACATGACCGTGAAGAGCCAATCATGAAACAGGGACGGTGTACTACACTACTCTTAGTTGGGGAGACTGCTCTTGCCCTTTAAGCTTTTCATTAATCATGCTTTGATATCAAAGGGCAGAAAGGAGGATCTGAGATTTCTCTAGATTGAAACAGTATCATTAAATTGCATGGTAGGAACATTTACCATTTGCATTTGGCATGAACATATCCATGGACAAAAAATACCTTTCCACAAGTTACAAATTTTTTGCCATTTGTCAGTTTGTTGGTTTTTTCTTCATTCATTTATCTTCAAAATATGATGTAAAGGATAAAATGTAGTTTCCAAACTTTGCTAATTGCTCCATTATTGTTGCCTGCTTGGACAAGAGGTGACTTGAAGTACAGGTCTAAGTGCAGTACAATCTAGTAATCTACTTTGTCAACAGTTCAGTTGAAGATTTCCTGGATTGCCACAATGAAAATGACACTGATGAGGCAGAGGCAGACAATATAATGTGGGAGGAAGCAGTCAAGTCTAAACATGAAAGTAGACTATCTAGGTAAATTCACTATGCATTGGTTTCAGTTTCTTTGAAAAGAGAATCCTTGTACCTGATGGAAAAATATCAAGTTTTTGTTACATCTTTTGAATTTCCATTGTGATCTGGATTCTGCTCAAAATATTCCCGGAATGGTAGTACGCCTATCCCCAGTTCCAAGACCTACTGACAGTAATACCAACCTCACCTCTGAAGCTCTGGCCTTGTTCAGTTAATCAAGTTTTGGCACCACAAGTTTGAAAGAAATCTTTTATGAGTAGCTCTCTTTTCAAGAAAGTGAGAAATATGAGAACAATTTCATCTTTTTGGAATTTGTGACAAGGAGAATAAAGAAAAAATTATAAGTGTTTTTCGTAGTTCCATTTCTAGTTCCAGCTGAGCCTGCTTATTACATTTAATTTGAAGAAGTACCAACTCAGATTACTGAGCAATCCAGAAAAATTTCAAGTAAGCAAGGACAGAGCAAAAATATCTCTGTGGGCATTTCATATATTATTCTGTTTTTATTTGGCACAGGAGGACCAGCCCAAGGATCCACCCAAAGTTGTCAAGTTCACCTCTGCATATGCTAGTCATTTACGGTGTCATGTTCAACTGGACTGAAGATTCAAAATCTCAGCTACAATTGGGGTGTAAAAGGCACCTGGTTGATGCTTCCCAACCAGGATGGATTTATGCATGATTTTGAGTATCCTGGCAGAACCCAGAAAACCACATCAATACTGGAAAGATTGCTTGCCTTGCTTGCCATGTAATGGTTTACATCACAAAAGCAATTTTTATTGGCCAAATGTGTTTTGTCAACTTTTGTGTATGAAGTTTTGTGAATAGGAAGATGGTGTGATACCTGAACAGTATTGCCAACCAGCTTGTAACTGTATTGAAGCCTTTCATTTATATGTTATAACATCAGCTATACCTGAAACTTTAGGTCTGAATTTTATTCCAGTTTAATAAAAAGCATGAAAGAAATAATGGGACTATCATATCATGCACAATAAAGACAACAAGAATATAGGAACAATTTTTGGTGCACTCAGTGGAGCATGTGTCTTTTGTAAGCTTCGAATGAATCATAAGTTGAAACAGGGTTCCTACATTTCTGGAAACTAATTTTTCACTTTTCCAGGACCAAATATTAAAAGAATTTGCACAACTTTTTTTTTTTTTTTGGGGGGGGGGGGTGGCTGTTACATCAAATTATGAAAATTTGTGAAAATTTCCATGAATTTTTCATGACTTGGTTAGCACATGTTTTTGAATTGGAAAACTTTACCAGGCCCTGCAAAATATTTTTTCAGTGATGGCAGGAATCCTTCTAAAGGTGTTTAAGTCATTTGTTTAATAGAGACGTTGGTATGCCATAGGAAGTGGAAGTTTGAAACTGCATGTTCAGGATATTCAGATTGATAATTATAGATTATTTATTTGTAGTAACTGTCAGTGTTGTAACAAGTCACGACTCAAAGTCACTTTCTCTCAGAATGATAGTGAC
Organism: Holothuria scabra; assembly: GCA_037179385.1. Lineage (NCBI taxonomy): Eukaryota > Metazoa > Echinodermata > Holothuroidea > Aspidochirotida > Holothuriidae > Holothuria > Holothuria scabra. The sequence continues at coordinate 42,019,731 of CM074191.1, forward strand.
TTGATAGAATTCAGGAGTAATATCCCCATTGAAATAGTACAGTGACTCGAGTCACATAAAAGTTTGAAAATTGGTGACTCGAGTCACTAATCTAGTGACTCAATTACAACACTGGTAACTGTACTGTGTAAGAAATACCCATGCATCATGCTGATATCAAATTCAAGAAGGCAGAGTGGCTCATATTCCGGCAGATAGTGCAGTCTGATTCAACAGGGTTTTGTGTGCTCACTTTGATGATATACCCTTCAAACAGTAGACTAGGATTGTGTCTGCACAATGAAAAGTTTTAAACAGCTGTGGGTGGCTAGAATTAAAAAGGTTGGGAGAATGTATGAAGTAGTGAGAGGACTTGGCCTAGCTTGAATATTCTACCTCCAGAAGTAGACCCTAATTCACATTTAAAAGATATCCTGTGAAAAATGTTTCAAATAAATTTATGTTTAATACGTCGAAGTAGAATGTTCTGATAAAATTCTTAACTCAGTTCTTCAGATGCTCAAAATATATGCAAGTAAAGTTATCAGATTTTAAATTCAATTTTTGTGAACTTAGAGCAAGCATTTGTTACATATCCTACCCTTGCACTGATCAAATGTGTTTTCTTAAACTTCTTTTGCAAATGATTGAAATATTTCTTTTCTTAGATTTGAATATGCCATGAGCAAGGGTGCCAGTGGAAAAACCAGCAAAATGGGAAGCTCCTTGCCAGGAATTGTTGAAAATTTGGAAGAATATATTTTTTATAGACGAACATTTAATTTCCAGTGTAAATTTTATTTGTGATGAAAATACACATTTCCTAGCTATCATCATGTTTGGAGCCCTCGCCATGGTTAACATTGGACACAGAAATTTTCCAATCTTGAAATTTTCTATTAATGGGTTAAACCAAATCCCTGTGTTTCATTTTGAATAAAAGCAATTGTAAAATCAGGACTTTATACTGTAAGCATTGCCCATCCGTGCTGAAACATTGACATCACTCCTTGAACAGTACTTCCTTCAGGTGCAGTCATGACATGCTTTGGGTCTATGTTGCCACATTCATGTACCTTATTACCTTATGCCAACCTTATGCCAACATTATGACTTGAATAAAACTTTTGATTACATTTAGTTCAAGCATTGAACAATCCATGAGAACTCATTTTCAGCTCTCTTCCACTGATTTGGTTTAATCCTACAACTCAGTGATCCACAAGCTTGTTTATATGTGATATTGTGCAGTACTTTATGTGCCCCCACCTGAGTGCCATTTAGAAACCAGCCTGGTAGTAATGGTGCATGCTGGTGCATGCATGGTGCCTCTTAAATTGGAGACTGTGGCACTGCTTCGATGGGTCTCATATATGTCCTAGCATCATCATTGTTTGCTCTTAGTTATGGAGGGACTAGTACATTTAGACGTAAAATGATTTTGCTATGATGCAGAATTTAAGTTGTTGCCATAAGCAGGAGAAAACATATTTGTGCAAATTGCATGCATACAGTATGTGCACTTGCTTACTGTACAAACAGCACAAACAACATTATGACTTGAATAAAACTTTTGATTACATTTAGTTCAAGCATTGAACAATCCATGAGAACTCATTTTCAGCTCTCTTCCACTGATTTGGTTTAATCCTACACCTGATCCACAAGCTTGTTTATATGTGATATTGTGCAGTACTTTATGTGCCCCCACCTGAGTGCCATTTAGAAACCAGCCTGGTAGTAATGGTGCATGCTGGTGCATGCATGGTGCCTCTTAAATTGGAGACTGTGGCACTGCTTCGATGGGTCTCATATATGTCCTAGCATCATCATTGTTTGCTCTTAGTTATGGAGGGACTAGTACATTTAGACGTAAAATGATTTTGCTATGATGCAGAATTTAAGTTGTTGCCATAAGCAGGAGAAAACATATTTGTGCAAATTGCATGCATACAGTATGTGCACTTGCTTACTGTACAAACAGCACTGCTACACTTGAAGAGAATGTACTGAGCATATCCACAAAGATAGTTAGGAGTAGCACTTTATACATGAAGATCAGTACCAATTGGTTAAATTTTGATATGAATTGAAACAATTACTCCACTCTTATTGATCAATGTTTTTGGGTACTGATAGTTGTGTACTCAATCAATGGCATAAAAAGCCTTCTAGATGCATGGGGAAGCTAGACAGCAAGGGGTGCCCAAATTCATTTTTCTTGAAAGCCTCTAGCTCCAATATTCATGGGTGAGCGTTGGCGGCGGGTATGGGATAGGAATGAAACCTTGCACACACAAGCCCTGAGGTGTTTGAATTCTCCATGGACCCCTGTGCATTGTCCACCCAGGTCCACCCTACTGCTACCTAGAAGTCCCCAATAAGAATGAAGTTGTATGTAATTGTAGACTTTTGAAACTCAATTCAGCTTTGCTGAACTTCTAGTGCTAAAGGTGCACTAGGCTGGTGTTCTTGTTTAAATCGGAGAAGGTACTAGAGTGTGTAGAACACAGCTTTTAAAATAGGGCTTCATTGTGATCCTTTTTGAAGCCTGAAAACTATGTAAAAACTTGCTGTCCTTCAGAAAAAAGTGGAATGTGATCTATTGAAAGTTTGACCATACATTTTCTAGGGATGGATTTGTAAACTTCAAAAAGGAAGTGGGCTAGATCTTGTCAGCCTTTCAACCTGCAGGACAGTGTGCATGGTAAGTATCACCTCCTCCTTTCTCCCCCTCCTCCTCCCCTCCCCCCTTCCCATTTTGGTCCAGAATGTTAATGAAATACACTAGGTGCATGCTTGATTCTATATGCGAATGAATGGCTTTAATTGCAAACTCAAAATCATCAAAACAGCTTCTGTCATTCTCATTCAAAAGAAATGGTAGGTAGGCTATACATCTTTCTACAGGTCCTTGCTCTGGCCAGTGAATGCAATTTACAACACTACCATAACTGCTGTAAACCACTGGAAATAGATTCTTCTACATCCTGTAAATACCCCATCATTTTTCTGATCTACCTCTGTAAGTGAATAGCCTGACCCAACTAGTCTTCAAGGCATATGTAAAGGTATAGGAAATATTTAATTCACTCATATCTCATAGTAATATTAAATGATTTTTGACAAAATTGTAATAATTACTGGAATTCCTAAAAATTCAATTGACAGAAATATTACATAAAGCAAAAGATGAAAATCAGGTAGAGTACCATATGCTTACTGGAATCATGTACCAGCTGTTTCACTTTATTGTTTTACACTTAAAATTTCCCATCAACATGCCATAATACATTTCTTGATCAACAAGCATGACAGTGGAAAGCTCTTATTTTTTTTATAATAGAAGACACTATGATTAATTCCCAAACAAAACATAACTCTTCTATTTTGATGTTGTTATGAATTTACTTCAAAAATGATACAAAAACTTGTGTTTTTCTTAAAAAAAGTTTATATTTCAAGTAACATGAAAACTACTGCCACATTTGTAAATGAAGTTTTTAAAATATAGGAATTCGAGGCTTACATGCAACTTTCATGATATATCTTGCATGATAGTTTGGGTCTACAAGTACATTTTTTGTCACTGATATCATGATATGCAATTCCCATCTCAATGTACTTCTGGATGGCCTTTCCACTCCTATACTTGCACTCCTGTCACTGTACCCTAACATGATGACACCAGCGGTCTTCCCCAGTCTCGGAATATTGCATTGAGTAAGTATTGACAGTCATATGAAGCAAGTTTGAATAGTCGAATTCTCTAGGCAATCAGTTTGCAGTGGAGATGTAGTTCTCAAAGCCACCATACAGACCTGGCCTGCACTTTCTTCTTTAAAGATCCAGAAGACATTTTCCTTCCAGCCTTACAAGAAGATAATGGTAGGTTCCCATGCATGAGTTCTGCCATATAGTAGGTATTGTAGGTGTTTTTTTTCCAGAAAAGTTGATGCAGTTCCTGTAGTGCTAGTGCCTTCAAGGTTACAAAGAAGAGCATAATATAAATAAGTAATATGTCACATGTAGTAATTAAAACAACCTTTTAGTTTCAGTAAACTGTTGAAAATGTTGTACTCTTGAAGGTTAGTTTACTCTGGTATGATATTTTAACTTACTTCATGCTATGTACATAAAGCCATGTTGAAGATTCTTGTGACAGACAGAGGCTACTGAGCTGTTACATGAATGACACGTAGGCCTGGATTAATATGATGTTCATTTCATATGATGTTAATTAAAATGCAAAATAGTTAGCATATGAAACATGAGAGATGTACGCTAGCTTGTGAAGGGAATCATTTTCAAAAAATGTGGATACTCATGTCGATTAGTTACGAGAGAGTAACCTTTGTAATAAGTGACTGCTCTTCCATTGACCAATTCAGAAGATGCTGTAGGGAGCTAATGCTTTCATTACAACATGCAGTTGCATGCACCGCAATTGTTCTGATTTATTAAACATGACAGCTACTTGACAGGGTTAGTCTCTTAGCAACAAAAGTTTGTGTGCTTTTTGAGGAGCTAAAGATGTTAGCCATCTTACCAGAACTGGTGCGAACCATCTGGAATGAAGAGATTCACCCTTTAAAGAAGCCTAGCAGTGGCAAACATAGTTTGACAAGAATCTTTGTCATGTGGGGTAGCTAGAACCCTTTTTACTAATTTGGAGGGTAAGCGGGGGGGCGCTTTAAATGATTGATAGATTTATATTCAGTTACACTTCGGGTATCAGTGGAGAGAAGTTCTTATTGCCACCCCCATTACCTAGTTAACAGGGCTGCATGTGTACTCTGTTACATGTACAGCATTTCACTAGGCCATTTAACTGACGACATAGACCTGTTTGAGGGCTATTTAATACCCTGGTGTTTTAAAATGAGCAAACACCCTGAAAAGTGTTAAAATCTTTGGTCTAGTAAACTAAGTTCTCCTGAGGTCGTGTGTACTGTTTCAGACAACCATCATGGCCAGACTATCCCTAGATGCAAGTTGCTGCCACATGTCAATTAAGCATTCAGTGGAAATTGTTGGCATTATTTCAACAGTACTGAGCTGGTTGGATACTGCATTCTTATCCTTTGAACATGGTCATCCAATTTATTTCTAATCATACTGTATATAATGCTTTCATCAAGCAAACCCAAGGCTTCCTAATCTTTTGTGCATCACACAACTATTCTTTATTGATTTTGTCCTGATTTAGGGGGTGAAAAGCCAATTGTCGAGCTAGCTAGGCCATCGTATGTGATCAGAGTGTAGTCTGAAATCCGTCAATTCACACAAGTCTTTCTAATTGTGGGATATATTTTACTAAAACACTATGTAACTCAATTGTAGGACAAAGAGTGTTGTGCTTGAAGTAATTTCATACTGGCAATGACTTAAGTTCTGTCCCTTTCACAGCTGTTTAAGATATATCAGCCTTAATTTGAAGGTGTATCCCGGTAGAAACTACTGTAGCATTAGTTATACACTCAATTAAATAACAATTAAGGATCCACATGCATCGTGATGGAAGTTGAATTTGTTTCTTGCTTTATTAAGTTGTATCGGACCTTGGGAATTTGTGCCCATAATCTGGGGAAAGTTTCTCCCTTTTTCATTTTTATATGGCATATACACGTACGTAATACTACACATCGCCAAGCAAAGGATTTTTCGCAGAATTACTGCCAATGTCTACTAATTGCCATCGTATTTGCTCGTATCTTCTTCCTTACCTTCTTACAGCTTTAAACATCACAAATAACTCGTTCATTAAAGTTGATAAAGCGTTTCCTGGAAGCCGTGCCGTCAATCTCATGTTAATTTTAGGAAAAGTTGCCCTCGCCGACATCTCTTGTTATTGCCGACGATTATTCGTTGTATGTGGTATTTGCAAATGTCTTGCAGAAATCCACATCACCCGAATGAGTACCGTCTAGTACTTCCATGCTTCAACATCCCTCCGTCGATTCCACGAACATTTTTCACGGCCAAGAAGGGTGATGGCGCTGTAACAGTTTTTGATGCGCGAAGGAGAAAAGAACAATTCCAAAAACATGCTGCCGCCCCCGTTTCGCTCCACGATACAGTGTCTTTAAGGTTAGAGTTTGTCATCTCCGGGTGCACAGGTACCTACGCGAGATGGATGTACATGTGTTTTATGAAACACGGCGCAAAATATACGTACTTTCCTTTGGATGGTCTGTATATGCGGCAAATGCAAAATTGGACCATATTAGACTCACTTAATCATGAGACAATGTGGTCGAAATCTTGCTAACACAAAATGATTCTTAACTTTAAACGTGTTAGTTCCCAAACAGAACTATAGCGCTTTTGAAAAATTTATTTTTGGGACATTCAGTTTGGGGAGCGTGCCCCCCAAAATCTCATAAAAAATATTTGGGGGCCAGACCCCCCCCCCCCGAGCCCCGCCCGCCTCCGCCGCCCATGCAGATAATGCCACCGCCTACCTATTTTCATTCAAGCAACGGTAACCTGGTAACATTTAATGAAGGATGAAGTTTACAATGACGTGTACCCATATGCTCTAATCGAGGCTCTCTAATACAGCGGTTTTGCTTGATTAAGACCAGGACAACTTAAAAAGTCCAACTTTTGATGAGGCTCAAAACTGAAAACGAGCAGAAACATGTCTAGTCAAAGGTTTAGCAACCTAATTAAGTACTAACAGTATCTGCGGTCCCTCAAGCAATACCAAAAAGAAAAGGTGCTATTTGCCTCTTCAAAAGAGACTATCAGTTTCAGGAATCAAACGCTTTTTCTTCCTAGCTTAACATCAAGAAAATTAGTTTCGTAGTATAAGATAACACAACAGCCTGATTTTTATGTACCTAACGGAAACGATCAAATTAGTGGTGATAAATCTTATCAAGGTCTTAAGGTCTCGATGTAAGGAGGAACACTTTCGGATGGTCCTCCCTCGTATACAGTGTGTAACTAAGCGCCTCCTACTCGCGTGCTGTTCGCGTGTTAGTAATCTATATATATCTACTCTCGCCGATGTGACAAAAAGCGACAAAATTACGGAAAACTATACAGGACATTGTCTATTTATACAATGTTTACAGTGACAAATATATTTAGCTTGTTGGGATATATATGGTGTATGAATATTATATATAGGCCTAGATTATGCAAAACCTATTTATATGAAGTTTGAGAGTAAATTTTATATATCTGGGTGTAACCTATAGATATTTAGAAGTATAATCAATATAATTGGCACATAATTTTGTTACATACGGCGCCTCATAACCATGTATACAAGTATACTTCCAATAACTTGTTACTATCTGGGAAAAATGTTGGTAATGTCATACAATTATTTTGTGTATTATTTCAGATAGTTACAACAAAAATATCGTTAAAGAGTTCTTAACAATAACCATTACGATTTTCATAATTTTATAATCAGTCCAATTTACTATATACAACATATTTTCATAATTTTATAATCAGTCCAATTTACTATATACAACACACAAACATAAAAAAGTTGTCCTTAAGCTACATGTTTTCTAGTTTTATTAGGAAATAGAGTACAAGTAATGGAAACCCTGTCATTCGTTCCATGCATGACAGTTGATTTACTTCGTGAAATAACAGTCAACGGACCCATCCCACCTCACTTAGCCGATTCGAACCCAGCTTCCTCCAGTTTTCTTTGACTGCTAGAAAGGAAAGAAGCAAAATGGCATTTGACTACAAATATCTCTCAAAGGAACACCTCAAAGGATTTGATAAGTACAAGGTGTGCACGATGTGGGTTATGATGCGGTTTGCTGCTGTGGAAACAACACTAACGTTAGGCTACTGCTGAAGTTAGGGCCTAACGTAGTTCTAGCCTAGGCTAGGCTAGGTTATTGCTAGCTTAATCCATTTGGTACGGACGCTACCGCTAGGCTAAGCCTTGGACAGGGGTTGGAGTTAGACCACTTAATGGCCCAGTCGAATAAGTAGTTAGGTAGGCCTAGGCATAGGCCTAGTTAGATGAGGTTTACAGTTCAGTATCTAACCTAGGCCTATGATACTCTCCGAGACAAAAGTTAATGAAACAGGTCACCTTGACACCTTCCATGCTCCTCTCTTTGATATTGGAATTTGGAAAGCCATAGGCCTATTGCCTGCAGGCTGATGGCCTTGTCAACTGCCAGCCCAGGGCCCACTGAGTCAGTAGGCTTAGCCTAGACCTAGGCCTATAGCCTTTATCAAGATCCAGTTGGGTGCAATTTTAGGTACTTATTTAGAATCAGTGCCCGGAAATGACATCATTTTAAACAACTCCCAACTTAAAAGAGGGCGCTGAAACTCTATTTTTTTTTCAAGAGAAAAACAAAGTAATTTTTTTTTTTATTTTCCAGTAAAATGCATTCCTTTTTTTTTTCTTCACTCGAGATGAGCAGTATGATGAACTTGCTGTGGAAAGAAGTGAATGGTTAATGCTGTGGAAGAAAGAAAAGCAATGGTTAAACATGGATTAGAACCCCTGACATACTGGTATACACAGTATAGCATATAGACCAGTGCGCTTGCCGACTGCGCTACGAGCGCCGTTGCCGGTGGAGGTTTTTCAAATAATATAAGTACTGTCTAGTAACAGTACCACATACAATATAAAGACACATACATAAGTGTACGTATATATATATACATATATACAAGCATATACGTATCCTTAGAGCCAAGTAATTACGCATATACGTAAGTGCATATATTTAAAGGTACAACGATGTATATATTCCCACGTATGCATACACCTACATATAGCCCACCCTAACCCTCTACCTATGCATGCGTATGCATGTACGTACACGTATATTGGTACGTGTGTTATATCCCTAACCGTAACCCTAACCCTATTACTATGCGTACGTATCCATGTATCACGTACGACGTAAGTTCCGGACCCTAATTCTAAATTAGAGCCCAATTTTATAATAATAAGTTGGCCTTGTGCACAAAGTTGAAAGAGGTGAGGTAGTCTCAGGAGTCAGGTTGAGTTTAACAATATGGTGGGCCTAACATAACTTAACATAACAGGTTGAAGGGCCAAGGCCCCATAAGATGCCCTGAAGTCCAAGCCGGGCAATTCCACGCAAAAGTGGACATGGGTGCTAAAATTAAAAATTTGTCTGACCTTACAAGTTTGGTATGATAAGAAAGCTTAGAGATTGAAGTGTCAGGATTTAAACCATTCTTTTCAATTTTAAGACCCAAAAGGGGTTAAATTAGCAGTAACCATTAGTGTAAATTAAAACAAGTTATTTTCATGAAAAATGGAATAAAAATGGTAACTACAATTAACACTTCAAAACTGGTGAGTGTGATGGCTTATGTTTATCACAAGTAAGTATGACCTAATATTCCATAATTCAGGAGGTATTTTGACATTATGTGCTTTGTTACACTTCAGTGACTCCACAAAAATGGCTGATAAAAATGTCACGCTGTTACCAAAAAAGAGCGTTTTTTTACCATATTTTCAAAAGTGAACCTACCAAAAAATTTTAAAGTGTGATGCAAATCATGTTCATGGAGGTTAATAAAATGCATCTGAAACAATGGGTGAATTTCTTTTATTTTAGCTGTGATTATGATTTGAAATATGTCACGCTGTTACTTTTTTGGTAACAGCGTGACAGTAACAGCTTGACATCCTATTGAATAACATAGGAATAGTGAAAGTACTAGGCTCTAACACTGTGGGCACCCAAATGAAGATAGTGCATGTTCGTAGGCCATGGTTAAACAGTGTCTACCTCTTAAATATTAATGAAAATGAGTTTGTGATCTATTTGAGAGCTCAATGTTTTAGATCCATTTGTTTACAGAAAACAAATTTTTAAGTGCTGTACCAGCAATAGATTGGCCGCTTAATTTCATTCTGAGTAAAACTTACAAACAGTTTGAAAAGTAAAGAAAGGACCTTTAATTTACAGAAATGTGTAAAAATATTTGAGAAAATAGTTTAGAATGTAAGGAAAATAGCGGAGCTTTCTTCATGGAGTACTTTTGCTGTGATACAGCAGTTGTCCTCAAAATGGAATTGACAAGTTTACTGTACAGTTAACATTGAAAATGATAGTGTATACTGAACAATAGGGGAACTTACAGTGCAGTAAAATTTATATTTCATAAGTGCAATTTTAGCCTCAATTCTGAATTCAAAAGGATTCAGAGTAAGAATACAAAACTAAGAATTACAGTATCTGTAACAAGTAGCTTAATAAAGTGGGAAAGATTAGTTCCAATTCCTGTTAAAATATAGAACAATACTTACTTCATGGCAGTGTCATATACTGTACACAGCATTGCAACTTCTGTAGTACAGTAGCTGTCTTGTAAGTTGTAACTGTGCATGTTTCTTAATAGTGCTTAAGATTTCTTTCTCCACATTTACAGTGACAAGAATCCATCCCATCAAAACCTGAGATATTTTAAAACAGAATTTGTACTTATTGCCCACAAATATCAAGTTATTTGAATGCAGGGATTAATACATGTTCTGTTGCCCCACAGTACTTGTAAAAGGCTTGCAACATGCCTGTCACAAGTTTATGGGGTCTAAGATGAACAAAATATAGTTATTGCTACAATTCTTTAGTCCAGTGCTGGTACTCTTCTGCAGTTAGTTCACAAAGGAATGAATATTTTTGGAAGTTTGTACTCTTTCATCACAAATTTTGTTCACAACCCCATGATAGAAAAGGAAATTTTTAGCACCATTACTTTCTCTTAATATTTTCATTTGTACCCCTCACAAGCATATTGACAAACAATTATTTTATTGTTGTCCAGAAATTATACAGTACCATACTCAAAAGATAGACTGACCTACAATAGTTGATTTCAATGATTTGGCCACATTCTACAGCACAGATCAATACATTTCTATTAACACAATGACACCCTGTGTATTTGTTTTTGTACACTAAAGCTATGCTGTTACCACATAAAATTTCATGAATGATGTCATAATTACTAGTGGCATCAAAAAAAATTTTAGTAATTGGTATCATGCTACAGCATACTAATCCCTTTTTGCAGCCATATTAAAGTCAAGTACTTATACCTTTTAATTTCACAGAGTTTGAAACATTTGTAAAATGGGTAAAAAGTCATGTCCATTTTACCGTCACGCTGTTACCAGAGTCGTTTGATTTCATAACTCATAAATGCAAATGCAGATTGAAAAAAAAGTTGGTGTAAAGCAGGACAGTTTCATAAGTTGCAAAAAGCAAGCTTTGTTTTGATTTTCCTCAATTAAGCCTTTCTGTTATAAACACCTTAAGATGAAATTTTTTCCCTGACTGTCATGCTGTTACCGTGGAACTGCCCAGCCCCAGTCAAAAGTCAACCACCAAACCTAGACAATAGCCCCAGACAATCAGATTCTACCACAGTCATTGAGAACTTGTCAGTGTTAACCTTAATGTTTGAGGGATCCTTAGTGCAATTTTGTCATTGCTATTGTTTAGGGCTGAGACGGTTAATCGGTTAACCAGTTAACCGACCAACTGGTCGGTTACTCGTGCGTCATTCCTCTTCATAGATTAACCATTTTTGAATTGCCAATAACTGTGGTGAGTGAGTGATTTTAATAAGCAAGTCAAACAAACTCTTAGAAATCGGTAACCTTTTGGGGGAGTTAAGCACTTTGTTCCGAAAACATGAAAGGCTGTTTTCGGATAAAAGCAGTCTTGATTTTGTCGAGTTTTCATTGCTAGTCAGTCTCCTAAACTATACTCTTCCCAAAACTATCTTCAACTACGAAACCTTAACTGCCATCATGCCGTTGAAAGTATGGACCTCTTTCGAGGAGAAAGCCACAAGACAAGCAGGCAGCTGTAACAAAAGTGCATAATGCTGCTGTGAAAAAGTTACCAAGCTCTGTACTTCTATGGCGATAGAACCTCTGCGAGACCATGATTATGGCACAAAAGTATATATGAATAAGTCTCCCCACTATAGCTACTGTAATCGAAATATTTTATCATGGTGCACCTCCATTAATTTCATTACTTTTCCTTGTTAGTAGCAGTATTTGGAAAAAATTTAACCCGTAAAATATGATCCTAAGCACCAGATAATTCCTGTCATTTTGTTGTTTGCCCAATATCATTATCAATATTATTATCAGCTGCAACAGTAAGTCTAGTATTCTAGGCCCAATTCCCATGTGGCTGTTGAGAACAAATCTTGATATTCTGCTTCCGACACTTACGAAAATTGTAAATGATTCCCTAGAAACTGGTATTTTTCCACTTGAGATCTCTCGGCAAAACTGCTGTTACTGCTATTTTGAAGAAGCCATCCTTGGATAGAAATGATCCGGCCAGTATCTATCATTTTGTTCTTTTCAAAGGTTATTGAGAAGGTGGTCAAAGTTCAACTTACATTATATGTATGTGTATCCGTAGTATAGTAATTCTCAATAGCTCGCCAATACTGAGTTAGTGTTAATTCAAAGCACAGGTCTGCCTAGAGGCAGACTCCATTTTAACTTTTTTACCCCCTTTATCTTTAGTAACAAAACAACTCGTGAGAAGCAGTTTTTATAGAATTGCTTCCATTGGAGCTTGATATAGATCCTTACACCACACACCAGTACAGTAGCTAGATGAAGTTTCAGTTTTTCAAAGCAAAGATCATTCACAAAAAATAGGCTAGGCCACAATACAGTAACCATGGCGACAGTAGCCGACGAGTCCCCTATGCAGACAGCTGCAGGACCAACTACAATATGTTTAATTTTGACACTTGTCCAATCTACCCATTTGTTTCATTTCTAATTTCCCCCCAAAAATAGTGTGGCTTGAAGTCACAACAAAAACTAGGCCTACAGTGTAGGGCCTTTACATTACAAAATGCAACGTTAGAGCTAACAATAATAGGTTACGATCAAATCTAGACATTGTAGTTTTCACCTGTCATTTATTAAGTTACTGCCTGTACTATACTATAGGTACTGTACGTAGGTACCTACATTCGCAGCATATAAACGGGACTCGCTAGCTGCTACATGCACAGTGTAATATAATATACATACACTGCATTCAGCTGGCTGATCAACTCGGCGTATATCGTTTATAGCGCTCAGAGAATGGGTGTTCTTCAATTGGCAATAGCATGACACCCTCCCAGAATAATTATGTTAAAAGCGGGGAATCCCCAAAGTACGATTCTTTGTAACAGATGTACAGCACACGGCACGAAGCAGCAGCGTATAAACGATTTTCAGCCAACTGCTACTGTGTACAACTGCTGCTATGTAAGCTGTTGGTCTTGATAAACAGCGATCGAAACTTTTTCAGTTCATGACTTACCAACACTCCTATGTGATACAAGGACAGAAATAATATGGTTCAAAAGCTAAACTTATTATTTTTTTAAATTTGTCAATTTCAAGTTGAAATTTTGGGACATGTACGCCAGTAGCGAATTGACAAGTGGCTGTTGAAATTGAACTATTACAGCGAAGTGCACAGTGGCATGCAGGGTATTTAAAAGACGCTGTGGTGTATGCATACGTTTAGTTCTTTCAAATTTCATTGTAAATTATGTTCCCTACAAATGTATTTGTGGTGTTGAAGTAAAGCCTGTCACAACAGGTTTGGTGTTTGGGGTTCACGGATTAAAACGTCCCCCCATGACACTGCACACAATCTCATGTAAACTAGCAGTGGTTGGGTGGAAAAAAGGTGCATATCATAGCTCTTTGCAATTTGTGAGCTTGTTGTTCATACTGTAGACATTGTATGCTTTGTCAAGGCAGCTAAACTTGTGAAGAAGGACGTTACATTGTTTACCCAACCCAAATCAGAGACCCCGGGGGCATTAAATGCGATTAATCGCATGTAACATTTTACCAAAGGATTACTTGGCTGGCCATTAATCAGCGATTAATCGCTAATCGCTGACACCCTTCATAATTAGTTAATGCCTAGACTAGCATCAGAACCTTAGATTCAAAACACTGAACATGTATTCCAGAATTCAAGTTTGAAGTTAGGCCGACAAAGTACAGTACTAAAATGCATAGCCCAATCCTGTACTGTAGTATGAGCAGTATTCAATTCATTCAACCCAGAATTTGAATGCAGTCTGTTGTCAGTTTTTTACCCTGATTTCAATGGTAATTTCTTAAAAATCAAGTGTGTGATATTTTATCTGCATTTTTTTGTAGCCTTTTTCATCAATGCCAAGAAGTGAATGAAAGAATTCATTTGGTCAGTCAGATACTGGCGGGTAAAATGTTTTAGCCCGCAGCTCAAATACAACTGTGTTATGTATGTATTGTTGAATTGTACAGTACTTTGGTAATGGAGCTCAGTATGTAGTTACCTCTCCTACATCTGAAAAAGAAATACATTTAAATTTAAATTTTTCAAGTGGTCTTGCTAAGTCTACTTAGTTAGTAGGTAGTCAGGGTTCTAGCCAGGCCATTCAAACTTGGTGCTGCACCCAGTTTGAATTTAAATTTACTTTTTTTAGGTCAGCACCAAGTTTGAAATTTCACAACCCAGTTTGAATCTCACTGCCCAGTTTGAATTCCATCAAACTCAAAACATAGGCTCCACAGTATCAGACACATTACATTCAACTGAATGATTGTACTTATACTGGAAATCCCAAAATCATGCAACTGACCACAGACAATGTCATTTAAATCTTAAGATATGGCCAACATCATGTAATGAGTGATGCAATGTCGATTTAACTCTCACCTGGTTTGACATTTATCCTAGCTAGAACCCTGCAAATATTGAAGAATAAATTGAGTTAAATTGAGTTTTTAAGATAAATGCTTAAAACTGCCTTTTCAAAAAAGTGGCAATTTTTTTAACTCTCACCTGGTTTGACATTTATCCTAGCTAGAACCCTGCAAATATTGAAGAATAAATTGAGCTAAATTGAGTTTTTAAGATAAATGCTTAAAACTGCCTTTTCAAAAAAGTGGCAATTTTTTTAATATAATCCTGCCAGATAAAACAATGACTAAAAATTTAGTGTCAATACTGTAGAATTGGGTCAGTCTTTTTATAGTACATCTGTTAGAAGTACAAGGTTGACTTTGAAAGTTATATCATATGTGAACATAAGTGTGCTTATGATAGAAGACACATATAGAACAAAAAGCAGTTGGGTACTGGGGTTTATAGTCAATTATTGGATATTTTGCCTGGGGTATTTTTTGATTCCTTGCCGAAGGCAGGCAAGGAATCTATGCGATGGTGATGTCGTGTGTGTGTATGTGTGTGTGTGTGTGTGTGTGTGTGTGTGTATGTGTGTGTGTGACGCCTGCTTGTAAACACGATATCTCAAGAACGGTAACCCCCAGGGATCTCAAACTTGGCATGTAGATTGTCCATATTGAGTAGATGGTCCCTATTTTTTTTGGTGGAGGTCAAATGTCATTTGGGGTCACCAGAGGTCAAAATGTAAATACCTTGGAAATTGCTTGTAAACACGATATCTCCAGAAGGAAAAATGTGAGCAATCTCATACTTACCTTGCTGATTGTCCATATTGAGTAGATGGTCCCTATCGTTTTTGATGGAGGTCAAAGGTCATTTGGGGTCACCAGCGGGAAAAAGGTCAAAACCTTGTAAACACTGTATCTCAAGAAGGGTAAATGTGAGGGATCTCATACATAGCAGGTGGATTGCCCATATTAAGTAGATGATCACAATTATTTTTGGTGGAGGTCAAAGGTCATTTGGGGTCATCAGAGATGAAAAGCTCAAAAACTTGTAAACACCATATGTCAAGAAAGGTAAGTGCCAGGAATCTCATATTTACTAAGTGGATTGTCCATACTGAGTAGATGACCCCTATTGTTTTTATTGGATGTCAAAGGTCATTTGGGGTCATCAGAGTTCAAAACATCTAAACCTTGCTAACACTATATCTCAAAAGAGTATATAACTGTTGAAGTTAATATCCATGAGCAGTTAGGGTGAAAGGGTAAGAATCATTTGGCATGTGTAATGTAATAGGCATAGGGTATATAATTTTTTGGAACAGTTTATTAACTTCACTATGTAAATTCTTTAGTGAGGTAATTTTGAAAATGCATTTGTAAAGTACTGAAGCAAACTCATAGGAAGAAGTTCTAAGGTGCACAAAAAGGCACATCACATGGTAGTTACTGTACAGTATGTTGATTCTGGCATGAAATTGTGCCCTGTTATTACATTAAGTTACAAGTATTAATACATGAAAAAGTGGGCAGAGCAAAATATAAAATCTTAAAAGGCAAAATCTGCTCATCAGGCTGGCATACATGCTTCAATGCTCATGGGTATGCTGATTTTGCAGCCACAAGTAAATAGATTTTCATGAAACTGATGTGGAACATGTGAGTTTGAACAGTCTGTATATAAGGGTCATTTAGGGACATAGTCTGAAAATATTAGAAGATGCTTCTGTGCACACTAAGTAGGTGACTGATATGGAACTTCAAAAGTATAAACTTTGAACAGAGAGTACTCTGTGTGATGCACAAGAATCTCTTTTATAACATACCTACATTGCTTTTTCAATAACCTTAAAGAAAACCTGAAGAAAACATTAAATTTATTGGCAAAAAGTTCTAATATTTGACAAACCTTGTACCTACTGTCCTCATGAGGACATGTGCATGCAAGCATGCATTAATTGGAAGTGGGAATTGATTAATTAGATATACCACAGTTAGTTAGTTTTACAAAAAAGAACCTAATTTACACTGATCATTTGGTATCAAATACCCTTCAGCGCACATGAACTGTCATTGCCTAATAGAGTGAATCAAATTGTGACTGACCCATTCTTTGCCATTTGGTCACAGTTATCTTGCCCAATTTTTCACAGTTGACTGCCAGTTATCGATCCCCACAGTGTCCTGAAGGATTACCTCATACAAACATACAGCTCAATTGACTTAAGCTTTTTACTGTATAAGTGGTGTTAATTGACTCTTATAAACCCTCTGAAGAAAGCTTATTTTTATCTCAGTACATAACCATGACAGCCCATTGTTTGTATATACTCCTGTTTCCTGCCATTCCCTGCAGGCATTCAGTACTCTTTTTGTGGTCAAAATGTCAGACTTTTATGAAAGTCACACCTCTGCTAAATCCAGCATAAAATAACTGTCCACATTATCTTGTCTCATCTGACCACAAATAAAAGTTGTTTGCCTAGCCATTGTCTGGAGATGGAGAAGTAAGTTCATGTACACTGATCAAGTTTCTAAACTGAAAGTTATCTTAGAAATACTGTAGATTGACACCCTTCAGAAATTAGTGTCCTTTACATAGAAGCTGGTGGAATTGAACAAAAAGTGTGTTTGTATAAGGAATTTTGTTGAACAAACTTTAAACATTGGTGTCTGTCTAGATTGGTGTTTCTGCTTTACAGTTTCAATATGCTCTACAGTGATTATTTGTCACTTAGTTTCATTCTAGAATTTGTTTTAAATTTTTGATAGCATAAAATGTATCAGCACACTACTTGCCTCATCTCTGCTTATATCTGGATAACTGCACCAAAAAAGTAACCCCTGTGCAAAGGATTATGTAGCTATGTCAAATATCATCATCGAGTGGGAATTCTTGTCTCACATTTCATTTTTATCCATGTCACTATCCCCCCCCCCCCCCAAAAAAAAAAAGTGTACCATAGAGCTTAATGCATAGAACCATTGCTTCAAGATGACCCTTTATGACACTTTTCAAAAGTATTAAGATTTTATTTTGCATTGCTGCTATCATTTAAAGTAGTTCAGGTAATAAGAGCAACCATAATGTTGTATACTGTGTATCAAACAAGGAAAACTTGTACTGTATGTTATGCTGTACCTACAGTATAAGTAGACAAAAGGCAAATTAAAAGTCTTGTTAAATTATGGATTAATAGGGATATCTGCTTTTGTTAATTTGCAAAGGATACCATAGACAATGGGTGGGGCATTTCCCCCATAAATCAAAAATTGCTGTCAGTAATAGCCAAGGTTACACATCTCTGTTCAGATGTCTCTTTAGGCTTGGTCTCACATACCCCCCAACACCCAGTGTTAACTCGTGTTTACAATCAGACAAAACCACAGGCTAACCCTGTGTTTTCCAGTCTGTGTTCTCATGTACCCAGTGTTTCGTTGATTGGATAGTGTCACCATAGTAACGAGACCAAATATTTCACACACCGATTACAGCAAAATGTAAGAAAATATCTGTCATCAGTGCTATAAATACCTGTGACCTTGCTTGATTAAAACAAACACGATGTTTAAAACTGCTTAACCCTGCGATTTGAGGTGGATTGAAATTTAAACACCGACCCCGCGTTAACCCACGTTCCCACATTACTCGAGCATGTGGTAATACAGTGTTACCTGGAGCGCGGGGTATGTGAGAACACAGTATTTGATCCAATGCTTGTAGGAGAGTGCGTCGATGAGGGCTTGTTTAAACACTAACCTCAATGCAGACTTTTCGAAACATAGAGGCATCGGAACATATAGAGACTTCAGAATGGAGAGCTGTCCCCATTGACCAAACTTTTGATAAAAATGGTTTCAAAATACCGCTTTATCAAGTAATGAGACAGTTTTCTGGAATATTAAAGCTGTGTGAGAAATTCCTCTTGTGTGTGGAGATCAAAGGTTTGAGGTGACAGTCAGATTAAACTTTGTAGACATAATATTTTTAGGGGGATAACTGTGAGGGATCTCATACCATGGTGGAAGTACTTCCATACTCATTCTGTACTAAGCTTAATTTTGAATTACTCATGTTGATGGACGTGTTGGTAAGGTGATCACTATTGTTTTTAAGGGGTCAAAAGGTCATTTTGGGTCACATGAGGTCAAAAGTTTGGACCCTACTAGTATTATATCTCATTTAAGTAGGATAATTGTATGGGATCTCATGCATGTCATGTTTGTTTCCATGTTTGCTATGATATATCATACGGCAAGGAATCACTAAGCCTGTTGGCTTTCTAGTTTTTTTTTTTGGTTTGCATTTCTTTTTCTGCAAAAATGCATTTGTCATGCAGTGTTCTCGTCCTGTAATTAATAAATTTAATTAGCAATACCTTTCCTGAAAATGCTTTGAGCATTTCTTAATTTTGACTCATGACTGTAGCTTGTGCTATAATGCTGTTACATTTAAACGGAGGATCGTTCCTTTTAATGGAACCTACGGTTAGTGCGTGCACCAAGTACTTGGGTACCCAACCGATCTTCTTGCTACCCGGGTAGTAAATTATTACCCGTGTAGGTCTGTCTATGATTTCTTTTTGATCTTCACAAAATAACATGGTTATTGAAACTAACAAATGTATTAACCCACATCTCATTCACAATTATTTGAATGAAGATGTTAACTTGATTGTTTCTGTAATGTGATTTTGTTAAATTGCACTTTTCCAGAAACAATTCCCAGGGTAAGTGTTCTAACATCCGCTCCTATACCAGATAACAAAACAGCATAGGCCTATGTACCGTACTGTGCATAGCCTAGCCTAGCCCGTGGGGCAGACAAAATTTTTTGGGTCCAGCTCATCTCTACAAAAAGGCAGCCTAAGGGTCGGCTGACACAGAGGCACTACGTAGGCTAAGCCTAGCCTATCCCTTTGATAAATGATTGTCAAAAGTCAGCTCATAAATAATTTGCATGCAGTGCGTGTGGATCGACAACGTTCCTAAACTTATACTAAGAAATATCGCGAAAGACCTGTAAGAAATTTTGTACTTATCATTGCCGTATAAACACATACCCAAATGGATATACGATGCGTGGATCGACTCTCGACGATTGTAGATTTCATACTTGTCAAGTTGTCCCTAAAATTAACATGACATGTTTCATGATCGAAAGAATTAGTTTTTTGTAATACAGTTATGTCTACATAATGTAAGCACATATTTCAACCACAAAAATATTTTTTTGTCTGAAATCAATTGCCAAAACTTTGTATTTTGGGGAGAGAAATTTTTTCTGAAGCAAAATTCATTCCATCATAGTTACATCGTTCACATTCTTTCAAAGGTGTATTTCATGCGGTGTGCACGAAAAAATTCTTCTTTCCTCCTACTTCCATTCTGTTACTAACTTAAACACTAAAATGATTCCTATCTTCATATTGCCCATACTTTTTTTTTTGCTATTTGAACTATTTCCAAGACTTTTACACCCAAAGTTTCCTAAATATATGGCAAAGGGAGCAAAATATTTTCCCCATGGATATTTTCTGCATCCCCCATTTGCTAAAGTGGAGTGTGCTGGAGTGATGTCACTGTTCCATTGCACACATCAAACACGAGCATAGGCAACAAACGAACGAGGGTTTGTAGGTGTATGGTCACTTCCGTATATTACCATACATTTTTAACGATACATGTGCCGGTGAAATCTTGGCCATGAGATGCATTAGAAAATTTTTATGTGTTATTATCATGAATGGACAGATGGTTGATTTTTCACAAGCATACCAAGAAAGCAGTTTACGAGAAATTTGAACACTTGTAGCACATTACTGTATTAGCACAGTACAGAAGTTGCAGTGACAAACCTAAGTTATTTTTTTCATCCGATGCACACTGTGTGACACATTGCGCACTGAACAATAGCCACAGAAGCTAATCCTAGCGGCGTTAAAGTGTGATCAAGTTTTAAATTCCAGTTTGATTTTTAAACTCACAATAGCAAACGGCACTTTGTAGATATAGAAAAATGTGATGTAATGTTATTGTCAAATGGATCTGATCAGAGATAAGGGGCCGATGGGTCAAGGTTTGAATAGTAGGTGCATATCATGCACATATTAAAAAGATACTGGAAGGTGTACGGTCGGGTACCTGGGTACCCGACGGTTAATACGGTTCGGGTACCCAGGAACGAATTTCCTACCCGATGCAAACACTGCCTACAGTACATAATGGCATCACTCGCCTTAGGTCACTGTAAAGAGTGTGGTTATTTTGGAAGCCTTCATAAAGAACGGAATCCCATATTATCCTACTTAAATTTAATGAAACAGCACACTTATCACACACTTTAATTTTCTGAAGTTTGTGATTTGTAGCACACCTGGAAAATCTACAACTCAAAACCTGGAGCAGGTCTCTAAATATTCTTATTTTAATTATTTTTTGCAGTACAATTCTATAGACAACTCTCCTTTGTCAATGTACATCATGCATCCTTTCTGGAATTGGATTGTACAAGTAAGTAATATTTTAGTAGATATTATGAATTTCATGTTCCTAGAGCTGTGAACATCCCTGGCCAAGCATGAACATGGACTATTCATTTTCTAATTCCTTGCTGTTCATCTTCTATCAGTACCTTTGAGCTTACAATTGGCTTTGCCTTCAGGTTGAGGATGTTGAAGTTTATATCTTCAATTCATTTGATTTAGGTTTCTAGCCATACCAAGTCATTGAATCATTTTGTGGTAGAGACCTAAAACAAATGCAACTTACTGATGATTAATGCAATGGAATGAAAACCAACGTAACACTTGGTTTACATCTTAAAAAGCCATGCACCTACCACTGTAGATGAAAGGGCCAATCCTTACACCTCAAACTGCAGTTTTCATAGTAGTCTACAGAAATTCTCAATTGGTTCAGCTGGTCTAACTGACAACTAGTTCAAACAATGCAAAGTACCAAATGTACAATAGCTCAGTACAGCCTGTTTTCTACTCAGAGTGTTTTGATTACAGTTTGGGGGTCGTGTATAGTAGGCTTACCCTGAAGCAATTACTGAGATTGTGTCTGGGTGAGGATGAATTTAAAATTGTTTTGATTGGGGCTTTAGTGAAAAGGTTTGGAGAATTGGAAATGTTTGGGTTGATAGGGTCAGGTCTTTAAACCAGAATGTTTAAAGCTGAGGCACTAAACTCAGTTCATGGATCACAAACTAACCTTCAGAAGGAAGGATCAACCACTAATCTTGCAATGCCACATACAGTAAGAAAAGGAATGTTGTTAAAAGTGAAAAATTTATGTAAAGCCAGGAAAGAATTCTAAATATTTTGTGTTTATATTTTGGCCTAGTAATTTTCAATAATATTGGATACATCCCTTTTCTGTCTCACAGTATGTGCCAATGTGGTTTGCTCCGAACCTGCTGACATTCCTTGGCCTTCTTCTCATATTTTTTATGTATGGAATTCTGGCGTACCTTGATTGGTGGTATTATTGTTCAAACAGAAAGATGTCAGAATATCCAGAGATCCCATATGGAGTGTGGTATGTTTGTGCTGCATGCCTGTTCACTGCACACACACTTGGTAAGTTTAAGAGGATTAATAGACAATGGTAGTCAGTTACAGGTGTACCATCCCTGTAAGTTTTAGAATATGGTATTCAATATGACCAAAATTGCAATTCCATATTACTGTAGCTCCTAATATTTTGTATTGTAGGCATATTTATACATTACATCTGCTCTAAACTTGACTTTCCTAGCAGTAGGTTACATTCTACAGTAATAGAATTGAAAAGTAATAAAATTTCCTAACTGCACTGCCAACTGGAAAGCTGGTTGAACCTGTGTGTTGTTTTGTTGTACTGAATTTCCATATATACTCTTAGTGGTTGGGTTACTGACTGGTACAGATAGATGAAAGGGAATAGGTTTGTTGCCTCTCATTGTTAGCTCAAGCCAGCTCAAAGAGCCATTTCAGCTATTGTGATCTGCCATCATCACTCTGTCTATATGTCTATCTATCATGTCTGTTCACAATAACCTTTAATGCTCTCAGGGGCACATTGTTGACGAATTGTAGCAATACTTGGACCTATAGGTCATTGGACATAGGGCTGTATGCTGTGTTCAAAAAGTTGAGGTCAAAGATCATCAAAGGGTCATTAGTGGCTGTTTTGTGAATATTTTATAAAGTGTAACTTCTCCAAAAAATAGTGTTCAATGTCCTTTAAGTTGGCCATAATATTCCTAAGGTAGTGGTTGTTGAATCTTTACTTGTTTATCCGAGGTCATAGGTGTAAATATTTTGAAATGATATTTTCTACTAGATGCATTGCTAACTTTTCCTCAAAAATTGTTCAGATAGGTGGCTGGCATGTGCTGTTTTTTTTTTGTCTGTTTTTGGACAAATAATAATTCTGACACTTTTCTGACCAATTTTGTTCCACCCCTCTAATTCTACCAGTCTCACAAATTCAGTGTTTCCCATTGAACTGAGCTCTCTGTAAAACTGTGTGTGTGCAAGCTTGTCAATCATGTGAGGTAAATGATGTTAGTGTAAACAGATCTTGTTTGATGAGAACAGTAGTTTTATTGTGAGTGCATGCATTGGCTTTGTAAACATACTCAACTTCAGGAGGATGACTTAAGGGTAGAGTCACCTTACACTGTTTCTAAACTAGACTTGCTGGAGGGAAGGATAAAGATGGTCAATTTTTTCAGAGAGGAAGCTCTAACTTGCTTTCTTCCTTGGTAACTAGACTTTCTGATTTCTGTAAAAAAAGAAAGCAATGCAACAGAGGCATCTCGCTTTAAGGCTGTACCTAAGAGAAAGGTAATCATTGTAAAAAGTATTAAGTTCCTTGTCATTTTACCTGGGAAAAATTAAAGCATTCGAAAGTTTGGGTACATTTTTTCAAGAAATAATAGCCATGTAGTGTATGACAAGTGCAGCCCCGGTAGTGATTAGAATATGAATATTGCTTGGGGAGTGATTTCCTTGGCATTGGAAGTCTTCACGGTTCATTAATTCAACAGGTTTGAACCATCAGTAAGGATGGTGCTCTTAGTTTATTTTTATATTTTTTGTCGTGATTTTTATGGAAATTGAGCAAAATTTGGTAGAATTTTCATGTTGAGGATTGTTTATTCATCTTCATTGTTACAGTAGCATGGACTGTTTTAATGTTCTGTGAAAAGTTTGGTTCAAATAATTTATTGTATTACCCTTTTGTCGAACAGAAAGTAAAGTATCACTCTAATAATAATAGCAAAGTCTCAAGAACATTGTCTGCAGAACCTCCTCAGTATAAGCACTTGTTCCCCTCTAATGAATAGGAACACTTTGTCTAACAATGAAGTAGATTCACAAAATCTGGACATATTTAGATATCGTCTGGGATGTAGGTAGCCCTCTATTTTGTTGTTGTGACTGCCTGTATGCCCAAGGGTCTCTGCACAGTGCCAGCATTAATGATGATTGATAATGATTATATGTCAAAAGCAGGATGTTCCATCTCCTTAAGAAGTGAAAAATTTAAAAAAAAAATCATCTCAATTTGGTTGAAATCATGAAATAAGGAAAGGAAATTTTGAGTTAAATCCTTCAAACCAAGGTAATTTGGCAAAAGTGAACACTCGGCAGGTTTGGTAGTGTGCTACCAAGAAGCACATAGGCTTTTGAGACTATCCTTTCAAATGAAAAAACGATGCTTTATAACTTTCTAGATGTAAATATTATAATCTTGAAAATGAAGTTGTGACTCAAAATAAAAATGATAAATGGTTTTTTTTAAGTGCTGTAGACCTATGTGATTTTCAATTGGTCTTGTTTTGTTCATGTTGACGATATAACAAAAATGCAATTTTGGGGAATTAATTTGATAAATAATTCATTTGTCAAAAATTTTCCAGTCTCATATGTGGATTTTTTTTTTTTCAGTTCGACACCAAAAAAAAAAAAAAAATGTTGCATTTCTGACTTTGCTTGAGTTTTTGCATGTCCTATGTACAGTACAGTATTAGTGTTGCATATTTTGCAAATTTTTCATGTTATTTTGTTAATACATCATGCCCTGGTTCCCAGTGCTTCTGTCAGGGGAAAAGGGGGTTTCTGCCTCCCTCCTATCTTCCACAAGGAGGGTATAATTTGCCCATTTCCATAAAAATATAAACAAATGTCAGTAACTTGTCTCTTACTTACAAATAGGACACTTTCACAGCAATATTTGAACTTACTGTAAATAGAAAGTAGCCTTTAAAACCCTTAAGATTGCAATTGATAAGGGATCTTCAGGCAAGCTTTCCTCCCCAAAACCTGCCTGTAACTGTGGCCAGGGTCACCATCAATTTGGACTTGTGGTTTGGCAGTAATAAATGACCTCCTTTTGAGTTTCTAGGAGAATTCCTGGTTCCAAACTCTAGCCAGGTACCAGCAAACACCACAGACATACAGTACCTTAGAAGGCTCTTTACAACTTTTTTGTAATGTATATTTCAATTCCATTTTTTGTCCATTCTCACACATTATTTGTGAAATCAAAATGTGTTCTCTCTCATAATATCAAAATCTGTTTTTCTCCTCAGCTCAGATTTTGTAATTAAAGGATAAAGGCCGAGAGATATGGCATGGAGTTTTTTTTTTTTTTATCTAGGGAAAGTAATGGAAAAGTCATGAAATATGAATTGCCCAGAAAATTCTGAAGCCCTGTATTTGGTACCTACTCTCACTCCCAGAGTTTAAGAAGATTGTCATCCAATTGAATTGATAATTCTGTGATTGTATTTACAGTACTAAGTTGTTATGTCAGCAAAAGTATCTGTGTTTGGATTTGGAAATTTCCCAAATCATAAATTACATAACTTTCGTGCTCAGTGCTGATAACCAATATTTATGCAGTCCATAAACATAGATAGCATCAGATATTAAAACTCTAAAGGGCAGTCAAAAGTTACACAAGTCGTTTAGTGAGTGTTATGAAACCAAAAAAACAATGAAACATTTTGTTTCTGTACCCCTAGTCCCCTGCAGTTAAAGCCACTGTGAATTTTGGGCTGATATAATCTCATTTTATGATGGTAAGATATTTCTGTATTGTATGTCATTGTGAAGAAACAATGCATGAGCATGCATTCAAAGTACTGTATGGTTTACATAAAACAATCCTGAAATTGTGATTCAGAGTCAATTTCTTTTCTTATGAGCTGCTGGGCTTCATTTATTTAGGACTCACAAGGGCCAAGTAAAGGTCTGTTATAGTGATCCATATTACAGGCAAATTATTTTAGTTTCAAGATTTGAGAATTGTGACATTTTTTTTATCTCAACAGAGTTTTTGCAATTTGGTAAGACAGTACTTTAGTTGATTACCATAAACAGCAGTCCTGCCAGAAAGATGGGGGGGGGTTGTTACTGCCAAACCCCAAGTCAAAATAGATTGTTCTTTTTGCCTTAGTTACAGGTGTACAGTTCATACTATGTATTAATGGCAATGTTTGAGGTTTGGGGGGGAGCTTGCTTCAAGGTTCCTATAAGGTGCAATCCAAAAGGCTTTAAAGGGGAAGGTTGAAGCAAAATTTATATTTTTATATGTCATAGGGGAAATAAACCCACACAATCATGGATGGTTGTACACTAATTTGTATCTTAAATTCTCTAAGTTCACTAAATATGAGGGTTTGACATTCATGTAAACAATAAATAAAGACGGTTAAAGGCTGATGGACCCCACTAATGGTGGTCTACAGTCACTAAAAACAAGCGCTAATTGGATTCATCTATACTGTAGCTGTCTCACAATGGCAAAGACTGCTTGGTTTCGCTTTGTCTTTCTAACTCTATCTAACTAACTAACTCCCTTTGTCTTTTGGGACCATTGTGTTGACCTTGAAGTTAATAGGAAGAGGACCTCCCTGTGGGGAATGAAAAGTGTGTAAAGTTCTCATGCCACTCCTGCAATCACATTTTGATAATGTGGATCTGTTGAGGAGGATATAGATACTGTAGGCTGTTAAATTGAAGAAAAACAAAAGACTGTCCATTAATATGAGGATATGATGTCGTAAGTGCTTGCTTCAAGTTCACTTTTTATTCAAAATGTGACAACTTTAATTGTTCATATCTTGAGAACCACACACTGGATATCTATGCAAATTTCACCAAACTGCTTTAGAACAAGTACCTCCTTATCATATCAAACTTGATAGGACCAATAAACCCTTCTTTTAACAATGCTACAAGGGGGTCATTTTCTCTTAAGAAACCAAGATACTTACATTTTTTGTAATTTTTATGGAAATGAAAATGGGGATTTACCCTCCTTCTGGAAGGAGGAGAGAATTCCTTCCCAACCCCATTGACAGAGATACTGATTAAATTTTGAAAAATAGTACTAAACATGAAAGAAATTGAAGAAAGTCAATTTGACTTTACAAACCAAAAATTTATAAAATTTCCCTTGAAAGATTCACATGTACACTATTTTACAACCTACAGTACTAGCAAAAGTTGATATTGATAAAATTGTCATTATAACCTACTGCAGCCCATTGGTTCCATCTTATTTCTTTGTCAGTACCAGGTGTGGATATACTGTACTGTATATTAGTTGACTAAAGCTGTCCCCAAGGTTTCCTGCAGGATTACTGAAGCTGTATAGACCAACATTTTTGGAGGGAGTTTGATACTGTCAGAGGTGGAGCGCAATGAGATAGAGAAAAGGATTTGAAGAATTTTTTTTTTTACAAAATGAGACTGAAAGTGGCTGAGCAATACAAATTTTACCAGAGGCTATTTACACAGAAAGGACCATAGCTTATTTGTAGCCCACTTTCATATTGTAGATCATGTTGAAGGAACTTGAGGGGGGGGACAGGGTCTTTAAAGGGCACTATTCAAAATTTTACATGTTTATTTGTATGGATGGTATTTCATTTTCTGGGAGATGGAGTGGCAAGACATGTGCCCCATGGTTACTGTATCCTCACTGAACATCCATTTTATACAGTTTTCCACATATTTACCTAGTAAATTGCAATTTGATATTTTTTCTTCCATACAGATGGCATAGATGGTAAGCAGGCAAGGAGAACTGGATCCAGTACCCCACTGGGGGAGTTGTTTGACCATGGCAGTGATAGTGTAGTAGCAGGACTTCTTCCCCTTGCTTTGTACTCCATCTTTGGCAAAGGAATGGAGGATTTTGGTGCAAATAGTTGGATCTTTTTTGCAATAGCATGGAATATTGTGGGACAGTTTTTTATATCCCATTGGGAGAAATATTTAACAGGTGTTCTGTTCCTACCTTGGGGTTATGACTTTGCACAACTGGTGAGTTTTCAATGTTCAATGTTGTAGAAACATATGTTGAGGTGTAAGCCTACAGTTGCTATGAAGACTTTTTGTGTGACATTATGGCATCCTAATTTGGCCTACTAGACATCACTGCTTGTGTGTAAGAGGCAACAGCACCATACTTACAGTTTTTGTACAGCCAGAAAAAAGGTGTTGGCCCGACAGACTTCAACCAGTTGGTTAGAACTAAGCTGTAAACACCCATTATGTCTGTCAAAAGAGAGATGCACTTTGAAGCAGCAGGTATTGGTTAATAGAAAAGGGCATCAGAGTGTGTAATGCATACATTAATCTGGCTTCAATCCACAGCACTGTAGTTATTGCAGTACTCTGAGTACTCTGAAGTGTGTAGTGCATTATGTTGAGCCAGGTGCCATGCCATACAGTGTGAGTAATTGAGCTAGAGCTGTTTTAAAGAGGCTTTGAAAGTTAACCATTTTATACCAGCATTTTGAAAAGTAGATGAAAGTAATTTAAACCATTTGAAGTTGTTGTCAAATGGTAGCTGGTATCAATGTGTTCCTTACATCTGTATGGTAGTTGAAACTATCACAGTCACACTGCATGGGTCAAATGAAAAGTTTAGACCATCCAACTTGCAGCCAGAAGGTCTTGAGTTTGGCTCCTGGCAGGGTCAATATCATGGCTGAGAAAATGTTTATTTCAGTAAGGGAGCAAAATATCCCAGAATTCTCCATACATTTCCATATACAGAAAAGGGAAATTTCCCTCCAGATGCCCAAATTTTCCTGGATGAATCTTTCCACTATTCCAAATAGGTCATACAAAAGTCTTGAAAAGTGGAACCTACTGCTCAGAGTAAGAAATGGAGAGTAGGGAAAACAAGCCAGTGAGTCACAACTGGAAAAAGGTGGTGGTCAGTCAGACTTTAATCAATCAGTTACTGTAGAAAATGAGTCATGAAACTTCTTCTTACAAACAAGTCACAATGTTTGTACCTGATATCAAACCATATCTGCTGTTTTGTACCATTTGTCTTTGTACATAAACTACTGAAATATACATGTAGTTTTTTTTTTATCTGATACATGGAGGTGAAGAAGAAATAGACAAATAGTTGTTCTTAACTTAAAAGGGAAAAGGATGGAGTGAATGTGTTCTGTTGTCCATTGTCCTAATACTTTTCATTGTTTATAAAGATGCGCCACTTCACTCTGTTATCATTGAATGTGTAGGAACAATTTTAAGCTGATTACAGGATAGTCAGTGTTTCTGCCAGAAGGGGGTATTAAAGGGGTGATTTGTCCCCATCTTCCAAAAAAAGATGGTAAAATCCCCTCCCCTTTTTGGTTCCTTGCGTTAGCAAAAGGAACCTATGTAGTCAGGTTGGCATGTGTGTGTGTGTGCGTGTGTGTGTGTGTGTGTCTGTGATGCTAGCTTGGGTACGCTGTAACTCAACAAGGGAAAGCTGGATTAAATTAAAACTTGGTATATAGAAGTGCCATAGTTTGAAGGTGTGCCCTATCGTTTTTGGTGGAGGTCAAAGGTCATTTGGGGTCACCAGAGGTCAAAAACTAAAAACCTTCTCAACACGATATTTCAAGGTAGAAAACTTGGATAGATGTCATACTTGGTGTGTGGATGTGTTATGGTGTAAGAACGAAATCTGATATGTTTGATGAAGGTCAAGTGGTCATCTGGGGTCACCAGGGGTCAAACACTGAAAAACATTTTAACACAGTATTTTGAGGTAGAAAGGATAGATTTCAAATCAATCTGTGTTTGGTTAAGGTCAAAGGTCATCAAGGTCACTGGAGGTCAACCACTGGAAATGTTATTTAGAAAATATTGTAAGCTAGATAAAGATAGGTTCAATAGAGTTTTTATCTCACCTGGTTTTGCATGCTTACACACCCAAACACCTTAGAAATTTGGCCTTTATGTTCGTTTAGTCATGATTCCTTCAGGTTGTACACAGATTTTTGATCATTCAAAGTTTTAAGAGGGCAATAACTCAAATCTGTAGGTTTCAATGAGCACAGGTCACACTGCATTAAACTGGTGTCTCTGCCAGTGAAAGCAATGCAAGGATTATACAGTATGTCTCTTTAATGCTGCTGTGCTCTGTGGGTAACCTAATCCTCATTCTATTATCACACCCCAGTAATCACTTGCTTTCTGCTTAACTGCTGAATAAACCCTGTTTTCTGTGTAGAGATAGCAAACAGGACAAATGGTAGATTGTTTTAAAGTAATAGCAAGTTTTATTTGAGAGCAGGTAAAAATAACTTATGAGAGAAGTACAAAGGGGTGTTCTTCTCTCTCTGACCACATTGTGTTTATTGGTAATAATATCAAGTTTGATAGCAAGCATAAATACATATGGAAATGAGGAAATGTTTTTGAAGGATCACCAAGCTTTGTACAAGTTGAATGTAAGTAAGGCCACAAAAATTTAATCATTGATTTCATGTAATATTAGTACCAAAATACCCCTTGTGAAGATGTTACAAACATTGAGTATGAGCTTTTGCTAGCTCTATTTTGGAGACTGGCTGTACAGTTCTTATAATATCCAGCAAGGAACCAAGGTGCCCATTGGGCTCTTGTTTTTTTATTTACCACCATAAAAATTAGAAAAAATTTTCATTATCTTGGTTTCTTAGGAAAAAGACATTTTTGCAGCAGTCTTTCAAGTTACATAAATGAATGACCTTTAAAACCCTTCAAATTGCACCTGACAGAGGTCTTGAAGCAAGCTTTTGTCCCCTAAAATCACTCATAACTTTAGACTAGGACAGCATCACTTCGAACTTGATGTTTAGCAATAATAAATCACCCCCTTTTTGTGTTCCTGATGGAATCCCTGATAGTCATTGTAATACTTTCTTGGACTGTTATTGCAGGATAGTTATTTCTCCCAGAACAAGTTCCTCAAATCAAACAATCTACTTAAATCATTGTGTAGAAAATTACAGAATGTAAGGATATAAATCTATTAAAACTGCTGGGGATGTGTGAGTAAAACAAGTATACACTTCTTAGAAACCATTCTCAAACTGAAGTGCATATTAATCCTATTCACTTCAGACACTATTCAGCTTTTTTATCTCCATTTAGTTGTCTGTTCACTTCAGTTTGAGGTAGTCTTACATGAAGTGCAGTATCCCTTGAAAAATTGTCCCTAAAAAGCTCTTTTTGAGTCCAACAAGGCACCAGCCAGGATAATGAGCTCAGGGAGTCCAAATAGGTACAAATAGTAATGGAATTTTTGCATTTAGGGTTCTCCCTCTATGAGGCAATCTAAAGAAAGTTGCCCAAAGAACTTCTGGACTGCATTCTGGCCAGTAATATTAAGATTTAAGTCACAGTTTCTCACCAAATGGTTGAAGTCCGGCTGGCCACGCCTTTTTTGCAGTTGTGGCTCACTGGCTTATTTTCCCTACTCCATTGCCTGTTAAGCTGAGCACCAAGTGCAATGGCAGGTGGAAGGTCATGTGGGGTCTTCAGGGGTCAAAGTCTGAAAACCTTTTTAAATGTGATCTTTCAAGATAGCTGTTGTCTGTATGTTTGTCTTCTATCTATCTATGTATGTCTCTTTTAGGGAGGTCAAAAGGTATGGAATAACAAAATTATCTTTTGAACATGCTAGTATAACATTTGAGTGAGAAGATAATGGTGCATGATGGCATTATTTGAAAGGGAACCTTATGTATTATCTAAACCTCAATGCATTTGTAAATTCTGGTTCAAACCTAGCAAAAAAATCACAGTTGTGATAATTTTCCAAATTAATACAGCAATATTGTCTTCCTCATCGACACAAGAAATATGAATACATTTAGTTTTCATATCAGAAAATTTATAAAGCCATTACAAATGTAACTGAATAATTTTGTATGCTTTTTTCTTTTCATTGCAACAGTCCATGGCACTTGTATACATCTTAACAGACTTCTTTGGATATGAAGTATGGAAGGGGCACACTTTCTTTGGTCTTCAATTTAATTACATATTCATTGTTGCTGTTTTTTGTAAGTATAAGTTTTTATCTTTTAAATCAAAGTTAAATTGATCTAAGTCTTGAAATGCAAATCCTTTGTCTTTTGCAATAAAATGTTCCATTCCTTTTTTTGTTAGATCATGCATTGCAAAGCTTGCATTCATGTAAAACATGTCAATGACCCTTGAACATTCTGAAAAAAAATGGGATTTTCAGAATTTTACAGAAATTTCCTTGCTGAAATAATTAAGTTCACTTGAACCAGTAACTGGACTTTATTAGGCCTTGAGTTCTAATGCCTGCAAGAGCTACTGCTTACCTTCTCTCATCCCAAATCAGTGTATGGAGTGTGTGTCTTGAAAACCTACAGTGTAGATTAAGAATCAGACCCTATATTAATCTGTTAAAAGTTGATGAAACATCACATCTACCACACTCCATAATTTCCTGGGGAATGAGATTTGCAACCCATTTGGAGAATCTAAAACTCAAAACTTACTTTATTCATGAAGATACCTACTGTATTTATAGTAACTGTGTAGGTGACACACTTGGAAATTTTTAAAACCTCATTTCAGGGTCTCCGAAAAACTGTGCTCATCAAAATATTTAAAAAAAAGCATTTTGTAACTCAGGGCAGGCTTATGCCAGTTAAGTTAGAGGGTTGATGGCATGGTGGTTGGAGGGCATCATGTTCCTTTGTTATTTATTCTGGATAAGAGGGTATGGTTCAAGTTACTTCTCTGGAATCCTGTAGGTGAATTCTTTAAAAAACAGCTGTGCCATTCACCTTCAAGAATTCAAGAATGATGGATGGTGGTATGATTGAAGTTAAAAAACTGATCTTCTCTGTTGAATAGCATAACATGTGGGGTTCATAAATTCATTTTATGTTCCTTTCAGTGTTGTAATCGAGTCACGAGTCACCTCGAGTCACAAGGTGTCGAGTCTCGAGTTACTTCGAGTCTTTGGCAATTCTAGTCGAGTCATGTTGAGACTTCCCTCAGCTCGAGTCCAGTTAATTCAAGTCTTTGGAAAGCTTCGAGTCGCCTTGAGTCACAGAGTGTGGAGTCTTGAGTCACATTGAGTCTCTAGTAATTCTAGTCGAGTCGAGTCTTGTCTAGTCTTCCCTCAGCTGGAGTCGAGTCACTCTGAGTCTTTTGAAAGCTTCCAGTGGTCTTGTGACTCAAGTCAACCTCAGTCAGAGTGTGTTTATTTTCTTTGAGTCACTCCAAGTCGCCTGATCTTTTACATGTTGAGTTGGCCTGGAGTCCATGGTGTGACAGGTTGATCTTTTACAAATGAAGTCTTTTGCTAAGTGACTGCACACTTTTGTTGGAGGAGGGGTCATAGAAGGTATGGGGGTAATTTTCTGTGGTGGGGTAGGAGCATGTTTTGCCCAAATAATGTCACTGTTTATCATGTTTTGCCCATGTTTTGCCCGAATAGACCAACTCCTTTCATCCGAATTCGGAGGGTGAGTGCCCCCCCCTGCAACCCGCCTCGTACGCCTATGGAGGGGGGTGTTTAAGAAGGTGACTGATGTCCACACTTGTACTTTCATGTGAAATTTGACCTCACAACCCTAAATGTGAAGATTGGAATACACACATTATCTGTAAGTTAGTACTATATTAACCTTTACACATGGAGCAATGCCATAATTCATCTAATAATATGTTTGTCATACAAGAACACTCAGATATAATCAAGTACCTATTAAACTCCTACACTACACTATAAAGCCTTCATTGAGTCTCAAGCCATACATGTACAACACAAACTAGGCAGTATGCTTAGACACATAACCTCATTATATAGACCTACGATACACCCTATTAATTAATCTTGCTGTGAACATATAAACACCATTGCTACCAGTTACACGACACTAAGGCCCCAATGTTACGTAAACAAGTGTTAATTACAATAGACCTAAACTGTGATTCATCAGCAGCCACAGGTCACACATGTTTTCCTGTAAACAAACTGATTTCGTTAATCCAAATTCTCGATACAAATAACAGATATTACCAACTTAATAGACCTACATGGAAATGAAATTTTGTTTGTCACACTTTCAGCTACTTCAAGTCCAAATACCACATACTAGTACAGAGGTGAGGGAAATCGGTCATCTATCTGTGGAGCATAGTGTACTAGGCTAGGCACTGAGGTCTAGGGAAACTGGCATCGTACCACTAGTACTACACTCAGGGCACTCAGCTTGGAGAAGTTTGTTGTACGAGATATCCTGTGAAATTGACGGCGCAACACATGTTAAGCAGAGCTGTATGTTAGGATCCCTCTATATGTAGGTAGGAGCCCATATGGATAAAGCAGTAATGAACGGCCGTTGGTTTGCATCCAATGATGAGAACAAACTTTAGTTTCTGTTTTATTACTCTCAGGTGTGACTCTAGTCATTGGGGACAAAGACTCTAGTCAAGTCAAGTCATTCCCTTCTGTGACCTGAGTTATGTCGAGTCACATAGCCTCGAGTCATTACAACACTGGTTCCTTCGAAAAATATGTGCAGCATTTTAATCACAACAGACACACAAGGTTTTTGTATAATGAATGCAATTTATTCAAATGGCCTAATGCTGTCATCAAAAAAAGTTCTTATTCTCCTAACATAATACTTATTAAGCCCCTCCAAAAACTGCATAAAACGCATCTTCATCCAGACACCATCTTAGTTTATTGCTCCAGGTAGAGTTTACAAAATCCCAATGTGTAATCAAAACACTCTCAGTACAGTACATGCTGTGTTATATGAGCTACAGTTCTCTGCATTTTTTGAATTTGTTGTCAATCAAAGAGCTCTGACAATTTGTTTGGACTCCTACAAAAATTGTAATTTAGGTTGAGAGTTGATTGCCTTTAATTTAACTTTTGAGAAAGAGCAACTGAATTGCATGACTGGATTCACACATTTTTATGTGAGAACAGTGGGAAACAGGAGTCTAAATTTTATAGAATAAATCAAAAAAACTCACACATTTGACCAAATTTATTAATGGCAAATGCATTTTTGAATGGTAACAAGCTCTGTAATGGATTAAATCACTTGTTCCTGCTCTCATAAAGGTAGTGACATCCCTACCACAAAAGCCTGAGGTTACTTAACAGTTGCAGGGTAAAATTCATCAGGGAAATATTTTGTTGGAAGTCAGCATAAATCAGTATCTTGTAAATTGTTAAGATAAACATAGCCCTCCAGCTTTTGAAAGTTTCACGAGTAAATCATTGTTCATGTAAAAACAATGTTACACTATGGTATTGCATTTTTTTCTTTTTTTTAGTGACCTAGGTTTTTGGTGAATTTTGTGTCAAATATTCTCTTTTGATCCCATATCTTTTTCAGCTGGATCTTTCCTACAAGCTCTACCTCAAAGTATTTTTAATATACACAAGTAAGTACATATATATTTGACTGCACATTAGAGAATTATTTTACGATGTCAACATTCGGTGAAGGTGCTTACCATCCTTTTGAAGATTATCTCCAAATTTTTTGTTTGTTGTGTGAGTATGAGAAGAAAAATGTGATGTACTGTAAAGGCTCATCAAACTAACCTGGGCTTGGCTGGTCAAAGTTTGGTCATTTTGAGTCATTTACCAACAAATGCTCTACTCATGGACTGAAAGTCATTGTGCTATTGTTGTCATCCCTTACAGGCCTTGATTTTCAGAAAAATTTATGGTTGTCCTTCAGGCAACCATTTCAGTATTTTTTTTGTCCACAAGAATATTTGGTTGTCTGGAGCATTTTTCACACAACTATTACAAGTAATTGTGTTTTTGATTTTTTATTGCTCTCAAAGAATAGAAAGATGTAATTTTGATAAACAAAAACACTTGAAGTCTGAAACATTGTTTGACTGTAGGCTATGCCTGAAAAAGTATAAAGTTGATAGAGTTGAACAGTTAGCAGTATACTTTCTTCAATCAGATAAAAGAAAAACAAGCTGCTTTTTTAATTCATCCTGAAAGAAATTGGTTGTCCATCAGAAAACCAACTTTTAACTTTTGATTGTCGGTGTGAAATTTTAGTTGTCACGGACAATCGGACAACCACGAAAATTGAGCCCTGCCTTAGACTAAGGGATTATATCAGGGTTTATAAAGGTTCTGGAAATCCTGAAAGCTAGGGAAAATTGAAATTTGAATTTGCAGACCTGGATAGTCAGAGAAAATGGACAGTTATTCAAAAGGTCTCAGAAAAGCTAGAAAATTGTATGAGGTGGGCTTGATTTTCTGATTTTCTCCATGTTCAGATAAATTATTTTTTTAAAAAAGTGCAGAATTATGGGATCTGACTGTTTTCAACTAGGTCCTGAAAGTATCAGTCAAGATCCTTGCAAATCATGGGAAAGTATGGAATTGTGTGCTTTATTTTTTGAATGTGTATGACCATTCAATAAGATGGTAACATTCAACACAGAGTGAGTCATTGAGGGCTAGCTGTTATATCCAGTACAGTGCTGTATGGATACCAACAGGCATTTCAGTGATTATGGAGGTCTGTTAGAGTGGTGATTTACTGTACTTTGTCAATTGACTGAGGGATTCAAATGTGACTGGTGGGATCATTCAGCCAACTAAAGAAGTGCCTGAGGAAAAAAATTAAAGGTCATCTGGACGGTTGAATTTTGCAGTGACGACAACCTTTTCACAGACTACATAGTCCTCTGCAGGGTTAAAAAAGGAAGTGAATAAAGAACTCCAAAAAGTCATAAAACTATCACAAAACAATTTCTTCCTTTTTTTTTTGGTTTGGGAACATATGAATATGATGTTTTCATCCTTAGAGATAAACAGTAATCTGAATTACAGTATACATCGCTGAATATATAGCTCAGTAATAGTCATCTTCTGCTCAATTGGCTTTTAAAATACATTAGTTTATTATTTTCAAAACAGATATATAACATGTGAGAAGGTCTGTAGAGTGTTTTTCCATGAAAAATTTTATCTCAGCTTTGATCATATTTCACAGACAATGTAGCTATAGACAAAGTGTCCTGTGACAAAATGTGCTCCCATAATTCCAACAAATATAGTAGCATCACATGACTGCAGGGGTACTTATGCAACTTGCATTGAAATAAATCACACCAAAATGCTTAAAAAATATGTTTGATAAGAACCATGACTTTTTAAATTTTTTACATCCATATTCCTTCACTTTTTTTACATAAGTCATTTTTGCATTGCACTTTTCACGTAACAATGTTCTCGTGCTCTTTCTCTTACAGAAGTTACAAAGATGGAACCGGCAAGAATCGGTCATTTTATGATGCATCAGAACCTTTAATCCCTATCTTTCTTCTATTCATCACATCTGTTGCCTGGGGATGGTTGTCACCAACAGATGTAATGGATAAAGATACCAGAACATACTGCTTGCTATTTTGTGTGATTCTCTCCAATGTTACGGTAAATAATCTCTCATAATGGATCTAAAGAATGTGGTTATGCCTTTTTAAGCAAAATTTGCTGATTGGGAAAGCCTGGTAATTGAAAACAATAAATGTCATTATGGTTAGAACAGTTGTTTTTTCAAAAGAGATGGAGATTAGTTGGGTATAGTTGTGCTTTTGTTTATTGACAAACACATCTAGGGACCACAAGCTTATAGTTAAAGCTTTAATAATTGTACTTTAATAGATGGTATCAAAACAAGTCTAGGCTCAGTCTAAGATAATAAGTACTTAGGTCAGGTTGAAGGCATCTTTCACATCAAATGCATTCAGGACACTTGTATCCTTTGAGTTGATATGGAACCCCTGCGAACAGGAAGCATAGATTTTGCTGTTGAAGACAAGAATTATCCTGCAATATTTATCAGTGAGATCCCTATCAAATCCTAAATCAAAAGTTTTTTTGAAATCTCAAGTGGCATTGTAAATTAATAAACACAACATTTATGACTGATGTCTGAAGTTCATTTACTGTCACTAAGATTAAGTCCTGCTTCTCAGGTGTCTTGTTACGTTAATAATTCTTTGCAATAGTTTACAATCTAGTAACACTCTCATATACCTGCAGTGGTAAATAATATTTGATTTAAAATTATTTAAGAGACACCAGTTACCATATTATTATTTGTGTGAGAACTTGTTTCTCTTTCACTACAAAAGAATCATGCATAGCATTAGGTACAACACCTCAGCACACAGTAAAGCCAGTTATACTGTCTCATGAAGCTACTGTATGCAAAGAAATTCAATGTATTGACATATCAAGGTGTTTATATCAGTGCAGAAAAATGCAAGCAAACAGAAGGAAAATAGTCCAAGAAAGACCACGAGGAAGGACAAAATGTATCTAACATTACAAACATTGCTTTAACACTTTCATTAAAGCTATCTATAATAACTCAATGAGCCTCTTTAATGTACGCTAGTGAGTGTAGCTAGCTAAAAAGCAACTGATGACCACCATGTGAGTTGCACTTTAAGCAGAACTATAAGATTGTTATAAAAAAAATACTTAAACCTCCAAAATTCATGATAGCACAAGAGCCAGATAGCTAAATTTTGAAACTGTTGAAGAGGTTCTAATATACTTAAAAGGACATTCTTAGCTTCTTTTGGGAGTAATCTTTGTCCAAAATGCAGTTGTTGAATTTGGTTTGCCAAAAGAAATTCAAGTTTTTTCCCCTCAGTCAGAAGCATGATGCAATGAAAGTATATTTTTTATGATTATTCATGGATAAACAACTATAGGTAGCATGTGTACATGCTCAACTGAAAGTAAAATGAGTACACGTATGTAAACAGTGCATAGCATTTGTTTGTATCTGCAATGGATTGCCTATACACAAACAATCTAGGACTATATTCAGGTTAGTGCAACTTTAGTCCTAGGCCTATAATTGAAGTAAGAAACGTTACCCATACCACTGAAACTGTTGCACATTAAAATGAAAAAGGAGGAAAATTTCACCTAAGATCCTAACTGGAACAGTGGGAGAACGTTACCTGACACAGCAAGGCAGCATAGGCTTCGACTACAAGTATAAACATGTACAGTAGGGCCCATAGCTATACATTTTTTGTACAGCAAGCGCATCCTAGCCTAACATGCGTGGTTGATTAGTGTAATGAAGATATGGTACAAGATTGCCTACGTACGGTATCAGTATACACGGGCTGCACCTTGACGGTGTGGTGGATGAGATCTCGAAAGCAGCTGAAATATGAAGATTCATAAAGAGCCAATGACTGCCTGCCTACATAGAAAATGAATTGCAAATTCTGCAGTTGTTTGAGTAACTGTAACTGTTTTTGATATTTTTTGTTTTAAAGTTTTAAACACTATTAATAGTTCTTTTCTGCCAGAAAGCTAACTCCTCATTATATTTTTGTGTGAAGAACATAAAGCTTGTTCTTTTCTGTTGGGAGTTGTCAGAGATCTCGTAGTTCTGCTTTAAACACAGTTGATTTTGTCTAGTAGTGGGTGTGACTCACCATTTGAGTTGTCACATAAAAGCACTCTATAGGTGCCCACAAATTGTATTATCCTTGTTAGCATTTTCCACAACGTAATGTCAGTATCTTGTTTAATTTAATTAAAGGTCCTCTGACAAAAGTAAAAATGTGTATCTGTGTTGCTGTACATGCCACTCCTACAACTGCAGTGAGGTGAAGGTTATTGATTTTAGGTACTGTTTAAGGAAACAGGAAAATTTCACTTTTCTTAAATAAGGATGCTGAAATATGGGATATGCCGATTGCAAGCATATTTTGACAGTCACGTTTAGTGCACCTGGAAGCAAATGATAACCGAAATAGCAGGAAATTTCTTTTTTTTATTTTGTATAGTATTTGTTAGTTAGGTAGGGTTTTGCACCTCAACTTAAAAACTATCTGGGTGGAGTGTGTCAAGACCTTTGTTTTCAGTCGTCAGGGACTGGATTGTTTTCCCTTCTCCATTGCTCATGCAGAGCATCACACATACATTAGTATGGAGACAATGGCAAAGTGTGTGTAACCCCAGAGAATCAGAGATAACACAAAATACCCCACCCTCCCTCCAATTTTCCTCATTTGGTGAGGAGTGAGCTTCAAAAAGAAATTACATTTATCATTGATCTTTTTGTTTAAAAAACTTGATTGCTATTTGTAGACTTAATGCTTATAATGGAATTAATATTAGTATTTCCCCTCCCCAGAAAAATGTATATTTTTGATAAATTAAATTAATTATGGTGGCATGGCTTTTCAGTGAATAGAACATTGTATATCTGCAAACTTTTTCTAAAACATATTCACACTATGTTTTTTCACTTCAATTTGTCGTTTTTTTTACAGTGCCGGCTAATTATCAGTCAAATGACTGACACAAGAGCGCCCTCTTCTAACAGGCTACTATGGGTTTACATGATTACAGCATTTGTTTGTTGTTGTATTGACTTTGGACCATGGGAGCTTTACATACTCTATATACTATTTGTTGCATCCTGTCTCATCCATTTCCATTATGGTGTTTGTGTGGTAAGTCATTTCATCAACATAGACCTCTATAATTTTCTGCAGGTGGTTTTGTGATAAAGTTCTCTCATTGTATAGTAGTGTGTACCTGTTACATGTAAACCAGGGGTGTGCAAACTGCAGGTCAGATAATGCCCATGGTCTCCAAATGCACATCCTGTGAAGCAGATTCTAATTGCCCCATTTTCAATACTCTTATGCTTTATATTGATCATTACAACGGGGAAAGGATTTGGGAAGGGGTGTACAGTAGATGAGATGCCAACGAGGAGCTGATTTAACTAACAAAAATTTTAGCAATCATCACTTAGTCACTCGATAACTAGAAATTTTCACAAACAGCAATAGGGATGAATTTTGGGTTTCACTAAAGCTATAGCAATTGACACAACATAGCAATGAATAATCGATCACTTAAGTTTAGTAAAATCATTTTGAAACATCAGTCTCTAAATTGCGATCAATTTAAGATTAAGCAATGGATTTCAGCGTTAGCCATGATCGCTAAATGTCAGTGAAATCGGCCCCACATATTCACCATTCTGTTCCACTGCAGCACCTTAGATGGCTACATCAACATAATTTAGCCCTTTGTTTGCTCCCTAAATGGTAGTTTGCACAACTCTTTGAAAGAGACATACATGTGCCATTTTGTTTAAAGTGGATGGTCAGTAGACAATTGATTCAAGCTGACCTCACTTAAAGGGGGAATGCAGTCTTCCCAAATTAAAGTAGCATAGTAGAATGTCCTGTTTCATGATTGGCTCATGAGAGTTGTCTGAAAATACTTTTCTCCTCAGCTGTGAAAGTTTTTTGAAGTAATAGCTTGGTATACCTTGAATATGCAGTGATAAAGTTAAAAAAAAAAAAGGTACTTTGAAGAGAACCAGAAAGTTGCCAGATTTGGCTGTTGGTATAAGCTAAGTGTGCTGCTCTTGCCCTTTAAATCAACTTGGTGCAAAAGTAACGGAGGTAAAATCCCAGTAAGATTACTATATTGGGAGAGGGTTAAGTTTAGTAAAATCATTTTAAAACATCAGTCTTTGAATTGCAATCAATTAAAGATTTAGCAATGGATTTCAGCATTAGCGATGATCTCTAAATGTTAGTGAAATCGGCCCCACATATTCACCTTTCTGTTCCACTGCAGCACCTTGGATGGCCACATCAACATAATTTAACCCTTTGTTACAAATGTTTGGTGGGGCAGGTGGGTGGTGGCAGCTGGAGTAACACATTGGTATCTCACCTCAATACAATAAGTACAGTGAAAAAAGTGCTTATTAACATTGTCCCCTGACATAAAGGTAGGTACAACATTTGCCATAGTTGCATGGGTTAGTTAGTTATAGAAAGATGGGATTAAATGACACACCATCACAAACATGTTATATAGTGTTATGTAGATCTGGAGGTAATGTTCAAAGACAGTTCAAGTTCAAATTTGGTTTCAGATGTGTTGTATAGTCACCTGTGGCATATTTTACAATCATTATTTGTACCTAGATGGGAGATACTGAAGCTAACCATTGCAGATTACTAAAAGTAAATGAGTCCTTGGTAAGGTATAGAATAATGGTAATCATTCTTGCTGCAGTGTGTACACTGTACAGGTTCACCTTGTTTAAAAATGATAAATTTGCTTCCTTTTATCAACTTATTTCATTGACAGTCAAGTGTAGAATATCAGTAAATTTGATTAAAAAAACATTTGCTTTGTTAACTTCTGCCCTTTTGTTTTTTATTTTAACTCCTTTCTTCTCAGGTGCGTCAGTTGTGCACTCATTTTGGGGTTTACGCATTCTCTCTTAAGAAGCCTCCAAAGAACCATGTCAAATGAGTGGTAATGGACCAATGAGGAATCTTACAATATGGTGGTGCAATCTTCATTCTCAGGCATGATCATGGAACATGTGCAAGAGCGAGTGAAATAATGAAGCCACGTTTTAGTGGAAACCTCAGCGATGAAATAGAGTTCAATATGGACGACTTGGTTATGAAGCAGACATGACCCTTTTTTTAGTGTCAGAGTATATTCATGGACAAGCAAAAGAAGGTATTTCAGTTTGCATGAGATATGAAATCCTTTGGAACATATAATTCTGATATATCTTTGGATTATGATAGCCAAGCTTAGCATATTTACAACATTTTGACTGAAAGATCTCTGCATTTATAGTTCTTTACCTTGATGGCTACAAAGGAGAGTAATATGGAGTTACCAAAACTAGCCCAGCTTGAAATGATAATATAGACCTTGCTATGATTTGTATCAGTGCCATCAGATAATCATTTCTTCAAAATCTATGATGGTATCAATTGTAGGACTATCAGGATTTTCAATTTCTTCTGAAAAATTTGTTCCATCTTTCAAATGCTGGTCCTGGAGAAATAAGGAAGGTGGAATGATATTTTTGTAATTTAATGATTTGATTGTACCTGGGATGATATCCTTAGGCACCACGTCAGAAATATAGGCTGCAGCTGCAACATTACAATAGCAAGGTGAAGCTGGTCTGCTATTGTAATGTACATAGTAGCAAAGCATGGCTGCACTTGCTGAATCCTGACTGAGGGAGCTGGTTTCAATATTGCAGTAAAGAGGTGAACAGAAGTAAATTGTCGTGAAGAAGTTCCAGAAACCAACATTCCTCCATACCCCCTGGCTATTCTAAATGTTGACATATTGCATGTCTTTTAAGTCTTTTGAAAGTGTCATTTTCGTCAGTTGATACCTCAGAGATTACTTTGCTGAAGGAAGTAGAACACAGTCTATTATGCAAATGTACAGAGTTTGGGGGATATTGGTGAAGAAAATGTACTTTCAATCATGAAGACAAAGTGGATTGTTGGCTAAGGCATCAGACTTGTGATCAAAATTTTGTTGAAATCCTGCCTGGTTCATCATGGAGTATCCCTGATCAAGATGTTTGTTAATCTTTATTACCTCTCTCTCCAGGAAGTGAGGTACCTGGCATCATTTTGCACTGATTTAGCTTCTTTAGGGACTATCTGTAGGATGGGTTACTGCTGGGTAACTGCAGGGGTAATATTAAGGGTGAAGCGCTTTATACACACTCAAGGTAATGCACTATTCAAAAACCGGATATTACTATAAAAACAGATACTATTATTAAATCAGATATTATTATTAAACCAAGGATTCCTTGTCCCATTCCCTTTTCAATAACATCTCAATCTGAGTCAGAGATCAACCATCGTTCAAAATTCAATGTAGATTGCTGGAAATGCAGATGAAAGAGTGGAAATGTCTTAATGAACAAATTTATCCAATGTATTACATAATCAGGGCTAAATACTTTAATAATCTCAAGCTTTCTGTTCTCGGGAGTTGAGTAAGCACTGTATGTGTGAGAGAATTTGTTATTGGTTACTGCTAAAGTGGAGATTTGTGTCCGTGACACTTTATGGCTGGAATTTGTTTTTTTACACCTTTGATTATTATTGCCTAGATTAGAGAGCAATAAAAATGCAAACTTATTAAGT
This sequence comes from Holothuria scabra, assembly GCA_037179385.1. Lineage (NCBI taxonomy): Eukaryota > Metazoa > Echinodermata > Holothuroidea > Aspidochirotida > Holothuriidae > Holothuria > Holothuria scabra. Next base: position 42,063,756 of record CM074191.1, read on the forward strand.
TTGGTTAAAGGACTTTTCAATAGTGTCAGAGCGATGTATAGAAGGGATAATTCTTCAGTGTATGTGCCAACATCTTAATATAGTTTCAAGGCACAAACGTTGCACCCCATTCCAATTATCCTTTTCTGCTGCTGGTAGAAATATATTGTGATGAAAAAGTTTTTATGTTTCACATAAATCTACTTACTGCTGCTAATATTTATATTTTCATTTGCATTCCAGGATAGTGAATTACTGGAAATATTTTCCAAAGTTTTCAGAATTGATTAAGATAATTCTGATTCAATTAGGAACTAAAAATTACAAAAGCATATCTTATAAAAACATAGTTTTGATATTAAAGGAATCACTCTGTGATGTTTCCTAGCACCTTGAATAAATTCAATTTAAACTGTAACATTTTGTGAATAGTACCCTTACATCATTGTACTTGCAGTTGAATATGTAATGTAAACGACAGAATCACATCAAAATAGTAAATTTACAGCTACCTCTGCCTAACTGCATCTACCTACACCAAGCTTCAGTCATGCTGCAGCTACCTCCACCAAGCTGCAGCTACCTCAGACAAGCTGCAGTTGCCATGTTGTGGTACACATTGCAATGTGTTGATTACCTGGAACCCTGAAGAGCTGAGTCAAGTGGTCAGGTACCTCACTGAATTTGCAGGTACTCAGTTCTTAAATTAACAAAATTTGTGTACCTTTCTGTTAAAGAGCCCATGAAATGACTCAATGACAATGATTTGGAGTCATTCTCTGACACTATCTATCAACAAAAAAAGCATTTAATTTAAAAAATTGTGCCCCACAAAAGAGAAATGCTCAAGTGAAATTGTACCCCTTTCAGCCCAACAGTTGAAAAATGAAAAAGATTTAAAAGTGCATTGAACCAAGAATGACATCATCACAGGACACCAATTTCACAGTGTGTGTATTATAATGCTATGTTTAAGTGACATTTTGCACACAGATTGGGTAGCATGAGACTGATACTGGCCAAATAATTTCTCAAATATATCTGAAGAATGTCCCAGTATAAAGCCAAAAATATATCAATCAAAATTTGAAATTATCACTCCCAATTCCTCAAAAGAGGAATTTTGTCATCATTCACTCAAGCTGTCCCATTCTTGTTAGGCCTATCAGTTTGAAATTTTGGTTCCAGCAATCTAGTCGATCTATGACTTAACAACAATTCTTTCAACCAGAAAAAGAAAACATTTTAACTCACATTCAATCAGATTATTGATATCTCACTCGGATTCCTTTGAAAGACATCCCTTCCAAGTAAATTTTTCACAAACATTAATGTGTAAATCATACAATGGATCTTATACTAGCATACAATTCAAAATGCATGAAGTTGAAATAGTAACTTCATGCCAACTTTTGATAAAAAAGGAATACTTCCTGAAATAACCAAAATATCAGCTAGTCTTTTTCCCACTATAATCACTGTTCCTTTTTTTTTTAACCAAGTCAGATTGCATGGACATGCATCCAAAACAACACAGAACTTGTTGGGAGTATTTAAGCCACTGTACAGAATGGTATACAGTATTGCATAAGGGCCTGTGTAATGACTGAATCACTGCTTCCTCCCCAATAAAAATAATAGTTACACAACACTGGAGGAAAAATGGATGCAATTACATCCACCAGGAGCCTGAGGTATTTTTCTGTGTGCATAACCTCTTACCAGGGAACTTCCAAACACTTCTATGATGTATACCAAACAAGTTTCCTGCTAGTTGGCTCATGGAATATTGAGAAGTCACAAAACTCCATCTGTTGAACAGGTGTATTCCTAGGTGTTGAAACTCCCTTTTTCAGTAGTTTTGTGATGCAAACTTAGGATAAGGTTTTGTAATGATAATTTGTTGATTATATCAATCATTTTAGGCCATCTATACTTGCAAGATCATGTAACATCAACAGAGCAGGGTATACTCCAAGTGCACTTAAGTACACACACAGTGAAGTTGGCTTCCTGTGATGATGTCATTCTTGGTTCAACGCACTTTCACATTTTTCAGCTGTTGTGCTGAAAGAGATACCATTTCACTTGAGCATTTCTCTTTCATGGGGTGATATATTTTAAAATGAATGCTATTTTGTTGATAGATAGTGTCAGAGAATGACCCAAAATCATTGTTATAAAGTCATTTCATGGGCTCTTTAAGAAAATTTCCTAACAGGTTTATTTGGAACTACCTTAGGATGATTCTGTCCATCTCACATACATTACAACATGATACTCTGTCACACTGACAAGTGATTTCCCATCAATTTAAGAGTTGATGTACAACTGTGGGTTACCCACGGACTTATATACATGGACAGGGCATGTAACGTGTACGTCCTATCCATAGATGGTCGCCACCGACTCTGACAAAAAAGGCGCACCAAGATCATGAAGGTATAAATCACCTGATTTGAAGACAACGACTGCAATATTTTAAACAAAAGTTTAACTTGAATGTGGAACATCATCATATTCCTGCAGTACATGAAGTGATTTTGACCTTACCTCACCATATTCCAAAAATATTTCTTGCAAAAGTTTCTTGCAAAATATGGGGATATACTTGAGCAAGTCCAAACTGTCACACAGAATCATATCAGACAGCCATCTTGATGCACTTTTTCTCACACGTACGGTAGCGACAATCTACTGTGCAGTATGCTCTGGCCATGTATAGGAAGTCTGTGCTGTTACCTTACTGCTTACTAGAACAGATACCAACTTCGGAATGTTTGCTGGCCCTACTTAGCCCTTAAAGTCCTATTTTAAGGTGCTTAGCAAAACCCATGGCTCTTTTTTGTACCTGAAGCTGGACTGAAGCAGCTGCATTGTCTAGGCAGCTGCAGTTCAAGGTTTTCTCATCATGATATATGGCCAAACATACTTTTGTTGTATTTACAATGTTCAGGTTAAAAAGTAGCTAGTTTTTTTTCTCTTTTTTTGTAGAATTCATTAGAGTGTGGTACAGTGTGCATTTTTTGACAGATCCATCTCCCCCCTGTTGGCTTGGGGTTGTAGAGAATTACCCACCTGTCCTGAGAGGCAACTTAGGGGAAAGGACTGACATATCATTTGAACTGTATTTGAAACCAAAATCATATTTTAATTTAAACTTTTTTCTAGTTGACATTACATAACACATTGATGGTGATGTGTCATTAAAATCTCATCTAACTAACCAACTAACAGGTAGATGCAACCGATTTTTCTTTCATCTTTAGTGCAGTGTATCCTGTTGTCTCAATATTAAGGTTTGAGTTGCAGTAAGTCAGACAGAATCTTAAACACATTTATAATGTTGAGTGTCACTTTAAAACTAATAGGAAATTTTCTACCTGCCAAGCTTTTGTCCATTACTGTAAAAAGCTGAGAAGGTGGAAGTTTACTCCAGGGCTGGGGGATGTAGAATATGTTCACAGTATTTCCTGCCTGTTGTCAGAGGCGACTAAAGGGAAACCAAATTTGAACTTGAACCTTCCCTGAAAAGAAATTTACACTTCAAACTTTTTATTTTATTGAGTTGACTGATACCATATGACACATTCCTGTTGGTGTGTTGTTGAATTTCAACTAACTAACTAACCCAGGGAAGTTAAAATGTTTTCGCTTGGCAGGATATTTCCACTTTTGTACAATAAAATGCATAAAGAATTTTTAGGAAATTTACTATTTTCCTGGGAAGTGAGGATAATTAATCCAGCCATGGCATTTGTCAATAGACAATTAGTTCATATACAAACAATGGTTACAAAACATCATTAATGCTGGTTTTATATTTGTTTTAATTATTGGTGAAAACAGCAAAGAGTATGCAATGGATATTATATTTCCTCCATAGAAATATTTTTGTGACAGGGGGCTTCTCATGGGAAAGTGACATATCTGTTGTAAATAATGCAATGTTTATTTGGTATTTTTTTAGAGGGTGCATTCTGTACAAGAGGCCTCCAGACAATGACTTAAACATGAATCATTGAATCTAATGTTAAGTGTTGTTGTCACCAGTGGAACTTTTTGTTTAAAGTTGTGATGTGTGATGTGATTGCTGTGTTCTTTTTGTTCCTGTTTTTATTAATCAGAAGTTAAACATTAGTGAGTTCAAGAACTTTGAAGATTGGGATTAATGTTGTTTGAGGTTAGTACTGAACTACTTTTGAACCTCACCATTAAGGTTGAAAGGGTCAAAAGGTCACCCATGTAATAGATAGGAGGATTATACTTTGGAAGGCAAACACAACCATTGAGTGTGCTCAAGTTATGAACAATATTATGGCAGTTTCCAGGCTGTACCCTCTGCAACTTACAGTATTAAAAATTGATTATCCATTCCCACACACTACTGTTGTGTACTGCTGTTGGAGCTACCAAATGGTCAGGAGGATGGGGCACTGTCCTCCATAAGGGACCAAAATTGCCTGCCCATCACCTGTTTTAGGTTTCTAACATCCTGCATTTAACATGCCTCTGCAGAAAATTCTCACCTCCTCTGACCAAAATCCCTAGCTTTGCCACTTGTGTTCTGCTAGACTCTGTCATCAGCAACAATTGAACTAAGAATGTGAAATGTCCTTGTGACCTTTGACCTCTATCACCTGCAGTTGAATTCTTGGATAACTTCAAGTAAAATGGAAGTAGTTGCAATGGGTACCTCTAGCTTGTACTGGTTTCACAAAAAACAGAAACGCAACTAACATCAGGTCTACAAGATTATACATTTGGTCAAAAACATCAACATGTAGTTGTATGACAATGCTAACTGACAAACATAATCATGAATGCTCTTCCAACAAATTTGAACAATATTCAGCATGTACAAAGGTGATTTAGCTGCATGTTTCATCTTTTCACCAAATGTATAATCATGCAGGATTGGGCCTAAAAGGACAATCAGAGTTTCTTTTTTGAAAAATTTCCCATGACTTGAATCCTGCACCACAATCATACTATGAGTTAAAACTGACAAAAAAAAAATGATCTGCCATGGTTGTTTGATGTTATGATTGGTCACTGTATGGACGAGGCTGTCTAGTCTTCCATCTGTGTGAAATTTGAACAAAATCAGAAAGCTCTCAACAGTAACAGAGGTGCCAACTCTCCCTGAATCTCAGAGAAGCTCCCTGAAAATTCAAGGATTTTCGTCCATTCCAACTAGCATATATGACAACCTCCCTGATTCGAGAAAGTGTTCCCCCCATTGAGTTGCATGTAATTCTAGAAAATCTCCCTGATTCCTGTGTGAAACTTCCCTGATTTCTGGATGTAAATGTTGGCATCTCTGCAGTAATAAACGCAGAATTTAACGTTCCCTCTTCCTTGAAACAGGTCTTCAATGTCTGTTGTTGATTCTGGTAGATAATTAGTTAAATAAGGAAATAAGGTTAATATTTGCTGTCAAACTCTGATTGCTCTCTCAAAGTTGTCAGGACAGACTGCGTAGATCCTTTTCCAATAGCAATTACAAAGGATTGTGGGATACAGTTTTGGTATACATCTTTTTTATCAATGGCATTTTACTGTAGCAAAATATTATGTACACCAACCTTCCAGCCCACAAATGCATTATTATTGCTATTTGGAAATAGGTCTATGGTCAAGTGATTACAGCATCAGACATGCATTAGGGAGGTTGGTAGTCTGGCCAGGTCATACTGGAGACTGTGCTTGTGGAGCAAAAGCAATGGAGTAGTGAAAAGAAGCCAGTGAGCCAGAACTGGAAAAAAAGGCCATGTTTGGCTCCACTTGAACCACTTGATTTGAAACTGGGTCGTAAAACTGTTGTCACGTTGCTTATTTTCTTGATGATAAGTTATCAATTTTTTTAGTAGTATATTTCCTTTAATATCCCTTGCTATGCAATGCACTCTTCATTGTCACTTGGATGCCAAAATTTAGCTTTTTGAAATTGTTTTCATAGCATTTTATATATCATGGGAGTGATCTCATCTTCATAGCGTTTACTTATTCGCCAGATCTTTTTTCTGCCAATGGGAATTTCTGACACTTCTCATATTTGCATAATAAGCCAGGACTTATCACAAAAGTCTTCTCTTAAAGCCTCTGCTGAAGTTTAATGCAGGGACTGTGTGTACCATAGAAATATTTTGACTAGTGCCTATACAAATTATTTGCATGCATAGACAATTGTCAGAATTTAAAAGGAGTATTTCTGTTTGTATAAAAACAGAGAGAGAGCAAAACCTGCAATAGAAAATTCAAAATCAAAATGTATAGCAACCTTGAATTTCATGTTGCTTAAGTATTTGGAAAACAAGTTTTACAGTTAAGTTCGTGTCACAAATAGATACCGGTAGTCACAACTGACAATATAAAAGCAAGATTGTACTAGTGATTGGTATAGGGACTGCAAATTTTAACTGTGTATTCTCTTTATGTATTAAATATATTGTGCCATACAACACACTAGTGTGTCTCATCAACCTCCTAATTACATTCTTGCAAAATTTCGAAAGACTTCAACGTGAGACCTAAAGATGAATCCAGGCAGTTGAATGATGGTCTGATTTTAGTCAGACATAACTGGGGTCCATTACCTTTAGTCTTTTAGTTTCCTCGCTTACCTGTATCATAGATGGTTGTACACTGAATGTATATCATGATTCCCTCATTTTCACTGAATTTGAGGGTTTGAAATTCATATAGACAATAAATGGAGATGATTTAAGGCTGATGGACCCCTCTGATGGCTGCTCACAGTCACTAAATGTGAGCACTGATCTGATTTGTCTATAACTAAGAACAAGGTAGTTTTATTTAAAAGGCTGTTATCCATCACCCCAAGTCTCCCAACCTTTAGTTAACTTGAAGTCTAGTCTGCCTGCAACTCTTCCTCATCCAGACACAATCCAACTTAATTGCCGGAGGGCATATTCTGTTCATTAAACAAGACCCTAATTGTAATCAAACCACCCTCAGTACATACTATGTAATGTGAGTTACTAAACATTTTTTTAATTTGTTGTCAATCAAAGAGCTGTGCCAGTGGAGAATTCTGTAGACTTCTGGCAACAGTGTAGTTTTGGGTGACAGATGACTTCCTTTAAGTCACCTATTGTTAGTTCGACTGAATTATGTCTATTGTTGATTCATCAAAATCTTAACTTTGTATAGTCTTGTACATGCTTTGATGTATCCTTAAAATGCTGCATTATGTTTAAGTTTTTTCCTTTTATGTTGACACTGGTTTATAATAAGGACTCTTATTGTACAAATTTGGTTGATCATTCACAAAATTCTGTTTCTGTGAGCCGTTATTGCAGATAAGGTGTGTGCCTTCCATAGGTAATGCTTCAATGGTTTGTTCTTCCAGCAAAAAGACACAATTAAAGTTTTCATTTAAAAGCAGTATATCTGAAATACATGACTGTTTGATTTCTTGCTGAAGACAGGCAAAGAATCTAAAAATCTGTGACCTACTTTAGCCCACAAGAGGATGTTATGCAGGCAACTGTTGGAGGGCTCATTGTGGTTGGGAAATGTGAATGTTTACACTTGATCATTGTGAGGTGAAGTTAATGTTCATGAAAGTTCATAAACCTGTAAGGTCTTGGTCATTTTTCCTCCTTGTTCCAGAATATTGTTGTTATATCATGTCATTAATACACTCTGGTGGGACTTTGTCCCATAACATGAGTAAAAATTGACAAACTACTGTCGCTCAAATCATATATAACAATGCATGTCTGCGCATGTGTGTGTCATTCAAATGCTGAGTTTTTGAGTGTACATGCTAGTATGTATCAATATTCGACATATCAATCAGGAAACGCTTTCTTTTAGTATACAATAGCCAAAGGTTTGTGTACATTAAAACTAGTCATATAACATCAGTGTCATGTGTTAGGCCTATGTAAGTCAATTGAAGCATAAGACATCAAATAAAACAGTACAGCATTAAAAGTCTGTCCAATACTTCAAGTGTGCAATATATAAAGTCAAGTTATTCCATCATTTACCATTTACTGCATGTATACCTGTAGGCAGCTGTTATTAGTCCTTGAGCTTCCTTATTCATTTGCATGTTGACAATGTTATGTTTGATTCAGTGGCAAACTTTCAAGCAATGAAGAAATCAATTTACTGTTGGTGCCTCAACCTTGTCAGTTGGGTTTTTAATGGGCTTCTGTCATTTAATTTTGAAATACCCTGTGGTGTTGTTGAAACAGTGGAATGTTTTTCTGTTTGAGATTGATCTCATGGTTGATTGGAGGAGCGTACGGTAATTGCTTAGAGTACTCTGATAACTTAAAAGAAAGATCAAATGCTGCAAAACAAGAAAAGAGAAATGTTTTGTTATTCCAATTATTTTTATGTAGAAGATGAGCTATTTTAAGGGTGGGGGTTGTGGGTGGGGGTATTGTTGTTATTCTGTAGCTGTGGTGTGCACTTGACTGAAATACCTTTCCCCTGCACCTGAATCTAAAAAGAAATTCTTGCTTAGAAGTGACGTGTGACGTGTGACCCTTTTATGTTTGACTTCACCTTAACACATTGACATTTTTTAAAGTAAACTCCCAAAGTATCCCCCTAGAAAAGATCACATGAAAATTAGAAAACACACAAAATAAAACTAGATTATGCAATACTGCTCAGTAAGGCCTGGCAGGTAACTTGATATTTGTTATTATACTTTCCTTAAAATGTTCGTTAAATTTGTAGCATAGCCTTGGTTTCTCTGTAATGGGGAAAGAGCAAGTGAAACTGCTAGATATTTACTTTTCAAATCCCTTGCCTTTTTTATAGTCTGCCATGAAGCCTATAAATTGTAAACAGAAATTGCCAAAACAGTGTCCAAATTGACTAATTACATTTAGTCAACAAATTGATGTTGAGTACTTCACCAGTATTTGAGCAATTAATGTCCCTCAGTGTCTTACAAATTTTAGGCTTCCTTGACTTTAAATTTGTGTTTGATATTTAGTCCTTTACTCTGAAATTTGTCAGATATCATGAAAGATTATAGTCAAATATGAGTGCCTAAATTGTGGTTTTCAGACACTGTTTTGACTTACTATGTTTTTACAGAGTATTGATCACCATTGAATGGGTGCTGCTTGGCTCCTGGGTATAATGATGAGAGTAAGGTATGAAGGTATGACATAGTCACAGATTTAAGTCGTTTTGTAGTTCACAAAAGCAAGTGATCAGGTATGCATTTTAGGAGTAAATTATGTGTGCAGGGAGCAGAATTGTCTCATCTAGAAAGAAAGATAGACAAGTAGGGATCAAAATGGGTTTACAGTCAGCTTGTGTCAACTTCTTTCCCTGCTCCAGCCACTGACGTTGAAAATGTCTGAAAGCCGTTCGTGGTGCATTGCCTGTGTAATGCATAATGTCTGCTGGAGGGGACTGTGTGTGTTGCATGAATTTGTGTAGTTAATCCATTGTAAAAGTACATGTAACAAGACCGAATAGGTTGCATTATCAGAGCATGTTTTAAAACCTTCTCTTTAAACCAGAATGGTCATGTAAAAGTAATATTTAGTCATGTAATGAAAATATTCCAACTTAACTTTTTAATTGTGAAGTGAAATGTTTACTTTCATTTTTTGTATACATGTATACTCAAAACTTTGTACTGACCTTTAATTTTGTGTTTGATGTGATACCCATGGAATCGAAATAAATAAATACAATAACATAAAGATACTCAGCTTTGATTTTGTTTCATTCAAACTTTATTACTGTCATCTTTTGTTTGAAATTTGTTAAATAGAGTGTGTGATGAAACTATTTTAAAAAAAATTTCAATATTTTCCCAATCAATCCTGGAACTTCCCAACACCTCATTCAATTTTAGAAACCTCATATTAAACAATTTGGTCTATACTCACTTCCAGTTCTGCTTAGCTTCATCTGTTGACCATGTTCAAAACAATGGTTTGAAATGCAAAAAGTGTCATCTTCTTTGAAATTTCTTTCATCAAATATTGTATGTACGAACATAAGACCACTTGGAATATATGGAGGTTTACTTTGACCGGCCGATGGCATGCACTGAACTCCAAATAGTTTGGCATAAAAGACGACTCCACTCAATCATGTTTTACAACTTAACCTTCAGAGGCTTTGGAGCCAAACAATGTGTGCACACTCCAGTGGCAGCACCAAAATGTCAAACTTGGGGTTGCAAACTAAGGGCAAAGAATAATGTTGGGGAGGGGGAAAAAATTTTTTGGGGTGCAGAGTGAAAGCCAGCTCAAATCACCCATTTCTGGGAGTGGGGGTCCAGGAGGAAAAGCCCAGGAAGCCCTCAGTTTTAGCATATCTGTGGATGCATAAGTTTAGTCTAAGGAGAGGTATGTTATTTATTAGCTCAAACAAGCTCAAAGAGCTGTTTGAGCTATTGTGATCTTCATCGTCACTCTATCCGTCTATGTATCATGTCTGTTCACAATTGCCTTTAATGCTGTAGGGGCACACTTGTTGACAAACTGTAACGAAACTTGGACACATTGGTCATTGGACTCAGGGCTACAGGTAATGTTCAAAAAGTTGAGGTCAAAGGTCATCTAGGGGTCATTAGTGGCTGTTTTGTGAATATTTTTGGAAGTGTCACTTCTGCAAATAGTGTCCGATGTCCTTGAAAGTTGGTCATCATATTCTTCAACGAGTAGTTGTTGAATCTTGTACTTTACTTGTTTATTCGAGGTCATTCAAGGTCACAGGTGTAAATATTTTGAAATGCTATTTTCTCCTAGATGCATTGCAAACTTGTCCTCAAAATTGTTCAGATGGGTGGCTGGCATGTGCTGATTACAATTTTTTTGTCTGTTTTTGGATAAATAATTATTTTGACACCTTTCTGACCAATTTTGTTCCACCCCTCTATTTCTACCAGTCTCACAAATTCAGTGTTTCCCAGTAGTTTTATTGTGAGTGCATGCATGCAGGGGCTTTGCAATAGACATATTCAACTTCAGGAGGATGAAGTAAGGATGGAGTCAACTTACACTGTTTCTAAACTTCTTCCTTACCTTACCCTAAGGTAAGGATGAAGAGGGTCAATTTTTTGTGCTCAGAGAGGAAGCTCTTGCTTATTAATTGTGTTTTCATAGCTCATTAAACTTGCTTTCTTCCTTGCTAACTAGACTTTCTGATTTCTATAAAAATAGAAAGCAAGGCAACAGAGGCTTCTCACTTAAAGGCTATACCTAAGAGAAAGGTAATCATTCTAAAAAGTATTAGGTTCCTTGTCATCTTACCTGAGAGAAATTAAAACATTCTAAATTGTGGGTACATCTGTTCAAGAAATAATAGCCATGTATGACTAGTACAGTCCCACCACCCATTGCAAGGGGAGTGATTTTCTTGGCACTGGAAGCCTGGTCATCACTGTGCACAAATTCAACAGGTTTGAGCCATCAGCACCGATGGCGCTCTGGTTTTTTAATCCAACTCCTGACCTTACTTAGGGGAGGGGCAGGTGGGGGTACAAGAACAAAATCTGGAGGGAAATGCCCCCTCCTGCCTCCCTCCATACTAATGCTACTATGCAGTGAAACACAAAATTTGGAGCAACTTCAGATCACTACAAACAGGCTTTTGTATGGAGATATTTTCCCATTGTGACCTGTTAACATGACCTTGAATGACCATGTTCAGAATGTGTGTAATTAATGCAAGTGATATGAGTCAGCATTGTGCTTGGTGCTCAGCGTAAGCAATGGAGTAGGGAAAACAAGCCAGTAAACTGCAACTGGAAAAAAGCCATGGCTGGCTTGACTTGAACCAATCTAACTGCAGCAGGGAGTGCAGGATTCACATGATTCAACACAACCATAGACTGTGGCCAGGATTTTTCCATGGGAGAGATTCTTTGCGCATGTCTTGGGGTAGGTGGGATTCTAAGGGGAGTTAGTGTCACCTTGCTATTTTCAAGACAAAACCCATTCTTTTCTTTTTTTTTTTTTTTAAGGTCTCTAGATTCAAAAGGTGCAAAATTTGTGCTTCCAACAAAGTTGGCAGTGGTCACCCTTTTTTGCATTTTTTTTGTCAATGTTCCCATAAATTTGAATAATGGGGGTTTCCCTCTCAACCCTCAAGACTATGAATGATCGTAAGGAGAACAATGACAGCTAGAAAAAAAGACAATGACTTACCATTTAAAAACTTCAAAATGTTATATTTAAGAAAGGAAAATGAAAAAGAATGTTGCGTATTTGAACAGTGCAACATTTGGCAGGTGGTGAAATTAGTATCGTATATACATTTTTAATATCGTTATAAATATTTTCATCAGCTCTTTTTTGGTTTTTATAACATTTGAAATGCTAAGCTGCACAGACATAATATGAATTTAAACATAAAATATACACATGACACAGAGAATATTACCAATGATTTACTTGAAAAATTCTTTTCTTGAAATAACCTTCTTTAAGAAGCAAATTGAAACTTTTATCTCCATAAAGTACTAACTGATTTTGACTTTTTAACCCTTTACCGTTGTGCTCCGATCGGGGCATATTTGCGTACCTCGGGAGTGGGCGGAAAAGGGGACGTAGCACGCCCCGCATCAGCTTCCGTAGGCCATTGACCCCGTGGCCTTAAACTATTGTCTCTCTCGTTGTTGTGGCCGAATTTTCGGGTAGTTACTCGCAGTTTCGAGCTCCACGTGAAACAGTAAAAATGGGTGACAGCCGAGCTCTCCATATGGGTCCAAAAGGACCCAAACAACGGTAAAGGGTTAATTTGACTTTTGATTGGATTCTATGGAGTATCTTTATTCATACTTCAAGGCAGGGCTTTAACTGCAACTTTCTTCCCCCATTAAAATTAAACAAGTCAATCCAACTTCATTGGGAATGAGTTTCATACTTAAAGTTCATAGAGTTTCAGTGTTTAATTTCTCTTAACTTTAAGTATGGAACTCGTACCACTGGTAATCAATCGTACATGCTCTTGTCAATAATTTCTCTTCTTAGATATATCATTTGCACTCTGCTCTAATCTTATACATGCAATTTAAGAAACACACAATCTGTATTCCAATTGGAGGGTACTTCACAAGGAAGTTTGCATATAGTACATTATGTGAAGGAGAAGGAGGATTTGTCCTCCAGCTGGGCAAGCAATTATGATGCAGAAATACCATTTAGCAACCAATCTGCAACGTAAAATAATAAGAAGTCTTGAGACCTTATCACTCTTAACCTAACCATCTCTCTTGAAATATAACCATGAGACACGATGTTAGAGATGATATGCTCTTATCAAGACATGAATGTGATACCTTACATATCAAAATGTGAGCATGTAGTGAATTTAGTTTGAAAATTATGAACATGGATAATTGAAAAAAACCAATGTCCAATTTGGCACTTTCAATCTGAGGTCAGCATGGTAATAATATTCTCGAATACAGTAACATTTGCTTGCATAGACCAGTAGTACAGGTCTCTACGTAATATCAATATGCCTGAACAAGAATAGCTTTCTCTATTTATTTTTATTATTTATTACTTGTGAGATAAATATGACTGAAGGCCTGAAATAACTATGCACACATCTTCTGGTTCTTTTAGATTTGAAATATTTCCATATATTTCCCTTAATCACAGAAGTACCATGCATCTGTATATAACCAACCACAGGTGTGTGTGGTAATTTCTCCTTGAAGAGCTTAAGCCTGCCTTTTCACGTAGGTTTTCCATTTGGTCAAAAACATTATTATACAAATCTATGAGGATCACAGACAACACAGGTATGATTGTGTGAACTGCTCTACCAAACATTTGAACAATGTCCAACATGTACAGATCAGTCTTCAACTTTTTTCTGCATGTTTCATCTTTACTATAAGTGTTCAACATTTGTATGTTGATGCTCCTGTATAAATGTAGACAGTTATCGCATACAGTAACTGTTCTTTTATGAAATATAGCTCCTTGGGAAGCAATGGTCATTCAGGTGTAACTTTGGGTTTTCATTCTTAAGCTCTTTTCAGGACTTAATTAAGAAAAAAATAACCTTTGGCAAACCACGGCAAGAGAGACTGCCCATGTTTTGAAAGATTCAGCCCAAGAAATCTTGTCTTGCTATATTTCCAGGGGGTTATGTCCCCTCTTCTACACTAAAATCCTCTTACTCAATAAAGTTAAAAGTATGACCAGTCTTCTGAGAGTTGCACACGATAAGCCTTGAAACAGGTGACCCTATCTTCATCAGATAATATATTGTTATGTTGTAAGGGTCTGTCAAATGGTCGGAGTTGAGTAATTACCCCAAAGATGCAAGTATCTCATGAGCAAATCCCACAAATGTCTGCTATAAGACAAAAGAAATACCCTAGGAGACTGCTCTCCATACATTAATACAATACTCTGTCAAAGGAATAACTTTATTTTCCCCCATTTTTCAGAGCTGCGCTCAAGCTGAGGATTCCTGTTGCTTGGACAGGTAATGAGGAGGGGTACCTGGTTCCAAATATTGGCTATCTACTCATGCCTACTCTCAACACAAAAATCTACCTTCGGGTTTCAATGAAAGCTATGGTTAAAAAGTTTAGAAAGTAAATGTTTTTTTGAGACAAAACCTGCTACATAAAATCTTTTTCCAATAAACAAAGTATCTGAGGTTTAGTTGCATATGAAATCATAGATTTTAAATAAGAGCACACATGTTCATTAGGCAAAACCATTGCATAAGCATCTCAAAGAGATCACTAGGTTTATAATTTTAACTGAGAAAAATATTAGTCCCTGCTGATGTTAATTACCTATTCCTGCATTGGAATAAACCAAATTTACTACAATAACTATGCGATGGCTTCTTCAAGTCATCCAAGATTTCTCATTCCAGTTTTACTGGGAATCAACATCCACTATCATAATGAGTATGACATTGATTCATGTCATAAATTTCTGAGACCAATAAATTTGCAACAAAAGGCAAGGGCAAGACACTGCCATGACAGCTCAAATTTAAAAAAAAAAAGAAAAAAAACAACATAACATTTTCAAATAGCACAGAGATTTACCTTATAAGCTGGTTGGGTAACTCAGTTTGGAGGCTATGCACATAAGCACATCATTCTAATCCATGGATAGAGAAAAAACCTTCAATGGCATGTTCCAAAATTTGAGTTAATTAAAAATTTTAAGGAATCACTTTTCTTTAATCCATCCAAAATACAAGTAGTGTGATCTAAGATATGATTCTGTGCAGTTGACAATATCTTAATTGCCTTCTTGGTGTTGAAAGGTGTGAGCATTTTGTTCTGCAACAAGGAGGAATGTTCATTCAAAAATGTCGACCTCTGTAAACTTCTGTTTCCTACCCAGCCTATTCTTACTCTCCAGTAATATGTTACAACCTGAGAGCATTCTGGATAAAGAAAAAAAAATTGACAAAAAACTTAGACTAACATGGCATTGAGAAATATCTTAAGTTTGCATTGAAAGAGCATCTTATCTGGGGATTATATTTCATTTATATATCTTTTCAAGTTTTGAAACATAGTAAATTACCTGATTAATTTCTCCTATATCCTACAATTCATTTTTCTTACTCACAGAGTGAACATTTTTTTTTACTTTTCCAATCCAGTCCCTGAACCATCTTCACCTTGTTATTGAGATTCTAATTCAGTTCACCTCAAACACTCAAGGTAATACAATATATTGAACATTATACACATGACAAGTGACATTTTAATATGCTGTGTATATGCTTTATTTCTCCAAACCATAAAAGAAGGGGGAAGTAAAATTCACCCTTCATATGTCAGAGAGGAACTAAATCTTCACAATTTGATGCACCTTCCATTCAAATGGCATAGTAATTCCCCACATATCAGCAACCAAAGTTTCTACATTTGAGACTCAAAGTGAACTTGAGGCAAGCAGGGGTTATATCGCTTTCTCACATTGAATAATAAATGCTTAGTTTCCTCTGTTCTGTTGACTTGACCTTAAATTGTTGAGGAGTAAAATAGTTGTAAGGTTTAAAACCAAGGTCTGCTCCTGCTCATTTAAGTGAAGCTATGATGTCGTATGTGCTTGCTTCAAGTTCACTTTTTACTGAAAACGTGACAACTCTAACTGTACAGATCTTGTAAGCCACACATCAGATTTCAATTGAAAATCAAGCTCATCAGATGGTGTCGAAAAAGTTTCCCTTAGACATATCAAAACTTAAAGGTCAAGAGCAGTCCCCCAAAAATTGAAGCAACAGCTAAATCTTACAATTTTGTTCTTGTTTCTCTTCAAAGTATCTTTCATAATATTTTTGGACTTCAATATTATATGTCCAAGATAAACCATCTAGAAACTGTAGTACCATCACTATCAACAGCTTATCATGGAACAAGACAGTCTCCTACAATACTTCGAGTGGAGATGACTGCTTCTGCCCTTTAAGTTGAACTTTGACCCTTCTTTTACAATATTATAGTTTTGTGATAATTATGTACAATACTTACATACAAGATTCATAAAAATAAGTGCACACATTGGTATATTTCATTTTACAATATTCTGGTGAACACACAAATCTGAGGTATCTGAGTTCAATTTCTAATTAAAAAAAAAATTGTACAAAGTAAAAAAATTAATAATGTAATCATGTATCTTGATAGTTGGTGTATACAATTCCAGAGCAGACATTCCATGATAAATCTAACTCAAACATTGTAATAAAAGCAATAAAAGACACATATTCAAAACAAAGAAAAAAGATATTTTACTAAATTTAGAGATACCTACTATATATCTTTCTGGCATCATTACCTTCTCCCAGATAATTTCAGAACTTCTAATTTTTAAATGCCAGCTGTGCAGACATAGAAAATTTCTTTATTTTTGGCATTTAATTTTCTCATTTCACACCTGACAATGGTGATTTTGCATCTGGCAACAGTAATACATTAGTAATGTTTTCATGACATTGTTCAAATGCACAACTGCTAAAAAAAAAAACACAGTAACATCAGCTGCAATAACTTGTATTGCAATTAAATGTTGTTGCCTGCTGCTCCCTTATATTCAAGGTTTGAAACAATCCTTGAACTTTACTTCATTATCTAGCTGATACTGTATAACACATTCGTGTTGGTGCCTTGCTAAATCCACACTTACTAATTGAACGAACTGACATTCAAGGTACATAGCAAAATTGATACCCTAAAGAAGCTCTGTACCCAGCACCACAGTTTGTCAGTATTTGCCCAAAAAGTAAGGTAATCAAATTCTGAAGATGACTTTCCTGTTTTAGAACTTGCTCTATCTGATCTGTTTGCATCTGGCCTAAGCACCTGAACTTGAAGACCATGCATAATGCTATTGTTTACACTCCGCTGAATTACTTTCACGATATACCAACTGGCCTACTACTTAATGATTCACACCAATGAATGCTCTATTACATAATAGTTGAATGAAAACACAATAGTCCATTGTTGATCCAGATAGCCAGCAATAATCAGGGTTTGTACACATTCAAAATGACAAAATTCCATGACTTTTCCACCTCTCCAGAACAGTGACTGATACTGTATCCAAACATTATGGAAATTGGAACGATATGTCCACTAATAAAAAATTCCCTGACTTTCCAAAGGCCTTCTGTAAAATTGCTTGTATTCCCTGACTTTCCAGCCCTGGAAATTCAAATTTCAGCTTTCCCTGAATTCCGAGGATTTCCAGGAACAGTACAAATCCTGATAGTGCTCTTTGACGATACGCCAACGAGGACATAACTTTCAGATAAGAATAACACTGAAAGTAAAATATCTTAAGCCCACATTAAGTAAGGGTCACATTCTTCCTTGTGTAAGCAACCAGATGCAATGTGGTTTTATTTTATAAAGATATTTTTAACATGATACATTTGTCAAGTTTCATTTGTGAAATATTGCTACCTTTTTAAAATGTAGGGGCAACTACTAACTATGACATCCATCAATTATGTTTCAACGGATTTTCACAATTTCCCAAAATGGTTTGCATAACATCAAACAGCAATAGGCTTCCTCAAATAAAAACCAATGTAAACCCCAAACAAGCAAGATGTCATTTTATAAAATCATTGATTACTTTTCATAGCATGCAACTTCTGTATAGCAGGCCCTGATATACCATATCGGTATCCATTTGGTTTTAGCAAAATTAAGGCCACAAAGTTGTTCATTTGGACTAGTTAGCTTTCTTTTTTCTTAATGCAACTTATCTTTGTTGTGTTTGTGTTATATAGGTTCGTGTCATATCCCACCAAGAACAGATATATCCTGAATCCTCATATTCATGAATTACACAAAAGGTTCCCCATCATTCAAATCTCTTCCAAAGGTTTTCTTGTCAGCTGCTGAGGACACCACACCAATCAGAGACCGGATACCCCTGTTATATATATGCATTGAGTACAACGGTACAGGTCATCTGTGAGGATTCAATGGTTTAGTTCAGTTTTATAGTACACTCTAAAATAATAAGTGAGGCTACACCACGGTCACAGTACTCTCCGTGTTCAGTTTGGGTAAAATTATGGACATCCACCTCAAGATGGTGTTATATATTTACACTTTTTTTTTACTACAGCTCTTCACGCTGCAATGTTGACGATGGTCTTCAGGTGTCACACATTGCATCCGAGCTACCACATACAGTTGCAGCACTTGAACCTTCTGGCAGTACACACACTAAGTACTCACAGTTTGCACTAAATGAAGTGTCACAATGACTTGCATTAGCTACATGACAGGACATCAAGTCTTAACAACTGAGGTTGTCCGAGTATCACCAAGGCAACCTCTTTGTGGTTCTTGCTTGAAACATCTACACCATTAACAGCTGTTATGATGTGACTAACCTTCAACCCTGCTGCAGCAGCTGGTCCACCTGGATCAACAGCTTTGACAAACACAGGGCCGTCCCCTCTGACAATGAAACCGTAGCCTACAGAGTCTCCAATTATCTGTAAAATATCAAAAAAGGGCATTATTTTAGGGTTACTATACACTGCAAAACTAATGCTGCCATATATTCTGATAGAAGTGAGTACCATTACCAAATGGATGAAGAAATAAAGCATCACTTTGTTAGTTAGATATAGTTTTAAAGCTCAAATTTCGCAAAACTGGTTTAAGGCAGCAGGCAGGCTCAAAGCCTGTTTTCAAGTTTTGGCTCACTGTCTTGTTTTCCCAACTCATGCTCATGCTGAGCACCAAGCACAATGGCAGTAGGTTCCATTTTGGAATTCTTTGATAAAACCTGGCCAGCAGTACCTCCCACCTGCAAGTCGGGTGCTCTAACCCCTTGGCCGTTCAGTCAGACAATCTAATCAGAGGAGCTACTCCCTTAAGTACAATAGCATTAGCTTCATGGTATCATGAGGTGGAAAAATTTTATAAGTAGACATTGTGCAATAAAATTGCACCACTTAGATTATTACTTTGAAGGGCATATTTCCTCATTCTGGATATTCTGATTTTCCCCCACTAAGTAAGTTACTTCTTGCCCTTTCTCAACTGTTCATATTTCATCCTTGGTCAAACGCAATCATACAGTACAGTAGTTTACTCCTTGCTTGAGAGCATATCCTGGTGAGAACGCTATGCCCTGATGAGATGAAATAAGAATGTAGGTGGGTGTGGGTGTGGGTGAGGCAGAGACAGGCAGGCAGGCAGGCAGGCAGGTAGATAGAGTGTTACAGCCCAGTTTCCAACCTATTAGTTCAAGACAAGCCAGCCACAGCCTTTTTTCCAGTTGTGGCTCACTGACTCGTTTTCCCTACTCCATTGCTTATGCGGAGCATCAAGAATTAAACTGCACTATATGTGTCTTTCCACCTTGGTGTTTAATTTTTATGCTGAAATCATTTATAAAAGAATAGCAAGAGGCATAATGGCAATGGACTGTTGTGTACCACAAGGAAAACAGCCTCTAACAAGTAATGCTTTTGGAAAATTTGTCAACTTACCTTTACTCTTTTGCTACAAAAAGGGGTCCATCTCGCCACACTGAGCTATGTATTATATTAGGTATACACAATGCATGTGTATGGGTTCAGCGAAATACTAAGTTTTTGCAAGGAGACCCCCATATTTGCATTAGCTACGCCCCACGAGGATGCATATGTGTAAAAATATCTCCTTATCAAGCTCATTCCATGTCCAAAACATGATTTCAGACCCTACGTTTATTGAGCTATTCCAGGACACACCTGAGTGTTACAGCTATAGTAGTGGTAAATTATGTTTTGCAGCAAAACCATGCAAAGTGAAATGGTTAAACATAGTTACTACCTAAAACAAGGTTTGGCAACAATTTCCCACGGTCCATTTGCCTTGTTCACAGTGCAGTCATGATTTTTTTTTTGTACTGTATTCTCTTCCAAGCTGAAAAAATGTATCATAGGAGTAGAATGTTAAATTAAAATCATACCTTTACTGTTTCTTTTTGATAATTTCCTTCTGATTCAGATAATTCTACCGAAGAAAGGCTATCTACAATTGATGATGTCTTTCTGAAGGATACAGGAGAGCATCTTTCGCTGCCTTCATCCGAACCGCTATCTTTGTCTATATTTGAGTTTTCGTCTGAGATAGATGATAGATTACTAAGGTTTCGTTGCAAGCTGTTACTCTTTTCTGTGGTAGTTTAAAAAAAATAGACATAATTAACTTTCAAAAGAGAACAAATTAAGCCCTTGTCCCAAATTTATTTGAAATTACTAGCTACAAATTCTCAGCCCTCCCCCCCCCCCCCCCCTTAACAATATTTGTAATGTTTCTGGGAACAAGTGTTTTTATCAAAATGTGCAAAAAGGCACTATTTGGCAACATTCTGACAAAAAAGGCAGGGATGATCCTTTAGCAAATATATCTGGTTGTCCAGAGGACAACCTGCAGGGAACAATTTATCCAGTATCACATCGCATTTTGCAACACAAAATGGGCAAATTGCTATACAAAAACAAAATTGTGTAGCAGATTTTCTACATTAAACATATGGGTTGTTAGTGATTCTGTGATTGAAGAGCCCTGAAACAGCAACATTGCTATGCAAAATTTGAACACTAAATTATTCCCTGAACCTGCCATGGAAATTTGGTTGTCCTCCTTGCAACTTGGTTGTCCATCACAGCAAGTGCAAAATATGTTTGCAAAGTTATAACAGTACTTTAGTGGTACATTGACATAGAGAGAAAAATAAAAAAGCTCTGCTGTAAGCTTTGCAACTGGAGCAACTTAAGAATCTAGAGAAAAAGCAAAAGAGTCTCATCTGGATGCCTTCACGCTTTTTTATAAATGTGTATACATATCACAATACATAGAAAAATATCAAAGCAGTTCCTCCTCTAAGAACTCTGCTTTCACCCTAGTGACCACTTTGACTTTTCTAACACCCTCTTCAGGTTGAAAGGTCAGGTTAGAAGTCATTTGTTAGATATTACAGAGCTATGCTTGCTTCTTGGTCTTCCAACAAAATTGTGAAAAAGAAATTGGTTGTAATAAATCACTTTGACTTTAGTAGCATGGCCTCTGCTTAAATTTGCTTTTGAGGCAAACACATAAGGTAGTCCAAATGACAACTATGAAATAGTCATCCTTCATAAACTTTGGTGTAAAGGAAAAGCGGACGACTGTAAAATTTCATTCCTGAAAGGGAAAACAATACTACTGCAATGTTATGAAAAGGGGCCCATATATGTAAACAGCCCCATGAGTGCTTATCAAAAGTGAGATGACCGCACCAGTCCTCACCCTGAGCACTCATGCAGAATGCTTTTAACAATTTTCCATCATATTTCAATAATCACATGTTTCAAGGATTTGTGGAGCTTCCTTTATGTATTACCAAGTTTTTACAGATACGAAGAGAACTTCACTCCCACATTTGAAAAATGCCTAGCAACAAATACCAACCACTCCTCATTAGTTTATAGTTCTTAAATCAGCAATAGTTCATCATTATTATAACTATATCTATTTGCCTTGGCTCTTTCAGAAGTAATTATAAGATTACCCCATACAGAGAACTCCATTTATCATGCAATAGCAAACAAGCAATAATGGGTAAATAATGTTAATCAAGGACATTTAAGGATTCCCTCACAAAGAAATATAAAACAAAATAAAAAACACCTTGAACACAGTCAAAGCTTTCACAATGGTAATATTATTTAACTCATTAAAAGAGAATGCAACCTGTAAACATGACAACCACAGGCCTCCCAAAAACTCCAAAGAAATTTAATTCTGACTTTTGGCTATTTTCATGTTTCTAAGGATATATGACAAGATTGCATAGGATGTGACACACAAAAAATGTATTTAAAAGGCTTTGAGTTTAAGATTTTCCAGGTGTGCTGAAAATCATACTCCTCAAGAAATTTAGGAGTGTGGTAGGTGTGCTGTTTTATTAAACTGAAAAAGATTTACATGGGCTCCCACTCTTCATCTAGGTGAGCAAACAAATCACGCTCCTCAGTGTGATTTGAGGTAAGTGATGGTATGTGATCGTGCCTTAAAATTAAAACCTAGCATTTACATAAACAGTGTACAGATTGGAGGAGGTGTGCTATTTTTTTCCAAATCTGATACATTCGCCATAGTTTCCATTCTCTATCTGGGTGTAGAAAAAAAATACACTTCTCAGAGCAATTTGAGACAAGTAATAGCATGTGATCACACTTGAATGCATACGAATGCATGGCCTGATAACATTACTTCTGTCAAATACTGGCAACCAATAATATATACCTGTCATGTTAGGCCAAGGTGAATTTTTATGTGACATTAGGAGTTGTGTATCCGAAAGTTTCCTAGTCGGATGAGACATTGACTTCTTTGGACTTTCCAATGACACCTTCCTTGACAACGGAGATGAGAGTCCAGTTGGACTTCCATTTCTGTCCTCCTCCCCCTCAAAGAGTACTGGCAATTCAAGGTCGGGGAGGTCAGAGAATTTAAGGCTGTCCATATTTGGATGAAACTGGTAAAGAAGTCTTTCATCTTTAAAATGGTGATCCAAGGTTACTGTAAAGAAAAGATAATCCAAACAGACATCATACTTCCACATTCATACAAACTTTATCATTAAAAAACATTTAATCACAATTTTTTTTCATATCAAACACTACATGATATATATATATGGCTGTGTCACTTAGTTACCCATTTCAAGGGCCCAGGCCCTTGATTACCCATTACAAGGTCCTATCAGCAAAAACTTCCAATGAAAGTGAAACATTTTTTTTTTCTTTTCCTTAACCCAGGTGGTAGTCTTCCTCAGCACAATTTCTTCATGTAATAAAATGTGAAGGACATGCCCTGAGCTCATGCAGAAGCAACATGCTACACTCATG
Organism: Holothuria scabra; assembly: GCA_037179385.1. Lineage (NCBI taxonomy): Eukaryota > Metazoa > Echinodermata > Holothuroidea > Aspidochirotida > Holothuriidae > Holothuria > Holothuria scabra. The sequence continues at coordinate 42,087,108 of CM074191.1, forward strand.
CATGACCTATCACCAACAAGAATGCATGACACGCAACTTTGTCAGCAAACTTTACATCAGAGCAAAACAACCTTTTGATAACCTACTCTGTATTTGCTCAAAGGTGATAAAAGTACAACAGCTGATATCCTATGATAAAGTTTCCAACACTCCAAAAGCGGCATCTAATAATCAGAAGCGGGTGTTTGACAAATATTTCGGAGAGACTATGGATTATGATAGGGTGTGCAAGGTTATATTCAAGTTTACTTTACTTTTGTTTGTTGGAAGGGTTATTTTACTGATAATTTCAGATGCGTCAGTTGATGGGATTTTTATCAAGCAGCAGTAGTATATATTGAACACATCTATCACTGGTACATATAGTCTGATAACAGTTTGTTTACAACACATACTGTAACTTATCAGTCGTAGCAGGTAAACAATAGATGTGAAATGTAGTCACATTTTCCATAATTTTCATATATGTTCTAGTAATATCTCTACCAAAAGAGTGGTATGATGAAAAGCCATAGTGCCAAAATTTTTCCTAGAGACCCTGACCCAGTGATCAAGGAATTTGAGCTCCGTACATAAATACACTAGATCAAAGGTTCACTAGACCAAAGGCTCACTGGATCAAAGTTTCATTTCATGGAATGTTAACTAAATTTAGGACCACTAGTCTGAAGATGCAATAGATTGATAAGTTCAAAAATAAGATTCACTGGATGGACCATTCACTAGATTGAAGGTTTGTTCATCAAATAATTATTCAAACATGTAGCAGACATTGAACCTTAGATCTTTTGAAACCTCTCTATTTTCAAAAACTTTGATGTAACTAATGAACCTACTACATAATGAACCTTCAATCTAATAAACCCCATCTTTTGTTAAATTCTTTGAACTAGTAAACTGTTCATATAGTGAGACCCTACATGAATGACCACTTTCACCAATCCCCAGTGCTCCATATTTTGGTTTTCTTAACCTACGTAGAGTGAGGTTCAAATGATGGCCTACAGTATGTTGTTTGTGTACTCTCCACGCTACACCTGAATGATTATAACATACCATACCATACCATACATTTCCAAGTGCATTTTTACAATATTAAATAACAAGTATCAATATAATAAAAAATGCAAAAATTTAGAGGTATTCATTTTAGTGTGATTAAAACAACTAGGGTTAAGTTTGCCTTGTTGGAGTTTTACATCTTACTTCTAACATTTTGGTTCAACCTAGCAGTGCCAACAGTTGTTTTTTTCCAGCTGTGGATCGCTGGATTGTTTTTGCATCCCCGTTACTTATGCAGAGCATCATGCACAATGACATTAGGTTCCATTTTTGAAAGTCTTTGGTATGATTGTCTCTGGGAATTGAATCTGGACCTTTCAATTGAGAGGCACAGGTCAAAGTTTGTATCATGAATGTGACCCAATACAATGGCATGATTATCTTCCTCCAGGTTCACAATAATACAAACCATTTACTTTAACCATCAGCATCCACACTCAAGCTCACATGAACCATTTCAAAGCTGCAGATAAGTTTGGCTTGTTGCAGTCTTTACACTCTTTGTAAAACCTGGTTTGAAGCTGAGGAATTTGTACCAATGGACAGGATGGTAGTTAATGTACAGACAAACAGCTTCCTAACACAAGTTTACACAAGATGAAATTTAAAAGGTCATAAAACTTTGTTGGGTCACAGACCAAATAGGCCATTTCCTTCTCCAGCTTTTAGTACTTATTGATGTAATCTTTTTATTTTTTGAAGGATTCTTAAATCAGCAAACCTACTTATTTTTAAAACTACTGCAAGTCAAGAGCAAAAAGAGGACACTTAGAGAACAAGAGTTCTTTTTAAATCAAAAGAGCATGTTCAAATTTTTTAAACAAGGACTACTTAAAGCATCAAGGGGTTCTTCAGTAGCAATTGGAGACTTCTTCTTCATAATTTAAAGTGAATTACTCAGTTTGCAGTTCTGCAAGACAGTATGTCTCCAATCCTTATGATGCTTAATGGACTGAATGGTGTAGAATATAATGTTGCTTTTGCTTCAGGTTATAACAGTAATGGGGGCAAGTGTTTGTTGTTTTCATGTTAATCTGCCCACGCTTTCCCTTCAGGGGATTTCACACCTTCAGAGGGGAATTTCTGTCTCCTTTATTTTTAGTCCAATCATGTAAGTCAGTGCACTCACCGTGTCTAATAACATCATTTTCTAGTAAATCTTTGCCAAGCATGACAGCCTGCTGTCGATTTGAACAAAATTCTTCTTTCATTAGCCAGGCCACAAGTTCAGAACCATAAAAACTCTGCACAAAAGGAAAATGTGATCACAAGACATTATTAATATGATATAAAAAGTAAAATGAGCATACATGACTGTAAACGTTTGAGAAAGCCCAAAATAATGTTTGCCTCAAACAAAGCAAAATGCTCAGCTCATTGACTGACACTACCTATAATGTGAGGATTTTTGAAACAAAAGACTGCTACTGTACTCCTAAATAGCCTACCACCACCTGAGGGTACTATAATTATTTGAATGGTTCATAGGAGGGTTAACTCTTTACAGAAATTAACTTAACTTTAAAGAAATTGCATGAATTTCATTCATCCTCTCCCCACCCCCTCCCCCTTGATGAAGCATTTCACACACAAAAATTACTTCTCACACAATACAAAGATGAAGATTCAAAGAAAACTGGAAACAATTGATTGGAAACTGAAATATGAACTGCATCTAACATTGTATACAACAGGCAACACACAGACAAACATGAACGGTCAAGGGAGAGACAGTAACATTTGGTCAGTCACAACTGAGGGTCACCAGCTTTGATCTACTGTAGTTTCCTATTCTTTGGTTTCACAGTACCATGGATGGGTTATGCCCACTTAAAGCTCCACTGAATACGATCATTGTTTGGAATTGCAGGTAGACCGTAAAACTACAGTACCACTTTACAAAAATTATAGATGTGTACAAGGGTGACTAATTGCCTTCTTCTATAAAGTGGGAAATGATGCTCTTTGCCAAGATATTTGGGAAAAATTTTTGTATTTAAGAAAACATCTCAAATTAGGATTTTAAACTTTCTTCCTTGGATATCTTCCAGGCTCTACATAAATTTTAAAATTATCAAATTTTAAAATGATAGAATTCAACCCTTTTTTCAGCTGATGATATATCCACAGAGGAAGAATACAATATCAGCTAACAAATTGATCAAAAGGTTTCAGGAAACAGACAGTTTTCTTGTCTCAATTGTCTTCCTCAGCTTAGTTCCCCCACCTACCCATATCTTCTTCTGACAAGCATGGTAAATACCACACACAATTATGACAGGTCTCCACTCTGCCAGCACATGATACCAATGGAAATCAATCTATATATTATCCTATAAAAATAGTGAACTGCTTGCCAAAAACAAGTTATCACAAGTCAACCACTACAATCTTTGCTGTTTGTTTGCTTATTCAACTGCCTTTGTAAATAATACACTGAGAAATCTGTGACACCCTCACATTGTTAAGTCAATGACAAGTATGTTTGCTGCGTAGGTACTGTGCAGTACAGTACTGTGTACCAGAACAAGCTAGAACAAGCTACATTACTGTAACAGTATAGCCAGTTAAAGTCTGGTGAACAACGTAAAGAAGGCAACGATGTAGTGCAGTATGAAAGGCCTGTCATATAGCTCTATATTTTATACATTTTTGAAATCAATGTACAGTAATGTTGCCCAAGAGGGTTCAACAAACTAAAAACACCACGAAACATGTGAAAAGCTTGGAATTTGGAAAATGAACAAAATTGACCCAAACCCCATCCTTACAAGACATATTCGAAAGCTGATTGTATTCAGTTTCATCTGACAGTAAAAATGTGAGAATCCAATACCTCTGTTACTCAGGTTACACTTTCATTGCTTGATCCGCAGAAAGGGGGGGTATCAGGGCCGACATGGAGGGTGGGTAAGGCACATGACTATGACAGAACATATATAACATATATAAGTGGAGCACCACCACCTGTTGATATAAAGCATACCACAAAGCTTTTGTATGAATACGCCTCCAAGGTCGCTGGAAATGGCATCCTGTGCATTCAATTTGCACACTGTACTAAATTTTATTGAATACTTTACTAACCTTTTCATAACTAATTCCACTTTCAATATGCAATTTAAGAAGCTGGTATGGACATCCCCTCATTGTTAATCTGTAAATAGAAAGCAAAAAATAAGGTGTACGTGAACATAACCAACTCACAAAGTAGTATGAAGAAATAAGTCAGAATTTACAGGCCAAGTATAAATTCTTTGCGAAGAGGTTTCACCCAGTACTACATAGCTTTGTACTAATTCTTCAGTAGTCTTCATCACCATTTTTTTAAGGTTAAAACTTCATGGTTGACTTTTCATACTGTTCAAGTGCATGCATTACATGTTTTTGTCACTATGCACATATTGTTTGTGGGAAGCCTATGGCTTTCATGGGTGGGAGGGGGGCCGGAGGAGGGGGCCGGGTTGGTAAGCGGGGTTTTGCAAGGGTTAGTTCTGGTCTTGTATTCTTAGTCATTACCTATCCCTTTAATTTACTGAATTTTCTGTCCTTTTTTTCTTTTTCTTTATGCTTATTTGCGTTTGCAACACAGCTACTCTAGGTAACTTACTTTTGTTGTTTTGGGGAGTAAAATTCTCAACAAGCCCCTCAGGGTTTTTTAGTTTTACTTCCATCTACTTCAGTGTTATGTATGTACTGTATTCATTACTTTTGTGTATCCATACATTTTGATGATGTAGAAAAACAAATAAACGAAACGAAATGAAACGAAACGAATTTGCAAAATAAGTCTTGGGAGGCTGCTCTAAACCTAAACAGTTATTTACAGTAACTAAAGCAATGAAGTAAAATTCATCCAAAAACTGTGTCAACTTACTGTAGCACTTCAATTTTGGTTATAAGTGGGTTATTAATACATTATGGTGGTATGACTGGTATCAGTTTGCTGTTGTACAGTATGCACTTTATGGATAGGGAATTGCTGAAAACAAACTTCCACCCAGTAAGTTGAGGAACTACAGTAGGCCTATATCAAAGTTACGTTATCAGATGCATTATAACAATATTATTGCAGTAAGCACTACAGATACTTAAATACTAAAATAGATCTATCACCTTGCATCACAATTTAATATTACATTGTTAGGGACAACACAAGATTCGAACCAAATTCAATGTACAGTACTGAATGGCAAGTATACATGTGCAGAATTGATGATACATGCATGTCCATAGCCTATGGCGGCTAGAACCCCCATCCACCCCCCTATCAGCACATTAACCTTAATGATGAGAAATTGTCACAATTTAATACATTTCAGTATGTCTTCCCCCTCCCAGGAATGGAAGACTTTTGCACGCAAAGACGCTCTTGATTATAGGCCTACCTATACATGGTTCAATGTTCAACAAACCCAATTGGTGGTTATTTATTGTTCAGCTAACTATTTCAAAGGTCGATACCTACTCACAGAACTCAAACAATAACATGATAATAAACTAATAAAGACCATATATTGCTCTGAGCAGAAGATAAAAATGGTACGTTATCTTCACCCATAATTGATCACAACAAATTTGTTGGTATAGTAATTATACAAATTTGTAACAAGGACACCAAATCCATCAATACAGTACTAATAACCCACAAATGTACCACAGATGGCTTGCACCCTATATTTATACAATGCATAAGGAATACATGAGGAAGACAGTTACTCTAGAACTCTGTTAACAATGCCATACCCAATGAATCAGGCGTTTGGACCAGGACCATTAATACTGTAAGTATCAATTACCAAATGCAGACGGAAGTCACCCAAGTCTATGCAAAGATAAAGAAATTCATTGTTTTGCTACAGTAGCTGAAGCAAACAATTCTCCTGCTCTCTGGGACAAAGCATAGAATTATAGGAGATTGCTTCAGATTAATCATTAATTTGTAAACCCCAAAGGACTTGCCTGTCTAATGAGATAATGAGAGCCACTGCAACATGTTTTCTTTTTAAGGTGATAGGCCCTACCGGTGTACTGAGGGAGTCTCTCAGTGTTGCATACATCATTTAGATCACTTTACTGTTTGCACCTCCAGTCAACACAATCAATCCCTCAGTTTCTACCAACCCCCCACTCCCACATCTGCAACCCTTCCTCTTTTCTCCCATACCATGTTTCTACAACTAAGCATACACAAGTTTACATGTTGGGTGCACTAGTGTATGGGCAGTACTATACCCAGTCAATCCACCACTTCAAACATAAATAATTTGTGCAAGCGTTTTCAAAAATTTTGACCCAGCGTCGGGGATAAATACAGAAGAACACACAGTGCCTTTTTTTACCCAAGTGCAAATTAACATGTTTTGCTCAACAAATTGTCTCCCAACACTGCTATAAGTTACACACAACTAATATACCACCAGAACTTCAGACTTTACAGCATTTGGCACATTTTTTTTTTCAGTCTCATATACCCTCACAACTGAGAAGCAATACTTGATATATGGCTTAACATCCAAATTGAGGAAATGAACCAAGTTTCTACCAGCTCCTCTAGCATAAATTTGCATTTGTGCACCTACACAAGAACACACCATGCAAATATGTAAACAAGTGTACCTATTTCAAAAAGCTTTACTGTAGCATGCCCATTCTACAGCAATAGTTTGGGGTTTTCAAGCATAGAGATTAATCTGTCACTCTCTTCTTTCACTGGGAATTAAGCCTTTGACAGATCATTTATCCATTGGCCTGTCAAAGAAATAACAATAGTCCAGAAGTCAGGGGCAGACTGCTGGTGCCAAAGTGTGATGAATCAGCACAGGTGATATGCAAACTGTACATCCCTTATTAAAGGAGTTGCAGCATTTCATGCAACGTGCAGGCCTGATACAAAAGTTAAATAACACTTAGCATGCAAAGCACAGCAAGAAGCTGTGCAATAAGACTGCATCTTTAAAGATCCATTACCAAGAACTTCCAACTCTACCAGATCTGCAAGCAATAATTATGACACGCTCAGACAGTGAGAATTGTATCCTGAATGGTTTGCTGGAAGGAAATATGCAAAAATACAATTTGAACTGCTTATCATGGCTGGAAAAAACCAGCAATTTGGGAAGCTCATTGACGCTAGGGAAATTTTGGTATTTGGAGGGAAATTTGACTTCTTTTGATTTACTTGTTGGGAAATTGATTTGCTTGCAGAGAAATTTATATTTCTTCCAGCCCTGCTGCTTGTGTTCACTTGTGTTTACTTTGTATCCATGGGACTGTTGTTATGTCTTAGAAAATTAGTCTAATAATCCAATTTGTGTGAGTTTTTCTCCAGACCGGTACACTGGCTTTCCTCCCACATACAATATGCTGGCATTATGCTGGCCACTAAAATTAATTGCCCAGACCATAAACTTGGTTGTGCATCTCACTTTGGGTGGAGCAACCAACTAGCCAAATTTGTACAGTAGGGCAGTTGTGGCCCAAGTTCTACAGTCAAACTTTATGGGGGTGAAATAACCATTTAGTTCCCTGATACCCAGGTAAAAAATTATTCCTTCCATACCTAAATTCTGCTAAAAGTAAATCCAATCTATTTTCATTGCCAAAAATTCTGTCTTATTATCAACTAGAGTGCACTAAATTTCATTTCAAGACCTTTGAAAATGCAAAAATTTTCAAAAGTGGAGCAGGACCTCTCCCCTCACACCCCTTCCTCGGGCCTTCGATCACACTTTGGACCCCCTTTTGGAGAAAAAAACCTGGATCCGCCCCTGATGCTTCAATAACTTATGGGGGTGAAATAACCATTTAGTCCCCTGATACCCAGGTAAAAAATATTCATTTCATACCTAAATTCTGCTAAAAGTAAATCCAATCTATTTTCATTGCCAAATATTCTGTCTTATTATCAACTAGAGTGCACTTAATTTCATTTCAGGACCTTTGAAAATGCAAAAATTTTCAAAAGTGGAGCAGGACCTCTCCCCTCACACCCCTTCCTCAGGCAATCGATTACACTTCAGACCCCTTTTGGAAAAAAAAAAACCTGGATCCGCCCCTGATGCTTCAATATGACACATAGTACAAGTTCATATTTAAGGCAGTTAGTAATCACCTGGCCCATTCCAAATCCAACTTTCTTACCTCTTAGCCCCGCCCACATCTGTCTTAAAGAAACTCATCGTTTATCCAAACACAAATCCTATTTTTTTGGCTTCAGGGCACACCCTGGTGAACATACAAGGAAAACAATCTGCAGTACATTATGTGTAAAATGAGCCTCTGTGCATTCTCGGAGTTTGATCATCAATCAAAGAGCTGTGCAAACTAATTGAAAATTTCTGTGAACTTAGCAAAATTGCTTTGGGGTGACAAATAACTGCTTTTTGCTGCTCCTTACACTGCAAAATGATGCACATACTCAAAGGGCAAGAGCAGTTATATACCCCAACTTAAAGTACAGTAGTGTGATAGACCGCCTTGTTTCATGATTGGCTCTTTGTAGTCATGTGCCTTGTTTTTTTTTCTCAAGGTGTGAAATTTACTATTAGTAACTGCCTCTTTCACCTTGAACATGCAATATGAAGGTCCTAAGATATTCTAAAAGATACTTTGTAGAGGAATAAGAGGAAAATTGTGATTGTGAGATGACGTTGTTGCTTCAACATAAGTTTGGGGCAACAGCTCTTGACTCCTAAATATCCATGTGAAACACACGTGCAGTATAAACGTATCATTGTGACCCAATTCTGGAGGACTAGACTAAACCATTTGAAAATAAAAGATATAAACATCTTTCCAGGTCCTTTGGATCACCTGTGCAACCCCCTACCTTTCTCCTGTATACTTGCCAAAATGTTTTATTGCCCACAAAAAATATTTCTACACAACACTGCATGTGGTGATGTCATGGTAATATATTAGTTCTGTAAAGCAGGAGTTAGCTAGTGACCTTCCACACTATCAAAATACCAGTTTACTGTTCCCCTCACACAGCTATTTCAAAATGATTAATAATAGGTGGGATCGTTCATCAACTCCTTATGGAAGTACTAGAAAAACTTCAATGTCAGCGAGGAGAGTACAACAAATAACAATTGATCCCCTGCATGACAGAGCTACATGTAACTCTTGAAGTACTGTACTACCATGCTACCAAGTTAAAATTCAACCAAAGCACCATGACTGGGGTTACAAACCTCATAAGTTCACTTGAAATATTCTACAGTTCTATTTTGGCAACACTGTTATGATGAAGGTTGTGAGAGGATTACAGTATGAACAGCACCAGTCACTGAAATATTATCTGATAAGATCTCAACAAGATATGGGAAAATAAACACTTGTGAACAGTACCAGCTGCTAAAGACATGAACAATCCTGACAGACAAGAAGATTCCAGAGCCTCTACTGTAGACAATGTGTAGGATGAACCTCTACTGTAGATAATGTGTAGGATATCAAAAAATACGCTTAGTAGACTATGAACTGAACTTAACAGGAAGTATGTGAGTGCAGTGCCATTGCTTCTTTGGGAGCTGATTGCCAGACAATTTTCAGAAAATGCACAGTCACCACAACTCGAATTACTATAATATAATACCTGACTATAGCATTCTGTTTCGTGCAAGGCTCTCGTGAACTACGAGGCAACATTTTTCATTAACTGTGAAAATTACGAGGAGAAGTGCTTGGTTTACCTTGAATATCTGCAAAATGAAAGTTCTGAAATGATTTACCCATCATGAAAGATGGACCTACTGCACTTGGAAAAGAACAAGTAGAGATTAGAGAGACTAGAGGTGACTGCTTGTATCCTTTCATTATGAACACTGCATGGTGTATTCTTAAAGGCCAGTTCTCTCACCCAAACAGTACCAATTCTTCTAACCTTCTTACTGGAGCCTCTCCCACAATTTTCTGAAATTCATCCTCATCCAGATACAATCTCAGTTTATTGCTTCAAGGTGAATTAAGAAAACCTCAATTTATATAATCAAAATACTCTCAGTACCCATTCATGCTGTGTAATATAAGCTCTGGTACTCTGCATTGTTTGAATTTAAGTTGTTACTCAAAGATCTGAGCCAACTGAGAATTTTGGTACCCCCGTACCAAAATTGTAGTTTGGGATGAGAGGTTTGGCCCTTTAAAAGCATAGAGTATGTGAAGTAAAACTGTAATACACACAAAAAGTTTGAGGTCATGGTTGCTATACTGAGGCTTTTAAAAAGAGAGTAAATGCTTCATGTTTGTTTTGAAAAAAAAAATACTCATAAAGTGCGGGGGAGGTTACTGACAAACTTGGAAGTGAAACTGCCTTTGTCCAAAGTTACAGGTGGTTTCAGGTGGGGAAAAGTTGGCAAAGGCCCCTAGTGCTGTGGTCCCAAGTACCTATGCTCAAGTTAACACCATGTTACAGTACAGTTCCTAAAACTCGGGGAATGTGAAAACACAGGTGTACTAGGGATCTGTGTTTTAATTTTGTTTCAGTACCTCAGATCAAAGGGTTCTGTGTTTTTAGAGAATGTGTTTGTGGTAATCCATCATGGTAGCAGTAAATGGTGCTGGATGACCTGTATTGGCATGTGATATACATTACTTGAGAACACAGGCTGGAAAATATGAGGTTAACCGAGAGGTTTTGCCTTATTGTTAACTCAAGGTAACATCAAATGTTGCAGGGTATGTGGGACCCAAGGTTTGTAAGATGCAACCTGAAGGGGTGTAAATGCTAATTTTTTAAGTTAGTTAAAACAACAAGAGTGTCCTTGTCTTATTTAATTAGAACCAAGATACTGACATTTTATTTTTATATTTATGAAAATGACAAGGAAGCATTTTAGTATTTTCCTTGAGGAAAGGGGAACAAATATCCCCCCCCCCTCCCCTTTATCCACCTTGATGGAAACCCTGCCAATTCTGATCAATTATTTCAATTCTAACAATTCAGGCTATGAAGGTTTTTATCCAACACCAACTTACAGTACTTTTTAACATTCCTAATCTGTTTATTAACTAACCTGCATCATGCATCCAACAAAATTTACAAAAATAGTTCTTTGTCCATATTTAATTCCAGTCCCATACAGAGTACAAAAGGAGAAGGAATTCTTCCCCTGCATTAAATCAAACCTATTTCTTAAAAGTGTAGTATCCATCATACTGCAAATCAGCAATCCAAATCTTTCATCACAGGCAGTGATGTCAAATGAAGAAGGGTCGTGAATAAATTCGAAATTAGTCCTATCATAATAGAAATGGTTCCATAATAAATGACAAAAGGATCTCTAATCTCATACAGTTGCAAATTGATTTCAAAGATATAGCATTTAATTGGATATAAAGTTAGTTCTATTCTTCCTTGGTAGCTACATAAATTTTCAAATCTTTGTAGAGATCTCTTCAAGAATAAACGTGATGACAAATTCACATGTACTGTAGGCCTGACAATCAGCTAGGGCAAAATCAATTTGTTCACCACAGATCTCCAATATTGGAAGATTCTTATGTAAGTCAAAACTGAAAATATGTTTATTTAAAACCAAAATGAAATGTCACATTTCAATGGACACAAGGCACAAACATGAGCTGCATGCAGTTTTGCCTGAATTAAGACATGGAAAAAGCTTGAAGTTTTTCAGTGACATCACTGTGTAACATGTCTCCCTACATGTTGAACATTAAGAGGGTCAAGCTTTCATTGCATCAGCATCAACTACTCAAGAAGATTGTAACCTAGGAAACATTGACATAGCCTTGTAAAATAGGTCAAATTAAATTCTGATATATTGTACATAGAAGCCTGTGTACAAAACTGCTACAGAATATAGTGTTTGCAAATTAAATGAGATGCAAAAACTAGGGATCCAAATAACAAAAGCTGCTGTATGAAAGCCATGGCTAATGAAACTAGACATGCATCCTGCAGAAATATATCCTATGAAGTCATGATCAAGCTTGGTCAAACTGTTTGTTTTGGTTGTTTTTTCAAGCTTACAGTATTTCTAGACATGGATATTAGATCTTGGGTTGTTTCTATAATAGCAGAATACAGTATATCATCCCAATACAATACTAACCCTGTCTGCAAACTGAGAATAAAGACTGGCTTGCTTGAATAGCATTTACTATGTGTACAACACCACCATGCATACAGAATACTATACCTGATGTATAGTACTTTAGCTGTGGAGGCTACTCTTCATTAATGTATAAATGTACATCTGGCTTTCCTCAATTAATTTCAGTACAAAGCATCCACAGCATATATTTGGTGAATTCCTCGAAGTGATGCAATTTATTTTGCTCATAAAATTTGTTAATCTTTGTCTGAAGTCTACAATTCTAATTAACACCCACCATCCCCAATAAATTATTATGCATGTACTAGGAACATTCATTAACATCCTGGCTATTGTCAAGCAGAGTGCAAGGAGGTTCAATTTACCAGCAACACGCATGATGAAGTACACGTACCGACACTTCACAACCAACGGAATGCAAGAAAGCATTGAGGTTTCAAAGTTGCATCTTCCATCCAAATAATGTCACTATGTCCCCCATATAGTTTCTCTGTCATAAGTTGTACTATCTACTGTAAATTGTTGGAATCATTATTTTGCAATACCCCAGATGACGTTTGACCTCCGTTAACAACAATTAATTATAAGAACCATCTTTCCACCATAATGTGCATGTCCACATACTAACTCAATAAAATCCATCTAAAACTTCAAACCTTTGCTGTAGATATCATGTCACCATAGTCTTCAGATTTTTTACCAAGGCTGACCCCAGATGAAATTTAATCTCTACCAGAAACAATAGATTTAGGTTTTACAGTCCAGTTTCCAACCAATTATAGGTGGTCATGGCTTTTTTTTTTCCCAGCTGAATAAACTCACTACAATAGCGCCCATCTCCAAACCATAATGCTTCCACACACTGCATATAAATTCTTTCTTTTTCACCATGAGATATTGCGCTGACAAGGTTTTTAGAAATTGACCCCTGGTGACACCAGATGATGTTTGACCTTCACCAAAAAAAGAGGGTTCTTCCTCTCATATGGTGCATCTACAGTATGAACCAAGTTTGAAAAGTGTCAGGCATTCCTATCTCCAGATTATCTTACTGAGCAATGTGTTACAAATACACACACATCATACAAATGCCATCATAACTGTAGGCCTACTGGTTTCTCTTTATCTACCATCAAAACCAAAAATGATGTGGCATGGCAAGGCATTCCAAAACATTTCACTTTCAAAACTTCTCTAAGAAATCTTTATTGGCATACACATACAGGGCTATCTTCTGTATCACCATTTTGTTTCAATAGGCTTTTTTAAATGTATGCACAGTGATCAAGTCTTGAATTTGAGGCATGCACATGTGCAATCGTGCACTACTATTTGCCTCAAATCTTTGTGAAGAGTAGAATCATATGAAAACATTAATTTATAATGAATGAGAACTCAAATAAATCTCTCTTTAAAATTTAAAACAAAACTGAAAACCTACAGTAGAGGGCTCTAACAATTTTTTGACACCTTTTCATAATTTGCAATTTGTATATATTTATATAGCCCTTCACACAAATTGTAGCGTACATCCTGAAAGAAAGTTTTCACTTTCATCAGGAATCTGACAACATGTGTAGTGTACTAAGCATGTGTTAATGACCTGCTCAACCCATTATGCTTTATAGTGTATGCCAGTTGATCACCACACTTAGCATACCACAGTAACCCACAATAGGTTAACCATAAATGGTAGCAGGGATAAACAGGTAAAAGTCTTTTCTGGATAACTAGAGGATGGGATATGTATGTATCCCATACATATATATATATATATATATGTATGTAGAGGGATGGGATATGTATGACAACCAAGCATCATACACAAACAAGAAAGCTGATACTTCAATCAGCCTGGAGTTACTAAATTGCATTCTTTCATTTTATAGCAAAGATTAGTCTCCCTGAAGCTCCCTGTCAGGGTAAATCTGCACATTTGAAATGTCAAAGGTATTGTCAAAATATTCACAGGTCTTATAGTAGCTCTGATATTTGCCATTATCCTTTGTTGCAAATTAAGAAACTCCAATGTTAAAGGAAGTACTTTAACACAAAATGGAAGCAGTGGCCATTTCTACAATACTAATGTCCCTAATGGTGTAAATCTTTCATGTCACATGGAGGAATAAAACCTTTTGAGTTATTAAGTTGTCTCCTGACGTGCAACAACAAGCAATGCTCAAATGAAGCACAAGATTGAAACGGAATCTTGGCCCAAACTTTATTGACAAAGCGCGTAATCACTTACTTTGAGTGTACACGTTCTCCTTTGATAAAAGGATCAATCTCACGAGTTAGTGGCAGGGTGTTGTTATCGATGCTGAACCGATAAAATGAAAAGTCATCTTGGAAATCAGTCTCTTCATCAGGAACTGCAACAAGAAAATATCAAATGGTGATGTTTCCATCGGGTTGCTATGGAGACGAAACACAACAGAAAGTTTCCAAATTCAAATAAAATAACTTGTGATGAATAGGTTGGTTTCTCTGCTGAGTTTATTATGACTTCTATTGATTACATTCATTATGGTGCAATTGAGAGAATGACACAGCATGCTACTATATGTATACAGACCCATGTTCTCAGTTGTTCTCCTAAATTTTGCCATTATTTTTTTAGTGCCGAATTTTGTTAAAATTTTATCAGGGGAACAGTTTTGCAGTGTTACTTTTTACAGTGACAAATTACCAAACCAATCACACTGCCTAGAATTCTCCCATTGTTGTTTGTTTCATTACATGTGCTTCAGAGAAAACTTTGATAAAAGTTGATCTGTGGCTTAAGTTTAACTTTGCCTGAACTGTCCCTTTATATTCCTTCAACCTTGTTATTGAAGATCAAACAAACTGTGTAGCACTTGCAGCAATTTTTCCTTCTCCTTTGCTTAGGCCTATACAAATAGGCCTTTGTGGTTAATAGTACTGTTTAAAAATTCATTAAATACTATGTTCACAGAATTTTCACTAACCAGGGTTCAAAAGTCAGATTTCCCATGAATTTTTACTTGGGGAAAAATCTGTCAGCAAAAAGCATCAACTTCAGTTATTCACCCATCACATCTCATAAGTCTATGGCACAATATGCAGCTGCTCAGCATCTACCAAAACCTCTCAGAATAAAAGTACACAAGTATTCTGCTGGTCAAAGATAAAATTAACTAGGAACCAGATTACAGTTTGGCCCTTATTTCTTCCCAAGCAACACCTGATTGATTTGGTTACTGTATGTGAATCTCTGTATTGAATGTTTCATGCAGCTCAGATCTTGAATAGGGAGGTGTGGGAGAGTGCGATCATGTAGAAATTATTGGTACTGACGTGAGAAGTTATTTGTACTGTAGAGTGTCTAATACTATAAATCTGAACTAAACTGTACAACTAATGAAAAACACATTTACACAGTCAACATAACATACCTGGTACAATACAGTACATTTTGCTGAATTTGGCCATGCCTTAACTTAGTGTCATCACACTTTCATACTGTTCCACCCCCTGTTCCCCATCCCCCCTCCTCACCCAACCCTCCCCATCCCTCTCTCCCCACCCCTGTGTCCAAATATTCTACAGATATAATTATCTTGCCTCTTTTATACTGGCCTCATTCTGTCATGCTTTACTGTACAGGCATGCATGTATCCTGTAATGATATTTGCACTGAGATTTCCACCATTTTACAATGTCCCATACTGTACCTTCAACAGGCTGCACACCTTACACTCAATACAATATACTGAACATGCCCAAATTAATTACATTAAAGGAAGCATTTCACAACAACAAGACTGTCCCCTCATGTATAGTACACAGCTGTTCAAATGATTTACAGTTTTGAGATTTACCCCAGCAGATCACTTAGTAACGTTGCCCTGAAGTAACCTCATGTGAACTCCAGCTGTAAACCTAAATGGTTATTCTAAACCACTTCAACGATCATCTTTGCAAACCTGTTCCTTGGAGTAATATTAATACAACTTTCCATTTCATGCATTTAATAAATTTTACATCTGAAGCCTGAACCTGATGCTAATAAAAGCAAATTCTAAGCTGTACTGGTCCTTGATGGCCTTTGGAGAGAGGTGAATTTATAAGCTAAACTGATGACATCAAATATTTATGATTGCTTTCAGCTGTTGGCTGCTCTCATCATTAACCAGGGTTATGACGCTCTCAGTCACAAGAATTTTTATCAATTGCCCAAGTTTTAGTGTTCAGTATATCAATGGCAAGAATAGTGCCGAGAATGGCAGACTTATATGGGGCCACTGCTGACTATAAGAGAATTACACTGTTGGCAGAAGGTTGAAGAACACCCATTGCCAGAACTCTTTTCCCTTCCTCACAATAAAATTGAGACATGCAAATTCAAGTGAAAAATGTTTTTGGAAACGTGACGAGGCGCAACCAGGGGCAAACATTTGGACAGCAATACAATGGAACAATACAGGTTGAAAAGCTGACTGCATAGTTTTGCTGAAATGTTTAATTGCAACTTCTAATTATCTAAACAAATTTTTAATAGGTTTTGTGTACTATGCCCCAAGAAATTAAAAAAAAAGAATGAGGCAAATGGCAGCCAAACTATCTAAGTAAGGTGAAACTTTTGGTACACATTTGAATTTAACAAATTAATTTAGATGTGCCAGCTGCAATAGTAGCATGAGGAAAGTGAAGAGGGTATATATCCACAAGGAAATTTTTCACACATTAAAGGGAAATATTGCTTTTGTTTTACAAGGAAATTTCATCCTTTAAAACCCAATATTTATTGGCAAAAAGTGGTAAATAGTTAAAAATAGGGCAGTATGGTAGCCTTCCGACTTTTCAAGAAACAAGTTTCCCTGAGATAAAAATTCAGCTGTTTGTTGCTCAAGAATGATTTGTGCACCCAAACTTTCAACATTTCAAAAGATGCAACTTGCATAACTCTTCTTGTGCATAATATTTTGAGGAGATAAAGCTATTGCTGGGTTTTATTGCTGAGACAGAATGTTTCGGTAACTATAGAGCTTTTTTTAATGCTATGTTGGAGCATTTTAAACACAAATTTTCACTTTAAAGACTTCAGGTATTTAACCTTTCTCATTGATAGACAAGGTTGAAGCTAGGGCACAAATAGTGCTGGTTTATATACTAGCAGACAATGGGCTGTATAGGACAGGAGTTTACGGTAAATGGTGTGTTCATTGTCAGAGAAAGTGAGATTTTGTGATGTCATGTACAGTATGCTGAGCTGACTGAACTATGATAATCAATGCATGTTAATACTTAACTCAGTATCTGAACCATGAAAGAGTTAAATTTGGCATTTCACATAATCTCTATAGTAGAATCTGAATGATGAATAATGCTACATTTTGAGCAAGATTTGCTCCGTTTTGAAAAGGATTGGTGGATAAAAGAAGAACAATTGCCTCTGAGTATTGGACAATAATATTGAGTACTGGTACATCATTCATATCTTACCATGGTGAATGACCAAATGTCTCATAAGAACATTCATTAGCTTCGCACCAGTATGTCTATCTTTAGCCTGTCCATATTGAACCAGCCAGTCTATGACGTCTTTACCAACAAAACACTTTGAATGAGTACGGAAATGGTGTCTTCTGTCTTTGATGAGGTTATGGTCGCTGGAATGTAGTAATAATCTGGATGGACGGAAAAATTTGAAGAATATGTGATAATTTATGTGTCATCATTGCATATAATGAAAGTTCCATTCATTTTAAACCAGTCCCAATGTAACTGGAAATTCATCATGGCTGCATTTAAAAAGATGGCAAAATACTGTAGGAGTGATCTTGTCTACAGGCATGTACTGAGCCAGACAGAAAACACCCAGTACTACAGTAAAGAGATGAGTGAAATAACTTCCAGGGCTACTGCAGGAAAAGGGGGAGGGGGGGACTTTTTGTGCAGGGGAGTGTAAGATAATACAGCTAAACTTAACAGATTACATGTTATGTCCCACAATATGCACAGCTAACTGATACAGTAGAATGGATCAGTTCAACACATGATACACATAAATGGTTGTTAATGTGGTCCATGTGCGAATCCTCCTCTGTACTTTGTAACAGGAGCAGGAATTAGTCATGGACAACTCCCTGACCATAATTAAAAGTTATACCTTAGTATTACTGTAAATGGGCAAGATCACCCAGACTTAACAACAAAGTAGCGTAGTACACTGTCCTGTTTCATGATTGGCATGAGGTTCATGTGAAAACAATTTTTCTTCAAATTTGAAATCCACTAGTATGAAAGTTTGTATTACATTGAAATGTATGCAATATTGAAAAGATACTTTGAAGAGAAATAAGAACACAATTTCTATTTTTAGCCGTTGCATCAAAAAAGTTTCGGGGAACTGCTCTCGAGTGACCATTAAAAGCTTCCAAGGTATTGCCTAACTAACAGGACTAATTAATTCTGTTGTAAACTTAATGAAAGGGGATAACTAATTGTGGGCACGAACAAATTGATAGCACCATGCACCTAAAGCACAAAAACTTGTCCAAGACAATGTTTGCAATACTTTATGAGGCGTTCGCATTTGAAATACAATATATATATCGTCTGGGTGAGGCAAGGGTCCCTACCATGTACAGTATGTAATGGGGGTGTGAAAAGATTAAATCAGACATCAGTAGTACTGTAGGAGTAGTGAAGCCTAAAGAACAAGAAAGTTGAAGTTTGGGTTGTTTTGAAGGCCATGGTCTATCTGGTCCATCTGCACCCAGCAACTCTTAACCCTGGTCCTTACCTTCAACCTCCAAGTATTATTTTTCAGTTTGGTTTGCCTCCCTTTGCAAGTCCTCTATGTGACAAGTGTTACAGTATATTACTGAAGTACACCTGTACTCAAGAAAGATACACGATAAGGCCTTGGAGCCTATTCAAGGGTTGGTGTCATGTATATATGTGCAATACTGAGAGTTACCCTCCAAACTGGAGGTTATAGTCCCATGTTTTCCTGACTGTGTTCTCTTGTACCTCAAGTTTGGTTGGTTAGGTTGCACTGCCATAGTAAAGGAGGTCAAACACCTCAACTTTGTACCAATTACTGTACACTGTGAGAAAATATTGTATAGCCATGAACACCTATGACCTTGCTTGATTTAATTAAACATGGTACTTAAAACCTGCAGAATCCTGCGATTTTAGATGGATGGAAATTTCAACATTGACCGTGAGTTAATCTGTGTTCCCATGTTACTTGAGGGTGAGGTAAAACAGTGTTACATCGAGTCATCGAGTCTGGGGTATATGAGATCGGAGTCAAAGAACTTCCTCTGGACACCTGAAAGATGATGCATAGCACCTGTTTGTATGCACACACTGTGCCCCTTCAGCAACATATTATACTGTATAACCGTGTCCCTCTTTCATTGAAGCCAAGGGTTCGAGTCTATGGTCCATGTATAATATTTCCCACAATTTATGTAGTTTGGGAATTTATTATAAAGTGTTCATTCATTATAATGGTTGTCTTGTGGTAAATCAGACACCCAATTGTAGTGGGGGGGGGGGGGGTAAGTAGTTAGGAGCAAAATTATTTACATTATAATATGCAATATACTGAGTACCATAATTTTATATCCTGCACACTGCACTGTATGCTGTACAGATGTGGCATGCAGCTGTCCTTAGCACAGACTGTATAATGTAGCAAGCCACCAGTGTTAGAATACTATGAGTGCACCACACTTACCAAGTGAGCAACTCATCCTGAAACTTGAGTACAATGTCTTATGTAATAAGCAAAAATTTAATTTTCACAAATGAGGAACCAAATCTTCACTTTGAAACTTCCATTCAAGTCCATGTATTTTGTAAGATATCAGTAAATAAAGTCACTAGATATGTGTTCCAAAGTGAGGGAAGCAGAGGTCACACCACTCCTTAACATTGACAAGGAATGACACTTTCTTTCCTTTTGTTTTTTGGACTATATTTTAACCTGAACTTAGTAAGGAAAGGACATGCCTGTGGGGGCGGCAAAGTTTGTCAAGAATTCTCATGCCACTTATGCAATCCCATTCTCATAATATACGATTGTTGAGGAGAAAATTGTCTGTAAAGTTTAAAGAAAAACAAAAAGACTGTCCATTTCTATGAGAATATGATGTCATATAAGCTTGCTTCAAGTTCACTTTCTATTGAAAATGTGAAAAATTTACCTGCTCATATCTTGAAAACCACACATTGGATTTGACTGCAAATTTCACTGAAATGCTTGGAAAGGCCCTTTAAGATCAAAACTTGGTGTGACCCTAAACCTTTTTTTAAAGGTCATATGAAATCACCTCTAAGTAACACTTTTTTTGAAACAATGCACTAAATCTCAAATACTGTAGAGCCATTTCTCTGCCAACTTTTTTCATTGATATTAAACAATTTACATCGTGGTTAAACCAGCTTAATCCATACAATACTACCACATGGTTCTGAAGAGCCACCAATAAAATGGGAGTCTAGCTACTGTACTATCCAAAATGGAGTGACTGTATTTCAGTTTTCACCCTATGTGACCTGAGTAAGATCTTGAAATGAAGTACTATTAGCCCTACATCCTGGCTTCAGAGAGTACTTGCAATGTGTTCAAAAGTTCTTGGCATTTTCAGTTGAACTGCAGTACATACAGTTACTACATTTCATAACGCAGCACCATGCAACCACAGTGAGATCAAACACAATACACCAATTCAGGACAAAAATCTTCTCAAAATCATTTCCCTGCTGGCCTAATACCCTACTGAGTTGAGGAAATCTGCCAGACATTCTTACATTTAACTAAGAAAATTTAAGGATATGAGTTATTGAAGGAAAAAGTGAGGCCTAGGAGAGCTTTGCAAGCTATTAAAATAAAAGCTGGCCTCTTGTCTGCTTGACCTGCTGTGACAATGATATGATTTATCATGGTAATGTACTTGACTGGATTACAATCTGGGTGTCTTGCTCAATTCCAAGATACAATATTTAATAAAGAGAGCAAATGTCTATTGGCTGCTAACCTAGCCTGATTAGCTCAGTGAGCCATCTACGGTATATTAAAATTGTTAACTGTAAAATGATGATAAGTTTACATGACAAGGTAAACCTTGAGAACAGTTACAGTAAACAGGCACTAGAAATTAACTTTAAAAGCATTTATTAAACTTGAGAATTATACGTACAAGAATTACTAAAATATGACATGATACATTGTGGACCAATTAAGGCGAAAAAGTGAGCAAATTAGCTGGATAACATCCAAACTGAGTACAAATAAAATACGCATGTTAGCTGGATAATGCCCAATAGTACAGTATGGTAGAAAACACTGCAATGTGTGAGTGAACTTTGTGTCACAAAGAAGAGTTACCTAACTTCAAGATTTATGAACACTATATAAACTGTTGGACATACAGTATGTGCAGTAAAACTAACTAATATAGAACCATAAATTTATTCCAAGGTCTCTTCTTATTCCCAAAACAGCAACGTACGGGGCAAAAATGAATGAGAAAATTTTACAAGACCTGTATAAACCTGACTGAAGGCAGACTAGGTGTATTGCACCAATCCCAGAAGGATATTTTATTTAATTTACCTTTAAAGGTAGTCTGACAGCATTAGTATTAACAATTTGTTCCGACACTTCGTTTTTCATTTTTTAACTGATTAGTATTTACCAGTATCCACAGAAACTGAAGAAAGTCTTGCCAGTGCAAAGAAACATTTAATTTTGTTTTAATCACTGTTGAATGGGAATTTTGTAATTTTGTGCGGCTAACAAAATTCCACACAAATGCAAGAATGGACAGCCTCATCCAGATGGTGATCAATCAAAATGTTAGATTATGATGACTAATCACTCTTTGTTAGTTTTAACTCAAATGTATGATTGTGGTACAGAATTTAAATCATGGAAAACTTCTACATATACACACTGATTGTCCCTTTAAAAACGGGTCTTCAAAGAGGTGCACCCAATTTTGATGTGCAGTTGTCTCTCATTTCATATTTACAGTGAGTTGAAGTGCAGTACTAAAGTATAATAATTTTTTAAAATGTAGAGAGAGCAGTTTACCAATTTGTCAAATAAGAAAATGGCAACTGGTACTGCACTCCTTCAAAAGGAAGTTTGTACAAAATGGCATTTAAAATCAACAGCATTTGCATTTCAGAAATGGAGGAATTTCTGTTACTGTTTAAAAGCTAAGGCTATGCCAACATTTATACCCAATAGCCTTTGTCCAAAGTTTGGTCCAATTCCTGAACTGTAGTTGGTATAAATTACTATCACAATACAACATACATATATGCACAGACAAACATACACATAGTAAAGGGTTTTATTAGTATTTTAGCCAATAGTGTATGGGCTTTAAGTTAAACCAAACGATAAAAAGATTCCATACATACAGAGAGCACTAACCACCCACACAAATAGTAGCCAGGTCAATTGTACTTGCCGCCCAGGAGTTTCATAATCAGAAAGTATTTTCTGCTGGCAACTCTCGTATAATCAGATAGCCTCTCAAGGGTACCACACCTTGTCTGGATAGCTGCAGTAATCATTTACACAAATACAGGAGTGCATTTATACTGACAAAACTAATATACTGTAGCCTTTCATTTGAAAGCTGCCAACTCTCACCCAAAACCACAATTTTGTAGCAGTCCATAGAAATGCTCAATTGGTAGTACAGTTCTTTTTGATAGACAGTACATTCAAAAAATGCAGAGTACATAGCTTATAGGCTATTTACATAGGATGTACTGTACTGAGACTGTTTTGATTACATATTAGGACCTTGCATACTCGCCATGATCACCATGAAGCAATAAACTTTGATT
This sequence comes from Holothuria scabra, assembly GCA_037179385.1. Lineage (NCBI taxonomy): Eukaryota > Metazoa > Echinodermata > Holothuroidea > Aspidochirotida > Holothuriidae > Holothuria > Holothuria scabra. The sequence continues at coordinate 42,110,102 of CM074191.1, forward strand.
GTATTGGAAGAGTAAGAGTTTTAGACAGTTGATTTTAGACAGATGAGGGAGGGACTATATGTGATGAGAATTGAAACTGTTTGGGGATTAGGCCTTTAAGATTTTACCCAAGTCTAATGTCCAAAGAGTCAATCTGAAACCACTGGTCTCCAATTTGATAAAATCATGCTTCTATTTACTTTTTCTCGCCAAGAAAGAAATAGTTGTCTGTCAGCCAACCACCTTTATTTTCTTCCTTTGGGTTGTCCATTTGGAACTTACGATGTCACAGACAAGGGGGCAACCACAAAAATCAATCCCTTAGAGGCTCAAAGGACTAATTCTCTCACCCCAAACAATTCCAATTCTCCTAACGTACTAACTTTGAGTGCCTTCACACTTGATCTACAGCAGAGGATCAGATCTGGATCTAATCCACCCCTCAAGATCAACTTATTGTGTGGAAGCTCTCGCACTCAGAATCAGATCCGCAGATTTTGATCCTCCCTCATGGAGTCATGGGCAGATCAGATTTCACTCAGGCGATCAAAAAATTGTGTGTAAAAGCTGGGAGGATCAAGGGGAAGCCACATCAACATGACCTACAGTATGATGCAACTTCCCATTTCTCCCACGAAATACAACACACACAAACAGCTGGGGTACTGCCTGCACATGCTGCACTTGCACTGCACACATTGTATACAATACAACATGCAGTTTGTTTGACGTTATCCTTGCGATTGGCTCTGACTTCAATCCACTGGTCTCTCTCTTTAACTTCAAAGAATACTGTCTATCGGGAGTTTTTCCTGAATGTGTTTTAGAAAAAAAAAACTTTCTTACCGATGTAAAGGTTTCGATATTTCCAAACTGTGTCTTATATTTCGGGGGAAACGAATGTTAGTTTGACCAAGGGAATAAAGAGGACTTCGCAGACTGGACAAACACTCTTCTAACCTAGCCAAGCCGAACTTAATGTTGTGTCAGTCTGCACACTCATAGGTCTTAACTGTTAACTTTCATGACAACTAAGCGCACTGTCCTGGATACTCAAATTAATTGCACCACTTCTTGTTTGTTGACCACTTGATTGAGGCTTGATTTACAGGGGGGAGCAAGTGTGACAGCAGAGCCTTTGATCTTGAGTGGAGGATCTGATCCCCCCCCCTCTTGAGATCAGCACTTGCATGAAGAAGCAGTCTTCAGGCCCTCTCACAACTGACTAAAATCCAACCATTATTCAGACTCAATCTCAGTTTATTGCTTCGAGGTGATCCAATGTACACGATTCCAAAACTCAAAACACTCTTAGTGCAGTACATGTACATTGTTATATGAGATTAGGTAAAGGCCTTCTCTCCTTTTTTTGAACCAGCCGTCCACAAGGATCGGCTTAGCCAAATGGCAATTTTTGCGGACTACTACAAAAAATTGTTGGAGGTGGGAGGATTTGCCCTTCAAGGTTATCTATCAATGACATCTAAAATTAGGGCCTTAGCAAAGTTAACCTGCAGTTTACCTGTTTGACACTGTCAGTAGTGATTAAACAACTTTGACAATTAAGTTTACTGAATACAATGGACTCTGTGACAGCCTTCAGATGGCACAATTGACCAGTATAGGTAGGTGGTCTTACTGTACCTTGCTGGGTAAATATTTAACATCCTTGGTTAACCACAGAGTCACCCTCATGCACAAATCTCACATCCCAGATCACAAATCTACCTATTCCTAAAGGCTTAAATATAAGAGGGAAAACTTCCTTGTATGTTAAGCACTAAGCAGTCCTCCTGTCTTCATAAATTTACTCAAGAGGGATTTAAAAAGCTGCTTGCATACATGACTGCAGGTGTATAAGGTACACTAATATAAAACAATAGCCTACAAAAAAAAGAAAAAACAGTTTCTCCCACATACCGAACCACTACTGCCATGTATGGATGCCTTTCTCCCCAATCCAAGTAAATTTTTTTCCTTATCTTTAGAGTCTACTTTCTTTGAGAAAACTAAGAATAAGGGAAGAATCTATCTGTTTGAACATGATTTTTAGGCCATCTGTACAGCAAGTACACCATAGTATTTTTGGCCAATGTGAGAGCATTCATTACAGTCAACGTGAATGTGACTGATAGTGACAGCACAGTCACAGGGAATGGTCTTGCATCTCCATGAAGTAAATATGCAAGTGTGACTGATGTCCTTTTCCCTTCTGAACTGCTTGTTTTACTGGAAAAAGTAGAATTATTGAAGAGGTCTTTTGGGTTTAATACAAGAAACATTAATTTTGTGTGAATTCAGAAATGTTGAATCAAATTTTTGAATATTTGTTAAAGGCATATTCCGGAGACAAAATTCTTTAACTTCAAAATAACCAGAAAAATTTTCTCTCTCTAAAGGTGAAAACTGCATTTCAATAGCTTATAGAGTTCAGAAGATACAAATTTTTAAAGTATTGCAAATTTTTCTTGGGATTTGATGCATCACAGGAAATCTGTGATGTCATCGTGGCACATTACTTTGACAATTACATTCATTTATAATTATGATGCCGCTGCAGGCAATATTAAGCAACATTGGAGGTTGGGCTCCATGTATGGTGAAGGGTAATGCTAAATCTACACGAAAAAATATTCAAACATTACAACAGTATCAAATTTCAAGGACAAAAAGGCTGTTCAATTATTAAGAAAAACAAAAGGAATTTGAAGCAATGTGCCCACATTACATAACTTTCTGTGGCTTTGATGCATAGCAGGGGCATTTTTTAACAAAAATAACCAATCTCTAAAGTGAGGTATCTTCAGTTAGGAAAATGGTATTGTGATAGGGTTTGAAGGACATCGTGTGGAATATTTTTATTTTTCTTACAAGACAGAGGCAAAAAGCCACCAGAACATGCCTTTAAGTAAAAAATTACAGATTACAGAGACAAGAATAGACTGAGCATACACTACACTGTAACCAGTCACAATGTTAGTGGTCACAGTTCATTTAAAGTTTCAAGTCAATGTACAACTACGGTGCAAAATTAAAGTTAAAAATGAAAAAAAAAAAGAAAAAATTGGAAAGTCTTTTTCTTTTGCCTTGAGAAATACAGAAGCAATTGACTTATTGCAGAAGTTCAAACCAGATGTTCACTTGATGGATAAGATGCAAATATTTCAGACATAACCTTGCACTCTCAGTTGGAAATTTTGTTGATGTTGACCTCAAAAACTCCTACACTCATACTTGGCATTCTTCCATTCTGGTTTGAGCACATTCTATAACTCTCAATTTTAAAGTTTATTAGGCTTAAGTCTGTCTGGAGTCTTACCATCTTGCATCTGTTTAACATATGAAGTACACATACAGTATTATTGACAGTGACTTTGAAACAAGGGTGACCTTAACAACAGAAAACTCCACCTTTCAAGCTTGGGAAACACTCTGTGAGTACTGCACAGGCAGGTAGGTACTTATCTGACATGTCACCTTACATGCAGACATACAGGAAGTCAATACACCAGAATTCTTGCCAGGGTTACAGTACACCAAAGAATGACAAGAATATTCCATAATTTAATGGGTACAGGTTTACTAAACTGCAAGCCTGTCTAGACTATTTTCAGAAAAAAAACATGAATTTTCATTGAAACAGATAAAGGTAAAATTTACTTACTTACAGGCATTACTGGTAAAAACCAGCAATTTGGGAAGCTCATTGCAGGGAAATTTTAGTATTTTAGGGAAATTTGACTACTTTTGTAGACATAAACATGTGAAATTTTTGGGAAATTTAAATTTGCTTGCTAAGAAATGCTGATTTGCATGAAGCAAAATTTCTCATTTTTCCAGTCCTGCTTATAGGACTTTATCTGTCAGATTCTTCACATGATACAGTACAGTAGTTCAAACAAAGGTTTACAGTTTCTATTTTGGCAACAGCCTCACTGTCTCACCATTTTGTTATGTATAGCCTTTGTTTGACACATGTATGGGACCACACTCTTGACACTGATTGCATGTTCAGTAAAATGATTTTCTAAATGAATTTAATTTTATATTATTACTTAAAACAGATTTGATGCTTTGGCTTTCACTGGGGAAGGCCATTTGGCCTTGGTTCCGTTCCATTTTGAAAGCATGAAGGCCATCATTAAAAGCATTAGCAATTTTTACCAAGGAAGGTTTCAACATCATCTAAGGCACATCATCACAGCCTGCTGGCAATAAACCTTTGTACTTTGCAAGAATCTGATAAAAGTAGATGATCAAGATAAGAACCTCGCTAATCATGATTGCTTGACTTTTAAAATGAGGATGATATTACTTTAAATGGAAAATCCTTGCAGTAGATAATTCCATACCACGCTTAGTGCTAAGGCCGGCACACACTCAAGTAGTAGCAATGACAGCAGTGGAAGGACACCACTACTAATACAGGTCAAAGATTCCTTAGAAGTGTACACTAGGTCATCACGTTTGACACAATGTGGATGAAATACTCTTTGAGGACACTGTAGATGTTCATGCCTCATATGAGAATAAAGCAGGCTTATACTATTGATCTGGTACTTGGCTTGGGGGGGGGGGGGAAATTTTCCAACAGCCAGAACCCTAGAACGTGTCCTGCACCAAACTCATCTATAAGAAATCAACCTATAGGAGCCACGAGTGCACAGGTATTTACTCAAAATCAAACATGAACACACATTGGTAAAACATAAAACACAGACAGATCTGTGGCACACTGTAAATGCAAAATTATTATTATATTATCATAAGAACTTTAATTTTTGCAGGATCATTTTTAATATCAAATATCTGGCCATCTGCATGCTGCAATGTTATATTTTGTTTATGCTTTTATTTTTTTAAGCTGCCTGAATTATGGGGGCACTCCCCCACCCCCCCCCCCATATGATGGGGATTTGCTTTCAATTGATTAAAACTAAAAAAAAGTTTATGACAAAATTTTGCTCGTTTTGAATGTTGACTGTACTTAGGCCTCTGCTCAATACGTACTGCACCAATTTGAAGTGTTGTAATATGAGAAAAGGTGACTGGCAATAAATTCATCAGTCATGACAGCTACAGTATGAACTTTCCAGTAAGGTCACCTATGGGCATCCCAGAGAAATTTGTTGCAATCATTTGGCAGGGGCTGCTAAACAAATTTTTAAGCGGGGAACTAATCACCAAAGGGGCAAATATGTTCAACAATATAATTTACTAATAGGCCCTAGCAATGAGAAACTACAGTACTTGACCTGTCAACTCTGGTTTTCACCAGGAGATTCATTGATTTTATCCAAGTCTTTCCACCCCCCCCCCCCATCCCGTTTCAAGTGCAGTTCTCCCAACTTTTTAGTGAACACTCCCATTTTATTTTGAAAAAGCCTGAAAAGGCAATTTGTGATTAAACAGTCTATGTTAGCCCTAGGGTAGTTAAATTAATTGGTATTAATTTTGAATAAGTGACCAGCAATGACACCATTTTAAACGACTCTCAACTTAAAAGAGGACACAGAAACATGACAGTTTTTTAGTTTTTCTTAAAAAAAAAAAAAAAATTTATTTATTTTATTTCTTTTTCACAAAGTAATTTTTTTTTGTCTCCACTTGAGAAAGAGCACTATGATGTACTTGCTGTGGAAAGAAGTGAATGGTTGGTACTGTGGAAGAAGGAAAAGCAATGGTTAAACCTGTGTTTGAACCCCCAACATACTGGTATAGCATCTAGACCAGAGTTTGCTGACTGCGCTACAAGCACTAGTGCCCATGGAAAGGTTTCAAATATTACGTGTACTGGCTAACACTAAATTACTCTATAAAGACATAGGGCCTATGCATAACTATATATGCATACCTATGTTTAAACATATAGGAATGTACAACAGTGTATACATTCTCACATGTGTATATAGGCCTAGGCCTACCTACATATAGGCCTAGCTCACCCTACGTAGGCTAACCTTCTTCTGTACCTATGCATATGCTTATGTATGCATGTATGAAGACATTTCAACCTAAGCCTAGGCCCCATACTGGCAAGTAGGGCCTTTCACAGAAAGATCTTTGGCGTTCGGAAATGTACCCCAACAATTTGGCGTAAAGCGTACCCGGCTGCTACAGGGAAAATTACAACAGTTGGCATAGAATTGCAACAATTGGTATGGCGTATAATTCCAAACACCTCCACCTTGGCATGATATTTTGGCATGTGGCAAATGTACTCCCCAGGGTGGCCTAGGCCAAGGACTAGGTACATGTAGGCCTATGTGTATTACATCCCTAGGCCTAGGCCTAACCCTACCTGTAGTAACCCTAAAGCTATTACTATTTGTTCCTATCCATGAATGACGAAGGTTCTGGTCACTGATTCAAAATTAGAACCAAATTACTTTCCACTGCCTGCATTGACCATTTGCAAAACTGTTGTTACTCAACTCAAATTTTGTCATTTTGATAGTGATAAATGGAAAAAAAATTGGAAAAAGGGGGGACTGCCTTGACAACCTCATCATGTTAGGCTTAGTCCAAACACAGATAAATTTGGTCAAAAAAGTGTGGGAATTATGCCAGCAACCTCATTTTAAATTGTGAGGCATTTCTCCTGTGAAATGGAAGATGAGGGGATAGGCTTTCTGTCATAGGCTAGCTACTCCCAAGTTTATACGACTTAGCCTACACTTACCGCAATCGTTCACCCAATATCAGGATGTTTCCGTCTATTTTAGATCCTAAAGACACAGTCGACAACTTTTTGCCAGTCGATGTTTTTCTGAGGCGGCCTCTCATCTTTCAGTCCTATTCTCTTGCCTGCTAATCCTATCTGTGTAAAACCTGCTAGTGTTAATCTGAATCAGTCAGTAGAAGTTTAGAACACGTTGCAAGAAAAGAAAGCGCTTCTGGTGCTACGAGTACGAGTACGACGCATGAGATCCTTACGTTTACTCGTACTCCAATGTTATCAAAACAAAACTAACCTAAATAGGCTTAGGCCTACGCTAGGCTAGTTGACCATGTGGTCAGCAAAAACACTTCACAGGTTCGCTAAACGAAAAGTTGGTGCTCCAGGAAAAGCGTCCATATGATCCCCATTGCAGTTACGAACAACGTCTTATCACCCAATCCATAAGTTTATTTAGTTTTGATTGTTTCCTTAGCGAATTCTTCGACTTTGCAAGTCCTCTTTACGATTATCTAGCTGCCACATGCGATACGAATATACGTTGATGACAGTATAGTATAGTAACGTTAGTATGATATAGGTGCGGCTGCGCGGTAAGATACACACGCACAGACACAGCACAGTACATGCGCGAGTTGTTCTTTTACTACTACATGACGTCAGCAATTTGTAGACACTGAACGGGGCGTGGTTAATTACACAACATGGTAATTTCAAATTGCAAATCATTTACTTGTATTTTGAAACACAAAGTGAAAATGTCAAATAACATCGAATTTTAAGTTCAACATTTGCTCAAATCATTCAAGTATATGTCCATTTGATGTGCAACTTCAATCTTATGATATATTCATATTAATTTTTGCTGATTTACATAGTGGTAAAACAAAATCTTAAGCCACTGAAAGTACTGCGTACTTGCATTTTGGATTTGTTCGTACTTTGTTATTGATTCAGTCCACCAAACGTACGTACCGGCAAGTAGGCGTGGCCACATATAACTGTCCCGCGTTTGCAAAGGTCTGTTTACTAACACTGCGGCACACAAACAAAACACATGTGGGACTGAAGAGAATGTATCAAAGTGCATGCGATTAAAGATGTGCGTAGTGGGAACCGTTTAAGCATTTAATGAGACTTAATAATTCGAATTAATATCAGCTGATGTCTCAAATTAAGCACTTTGTATAGACCTGCAGTCCAACTATACAATATCTTAAATTCGTTTCGAGAATTATGGGCATCTAGAGGTTAACAGCCTATATAAAAAACAGCTTTCGGTATATCCAGAGCCGTCTAAAATCTAAGTTCGAGGCCTTATCCCCTCATCCCAAATAGTACCAAGTCTCCTAAATTACTTACTTAAGCCCCTCCCACAACTGTCTTGAGCACATCTTCATCCACACACAATCTCAGTTATTATAGTTCACAACTAAGACTCAATGTGTAATCGGAACACTCTCAGTGCAGTACGGTATATGCTGTGTAATACAAGCCTTTGTACTATGCATTTTTTGAACAAGCTGTCCCTGAATCAAAGGGCTGTGTCAATGGAATTTTGTAGACTGACTACAAAAATTGTTGTTTGGAGTGAGAGAACTAGCCCTTAAAATTAAATTCGGAGATACGGAATGCCATTCCACAGGCAAGTTGTAACCAGAATTTAAGTCGAGTCGATATTTTGAACATTTTATTTTTTTATTTTATTTATTTATTTATTTATTTATTTATTTATTTATTTTTTGTCTGCTTGATTTTTTTTTGGTCTATCCGTCCATCTGTCCATCCGTCCATCCGGATGGACAGACGGATAGATTCCATTTGTTAGGCTCAAATATCAGCAAATGCAGCTCGTATAAACAAACATATACAGCAACATAAATACACAAAACTGAGAACGATAAAAATAAGTTTAAGTTTGCATAATATCTTGGGTGATTGGTGTTAGGTAAAGAGAATGCCTTTTGCAAATTAAAACAAAATATATGTGTTGCAGCTGCTGGAAGTTTCATTCTACCACTCCTGGCAACGACTCTCTCACAGAAATTTCCATGTAATTGATGCTCAGCACCTTTAAACACTCGGATCTCATTTTGCGTTCGATAAAGGAGTAGTAGAATAAGTCCAGACAAGGAAGTTGAATTTTGCAAATTAACCGGCCAGTTTGCTTAATCATTGCATCAATTCGCTTAGAATTAATTTTAGGAATGCTGTCAACTAAACACTAAACACACAAAACAATACGTAAACACACTAGAAATAACAGAACAATAAAAACATGACTGATATCAATTTTCTAAGGGAATAAAGGCTGGAGTTGAGTTTGACATTAAATGATCGGTAGTTTCTGTCCATGAAAGAGTATCATTAAGAACAATGTCAAGAACAAGATATTGTGGACAAGCTCAACTGCAGAGTCTGATAATTATCAGGTCTGGTGGATAAGTGCCGTTCCCTGCCGTTTAAGCAACATTTAAAAGAAAATTAACTTAACAGTACTGAATGAAATTGCTGATTTCTTTAACATAAATGGAATGATTGTCATTTGAAATGAGCCCAACTTATGCAGTGTCGTCGGCGAACTTGATAATGGAGAAAGAGTCATTCAGTGGGCCACACTCGGATATGGTTGGCCCACGGACGTATATACATGGTCCTATCCCTAGATGGTCGCCACCAAGTGGGACAAAAAAGGTGCACCGTAAAGCTATAAATCGTCTGATTTGACGACGACTCTGTAATATTTTGAGCAAAAGTTAAACTTGAATGGGAAAGCATATCATATTCCTGCCATACGTAAAGTGATTTTGACCTTAGCTTGCCATACATCGAAAATATTTCAACTTTCTTGCAAAATCTGGGAAATGACTTGGGCAAGTCAAAACTTTCACACAAAACCATAGCAGACGGCCATCTTTGTGCGCTTTTCTCACACGTACGGTAGCGACAATCCACTGTGCAGTATCAGGTATGCTCTGTCCATGTATAGGAAGTCCGTGGGTTGGCCACAGTGGACATAATTACCTACTTAATGCTGACATAAAATCGATTCAATGTCAGCATTAACTCAGTTTAATGTCAACATGAAATAAGTTTCATGAGCCAATCAGGGCAATGTTCTTAATGCCGGCATTAAGTCATTTAATGCTGGCATTAATTCGATTTAATGCTGACATTAAGTCGATAAAATGCCAGCATTAAATATTTAATGCTGGCATTTAATTAACGAATGCTGGCATCAAATCGATTTAAAGCCGGCATTGAATTGATTCCTTGCTAACATTAATTTGACATAATGTCAGCATTAATTCACTAATACCAGCATTGAATATTTAATGCTGGCATTTAATCGATTTAATTTCAGCATTAAATCGTCCAATCAGGGGGCGATATTTGCCATCAATGAACTTAATACAATCCAGTTTACTTTTAGTAAGGGCAAATGGAAAGTGCGCGCATAATTCCTTCGTCCTCAACGAGCTGTTTTGAGATTGTGAAACACATAGACTTCCCAGACATGACACCTGTACCCGTCCATTTTGACTCAGCATACGACGTATACTGCACTGCTAGCTAATCGATTTCGATCCGATCGACTCGTTGTCCGATCCTGCCTGGCCGCCGAGATTCTGTCTTTGCGATGTATGCATCTTCTAGAGCCTACCATCAACCCTTTCTAAAAGCGAAAAGCAGACTTGATAGGTTAACATTCATTGATGCCAAATATCGCAACCTGCAGATTGGTCGATTTAATGCCAGCATTAAATTGATTTAATGTAGGCATTAATTCGATTTAATACGAGCATTAAATATTTATGCTGGCATTAAATCGAATTAATGCTGACATTAATTAAATCGAACTGGGAACGACCGGTTAAATAATTGAGAACCTACTATACAACGGCAAGAAGAACCCTCGTGTTCAAAAGTTTGGACGCCGATAAATGGAGCTGAATTGTGTTGAAGGCTGAGAAGAAATCAAAGACCATGATCCCGGATGAGTTTGGGGACTTTATTTCATTTGGAACCCTCCTCATCATTTGACACTCAGAGGCACCTTTTGAGTCGAGGTGTGGAGCAATGGCATTGATGACCACCAGAATGGCATAATCTGATAATCACAGCTCCTATCCCTTCTGTATTAAAACTTTGGAGGGCAAAGGAAATCTTTAACGCACTCTTTTAAATGTGAGAGTGCAATACCTTCACAACACGTAAAAGCCTAATGTGAAAAATGGGAAAGCCACGGGACGAAGGTCGTTCATACATTTCAGATGGGTTCTGTGGGCATGGGGAAAACCAGGGACTGCGGAGACGGGGGGGGGGGGGCTTTAGCCTCCGCACCTTTTTTGCCTTTGCTTTTTGGGCCACCTTTAACTTCATTTATTTTATTGGACAAATTGGGCGATTGTCGATGATTAGCCCCCACACTTCAAAATTTGCTCCGCGGCCTCTGAAAATAGAAGAAGTTCCCAGATGTCAAGGACAGTGTCAGTGAGGAATGACAAGCTGAGGAGAGTGCAGAAGGTACAACTGAGATAAGCAACACACAGTTTTAATAAGCGCGGGGAGATATTATTCTAACCCGGAGTCTTTAGTGTCATGTAGTATGGTTCACTCTCCATGACCTTTACCAGACGCCATCTTGTTGTTTACGAGCAACGCTCCCTTCCCTTTGTTCTAGATTCCCAGGGCCCTTCCTGTTTCCCGTCACGTGTTACCGGTGGACGTAACATATCACATTGCCGTAGCTCCACGTGCACGCTGTAACCCATATTTTCGAGGTGTGGCCAATTTCCCCCTTTGCAGCCTCCTCATTGGTCATTTCTATCATAATAATTATTTATATGGGTGCATCATAACTTTTGACCAATCAGGGGACTGCATGTGTTCAGAGCTCGCACGATTCACAAGACCGAGCCTACGAGCTGGACACTCGTGCCGTAGACGCAGAGGGATACACATATCTTAGGAATCGTATTAGTCTGGCAGAATAATTAATTCAACTTAACCATCTTTTTGTGGAACTAAAATCATCAAATATATATATATTTTAAAATCAACTGAACTCTCCTATCTTTTTCCGCTTGGAACTCGGGTCCCGTACCACTCAATATCCAACATTAGGCACAACCTTGCTAAATTGATGTCGGACATCCTCCTCACTACATGTGAAGTGACCAGCACATGAGATGGTACCGGGAGGGGAGATCAATTTTCGTCGAGAAGTCATCATCCATTCAATAAATAATGTAAGCGCAATAAACTTCAACCCCCCCCCTCCCCCTTCCCCGACGATCTTATTGATTTTGTAATAGAAGACCATATTCTTCAAAGAATCCAAAAATTCTAGATTTTTCTTACACAAATTCAAACATTTTTTCAAAAGGATCTCAGGCCCCTAACCTGGCGTCACCCTTGGCGATTTCTTCAACGCAATTTTCAATGTAAGATACCTTGAGCTTAGAGAATTTTCGCTGGCGGTGCAGAAAGTATAACCTGACCGGAGCTCTTTTTCACCTACTATAAGGCTATCGATCTCACCTTCCCCATAAGCGTCCGACACCCTAAAAATAGTAAGCACTGTAAACTCTGGTTTAGGCCAGTTTTTGTCGCCCTGAGGGTGCTGAAACTCCATGAATCTGAAAGAACAAAATACCAAAGTGTAGATTTTGAAACGTTGGATTGAATTAAAGGTGATTCAGACTGTTTCGAAAATCCGTGTCTCAAAGGGATATCTTCTGTCATAGGGCCTGTAAGGGTAGGTGCGAATTTCAACTCCTTTTAGCTCCAAATCTAAACCATTACCGTTTACAAATTTTGAAATGCCATGATGGACCAACTTCTCAAGTTTCGTGTGAGTGTTATCTCGAAAATAGTTGTGAACTTGGAAAGGTGTGCAAGTGACTCGAATAAGAATTTAATTAGGTTGAAAGTTTTTGAGGAAACTATTGGGTGTCTGTTTAACCGTATTTGACACCAGATCAACAAGTTACACCGATGTCAGCGCTTCCTTTTTTAAAATATTTGCCTACAAGAGTCAAATTACTTTCAGAAACTCTGTCACTGTGCAATCTCTTTCAATAATCCCAAACCATTTCATATTTATTTTCTCTTAGGACAGCCTGAAGTTCTCAGCATTGCAAGCTTCATATTTTATATTTGATGCAACAACTCCGTCTCGCTCAGTGGTGTATTGCGTTCCTAAAACAGCCTGCACTTTAAAATAAATTTAAGTGCTTGCTACCCCTGGAAAAGATCCAGAGACGACACTGTCTGATAATTTTTCCCGAAAGGTTGGCTATCGTCAAGAGCTGGCCCCTGTTTGTTATGAAATCGTCGATGACGGTAACAAAATTTAAAAGCACTAGTCGTCCAAAAGTAGAAAGTGTTACGTTAATTCACCAAAAACCTAGGATTTCTCGAGACAAATATGAATTCAGAAGATACATATAATATGGAGTGAATTTCAATCTTCTTGGAGGGAATTATTTCTCTAATGGAGTGAATTCACATTTTTCACTCTATCAAAGAGTGACTAAGTTCGCTCTTTTGATTTTAGAGTGTATATGACGCCACCTCATTCGATGGCATATCCAAACTCATGATAAAGGTTTTTTTTTTTTTTTTTTTTTTTTTTTTTTTTTTTTTTTTTTTGCAAAGGACAACGAACGAGAACAAAGAGCGGTGGCGCTCGACTCTAAATGAAAGTAGAGTTCCTTTTCCTATAAACAGATAAAGGAGTCTTTATAAATGAAGGTAGATGAGATTTAACGACATGCCAAATAAAAGGGTGAAGTTAAAATAAGGACTCAGATACGGTTCAGAATCAAATTTGGTTTCAAATGCAACTCATACACGGTGCAAGTCCTTTCCCAGCCCTAGTAGCCTCTTACAAAATACCGTGGAGTTTCCGAAGGGGCTCTGAGAACACTCGGCAATGAGGTTTTCCCGTTCGCACTAGATATTGCTGTTTCCCATTCGAGTTTTTGCTTTTTGTCTTTCATTTTATCCAGACTTATACTTAGAATATATACATTTGCTATTTTTTCATTTGCAATAAAATGCTCACTTCAAACAAGTTCGTAACTGCAAAGTGATCAGAAAGCTAGTAAAAATATTTTGACCGGAAACATGTAATTTTTCTCAAAAGGTTTCAGGCTAAGCAGAGCACCACCATTAGTTGGCGTGTATCGTAGAGAAAATTTTGAAAAACCGCGACCTCTCGGATGGCCGAAAATTAAGTTTTCATGCTTGTAAAGAGACTCTAAACATTCTTTATATTTACGTTTCGTTTGCAATGATAAAAATTATAAATGGCAAACTACTGTTCACTGCATCCGAACACCCTCCGCTCCTGCCCCCGTTTCGTACGCCTATATACACTCTAAATACAGTTGGGTAAAAGTTTACCCAACATGGGTACATTTTTAAAGTAAGAGTTGGGCACACATGTCTCCTTCCCCTAGTTGGGTGAATCGTTACCCAACTCGGTTGGTATTGAATATTTCGCTCAGACGTTTTTACTCAACAAAACATTTCCCAACCTGGATGGTTAATTTTAAACCCTGGAGTTGGTTGCACTTTTTACACATATATTTTGCCCAAATCTTACTACTCATTTAACGTACCTAAAAACAGCTGCCAAAATACAGGATCTGTTTGTCATTTGTTCTTATTAACAGTAGCCTGGTAGCTTCAAACTACCCTGAGAAAACAGTTATATATTTGCACACATGATTTGACAGGACGGTTGAAGCAAGAATTCCAATCGTGCAATTTGTATTTATTGTTTCATTGATCATGTGGTTGCGAAACAAAGTGGTGTATGCCGGCCCTGGAAGAGGTCTAAGGGATGGACCCCACCCCTTTTGAAAAGTTTTTCACTAGGTGTCCGTGCAATCTGGTGTCACAGATGCTATACTTGTGAAGTAAAATTTGTGTTAATAAAAATTGACATCGTGAGTCACTTGTCACTTGTTATATGTACGGTGGTCACGTTCCATTCATGCAATGAGATTTTGATTCGAAAGGTCCAACAACATCCGAGTTCATCTGCTTTCCGAAATGAACTCTTATTTCGAGTGCGAAGCATCCGATTCGCACGATAGAACTGCTTTCTTTCTACCCTAGTAGCGTCAAATACAACCTTTCTAAATGTATTGTACTAATTGAACGGTTCACAATTTCAAAATTTAGAAATGCATTCTATCTGGCTGGCTTAATTAAGAGCACGAAACCTGGCTGGCCATCGCTGGTCTGGACTGAATATTGCAAAGTTACAAAGTTAAACTTTAAAACCACTAAATTCTCACATTACGCTGTGAGGATTGGGTGTCTGAAATCATTATTCCCAGCACTAGCAACTATAAATTAAACCTCATCTGGTCATATGGTAGGCCTTAGCAAACTTCGAGGACTAGGTGACTATCGTTCTTCTTCCATTTTTATTGCTTTATAAAAGGTATGCAGTTACTTGACCAAGAACACCTCCACGTTTCACCTGTAGTCTTTAGGTATTCGAAATCCCTGCGTGTTATGTATCTTTAATTCGACCGTCATTTACGTATCCATTGTATTTTATCATTATTGTTAAGATTGTGTTACAGTCTCTTATACCTCTTATAAAGGATACATGGAGAATAAAACTAAACTTAACTAAGTCAATGTATTGCAACTCATATTCAAGAAGAATCGTAGCGGAGGACGTTACCTTAAAAATTATTTAAAACCATATAAACGGTTTCGGACAAAGCAAAAATCCATGCTGCTTTTGTGATGATGTGAATAATCATTGTGATGCGTATAATTATCATAGGAAGGGAGTGTATACTAGAAGTCAAAACTAACTAGCTAACTGACTGACTGACTGATAGTAACTCACCAACTTACTTACTAAACTGACAAAACTAAGTAACTAAACTAACCAACTAAAACCACGCACACACAGCTTGACGTACGGCAGTGTGGTTCTTGGTCCATGTATAATTTCTAGCAACTTTCACCAATTGTCCCATTGTACTATTATGGTAGCCTACTGTGTCTAATACACTTTGATATAAGATATATATAAGAAACCATTTTATTAACATATCCAAAATGCCAATGACTTAGCCTAAAAATTTCGCAAAGGAGATGGCAACAAAATTTTCCGATTTGTTTTAGGTTCGAACACTATACCGTACCGAAGTATTGGTCATTGTTTTAGCTGTTCCCCCTGGAAAACCTTGTGTCCCCTATGAAATTTGGGATTCTTAAAAAGGAAATGTCTTCCGTTGTCACTACAAGGGTGACATATTTCTTGCTATTATATTCTTGTTTGGACAAGATAAGGTTGTTATTTTTATTTTTTTCAAATGAAAAAGTCTCAATAAATAATAAAATCGTTGCTTAAGTTACCAACTTAATATAAGACCAATTTAGTCAATGGAATTACCCTTTAACGACGACTGTAGTACCTCACGAATACCCTGAAACGAACTCCTGTGGATTCGCTCTTGTAACGTCCACCAGGCGCCCTAAGGCACCCATCCGTGTAGGCCTCGCGTTTCGCGCTCGGTGACGCCTTCCGGCACCAAGAGTGAGACTAGCAGTATACTTGGCAAAACCCTTACGCCACTAGTGCCCTAGAGTTTAAAGTCAGGCGACGGCACTGTGTTAAAAAAATATTTGAGAATATATAAGAAGCTCATATTGCAGAGAAGAATCTGCACTATCTATTCATTTCATGAATTTGTTTTTCACATCATCACACAATTATATACAAACATATATTAGGCCTATATGTTAATATATTTCCATTAAGTAGAGTATAACTTAGTCCACAATGATGTGAATGAAGTTGAACAAAAAAACCTCACGGGCTTGGCAAAGTGCTCTACTCCCTCAAGAGGTAAACAAGAAACAAAACCTTAACACGATACTTCATCTTCCCCTGCACCAGGGGTGGCGCCAGCGGGTGGGGGGGGGGGCATGGCTCCCCCGTCGGGGAAGTTCGTCGGTTTCGCGGAGGAGGTCTAAAAATAATATAAAAAAATATAATATAAAAACCTACATGAACTGAAGTTACTGAAAGGGTGATCTTGAACATATTTTCCTTTTGTAACGCTATTTTACTAATAAATTCGGAATCGGTTTTAATCACTTCTTCCTAGCTCTGCTATCCCTCATTCCATGTATCTTGTCCCATTTTCATTCCGTGCTCGTAAGGTCATCCATGAGCACACCAGGGAGCTGGAAATTCCGCGTGCAGACGTTACAAAGGGTGGCACCAGCTGGGAACCAGAGGCCATGCCCCCGTTGGGGAAAGCTGTTCTCCCCCTGAGAAGATCCAATTTCGTCGGGCAGCCTTCATCGTCGGGGTCCATGATGAAAGCCATAAACCCGATATACAGTCCCCGGATGATCTTCTTGATTTTGCTTACTAGAAGACCATACTCTTCAAGGAAAATCTAACACAATTTCTAATTTTCCTTACAAAACGGACGAGATGTTGTTCAGGTGCATGTCCAATAGTTTGCCATTTGTCTTGCCGCGACAGTCGAATTCAAGTTCCAGCAACGGTATTGAAAATCGGCAGGCTGTTTTCAGTTACACAAATGAAAAAAAAGCACCATAGTGCAGTAGTGTGAGAATGTCTCCCAATAAGTCTGACTGAAAATTCATTTGAAGCCACCTTGTAACGTGACATATTTTCAAAGACATCGAAAGTAAAATCATTTATAGCCGTGAGTTTGTGTAGTTACATAGGAAATTTCATCAATTTCGTGGACCTTGCAATTGAGAACAACGGAAAATTTTCAGTAGCGTCAAAAACATTGATATGTTTTCAATTCGGTTGCACAGTTTTCTCCCGAAAAAAGACAAAACCATTCCCTTTTATTGTAATGGTACCTTTTAGCTGGTGATTTTCTGATCAAATTGCAAGTTGGGATTTTTTCCTTTTCAAGTTTAACTTTCATTTCAAAGGAAAGCTCAAAGTAACGACTGCTTCCTTTCTAGTTATAGTCATTCGTCACCCCAAACTACAGTTTCAGTATACATATATCAAATCTCTCAATTGGTACAGCTCTTTGATTGGCATCACATTCAAACAATGCATCATAGCTAAATTACACAGCATCAGTGGCGTAGCTACTGGGGGGCAGGGGGCAAGTTGCCCCCCCCCCGGGAAAATAATTTGGGGAAATTTGATGAAATTGGGAAAATTTGAGAATTTTCTCATTCTAACAAAAATTTCTCAAAATTTTTGTTAGAATAAGAAATTGTGAGACATTTCTCATACATAATTCGTATTTTCATGCAACAAATTAACCAAGATTTCGTCAGTGTAGCATGAACCGGCCCTACTCGCGTTCCACAGAAATGTCCTCGCCGCGTAGCAGATTGAATGTTCTCTTGTATACGCGCGGATGTTATGATCGGTGCATTCCAGTGCACAGGAAGCTGTTATTCAGGAATTTAACAACAACTGATACAGCCCGGTACAACTAACACTGAAAGGCCGTACACCCGAACTTATCCCCTTGTACTCAGTCTCTGCTTTGTACACTTCGGGAATTCAGTAAAAGGATGTGAAAACTGACAAGTCACTAACGTAGATCCCCCCCCCTCCCGAGGTTTTTATATTGTCCTACAAGCTAGTAGTAGCCATACCGACTTTACTCTGTGTACATGACGATGGATGGGGCTGAAACAATCCATGGCCAACGATAAACTTAAAGGCAGTCTAGAAATTAGATGGAACGGGATCCATTGGCATACTTAGATTTTGTTACTTAGCCTAATCCTAGGAGGCTTACATGCTAATTCGGGAAACTAGCTTTCTGCTCACTTGAACGGGTCCATGAGTACCTGGTAGCCTTTTCCATTTAGTGGCGTACGAAGGGGGGACCATTGGGCCATGCCCCCTCACAGATGCCATTTTTTTTTACTTGTTCTTAAAAATACGTAGTCAAAATTTGGTAACGCAGATTTTACTTCAAAAGATAGCATATGTGGCGCCAGATTGCTTATAAGGACACCCAATTTTTCAAAAACTTTCAAAGTGGAAGGATTGCCTCTGCACGGGCCTTCAGTGCTGCCAATTTTTTTTAATTCCTACGAATAGGCAAATTCTGTCAAATTCCAATTTTTGCTTAAAAAGGTAGACTGTATCCCACTTTAGATTTTCTTTACGAGCATGAACACGCCTTTTTTGACCATCTGAGGGGTCTGATTTTTCGAAATTTTCTTTACGCTCCGCGCCAATCAAAGGTGGCGCTTCTCTCATTTTGGGGCAAAATTTCATTTTGGGGGTCAAATTAGCTCTTAACTCTCAGATAACTTTGCAGTTTACAAACATATTTTGAAGGAACCATTTTATTGCAAACGATAAAAGAAGATAGCGACTGGTTAGATTCTTCGTATAAGTCCGGAAAATGCGATTTCCGGCCCTCTGAGCGGTCTGATTTTTCGAAATTTTCTCCGCTACGCTCCGCGCCAACTAATGGTGGCGCTCCGCTTAGATAATCTTTATGGCAAAGTAACGTTTTGTGGCCAAGAAAAATCACAATCCAATTGCTCTCTGTTATACTTAGTTAAGATAAAAATGCAGGAAATATTACATAATGACATGGTAATGTTATACTTGTAAATTTGCACATTTCATAGGAAATACATACACATTGACCGGGAAAAGTTTTGGGGAAATTTTATACCTTTGCCCCCTCTGGAAAAAATTCTAGCTACGCCACTGCACAGCATGGGCACTGAGAGTGTCTTGCAGTGTTGTAATCGAGTCACTAGATTAGTGACTCGAGTCACCAGTTTTCAAATTTTTAAGTGACTCGAGTCGAGTCATTGACTCGAGTCACTGTTCTATTTCAATGGGGAAATTACTCCTGAATTCTATCGAGTCACTATCATTTTGAGAGGAAGTGACTCGAGTCGTGACTTGTCACAACACTGGTGTCTTGATTACACTTTATGGACTTGTATGGCCACTTGGACAAGCCATGAGGCAATAAACTAGGATTGTGCCTGGAAAAAGATGAGTTTTAGATAAATGTGAAAGGGCTAGAAGTAAGTATCCCTGATAGCAAAATTTTTGTAGGCCCGATGCCGGTCCGCTGTAGGCAGCTCCGCCGGCCCGCCGCCGGATTGTCCGGTGGCAAGCCAGCGGTCCGCCGATGGCAGCGATGCTGATTGGTTTAACAACTGTATGACGTCATGGAAGATAGGTTGGGAGAACTGGAACTGTTTGAGATGATGAAAATATGCCTTTAAGCAGTTATGCTTCGAAATGATATGTTTAGGTGAAAGCAGTTCATGAACGCCGATTTTCATTCTTAATACATGATTTTTGATGATTTCAAAATTTTGTGAAGTCATAATTTGTGGAAATTTCCCCCAAATGATGTTTCATTCCATGTCAAACAATCGCGGTTTATGACAAAATTATAGATTCAATTGAAACCAACTCTTTTACTCCTGCGACATATGACATGCAGCTACCGTTTAGCCGCTCCATTTCTTTGTGGCTGGAAATATTAATTCTTTATATTATGTAAATTTAGGGTAAAAAGCAAATTTTTGCGTGTAGACATCAATTCAAATAAATTAATGATTTACGACAAAATTAAAGGGCGTGCCCAATCAAAAAAGCATTCACTGGGTGTGTAATAGTACGAACATCACAAATCCAAATTAGCCAGACCTTGAAACCCGAGTACAACAATCCACCATGCGCCCACACTCTGCAAGGCATTTGTGACGATTATGATCGAAACTTTTCGACATGCAGTTTTATTTCCCATATGTTTTACCAAGTATAGGCCCTAATCATTTTGGCTCATCGAAGATTCTATGCCAGAGTGAGCGTGGATGAACACCGGCGAACTTCGCCTTCTCTTTTCGACTAGTGCTCAGAGGTAACGAGGCAGGCGTGTACTAATCGCTCCCAATCCTGCTCCCGGGACCGCCATTTAACGTCCCCCATCCGACGGACGTGAGCGTATTCCCAGTCTTTAGCCACTTTCCCAAAGGCTGGAGGGGTGGAGGTTATACTTGCTCTGCACCACTGCTCAACAGTTGAACTGAGCAAGCGGACAACTTCCTGAGTCGGGCAACTTCTTGAAACGGACAACCAAAAACCCAATTTTGTAATTTACCAATTATTTAAACCCCCTCAGCAGAACAGCTATGCTGAACAATCTATTTTTTAGACCCAGGAAATTTCCAAGTGGTTCCACCAGGATTTGATCCGGGGACCTTCAGCATGCAATGTAGTACGCTCAAACCATGGAAGTACTACCTCAGAGGTAGTACTTCCATGCTCAAACCACCGAGCCATCTCCACCCACAAAAAAACAGAGTAGCCTAGAAAACACCCTAGAAAAACAGAGTAGACTGTTATCTAAGCTAGTGCCCATAAAGAGAAAAAGCACTAAAATATACAACAACACTCTAAAAACTGTTGGGTAAAAAGTTTTGGGCAAAATACAAAATGCCCAACATTGTCAAATTATTACCCAACAAATGGGTAAACAACTGTACCCATATTGTTGGGCAAATTAAAGTTGGGTAAAATCCAGGTGTTGGTAAAAGATGTTGGGCAAATTTTAAAAGTACCCAACAGTTGGGTAAAATGTAATTGACCAATCAGATGATTAGTTAAAGATCAGTTTAGTTTTACAGATAATTATTGTAATATAAGTGGTTCATTATAAGATCTCATGGTTGAATAAGGTTGTATTTGGTAAATATAAAGGTGACGGTAGAATAGCAGTAAAAATCTGGACGAAAGTACTTAAAGAGCAATGGTGGCATAGAAAAAAGAAGTTTTCATTGCTACATAATCAATGGGAGAAGAAATACAAAGTTCACGATTGAGTTTGAAAGTTTAAACTACACACTTCCCTGTTTACTTGCCAATCGCATCGTCGCTGGTGCCCCCAATCACTCGTGGGGAGAGTCGTGGGGACTTTTAGAAAAAAGCCCCCAATCACTCTTGGAGGATAAACGGTGTATGTGTTAGGCTACATTGACTTTGTTATATTGAAATTATTGAAATCCACAAAAGCACCCAACATACTGGTTAGTAACATTGCCCAACACCCCTTGCCCAAGAGTTTGCCCAACAGTTGGGAGGACACATATATACCCAGTGTTGGTTAAAAGTTGGTCATTCAGTAGTGCCCAACTACTGGGTAGTTGCATTGCCCAACACCATTTGCCCAACAGTTTGCCCAATTGTTGGGAGGACACATATTTACCCAGTGTTGGTAAAAAGTTGGGCAAATATTTGCCCAATATTTTTTTGAGTGAAGAAACCAATAGTTAAAAAAAACCCCAAAGGAACAAAGTAGAAGAGAAGACTGAGAAGAAATAGAGAGTAGAGAGAGGGAGAAAGGAAGAAAAGGGGATACCTGAAGGGGGGACACCCAAAGGGTACCCAACCCCTTCGACCATTCGTGGTTACGATACTGTTTATCCCCCTTCAAGAAATCTAGGGTGTCTTTATTCAAATTATAGCCCTGGTAATCGTTGGGTAACATCCTTCGGCGGGATTTCCCTTGGTGTATGGTGTTGTGCCACAAAAGAACATTTGTGCGGTCTGCAGTGCCGCCATCACTTACGCATAGCTGCGTATCAGGATATACTGCATTGGTTATATGATCAGCAATGGCTGAGGAGCTGAGAATTTGTAGTCGCTCCGTAGGCTACACGCACATACATGTCAACGTAGCTAGGTCGCCAGTATCTATTTTTAACGTATGGGCCGCAGTAAAGTAGCAGTGCATGGTTCCCATATTAGTCACAACATTTGTTTTCATTCGTGCCTTTAACCAACCAGTCATCGTTCGAAGTACTGCTGTAAGCAAGGCATGTATACCACTGAATACACAGTGTACAGAGGCAATACCGTTACCACGTTTATGATAGGCCTATCTGATTCCGAGATCGATCGTTCTTCGAAAGTCAGTTTGGATTGCTGGTTATATAGAGGGAAGATCGGGAATGGCTAGGTTGAACTAGGAAATGACAATGCTGTTCAAGCAAACACTTAGAATTCCAAACTAAAGATGTAGAATATCAGTAGTTTATCAGGTAAGCCAACATCATGATCTGCATTCGCCTAACTTAGCCTAGCCTAGGGCCTCGCCTAGGCCTAGCCTAGGCCTAGGCTAGGCCTAATATTGACTAGGCCTAAGGCCTAACGTTATGCCTAGCCTAACTTTTAACAATTTTTTAAGTTAGTTTTACCGTTAGACAGTAGCCTAAGACCTGGCTTATATATCCAATGTCCAGTATTCAAAACGTGGGACAAGTTATAGTTATAGAATATCCTGCCAAAATAAGATACTTCACCGGCCACACCAGAAAGTAGCCTACATTTGCCATTTGCCAAACACCAAAGAATCACGCCAAGGTGGAGGTGTTTGGAATTCTACGCCACACCAATTGTTGCAATGGCAAGCCAACTGTTGTAATTTTCCCTGTAGCAGCCTGCAGGTACGCTGTACTGCAAATTTGTTTGCGTAGCCTACATTTCCGTACTCCAAAGATCTTTCTGTGAAAGGCCCTACTTTCCAGTATGGGCCTCCCGATGCGCAGTCACACTCACACTCACAGTGAAGCTTAACAAAAGTGGAAAATAAATACACAAATTTAGAAATGGTCACTGTGACTGCACTGAACAAAGCCTAGGCTAGGCCTGCTCAAAAGTGGAGGCTCATTGAAGTTAGCAAATTCTTCACAAATATTAGCACAAAAATGCATCATTATTTTGTGCTGCAAAATAATGCAAATTTAAAAATGGTCATTGCGACTGCGCCTCCACTTGAGGTTCAGTGGACTAAGCAAAATTTTTCACAAATACACAAATATGTACGTCAATATTTTGTGCTGGAAAGTAATGCAAATTTAAAAATGGTCACTGTGACTGCACTGCCACTTATAAGTGGAGGCTCAGTGTACTTAGTAAATACTTCACAAATATTTACACACAAATACAGGTCAATATTTTGTGTTACATTACATTACATTACATATTTGGTACAAACAAAGTGAAAGTACCAGGTAAGTTGGTATAGACCAGAGATCAGAAACACTCACTGAGAAGTAAGTGCACCCCTTACCCTAGCTAAGGAAGACCTAGTAGGTTGATATATAATGATCGGACAGTCTGTTACGAAAGCTATTAGCAGATGGAATTTTTTCCTACAATTCCAAAGGAAGATTATTCCAAAGTCAAGAATTTAATAAGTTCACTGAGCCTCCACTTTTGAGTACAATGGAACAGCTGCACAGTCATGTTAAGTTGTTCCGTAGGGGGATTTTCAACAAAGTTTAACTATTTCTATATAAGGGGATTTGCTCGAACAACTCCTGTATAGTAAGGTGGTAATGTGCAAATAAAGAAGTAGTTCCACATTCAAAGGTATTGTTCTGCTTGAAGGCTTCCTCTCTGGTTGAAAAGAGGTGTAAATATAGTTTGAAAACAATTTATACCGTTCAGGAATTTCAAAATGAATTTCAGAGGTTGCATTTTCCAACATATGCCACTTTGTTTTGTCGGAACTGCTTCATCAAGCAACTTCGTCGACCGTACTCATTTCAATGTAAGCAAGTCCACTAACTTATGTTCATGCATAAACGCATGCAGCTAGCTATATAGTGTACGTACTGTGTCGTTAACGTGATGGCGACAGTAACCAAGGCCAGGGAGCGATCCACCAATTTTAAGGTATTCAGTTTGTCATTCATTTCATCACCCTGTATGGGTTGTTAATGGCTTCTCTATTGTATTTTCAATGTTTGAAACAAAGGAAAAGACTGTCTACCCATGGTTGTCGTAGTTCTCAGTAAAGGACTAACGTTATGCATCGACGGTCGCGTAGTTGCTCCCAACACATTTGTATAGGAAGCAATTACGCGACTCTCCCTACATACTCTAGTCCTTTAGGCTTCACTGAGGACAAAAGTTGTCGTAGTCTTACCCAAACACAGTTACGAAGGCCTAAAGCCAAACGTTGCAGAACAAAACAACTCTAACATTAACACTTAGTCGTGTCCTAGTGCAAAAGGTGCGCTCAGCGTATATAGGCCTAGACACTGCAGATACAATCTTGGACAAAATAATTTGTTGGGTCACCCTGCTCCCCCTTCTATTCCATTGTTGGTTGACCACTGTTATGCAGTTCACGGCAAAGAAACATTCTTCTTGACACAACATTGGGAGGGGAAAAGGGGGTTGCATGATAGGCTACTTCAGGCAGTTTCATGTTAGCCTACTTCAACTAAAATTTACGGATAACATGTGAAGTGTTCCAACTGGCAACGGTTCTGTCCAAGATTGTCCGAGAATTTCGACAAGTCAGATAGGTGCTCTGCCACCAGTAAGAAGTTACGCTTTGCTTATGGTTATTTGGTTATTTTATGACAGGTAAATGATATGCTGGTCATTACATGGAAGTATTTCCTGGATGGGATTTAGCTTGTGGAGTCCTGGACCCAGATTATTTTGGACCCTTTTCACAAATGTTGGGAGGGACCTACATGAGAGGACCCTGGGACTAAGCCCAAGCAAATACCACCAAAAATGGCCTGAATACTTCAATTCTTCTGCCACATCCTTTCTTTTGAGCAAAGGGAAATTAATTATATTGTCCCACTTGCTTTGCCTATTTTAATTCAGAGATATGGTTGTGCCCGGCCTACCTGCCACCTTGACGAGGTTGGGGATGAAGGCTTAGTTAAAACCAAGTCTACCATTGGTTTGGAAAGCAACTTTCAACTAAAAATGTTAAGAAACTGCTTCAGTTGAAAGAAGGCATAACAAATTTGTTACCAGTTGTAATACAACATGAAAAATACAGCCTGAGATGCAAAATTGGCTGCAAAATGTGTTCCAAACCAACCGTACCTAACAATCTACCAAAGTTATGACAGAAAGCCTGGATTGTAGAGTTACTTTAACAATCTTATGGTAGATCGTGGCCCCTTTTCAATAAATTTCTCGTCTCCAACTGTCAGTTTGAAAAAGAATGACTCTTCTATCCAGGAAGAGAATTATTCCATCCGTTGCAATTGTTGATTTGTGCATCTAAACAATGCATACTTTTGGTTTGTAATGAAATTTATCCTACGGTCGCCCTTAATTTGTTAAAAATCCTCAAGAGTATAGTTGGCTTCTGGAAAAGGTCTTAAACAACCTTAGAACACTCAAAAAATTAAACGTTTTTATTGAATTCGGTCTCAAAAATGTATCTCTTGAGACCCAGACAATCTTGGACAATAACTTGTTGGGACACCCTGCTCTCCCTTCCAATGTTGACCACTGTTATGCTGTTCAGGGCAAAGAGTCATGTTCTTCTTGACGCAACATTGGGAGGGGTAAAGGGAGTTTTATGTTGGCCTACTTCAACTAAAATTGACAAATAAAATGTAAAGTGTCCCAACAGTTTTGTCCAAGATTGTAGTCTACTGCTTGTTAGGAAAGTCAAGTAAGTCTAGGGTCAATACTTTTGCATAGCGCTAGGCCTGTGTCACCACCAATAGTGTATCACACAGTCTCAGGCAAAGTGTAACTAGGTACAAAGATTTTGGGGCAACTTTACATCCAGGTTGGGCAACTGATTAAAAATAATAGCTTATCGATATTGTTACATCCAGGTGAATACTTTCATTTAAACATCAGTGTTAAGTAGAATATATAATGTTACTGCTTTCTCTCACATAGATCTCCCCAAACAAGTTGCAAGGAACAATGCCCCCCTTCCCCTCCCCGGCATATGTTGGAAATATTCCACTTTTGTTGGGGAACCAGTTCCAACAATATGCTTCATTTTGTTTATAAGAAAGTCCCAAATGTGCACATTTTCAAGGCTTCAATTAGTACTTGCCATGCAAGTACAATTGTCTAGTTTATAAAAGTAATTGTAATTTATTTTGAAGCAAAATAAATTTGATGCTACGCTTTGCAAAAACAGCTCAATGCTCTCTGAATGAAATGGATAAACCCAATATTGTGAAGCTCCTTTTACGCACCTGTAGATATGATAATAGATAGAAGTGTCTTAATCCCTCTACAATGCACCAAATTGTGTAGTCTGCAATTCTGCCTGTACAGTACCACTGCACAAACAAATGTATGAAAAATAATCTACATACAATGTGCAATACAATGTTAGTGTTGGTGTTTGTGTTCGGATGTGTTCCTTCAACCCACTACAACCACATCTTTGCCAACAAGTACTGACGTAGCAAACCAGGATAATACAACTCTGTGATATAGATTATATGCCATCCTTTGCTTTAAAAATAAACACTGCCAATGCATTTCATTTATGTAAAATGCCCATTTTGCCCCCCCCCCCTCCCCATGATAATAAAGGTATTAAAAGCAATCATCAAAAATTAATATTTGGTACTGTACAAAACAACATTCCCAACTTACATTATACCATTTTCCCATGAAACTGCCTGTCTTGCAGAAGATGGCTTGTGTATCCCAAATTCAGACTTTTTTGTTGCCAACACATAAGTTGCTGCTCCGTGCATGGCAACTAAAAGTGCTGCATTTATACTGCAATGTGATATCTGTCTATGCTTCATATACTTACAGTACAGTATATGCCAGATTGCCAGCAGTGTGATTGTGTAAGCAGTTTTTTTTTTTTTTTGGCCTAAATATAAACGAGTCCCTTTTGTGACACAATCTAGGGTTCCTGCTTCTAGAAAATTTTGGCCATTCAATCTGGACACAGTGCCCCTGCAACTCTGCATCTGTTCAATTAGTTAGTTTATGGAGTTTTATGGCCCAGTTTCCACCCTATTGGTTCAAGCACTGTAGAGCCGGCCACAGCCTTTATTCCGGTTGTGGCTCACTGAATTATGTACTCTCGAAGGTTCTCTGGATGCACTCAGGCCAGTGAGTGTTATGGGGTAAATGTAAATGATTGCTCACATTTATCTCTGATTGTGCATTATCCTGTACTTACAGTACATTAGTGCACCCCATTGTTGTGAAAATAACATTCATAGTTCTGTTTAGTGTAGAATTACTGTGCAACACTGTGGGCCTCAATTGGAAAGTGTAATGTAGAGTGTTAGAGTACAATTCCTTATTTAAGGCAGTCATTCTTCACCCTAAACTACAGTTTCAGTATACATATCAAAACCCTCAATTGGTACAGCTCTTTGACTGGCATCACATTCAAACAATGCATCATAGCTAAATTACACAGCATGGGCACTGAGAATGTCTTGATTACACATAATGGACTTGTATGGCCACTGGGACAAGCCATGAAGCAATAAACAAGGATTGTGTCTGGATAAAGATGAGTTTTAGATAAATGTGGGAGGGGCTAGAAGTAAGTAGGTTGGGAGAATTGGAACTGTTTGGGATGATGAAAATATGCCTTTAAGCTCATCTGCACATTCTATATTGCTTTCTTGTGCAGTCAGTAAGTCAGTAATTATATAGACTGCAATATGTATAAAATGCTTTTTTTTGACAGGAAACATGTACAGTATGATACTGTGCTGGATGTCAAGTAAATTAGTTATGACATTGTGACGTGCAGTTAAAACTCTGTTTGAATGTATTGATTTAGTTTTTATTGCCACTGTAACTTTCATGAGCACCATGTCTTCAGAACTTGCATAATATTTATAGCGAGGAAAAAGTCAAACCAAAGACCTTTAGTATTAGCAATGGGGATATCATACCTTAAAAAATGAAATTAATCTTGAATGAATGGTAAAATTTATTGACAGTATGTGCAAATTTGAGAAATGCCATAAACTTAATCCAGAATCATGTCAGATAGCCTATGACTGGAAAAGAATTTAAGGGGATTTTTATGTTTGTCAACTTTTCAGAGGCAGGAAATGGAAGGATTTTAATGCTCCCTAGAGGTGAGTCATGTAAGGGGTGGAACTCATGTCACAAATAGTTCCCTCAATTGGAGTTTACTTGTGTGGTCCTCAAATCTAATACCTAGGTGTTCATTTGTAGCATTCTAGCATAGTATGTACTATGTACAGCACTTTTGGCCAGAAAATTGCAACTGACAGTTTTTACCAACATGGCTCAAACATGTCAGATTTGCTTTTCTTTTCCTGCTGTAAGGGGTTACTTGTGAAAGGCAATGCTTAGGCAGTCACTGCAAAATTTGTAGCACAATTTTTTAGCTTTGAAAATCAGCAAACTGTTGCAATTCATCCCTTCTTAGGCCTTTTAGCATATTTTTAAACAGTGGCCAGATTCCAACAAGTTCTTCCTATGCTGCTTGGGTGCAAGGATTTTACAGCCAGGAGGCACTGCTAGACACAAAACTTGGTGCCCTCTTCAACCAATGAGATCAGAGCACAAGACCCCTTACGTGTAGTTATGGGTGGGGTCAGGAGATATGTTCTCCAGTAATAAGCAAGTTTAATAATTCATTGGCACATGTATGATTCATCCCTTTTTAGACCTTAGAGGGCAAAAGTAGGTCCCTCAAGCTTATTTTGAAACATGGCTTCACCTGGGGGCACAAGGATTTTGCATGGACAGAGCAAGAAACCTATGGGTGGCCTCTGGGGAAGCGCTGCTCCAGTACTACTGTAGGCAAGTTTAATTATTTGTTGGCACATGAAATTGTGTTGCACAGTGTGGGATACACTATTGACAAGCTGAGCTCAGCACAGTCAGAGTGTATGGACTTCCCTTGTTTTCCTACAGTACATGCATACAAAACTACAGTAGCATAAATCTGATTTAGCCAAGGAGTAGCGAGGTCCCCAGCAACTCCTTGGCTCTCATTTCATACTGAAAGAAGTAGTTCTTCCATGCTGTATGTCCAGTCTTGCTACACTCATGGAAGTACTGTTGACAAATTACAGTTTGGGAAAGTAGCCATGCATGTAGGCTACAGCAATGTATACAGGCAGTTGTCATTTAGATCCATTACCTCAGCAGGTCATAAACTGTCTTGAGGTGTTACAACTCATCACTCATTCTCTGTCATAAGAATGTCTGGTATTATTTTTCAGTTTTGCTTGGAATCTTTGGTGTGTGTGTGGTTGGGTGACAAAGCAGTTGAATAGATGAATGGTTGAATATTTCTTAGTCCAACATGAACTCATTTGATCTTTAAAGTTGGGTGGGAGTGGGGAGGGGAGAGAAGAGGGGAGTTGGAAGAGGGAGGAGCATTTCAAATGTAAACTGCTTGAATGGTAGTCAAGCCAGAAAACCCTTGAATTCATAGAGATGGTCTCTAGTGGCCCTTCCCAGAGTTTTAGAGTAAAGAAATTGAAATGCTGTGTCTTGAATTCACTTCTGAAAATAGAAAAGAGTAAAGTTTAAAGTTGGATATGGTGTGAACGAGAACAAAGGATGTCCTCAAACACCGGCTTGTCTTATCTGGGGAGAAATGGAACAGTGCCACCCTACAGTAGCATTATTATTCTGATAAGTTGTGGAAACTTACTGTGCATAGTGCATACACTTTTAAATGGTTTGCACCAATGGTCTGATTCAAGCATCTGAGCCAAGTATGTGGTTAGGCCTATGGCATATCTAAACTCTGTCATAGCTTATCCATGCACAAAATGTGCAAATTGTAAGCTTAAAAGCAGACTTAAAATATCCTGATCTGAGGGGATGTGAACTTGTCATTTACACCATATGACTGCAGTTTGGTAACTTGTGTTTAAATTTCAGGTTAGGGAGCCAGGTGGGCAGAGTGTGACTGATGTCATTAGCCGTCATATTACAAATACCAAGCCTATCCAACAAGAAATTTTGGGAAACATCCCCTAGGATGTTGGTCTGCATAAATAGATTGTTTACCTTACCCCAATCAAACCAACCCCCAGCCCTCTGTCCCTTTTCAACCCCACAAAAACCAAACTCTCAACATTTCATTTCCCAAGGACTTACTGTAGTGCAGATGTAAATTCCCAAGGACTTAGTGTTGATGTAAGTTTGCACAGTACACATCACAGAACTGGTAATGCATCATAGGGAGTATAGTGGTAGTTACTGTGACTATTTGAGATCCTGCTGAGAAAGTAGGAGGTCATGGAGAGTAGGCTGGTTTTGTCGGAATTGGGGGTTAATTTTATGTTAACATTGTTAAATTAGCTGCTTTTCAAGCATATTAGATGGGGTTGGAGGGAGGGACAAATGATTCATCCAAGAAACTAAATTATTTCCTCACCCCTACCATCAGGTGTAAATAATGCTAGAACTAATTTTGAGTGTTGTCTGAGTAAGAACTCAGATACAAAGTACTGTAAATGCTTCTGTAAGTAATAAAAAGCTCATGTAAAACTACAGTAAATATTTACTAGTAGCTTATGTGTACAGGATGTGTGCTAAGAATGTAACAGCTTACATGGATTCATGGAACATCAGACAACAGCATCTGTGTGCATGTTCATAGGTATTTTTTAAGCCTCTTGTATACCCTGTCAACAGTTCACTCTATTTACCATTTATTCTGATACTGAATGTGATAAGTTGTAAAGTACTGCAAGCTTGAAGAAAGTACAGGTGACTGTGTATGCAGTCTTGATAATGCTTTCTGGCTGTGAGAAAAGAATTTTGTGGCCCTCTTTCCAGTTCATTTGACTTTTAAAGGTGTTGTAAGGGTTTGCTACTAGAGGAATTTGCTTGGTCCTTCAGAAAACTTAGCAGTAAACATTTAACAGCAGATTCAATAGAATGCTGGGTAATCTTTTTCTGGTCTACAAGGTATTTGAAAGCATTTTATCTGCTAAAGACTTTTTAGCAACCAGGTCAAACTTTTGCAAGTTGAAACATGTCTGTCACAGTCTTTTTACTGTTGAAGTTGGTAAAGATCTTTATCTCTTGTAAATTGCAGCATGTTTATTTAGACAGTCACAGTAGCCTACACATGAAAGGAATAATGGCCAGTAACAGTATCTGCTACAATTAGTCTCTCCCTCCTCATTTTAAGTATTAAACAACAGTCACTCCTACTGCTAGGGCTGGGCTGTATATACATGTGTTGTTAAAGTGGACTAGCACTAAACTTGGAAGACATGGAGTTAATCTACTAGAATAGTAGGTAGGCCCAGGGAGCAACAGTGAGCAGTGGGCCCTGCCTACTTTACAAGAATTTCCTTGGTATGCTGTGGTAGCATTACTATTAATCCTAAAATTAAAAAAAACAAAACCTTTAGCTGAATGAAATGGTCTTGACTGTTGTGGAACTTGAGAAAAATTTTAGCTTTGCATAATAGTTTTTAACATGTGCCACCCCCCCCCCCCCAAAAAAATAATATTTTCATCTCCTGGAAATGTTTTTGTCCACTGTATTTTACAAAATGGTGCCAATCAACGCCAAGTGTGTAACTATGGTGAACAGCACTGGATGTTTATGTGCTACTGTATGATTGTCCTCTAGTGCCCTTTCCCCTGAACAGTTCATTCTTGCTGGTATTTCAGAGTACAATATATGTAGTGCTCTATAACGTTGCTACTAACTGCATTTATTCACTCTAAAATGATTTAGATTGGATTTGGAATGACTAAGGGGGGGAGGGGATTTTGTTTTTATTGTGTGGTACAACCAAACTTTGGTCCTTATTTTATGGAAACAGAGTTATAAAAATAAAGAAATACTGCAGGCTGTGGTAATTTACAAACCTAAAATGTTTCCCCAACTGTTTTCTGCTAAGCACAGTATTGTAAAGACTGCAGCAGTAATTTAATCCTACAACCCTAGGCACCAGTGAAGTGAAGTACTTTCTCTACATCTTACTGTATGTATGTTGTCTGGACTCTAACATATGTTAACATTATATCCAGTCTTGATGGCACTCTGTATCAGAATAATAAAATGGAAGGAATAAGACTTAAAAAAATTCAAGGGATTTCCAACCTTCTTTCCTGGGAAACACCAAACTTGAGAATTTATATGGTTTACTGATCAAACATTGAGTCATTCACAGGATCATTTCTCAACTTGGTTCATGCAGCCAACCTTTTTCCTTCTTGACACACTTTTAGTACTTTGTCAGAAGTTTCCTTATTGTCTGGGTCAAACTCCATGTGTGGTGTTTGTGTTGTGTCATTCTTGTGTTGTGATTCACTGTTGGGATTGCTTTAGTCAGTCTGTTAGTACTTCCATGGTCTGTTGGGGGGAGGGGGGGCAAACATGTTAGGGTGGTTGTGAATTGGGGTGGCTGTATGGGAGAGGCTTTGTGCTCTTTTTTTATGAACAGTATACACACAGTACTATACACATTACAGTTGATCCTGCACTCTACAGTACAAGCTTTTTGCAGTTCAGCAAAGTTAAGCCAATCAGAGAAGTAGACTGATGATGGTGGTGAGTTGGGGGGGGGGGGGGTGTTGGATAGGTTCAGCCTGGTGGTGATGTTTAAATTCAATTGATCAAAACTACTGCATTTGACTTACAAGTGCATTAATCAACCGTTAACAGGGCTGCATGTTTTAACGACCCAGTCATGAATGCCAAGAAGTGGAA
The DNA here is from genome assembly GCA_037179385.1 of Holothuria scabra. NCBI lineage: Eukaryota > Metazoa > Echinodermata > Holothuroidea > Aspidochirotida > Holothuriidae > Holothuria > Holothuria scabra. The sequence continues at coordinate 42,143,252 of CM074191.1, forward strand.
ACATATTTGGATGGGGAGGATTAAGAAAAGAACAGTGGAGAGCTGGAAAAAGTGCAAAAAAAGGGGGGGGGGAGGGTGAAAAAGGAGCATAACATGCATGCATCTGACCCTCCATGCCCCTTACCATATTTTTACAAAAAAAAAAAAAAATTTTTTTAAAACAAACCTGGCAGTAGTCTAAGGATTTCATTGTGAAGGTTTAGTTGCAGTATACTGTATTACTTAATGTGTAATTGCACCTATTTTGCTATCGTTTAGTGGTTAATGGTGATTTGTCAAGTACAGCTGTTTTTTTCATATTCATTGAGAATTTCAGTTTCTGTTGGGTAACATATTGTATGTTAAGTACAAAATGCAAATTACTTATATTAAAAGACTTTCCAGCTGGGCGGGGGCAGGGCTGGCTCTCATAGAGCCAGCCCTGAAGAAAAGTAATAGGAATAATCTGTCTTCTATCACTGTTAAATGCTTGTACTCTGAGTACGTAATGTAGTCAGACAACATGAATCCTTAATCCCCCACATATATCACGAGTCGAAACAGATTGATAGAATGAATATGGTCTATAAAGACAGAATTTGCAGATATTCAGATAGACAAAAGGCAGGATTTGTGATTAATCGCAAGTAGCTTTTTATTAAACGTCTAATCCACTTGTGATCTCATAGCAATTAATCCCTTAACAGTTGCAGCCGTAGCAGGGAGTAGGTGAGGTTTTGACTCTGTTGTTCTTATTTTGATATTGAATCATCCAGGCAACTAAGTCAGGAGAAATAGGCTGTGAGGTAGGCCTGTCACGTTGAAACAAAAGACCGGCTGTTTAAACGGGGCTGTCGACTACAGCCCAAAGTTTAAACAATATGGGTCTAACTCTAATTTAGATCTAACGTTACGCCCAACTAAGTTGTTGATATTTTTAGGCTTGGCCTAGCCTAGGCCTACAAATCGAATCTGCTGCATTGAATCTGCTTTCAGTCTTCCTTTAAACTAATTCTTATGAAGCCTTCAATTACAACGCCAAACTTTAGGTATACTGTAGTAACAATGTACCTGTTCATGTAACGTATGGTTTTAATGGCACGATATTGATCTTTTATGTTGTTGTCAGCCAGTTATGCAGGCTGCTTAGTAAAGGAGCCTGCTTCGCAGTGGTTAGCTGCCTGTCGTAGCAGCAAAGCCACAGTGTGCCTAGTGCATTTTCTGTTCTGCATATCCAGTACGTAGTTACCCAATGACTTGCAACACATGTTCCAGATGTTCTGTAAACTGATAAAGGGCAGCATGCCAAAATTATAGTCTTAAAGCCAGTACTTGTACAAATTATCATGTTTGCTTGATTCTAAGGGAAATCAAAGGAAGCAATATTTGGACATTGTTTATATGGTAAACAAACATTTATTTTGACTGATTAAATGTTTAGGAAATTAAACAGAAACTGACAGGACTGTGAGATCACTCTATTGCCATACTGTAGCCTGGTCTGTTTTCTCTTCTAATCATTTAGATATTTGTGAAGACTAAAATGAGTGAGCAAACTTTGCAGGGTACTTAACAGTGTCCAATACAATGTGTTTGTTGAAACTGATGTTATGCCATTGTTTATCTCTGGTATGGACACCCTTGCTCACCCATGCAATTAAGGCCTTTTCATGGGCTAAATCGGCAGGAAGTTGTAGGTTGTTACTCAATGTACAATCATTAAGACCATCCTTAATGAAACATGGTCAGTCTTTAGGCAGGAAATGTAATTATAATACAGGTACTACTTTCAATGATTTAATTAAAGTCACCTGGTGGTTAAAAGACTTATGGAGCCATGAAGCTAAAGTACTTCTTTGGACAAATTTAGAAGTAATTGCCATATCAGCCTTGGACGATAATGTGAAAATCCATCATTTCCTTGAGTTTTGGATTCTTCAGGTGTGCTACAAATCACACTCCTCACTCTGGTTTTAGGTGAATGATGGGTGTGCGATAGCACTTGCTTGCCTCAAAATTCAAGGCCTGTTATTTCCTATAAAGGCACTTATTTTTCCAGCAAATGGATTCTCCTGTCCTTATTACTGTAAAACTGTTTTTGTGATCATATTCTATTGAAACTACAGTATGATTTAGATGAAAACTTTGTTTCAGTAATTATACTGTACTGTTACTGCCAATAAGGAGGTTTCGGCTAGAGACATTCCTCCTGAAATTTTTACTGTGTTTGTCATTTGATGTTTTCTTCGAAATGTTTGCTGCTTCCTACCTAGGGTGTTCTTTAAAAGATTTCATTACCCTCCCTTTTAAAACCCCCCACCACCATATGCAAACATCATAACAGTCCTGGAACACCATCCTCATTTAAATGTTGGGGCAGAATGTTGTGGTAACAGCAGAACTGAAACCAAATTTTTATTAATGTGGTTTTCTATAGTAGACCTCCATGTGTGTTCTGTTGTATTGTACCTTCCTTCCTTTCATCACTGCCACGGTTCACAAATGGGTATTTGATCAGTCTACATTTTGTGTTATCTAAATAGAAGAGGCAGGTGTTCATTTCATGACATATTCATGCTCATATTTGGGACAGCTATGTTTTCCCTATAAATACTCCTTAATGCTTCAATTCTCTTTGAATAAGAATACTTTACATAAACAAGGTGGTCTTTGTGATTTTCCAGAAGGATTGGTTCCGTGCATAGCTGATGCTGCATGGTTACTCTTTTTGTGGTACTGTAGCATTCTGTAGACATTTGAACTGATGATTGACTGTTTGGGCAGACAACATTTATCTGATTGCACCAGTCAGTCTAAGACAAAAAAAGAAGAAAAAAGACATGAATTTTCAAGATATCAGTTGTTGTGGATGATTATTTTGTGTTTTGAAGGCTTCTTTCTGACATTGAAAGTATTATCCAGACAGTTAAGTAGGTCAGAAAATCACAGCTGGACAGTCACAATAGCATAGACACAAGGAGTTTTAATATCCTCCCCTCAAGTCTTCCAGTTGATGTCATTAGATTGTGTTGAAACTGGTTCCCAATTTTAAAGGTTTTCTTCCATGGATGGAACCTAATTGTGCCATTGTGCATGGTGCTCAGAAAGCAATGGTGTAGGGAAAACAAGCCAGTGAGTCATAACTGGGAAAAAGGTCATGGTCGACCCAACTTAAATCAGTTGGTTTATAATTGGAAATCAACTCACTGCCCCAGACCTCCATTGTACATGAAGGGTCTGTAGATCATGCATAATGTCCCTTCCTGACTGCCTGAAAGTATAGAGATCTTCATTTGTGAGGTCTGGTGAGGAATCCACAAATTCCCACTTTTTGTTTGTGATGCATTCAGTGTCACTTATGTCACAAGCCCTGCCCCTTAATAACCCACTATATTCCAAGACAAGGTGCATTTCAAAAAACCTTTAAAGTGTACCTCAAGTAAAAAAACTTCAAAAATATATATTAAACAGCATGGTAAATGAATTCCAACAGTCCAACTCCCATCTTCCTAGGACATTCTTGAGTAAAAAAATAAAAAAATATGTTGAAATTTATTCACTAAATTTATTAAACTCCATTACACAATAATTTATGACTGTCTTGTTGCACAACTCACATTACTTGCATCATTTCCATTATAATTAAAGTGTTTTTATGACCTTGAACACTTCCTGTTTCTTGTACAGTGTGTTGCACAGAAATTGACTAATTTATTACATCACCCCCAGAAGAGTAATCGTAATCTTGAGCCCTATAACATCATAGTACAAGGTGCAGAAACTTTCAGAAAAACAAAGAAATACAAAGATTATAATCTGAGTGACACAAAAGTGATGTATCACAAATTATTGTCCAATGTACCATTTTAATTTGAGTGAATAAATTTCAACATTTTCTGTCTCAACTCAAGAATGTCTTATGAAGATGGGAGTTTGACTGCTAGAATTCATTTTTCATGCTGTTTAATAAGTCTCAAATTTTTTGACGTGAGGTATACTTTAAAGAGGCAATCCTCTCACCCCAAACTACAGTTCTTATAGGAGCCAGAAGAAATTCTCCATCGGCTCAACTCACTGATCAAGACCTAATTCAAACAATGCAGAGTACCAAAACTTATATTACACAAAAAGAACTGCAAGAGTGTTTTGATTTTACAAATTGAGCTTTTCTATACTTACCCTTAAGCAATATACTGAGGTTGTGTCTGGATGAGGATGGATTTCAGACAATTGTGGGAGGGGCTTAAATTTAAGTAAGGAGGACTGGTACTGTTTGGGGTGAGAGAATTGGGCCTTTAATAGACAGAAACAAAGTAAGGAGCAGGGAAGATTTAAAAAAAGGGGAAAAAATGGAAGCTGCATGGGCCATTCATTGTATGTAGGCCCTAAGTTATTTCAAAACAGCATATGAAGTTTGTAAGTTCACAAGTGTGCAGAATCTGTGATGTAGAACTTTATGCAGTGCCTCAACTTTTTAATTTTTTCCACCTGTTTTCAACTGAAGTCAAATTGAAGATCGATTTATGGGTGAAACTTGACCCCTTCTCATTATGTTGTAATTCATGTAAAATATCACAAACTGAGAGGATTCATCTACAGTGTTGCATGACAGTTCAAGAGCTCTCCACTGAAAACCTCCAACAGTAAAATTTTGTTGGAATGCTGAGGGGGAAATGTTATGACCAGGGAAATGATGCTCTTTGAAATTATGAAATAGCATCACCTTATGAACAAGCGGTATTTTGTGGAGACACTGGCCAATGGTTTGCAGGGGTCACAACATAAAAGGTTTTAATTAGGTACTGTAGAGTTCAACTGAAATTATCAGGGGATTGTCTGACTGGCCTATGAATAAGCATTTCAGGTCTGTGAAATTGATCTGAGCTTGGTTGCCCCCTCAAGGAAATTCTTGCATTCTTGAGTTTTTATGTGGTGGTAGTTCTTACAGTATTAACCTAATGGAACCATAAACTGTTGATGGAAGTTTGCAAGGTCCAGATGACGTTATACATACTGTAGCTGCATACAGGTACAGTACTGCGCAGTATTTGGGACACATTTGCTGTGTTGACAACAGAGTGAATCTTCCATAGCAAGTGTGGAGAGATGTTTCTATAGAGATAATTCTTTGTGTTGAATTGTATATTATCTGGGACTGACTGTAAAATTTATCTGGCTTTTTTTTGTTATAGCCCTTCTGTGAGTGATTGTTGTCATAGGCAGAATTTGCTGCAGAAATACTGTGCTGGCAGTTTGTCATACATACCTGTAATATTAAATCAAACTGAGGTGTAACCATACTTGCTGCGTTGGTGGGGAAAGGTGGCCAGTTTTTCACAGCACATGAATGTACCTTACTAATTTATAATTGAGATATAACTTATTACATGCTACAATATCCTGCCCTATATACTAGACAAATTGCAATCATTGTCTTCAGGCCATGCAAGGTTGGTTTCATTTGTTAGGTGATTAAATGCAACCTCATCCTCTAATGTCCTGGTTCAGGTGCAGTAAATGATACCTCTTGAAAACAGTAAGTAAATACTCTAATCTCAATATACTGTAGTTCACATGAAATCAAATTCAAATTTTATATCGTTCTTCGGTAAATTTTCAGTATATTTCTATGTCATCAGCCTCCCCCACACCCAATGTGAATTGTGTACCCTGCTATACTAATTACAGAATTGGTGTACCCTGATATACAAATTATGGAATTGTTCTATTTAAAGGCTCTGCCTTACTCCAGACATTTTAATTTTCGTAACCTTCCTACGTTAAAGCCCCTCCCCTCTTCCCCCCCCCCCCCTCCAACTGTCACCCCATGCACAGGGTGATGGTATCTTAGTCATTTTGATTACGCCTACATCTTGAGTTCCAGGTACAGTACTACAGTATAATAAATCCTGTCTGAACTTTAAAATCTCCCATAGGGCACTGCAAAGTACACCTTTTGTGCAGGCCCTTGGGTGCACTAACGGTTTCCAGGTCACTCAAGAACAATGCACACCAAAGTTTGAACTCCCAAAAAGTGAAGGCCTGGAGTATACTCTATTTGTATGTATTTGTATACTACTTGTGTACGTAGTATGCTAGAGTATTCAACCAGGTAGACATTTATGCAATTAATATTTCAGGCTGTTTTGTTTTACAAAGTTTACTTGGGTCCCTCAATTTCTATGGTGATAATCCATACTTTATTTCACACAGCACCACTATAAACCAGATGCTATATATTTATCTATGTTTTTCCTACATTTTGGTAACAGTTTTCAGAAAGATAGCCAGAAGCAAGCAGAGAAAATACTTATTTTGAAGACTTTTTTATTCCCCCCCCCCCTCCATCTTTACAATTACCACTGCTGAAATCCTTACATGAATAAAAGACCTCACTCATGTGAATAAATCCATGTAAACGTGCATAGGCATACAGGAAGACAGTTTAGAGAAGGGGGCAAGGAAGGGGAATGATGCTGCTTGTCCTGACAATTCTTTCCCTTCACACTTCCCCCATTGCCCTGAAAATACAAGTGTCAGTGTTTTGGAGAAAGCATTTTCCCTGCTCAGGGAGGGCTGCATCCCCAGACCCCTCCAACCTCATATACCTATCAGGGTTTTCCCTGGCTTTAGAATTGAACGTCGCGCATCTGATGCGTCCTTAGGTGGATCGCCCCAGGGAGGGGTATAAGGGGAGGGGGTGTCCCCCTCCCCTTTTGGAAATTTTGTGTCTTATGCAAGTCCCTAGATGCAAAATGGTGACACTTTTGAGGCAAATTCGTCAACACCATTTCTGTAAGTTGACGCAAAAATATTAGCACTGAAACTCAAATTCGTACAAATTTTGATCTAGTGATAGCGGTCACATTGGCTTTATATCACCGTAATTTCTGCTTCAAAAGTTTTGGTTCATTGGCATGGCTTTTATTGAGCGCTGGCACCGGACGATTCTTACCCCTGGTTGGCCGTTATTTCGCGCCCGTCGCTCACTAAAATTGACATGATTGGGCCCGGGTCGGCTTGCAATATTACCAGCCCAGGATAGAAAATATTGGGGATATTTCCCTTCGTTTCACGAACGGGAACCCATTTTTGAAGGCGTAATATTTTCACTTCAAATGTGGAGATACAAATCAACCGTTAAATACAGTACTGTAGAATTGTTTGTAGTCGATGTCACATGCCCTTTGATAATTTATTTCTTAGGCTAACTTCGTGCTCTGTCTAGTTTTCATCCCCCAATCATGTCAGAACATTTGCATTCTTTCACTGCACTGGGTTGTAGTTGCGTTAATGTACTGTAGCTTCTCTCCTGCTTTAGCGAACCCCATGTAGAGCAATCATTCATGATAATCTTAGCAGTTCTGGGCAGCAAAACAATTGCACCCGATTAACGTATCTTGTGGTTCCTTTCGAATATAAATATCCCCGTACATTTTAAGCAGTTCTAGTCCAAAACTTACGTCTTGTTTAAAAAGAATCTGCAACTGAAATGCACTTTAGTCAGATCCCTGAAAAAATCCACGTACGCAAAGATTTGTGATGCCGTTTCATGGTGAATTTGGCACAGGGCTCACCCGGCTGCGCTAGCCGGCGATCGTCGTAACACAAACTCAACAGGAAAACTTGTCTCGAGACCGAGTATTTTCACACACTAAATCACATAGGCGAAGGCGCGAGTTGTGATTGGCTGGCTACAATCAACGAAATTGAACCAATCACGATGCAGGGACCAATTTAAATTTTGAAATGGATCGTATGCATATGATGTCATTAAGCAAAGCATGATGTCTTGTTTGGCGGAATAAACGGACACGCACGTAAGTCTACTGCATGCGTGGGCCAAGAAGTTTGCTGCACGGGACCACGTGTATCACTGTTTTTGTTTGCAATGACGTCCAGTGGCCATTGCAAAAGTCCTACTGTAAATAACATTACAGAAGGAATGCTAGAAATAATTTATGCAAGATAATAAGCACCGAACTTCACAAGATTCTAGGAGCTACGTGTACAAAACGTGCACAGACATGTATGCTAAGCTTGGGGATTTAAAAAAAGATGAAACACTGCAGCTTGATAGTCTGTACAATTTGTTTTGTGCAGAACAGTTTTTACAGCAACTTACGCGGCGCTTTCTGTGAGAAAGCAAAGAAAACACATTGAATGCAAATCTAAATCCAATCTAAATCTAATTCCATGTAATACTACAGGGTTAGAGCGGAAAATATCAAACGATCACTTCCATGGCAGGGGTAAAATTTTACGTTTGTGATTATCGATGCATCCCGTTTTGGTGGGAAGTTCAAGGTTTTTTCCTTTTTTTCTAAAAGTCCCCACGACTCTCTGGCGAAGAGCCAAGGGGCGAAAACCAAACGATTACTCCCAGAAGAGTTCTGCTCCCTTGAGGAGCTTAACGTCCCAAATGGACAAGTAGGATTGAGTTTACGGGAATTTTACGAAACTAAGGGCAAGTTTCAAGTATATTTTAGCCCCTTTTTCAGTTTGCAAATAGCCTAATCGGTGGTAATGATCGAGTGAATGCCAGAATTTATAAAAGCAATGGAGCACAATGCTGCAAGCATTAATCACAGATTGTGTGCCTACCGATCTTTTATGAAAACATGTTGGGAAAACAAGGGTTCTATGACATCATACACATAAGTTCCATTGCACTTATTTTAAGTTACCTCTACGTAAGAAACATCGTAACATCGTGATTGGTTCATTATTGCTTTTAATCAGCCAATCATACTCGCGACATCGTCAATGCAGTTTTACGGGTAGGAATTACGTGTAGAAACCAATCGTCTTCATATAGAATTCTAATACTCCCATTGCATTTGTGCTACGATCAAATTTCCCAAACTTTGGTTGTAGTCCTGCAAAACAGTTCAGAGATAGAGTATTTACTGAGGGGAGGGGGAGAGGGAGAGGGGGTTAGACTGCAGTGTACGTTTGCACAACTTTATTTTCCGATTTTCTGAATTTCGGCGTAAGTTTTAAGAACGAAGTAACAGGAAATATGTGGGATTTCATCGTTAAGATACAATGACATGGCTCGTTCGTTTGATTGATAATTTCCCAAATCTGAGACATTAGCCCCGCCTCTAACCTGCAAAAAGGGCGTTTGTGTTTTGGTCATGCAAGTCGTGTTGTGCCACGTAGCTACTGCGCTCCGGTGTGAGCACAACAGTTTCCTGATAGGAGCCTACGAGGGCAAGTGCAGGCTAGTAATACTGTGGTGTTACTTTTTCAGTAGTAGGTCCTATGGGATACACATACAGAGCTCCGACTCGCATGCAGTAGTATGTGAATGGAAGTTAAAAACAGTTAGTTCCAGTTTTACAAATAAGTGAATGATTTTGTCGTTTATTGTATTAACAACAAAAGCAATCGTTGACAGAAAGAAGAAAATTATGGAGGCTAGCTGGCAGCGATTTTGAACATCGCGGCCTCTTTGATTTTGAAGCTTGAATGTCGCGGGGCGCGACGTTCAAAAGGCCCAGGGAAAACCCTGCCTATGCATATGTAAAATTAAATAAAATTCTTTGTTAATTGTTAAATCTTGTTTGTGTAATTTTAAAACTGGACACTGACAAAAAGCTATGATTCTGAGCTTCAAACTGACTAGTGTAAGCTTGCAGACTTAGTAAGTACTGTGTTCATGAGTGTAATGTGCATGTATGGACATTGCAGTGACTCCCACTTAGCTGTCTGAACAGAACTCCTTTTGTCTTATAGGTGAATCTCAGTCACCACAACTGGGAGAAGTGTAGTACTGTACTTTGCTATCAGGGTTGCCATTGGGGCTTGAAACCTAAGGGTCATTTCATTTCAAAAGCAGATAGAAAGTCAAAGGGTTTCACCATTTTTTCAAGAGTCCCTTAAAATTTTTAGGCCTTTATTGATTCAGCCTTCATCACTAGCAGTGCATTTGTGCCTCTTTTGGGGAGGTTTTACAAGATTTATAGCTAGAGTAACATATCATTGCATGAAAAGCAGGAGCCTGTGAGTCTCTCTGATGACTGGATTTTCGTAAAGTGTCTGAGAACCAGGGTTAAAAAAAATTTGACAGTCATACAGTATTTCATAATTGGCTCTTGAAAATCATGTGACATTTTTTTTCCCTCCTCAAATATGAAATTTACCACAGTGGTAGTTACACTGCTTGATTTACCCATGAATATGCAATATTGAAATGCTAAAATATTATGGAAGATACTTTGAAGAGGAATGAGAAGAAAATTGTAAGATTTAACAGTTGGTTCCAAGTACATTTGCATTGACTGCTTTTTCCCTTCAAGTCATGTAGGCAGAATACTTAGTGTGACTAAACAAATGCATTGACAGTACGTGTGGGCACATTGTAATCATATACTGAAAGATTGAAAGGTTTTCAAGCTGTCTCTGCTTACATTACATATCACTATCTATGAAACAATGCATGTAAGTGTGGGCACTTTTTTAGGTAGGCATCAATAACATCAGTTCATTGACATTATTGATCCTTGTATTTTTATTCTGATGTCAAATAAATAGACAGAAAATTGACATTGATTTCAGACAGCTGTGTATGGAAAGTTTGTTGTGCATTTAAGGTTTCCCTACTGTGTTGCCATCAAGTGGCTGTGATATGTCACAATGAGTGAGAAGCAGCTTTTTACTTTTAGGAAGGCTTTGTGTACACTCTTCTTTCCATTGACACAATAGAGATCATTTTGTGTACATACTGTGCAATAGAATGAGGGAGTATCACAAACAAGATGGAAACTGTACAATGACACTGGTAGCAGAACTGACAGAAACCACTATTTATGCCATATGTTGACAGAGTATATACTGCTGTGTCTGTGTATAAGTACAGTAGCACCTTGTTCAGTGTTTTGGCCAGGTTTTGCATGTTTGGAATATTGTGTGCAATGGAAATCATCCCATCTTACCTGCCAGTGCATACGGTACATAAATGTAAATGTGTATAATATGCTGCAACAGATTTTGAGCATGCTTAAAACTCACGTTGCTGATGTATACCCCTATTGGCTGTTAATTGTCAATTACAGCTAAGTCAGAGAATTTCCATTTCTTCAATTGATGGGCAAATTGTCCGTTGCCTTATCATACTAAGTGATATCAGAAACTTGTTTAGCAAGATCCCATATGAAAATTTTAATGGGGAAAGGAGTGGAATAAAAATTATACTGACTAGATATTCTAAAAGCACATGTGCTTGTGTCATGGATAGATTCGACTATGCATGATTCTGTAGTCCACAGACAGGCAAGAACATGGCTTTTACTGTCTTTTCACTTTTTACAGTAGTTTTACACATGGAGAGAAAGAAAAAACCAAACAGGAGATAATTTCTCAAAAATCACTTACCATAACTGGGACCTAATACTACAGTAGCTCTTAACAATAGATACCAGGATTTGTGCTTCTGAAGTGTTTGTAGAGAGGATTCAAGTACCTGAGGGTGCCATACAAAGTGATCACTAAGGTAGATACTGTACCTCAGTATATAGATAGGTTACTGTACACTTCATGACGATACATAATATAGTTATAGTTCTAAAGCCAGCCTTAAAAAATTAGCACTTGGAATTTACTATTGCTTGGAAAATTTGAGTGTAAGAAGGGGCATGGCAGTTTGAAGAAGCAATTACTAGAGAATCTTTCAAGTTCTCTCACATATTTACCAAAAATAGACTCTATCTTGCATTGATTATGGATTGCTTCAGCAACTTACAAAAGAAAAATGGAGGGGGGATTTAATATTACCAAACCCTACATTCAAATTGATGGTGACCTTGGCCAAAGTTGCAGGTTGGTTTAGTGGTTCGGTAAGGTGATGCAGCAAGGCCTCTCTATGGTAAAATTTGAACTAGGTTTTGAGAGCTAAATTTATACATGTAAGTTCAGACATTGCTGCATAGACCTGCGTCCTTTTCTTAAATAAGAAACTAAGACATAGATTTTTTTTTTGGCAATGAAAAGTCAAGGGGTTTTACCCTCCTTCTTAAGGGGGGGGGGGGAGAGGGGGACAAATCCTCCCTTAACTTACGCCCCTGATAGAAACACATGTAGATAAATCAATGTAATAAACAAAAATAAGACATCTTTTTTTTTCTGCATTCTCTGTGAAAATATCAAGTAAAGTATCAAATAATGCAACTATTGTATCCTTAAGGATCACCAGGATAACCATGATACCACATACTTTTGCTCTGATGAAAACGACTTGATTTTTTTATGATACTGTATGATATCGCCTCAGAATGAAGTTACATGACTAAAACTCTGTGAAATCTTCTAATTCCTGCTTCTTGACTTTAATAATGTTTGATCTGGAAGCACAAGTTTTAGATATTGGTGTGTATTGTCAATATTATGATGTGCTCTGCATTGTTGATAAAAGTCAATGCGTTGCTGTGCAGTACATGTCTGATTAGGATTCTGTTCAATGTACTATGCATATTGATATGGGCATTAGGCAATTTGGTTCAGTCATGGCAGATGTTTTGGCCAGAGTGTTTTACTGTAGCTCTGCTGTACACCATATCATGAAAATGTTGGTGATATTGATAAAGGAAATATTATCCTGGCAGTGCTATGTAAGTACAGTATGCTGACATCCAGTGTGGTGTGTTTTGGTATAGTATGACCATGATGATACTAATATACACACTGCTCTGGTAAAGATATGCAGCAATGAAGTTTATGTTTATGTGAAGTCTTAGATAAGTTTAGGATATGGTTTATGGTAAACAAACTATCTTTAAATGTTAACAAAACCAATTTTATGGTGTTTACAAAACAAACAGTAAGTGTGATAAGGATATTTCTATTAAAATTGACAATTGCATTATAGAAAGGGTTTTCACTGCCAAATTTCTTGGGGTGTTTATTGACTGCAACTAAAATTGGAAGGAGCAGATTAAAAAGGTTAACTCGCTCTAAAGTGACCAAAAGTCTTGCGATTATGTATAATTTGAGAGATTTATTGACCTGCAGCTCAATGAAGATCCTTTACAATTCTTTAGTTTTCCCTTACATAAATTACTGTCTAGAAGTGTGGCCGGGAAATACATACAAAAGTAATATTCACTCTGTTTATGTAATGCAAAAGAAAGCTCTCAGTGATAAAAGCCTCTAAAGAAAGCTTACCTGTTAAGTCCTTGGTTGATTCACTATATAGCAGGATAAAATAGGTTCAGGGAGCTGACTCAGTATTTGGAATGAGAAAGTTCAAAGTTCATACACTAAATCTCTAAAACAATACACTGTAGTTGGTATATACCTCACTAAGATTGCTCTTGAAAGCTTTGCACTAATTTCGCTAAATGTCTGACACTGCTGTACACTATAGCACTAAAAACCCCACCTAGTATCCTGAAGGGAGAGGAAGAGAAAAACAAAAGTCAACACTAACAAATCTCCCCCTTTTTTCTTTTTCTGGAAACAACTTAACTTCTGGTAGGATACTGATGGGAAACACCATAGTTCTGTAAGTTCCCCACTTGTAGGATGTCCATTAGTTCCTTACAAGATGCCCCACGTTTTGTCAGGCAATTTGAAATTTGGGCACCACTCTCAATCCACTTGACACTAGAAAGTTCTCCTTTATGGAGCATCTCCTTGATGCTTCCTATCTCCACTCTAAGACGCTTCTCACTAACTGCTTTGGTAGAGTGAATGTTCTCAAATAGGGATTTGTTATCAGTACACACTCTGATAGGCACTCTATTTTCCTTAGGCTTGTTGAAAACCATTTCTGACAGCAAATATCCAAGGCAATAAGCTGAGTCAAGGCTATCAGCCATAGAGAGAGCTTCTGCTGCTAAAGTACTCCGTACCACTCTTCGAATTTTTCCAGATCGCCAAGTAAGGGGACAAGACTTGTTGTCCTCACCAGTCAAAAACACAATGTGACCACCAGCACTGGAAACTCCATCAGTTAAATTTGCATAGGAGGCATCACAAAATACTGTCAAACTCAACTGCTCTATCTCCCCTAGGTTAGGAAAGAGGATGTTACTCCTTTTTGATTTTAACTTCTTGATCACCTTATTGGCTTGGATCAAATCTTTTACTCTAGGTTCTCTGGTTGCAGTACTAAGCTCCAAGGCATCATAACTGGCATCAGGTCTTGTTTGGTTAGATGCCCACTGCACTTGACCAATGGCTCCTCTCAACTCTGTTACTTCACTTTGTTTGAGTAAAAACTCCTTTTGAGCCTCTCTTTTTGCTGGAACAGGGATCTCTGAAAGGGAATCTACGTAATTATCCTGTGTGAGCATGATGCCATCTTTTCCTTGAGCAATTTCAAGTCCAATATATCTGAAAGCACCTTCTGCCTCCTTCCCAATTTTGAAAGCTGATCTTACCCTGTCTACCACCATTCTTTGGAAGTTGTCTGTACCAGCCCACAGGAAATCATCAACATGCAAAATGAAAATGCCTTTCAGTTTCCCTTCATTGTGCCAGAAAAATAATGCCAGGTCTACTTCTGAGCGTGAGCATCCATGTTTAAGGAGTTCATCCCTGACACTGAAATACCAATTTCTTGAGGCATCATTCAAACCATACACACACTTTTTAATTTCCACACTTTGCCAGTAACATCAGCCTCTTTAGGTGGCCTCAGAAACATCTCACGGTTGATCTCATTTCCTTGCAAAAATGCAGCTTTAATATCTATGGAGTGACATTTCCAGGAGAGAGTAGATGCCAGAGCCAGAAAAACCTTCATTGTCTCTTTAGAAACTGTAGGAGAGTCAGCTTGAACACAATTCTGTTCTTCAAACCCACGAGCCACAAGTCTGGCTTTGACAGTTCTCTTACCATCAGCTGACTTCTCTGTTATCACCCATCTGGTAGATATAGCTTGCTGGCCACAATCTACCATCTCTTCATATACTTGAAACTTCTTCCAATTGGCAAGTTCTTCATCTTTGGCAAGTCTAACTTCTGGCTCATCATGTCTGTGTAAGGGAATAAAGACAGCATTGGCCTCTTCACTGGTACCAGATTCATCCCTTTCATTTGAATTGTTTTCCACAATCTTCCAATCTTGAACATCATTTCCAAAATCCAGCTCTTTAAGTGATGAGTCACTTTTCTCCTTTACATAAAACCAATTACGGTATTTTCCAGTGGCCTTTCCAGACCTTTGTACAACTTC
Source organism: Holothuria scabra (assembly GCA_037179385.1). Classification (NCBI taxonomy): domain Eukaryota; kingdom Metazoa; phylum Echinodermata; class Holothuroidea; order Aspidochirotida; family Holothuriidae; genus Holothuria; species Holothuria scabra. The sequence goes on from CM074191.1 coordinate 42,158,412, forward strand.
GCATTCAATCCATGAGCTTCCACCAGTTGGTAAGTATGTGATGTTCTGTTTCACTTTGGGCAATGCCTGGGCAGATCGTATTTCTGTTCTTTGGTCAGACTGGTTATGATCTTGGCTGGATTCTCCTTCTTCTATGTCATCAGTCACTGCCTGAGGATTATCACTATAATCATCTTCCTCTTCCTGTGGTTCAGGTAAGCCATCTGCCTTGCCACTTGTTTGGGAACTACCATGACCCCTCTTCCCAAGTATTTGAAGTTTGGGGTCCCTCACAGGTGGTTTATCAAACTCTGTATCAATTCTTAGCAGTCGACAGGGATGCACTCTCACATGCACACTACCATGACGGACGAAAACCACTTTACCATCTTGCCCAAGAACTTTGCCCGGACCTCTCCATTTGTTACTCTCATCACGCTTGTAATACACCTTGTCACCAGGCTGAAAAAAATCATCAGAACTTCTAATCTTGTGTCGGAGGGCTCTCCTTATCTTCTCTGATGCTTCAGCTTGAACAAACGCTTTACGACTAGCATGTAAGGCGTTCAAATGTTTAGCAAATATTTCACTTACTGTGGTTCCATGAAGGGCTGGAGCTTGGTCAGAGAGCACTGATGGCAGGTTTGGATTCCTACCGAACACAAGCTGGTAAGGGCTATATCCATACACCATCTGCAATGAATTTTTGGCATTCACTGCCCACACTAGAGCTAGCTCGATATCCATGTTGGGGTAATCCTCCAAAATCTTCTGAACACAATTATCAACAACTGCATGGTTTCTCTCACACAGACCATTTTGCCAGGGACTCCTGCCCGCTGTGTTCCATACCTCAATGTTAAGATTTTCAGCCATATCTCTGAAATCCTCATTGGAAAATTCTCCACCATTATCAGAAAGAAATTTTTTTGGTGCTCCCAAACCACTGCCAATCCACAACTTCATCACTGTATCAATGATCACCTTGGAGGTTTTTCTGTAGATAACACCAGCCATGCTAAAACGTGTAGCAACATCAATAATGTGTAAAAAATATACGCCACTTTTCCATTCTTTGAGATCCAAGGACACAACTTCATTGAATTCTCTAGCCAGAGGCAATCCAACTACAGGCCTTGGAGGTGTTTTCTTGTATCTCTTACAAACATCACACTTTGATACAATTTCTTCAACTAAATCCATTGTTTCCTGATCAGAAATATTGGCATCTTTCAGCAGGTATTTCAGCTTCTGTGCAGTTGGATGGGCAAATTGCTTGTGCAGCTTCTCAATTCTCTTTCGTTTTTCTTTAGAACTCTCTTCTTCTGACACCAAGGCCTCTACTGTGTCACTGACAGGAATTGTTGTTTCAACAATAGGGATGCAGTAGTGACCAGAAGAGGTACACTGAAGGTCAACTGTCTTCCCGAAAATGGTTGCGCAGTCATTTTCTAAGTCAAGTTTCACTTTTGCCTTCTTCATTGCCGGCTTTCCCAAAAGCAGAGGAATATCACTTTCCACCACATCAGTAGTCACTTGGCATTTCACACCAGCAATATCACATGGGATGGTAACTTTCTCCTTAGACTTCAAGCGCTTTCCACCCCCAAACTTGAAAACTGTGTCACTTTTGCTCCTCATTACATGAGCCTTCTTTTCTTCTTCAAGCATATCAATATAATGAGCCATCCAGGCTTCTCCAGCAACCGTTGAGCTACACGCACTATCCAAGACAGCAGAACCCAAAGCCTCTGTCAATAAAACTTCTGTCTCTGACTGTTTGTTCCCAGTGAACAACACAGCTTCCTCTTCTTTACTACGTGTTTGCAATACACTCCTTTGCAGGTTCTCATATGAATCTGGGCAGTCTTTCAGAAGATGTCGGATTGATTCACAACTGCTACATTTCAAAGGGTAACCATCAGGTCCAAGCGGATTCAGTCGCTTGGTTATACTCTGAGAATTTTGCCTTCCTCCTCTGTTGCCACGACCTCTGTTAAAATTCTTAGCACGATCATACTGAGCATTACTGTACCTTCCACGACCATTACCTCTGAAACCTCCTCTTCCAGTGACAAATGCAGTTTCGTCAGAACCAATAAATGTTGGTTCAGCCTTGATGGCCAGTCCATCTTTGGTTTCCATTGATGACATCGACTGTTCTCCGAAGAACTTCTTAAGAGAAATCTGCATTTGAGAAAACATGCCGTCTGGTTCCTTGTAATTCACAGCTGTAAGTACTAGTTGCCTTTCTTTATGCTCTAATTGAGCACTCTCCAAAAGTTTGAAGGCCAGGACTGGTTGAGGGAGCTCCATCTTATACTTTTTGGTTTTGTTATACAGCTTCTCGAATTCCACAACATATTCCTCCAAGGTCGTCTCTGTTTTCCTTCTGTAACGATCAAATTTAGTGTAAGCCTCATAGGCAGCAGATAATTCGTCCTTCTTGAAAACATTGTCCATAAACTTTATGAGGGTTTCAACACCTGTATCTTTCTTAAGTTCCTCTATATCCACTTCACTGAAGACCTTATCCCTTATAGATTTGGCTCCCACCTCAGGAAGGGTTAAGGCTATGGCCAAGCCATGTTTCTCTTTCTTTAAGTCTGTCACTACCTGCCAGGCTTTAACCTCTTCGATCCATCTGGCGTACGGCTTCGCTTCACTAAATACTGGTGGGGTTTTGTAACTTGCCATGACTCTGTATAGGGAGGATGGGATTTAGCAACCTAGCTCTGCTACCATGATAAAAGCCTCTAAAGAAAGCTTACCTGTTAAGTCCTTGGTTGATTCACTATGGCAGGATAAAATAGGTTCAGGGAGCTGACTCAGTATTTGGAATGAGAAAGTTCAAAGTTCATACACTAAATCGCTAAAACAATACACTGTAGTTGGTATATACCTCACTAAGATTGCTCTTGAAAGCTTTGCACTAATTTCGCTAAATGTCTGACACTGCTGTACACTATAGCACTAAAAACCCCACCTAGTATCCTGAAGGGAGAGGAAGAGAAAAACAAAAGTCAACACTAACACTCAGATTGGTTTATAAAGCTAAATTTAAAGGTAAAGAGCAGTCTCCCCAAACTTATTTTGAAGAAAAAGCTAAACAACTCAATTTTCATCTTATTTTTCTTCAAAGTATTTTTCATTACAATTTATGACTTTTCTATTGCATATTCAAGGTAAACCAAGCAGTTATTTCTGGTTAATTTCACATTTGAAGAGAAAAAACATTGTCACATGATTCCCAACATCCAGTCATGAAACTGTACAGTCTACTACACTTCTTCAATTTGGGATGACTACTCTTGCCCTTTAATGAACACACTAATGCATTTTTTATTGACATGAAAATTTTAAAGCTGGAAGATCTTGTGATATTTAAGACAGCTGTCTTAATGTTAAAAGCTAAAAATAGTGCACTACCTCCAAATATTCAAAGGTTATTTATTAAAAAAGAAAGTAAATTACAAACTTGTCAAAAGATGATTTTTATCAACTCTCTGTCGGTACAACCTTTAGAGCTATGAGCCTATCAGTGTGTAGTGTAAAAGTGTGGAATAATCTGAACATTGACATGACGTTCAAAAAGTGAATGTGTTTTCAAACTTAAGTTAAAATCAGAATTCATAGATAAGTATAAAGAACAGGTTTGATCGTGAAACAAATAGCATAGCGATTTTCATTTGAAAAACTGTGATAGAAATATGCTGCTCTGCAATTTAATTTATTTTATACATCTTTTGGGGAGAGATTCATAAAAGTTTTACTAAACTTCTTCTCTCTCCTTTCTATCTCATGTTCTGTTTTGTGTAATCATTAATTGGATGTTTGTTGTTTTTGTTTATTTTTCTTTGTTGTCACTCTTTATGTTGTTGTTTAAAAGTTGCTTTGTACTGTATGGAATAAACTGAGCGAACAAACAAACAAACCAACCATCAGGTGTTGAAAAGGATACATGTGCAAAGTGCATGGTTCTCTCATTAAGAGAACATTACTGTAGACATATGGCAATGTGTGCACTTGCAGGATCATCATATGTGTGCATCTACACATGTGTATGATGCTCTCAAAGTGATCTATAAAACCCTGTTAAGCCTCAGGTACATAGGTGTCCCCTGAAATTTTTTGGAAAAGGTTTACACTGGAAGACAATTATTATCCAAATAAAACAGTGCAACTATAATAACCTACTTGACACAACTACCTCTGTCATAGGTTAAATTAGCTGGCATCGTATTCTATCTAGGCTTTTTGAAAATGTCATATTTCCCAAAGGGCATTGGGAACACCCTATAAGACCCCTTCTAGGGAAATTTGTATTGATGCCCCCTCTCCCCAATCAAAAAAATGATTGGTTATCTGAATATTGACCTGTTTAGAAGAGTTGACATACTGTGTTTTCTCATTTTAAGATTGTCTCACAAATATTTAACTTTAGGCTATTTGATATATAGACGTGAGTACTTCTCTCTGTTTTATATCTTTATCTTTGTGTTTTACTTTCCACAGAGTTCCTTTGCCAAGTAAACTGACTAGTACCACTATGCCCTGTCAGCACATCATTCTTGCTGTCGGATTGTAGATACTTCATGGGGTACCATTTGTATGCCCTCTAGCGAAGGAAAGCTGAAACTGTCAAAATGGCATGACTGTTTTTGTTGAATTGTCTGCCCTCCTCAAAGAAATTAAAGCTACCAGGCAATACCTTTGAAGATTTTCACTGTGAAGCAATTCTGTTTTCCTCAAAAATGACATGAAGGTTGAAAGGTATCTGGAATAGAGAAATACAACAAGGTAATTGCATACTGCACCTGGAAATACTGTGCAAACTATAAAAGGTAGAAGGAATATATTGTGAATTTCAGTTTTTATCTACCCAAAGCATTAAAAGGATGTGACCTTCGTTATCCTTGCAGATTAAAATCCTATGGAAGCTATGGTGATATCTTTTTTATTGCTGTGAGCAGCAGACCAGCTTAAAGACAATTTTTCAAATTTAAATTCCTAGGATGAGTCAAGTTCTTCATCTATAAATAGATGTGGCCAGAACTGGTGGAGGTGTTGTGCATATGAACACAGAAGCTTGTTTTTGTTGGGGATTTTATGAAGAATGACTTCAAATACCTTGTTATGAGTCTAAAGGATGCTGCATCAGTTTAAGATGAAGATAGGCTAGAACTTGACACTTATTTTTATAGGTGATAGATGGAGGATGTTTACAAGAGGCTGGAAGAGGGATGTGGCACTCTTTGTAATTTAAATCTTCTGTTAGATTTCATCCCTCTCTGTCATTATGCTGGTGGCTATGCAATCTTGTGATGACTTTCATGACAGGAATCCATCTCCTTTGCAAACCATAAACAGAGGTCCAGTTTTCTTTAGAGAACGAACAGTGGCCTATAGTAAGGCTTCTAGGAGGCCTGGAGTCGGTGGACAGAGTGCCCGTACCATAGAAGGTATAGATGGTAACACCTATGGTAAAGATAACTATATTAAAATGAGGAGCAGGGGAAGACATAAAGAGGGACTCAGTAGCATAGATGCAGGAAAATTTTATTCAAATAAAAATGAAATTAGTTTGATAGATGGGAGAATGGTTCAGAAAACAAATGATGAAGGAGGGGTAGACTCTTCTGAACCCAAACTTTCAGTGAAAGAGAGAGTACAACTCTTAAACACTCAAAATGAGGGTGGTCCAGAGGTATCAAGGGGCAGACACAGGGGTCCCAGGGGATGGCTTAAGAAAAGGGATCAAAGTGCACCTCCATCTAATAGCAGACACCGTGTCTTTCAAAAAGAACAGCCCTCAAGAGAAAGAGGAAGCTCTTCAAGGAGGTCGCGGTCCATTGAAAGGGCTAGTGACCAAATGACAAGAGATAAATCTTATGACAATGTACTAAAGGAACCAGAGTTTAGAACTAAGCAAAAGAGGCAATCTCCACTGGATTTCTCTGAAGATTTTCAAAATCAGTCTAAAATTGATGGAGGTGGACCAAACAGGATCACAGTCAGAGATAACTCTTTTGGTCATGATACAGGACTAACTGCAAGCTACCAGATGGGAGGGTCTCACTTTAACCCCAGATCACGGATGCGTGATGCAAGAACTATTAAAAACTTTTCAAAGAGCATTGCTGTCAAAAAGAACAGCCCACCAGGATCTCATGTTCAAAATGTTTTAAATTCACTTAAACAAAGGGAAAGTGCTGTTGAATCCACCTCGGAGAGCTCCTTCACTGTTAGTGAGCGAGAGAAAACTGAAGAACGATCAGGTGTTTCTGTGAGAAGGATGGTTAGTTTTATTCATAAAGGTGGGATGAATGATGTTAGTATTAGCCATCCACCAAATGTGCCAAGGCAGAAACATTCTGACAGTAAGCAAAATGGACAAGATTCAGACCAGTTTTCTGCCTTCTCCAGTAGTCAGACTGATAGTCTCATTCCAGTAAAGCAACCATTTAAATATCATCTATCTTCACCATCAATGGCAACTGTGGATGTTCCCAGTGACCACTCAGGGTCAAAGGTCAAACAAGATTTCTCAACCCCAGTAAATCCAGATAAATTGGAGGAACCAGTTTTAGAGAGCAAGTTTGTTTCCAAACTTGAAAATGAGATGGTTAGCTCACTGAAAAGTGAAACTCAGTCTTTTGAAAATAACGCTAAATCAAACAGTGAAAGAAAATTAAATGTGTCAACTGATGTCGAGGGCAGTGCAAAAATCATTGCATCAGAGAACAAGGTCACATCTAGGTCAGAGAGCATTCATCAAAACATTGGTACCGTTACTCACAGTGTGTCTTCAGGTAGTCATGGCATGCAGGTGTATAATTTACATTATAGGAGTGATTCTTCTTCTAATCAAAGCGAAAATGATGCCATTGAGACAAAACTGGAGGATGGTACAGACCCTGAATGGGCGAAAATAGTTGCAAAAAGTTATGCCTTGAGCTCCAACTCTGAAATAGAACCAGATATAGCTGGGGACTGCAAAAGAGCAAAAACCACCTCAAACTCTAGACCACCCCTGAAGAAATTTTCTTCTCAGAGTACTTACAAAGAAAGTGACAATGATGATGTTTTTGATGGATCAATGCATCCCTTGGATTTTGCTCTAGCTGTTCATAGCATCAATGAATGTCCATTGCCACAGCCACCTGACAGGTCACATGCTAGTAAAAGTACCCCTAGAGATGGGGTTGTATTTGCTCGACGGGTACAAGTGACAGATGAAATTGATGGGAATCCAGTTATGAAGGAGGATGATACAAGAATAGAGATAAGACTTGGAGAGAAACTGGCAAGTAATAAATCAGGAAACTGTAATAAAAGTGAACCAATTTATGCTGAAGTCAAGAAGGAATGGAAACCTTCAGAAGGTGCTGCTCTTGGAAAAGTAACACCTTTAGCAAAGTCAAATTCTGGAGGGAGCAAGTCCTCTGGGAAAAAAGAAACTTACTCTACTCTAACAATGGTGAATATCAAAGGGAATACCTCTCAGAATTCTTATACAGTTGTGGACGTGAACTCGTCACATGATGTTTCTGTCGAGGTGGATGTAGACTCTGAGGATGACTATGTTAAAATAAATCCTTTATATAACCCTCCGCTAAATGCCAAGAATGCTGATGTACTTATTCTTAAAAGAGAAGATGGAGGGAAGATTATATCCAAACAAGAGGAACCTGCCATGAGTAAAATCTTCCAGGAGGAGAGACAAGATCACCCTTCATCATCTCCTCCTGTAGGGCCCTTACCAAAAGTCTCAGCAGCCTCACCAGAGGTTAAGAAGCATAGGATCAAAGTTAAACATTACAAAATGCACTCTAAGTCGAGTGTTACCAGCACAGGGTCTGTATCATACCAACATTCATCTCATAGCTCAACTAGCAATGATGCTGGAAGTCGGCGGCGGCGGTCACAAAGTAAAAAGACAAGTGTCTTGTCCCCTGCCCTTTTTATGAAGCCAAAAGACCTACCCCCTAATGATATTACAGTTATTGATCCTCACAGTAGTGTAGATAGCACAAAGACTCCACGTTCACGTTCACATTCAAGGTCCAAGTCACCCAGATCAAATTCAGATGTAAGTACAAACTCAACATCAAGTCTTTCTCGGCTGAACAAATTTTTTGACATGATGGGTTTAGAATCCTCTGTTTTATCTAGTGTTTTACAACCAGTTACTTATGAAGACGATTCAGTTTTTCAGGACATGCATACTTGGCGTGTCGGTTCCAGTACAAATTCCAGTCAGTCAGGAGGTCTTTCAGAGGGCAGCAGAGTTTCTGAGGATGGGGTTATGAATATGAAACGGCTTACCAAACTTCCAGATCAGTCTCAGTCCATTATCACCAAAAATGCCAGGGTCATCAAATGGCTTGTGCAGTGCAAGAAGTCACAGACTGCAGTACGATGAAGAGATCTGTACAGAAGTGTTGCAGTATAGCATCACTAGGTGAGTAGCAGGTGTATGTACCTGACTGTAAATAGTAAACTATGAACAGGAAAACATTCAGAAACAGCTGTTTAAATGTGCTGTATAATTAAAATGAGAATGGCAGTGATGAGGACAGTCTGTATAGTACCTCATGGGGAGGACAGATTTCTCAAGGCATGGGAAATACAGAGGGGAATACATCATAGTTGCCGGTTATTACAGTCAAGTTACTGAGTAGAGTATATATCTAGTGTAAATATACTGTCAGAGAGATTAAAATGGTTGACATCATCTTGAATCACAAAGTGGCTCCATACACTGGTAGCTCTCAGCAGGTTTTCTGTTTAATGCCACTTTTGAGATAGATGTACTGGTAGTATATGGATATCTAGTGTATATTCAGTGGTGGTGAGCTACAAGGGGCATCAGGTTTTTCATTTCCCTTCCCTTCTCCCTCCTTACCCATTTTCACTCTACTACCAGTTAGGTCAACCAAAAGATAAATAATATACTGTCTCCTAAGACTTAATTTTACACGCAGAGATACAGTCAGCTAAAACCTCAGAGCTTCCACGGACTTACCCTGGAGAAGCTAGCACTTTACTTTGCTTGGCCGGCAAAAATTTTTACCCCTTAACATTTTTCTTTGCTTCCAGTTTGCCCCCACCCCCCTGCTCAAATTTGGGCATTTTGAAACGACCACTGTGTATAATAAGCTCTTGATACCCATTTACTACCAGCTGACCAGCCCCATTCAAGGGTGGTAGGCAGTGTACTGTAATTTTACACTTGCTTTTGCACTTGGTCATAATTTTGTTCAAAATTTAAAGTATTTAGCATTTTTTGAAGTGAAATACAAACATGGTAATTAGTCCAAAGTGCCAATGTGTGTTCTATCTGAAAAATTTAGTGCTATTCTTAAACCCGGTAATTTGGGAGAGAATTGAAGAGAGGAACTCCTGCATGAACAAAGTAGCCAATCTCTGATAAAAACAGGGAAATATACAGTAGTACTACATACAGAATGACATTTCATGTTAAGTAGTACATGGTGGACTGCAGCACAGTACTTTGCATTTTGACACACGCTTTTCACAGATGTGAGTAAAACTGCTGGCTTAAATGTATATTAAATGTGAAAGTTTTAAATGTTCCGAAAAAACAAATTATTTCTTGTTAAATTCTGTGCCAAGTTTGTTCTTGTAAAATAGCAATGGTGGGCTAATATTTAAGTGTATCTCACCCTTTTTAAATCATCAGACAGTGTACTTGATATGCTTGGTTGGGGATTTTTCTGTGGAAGTCTACCCTTGTCATTTTTCTCTGCTTCAAACCACTCATGATAGAATGGGTTATATCTGTATACAATATAATGTGCTGCCATTATAAGGAATGGTTCTGTTACACCAGATCCCAGAGCTAGCAAAACTACTTTCCTTATTGAAATGTCTGACATGTTTCTATATCACATAAAAACAGTCTGAGCCTTCCAACAATTGAACCCTGTCAAGCTGTTTGCAATTCCCCTATGGGTAGGATTAATAAAGCTGGAAGGGATCTGAGGGTCCTTGGGGGGACATTTTTTTTTTATTTTCTTGTGAATTAGGGGCATAGCCTTTCCTGAAAAGCATTTCATAGTTTGACAGTAAAAGATACATTCGGCTTGAAAGTTTAAAGATTTTGATCTAAATACATGTATATAGGGTTCGTAGAAATACTACACCCTACCCTACCTGAAAACCTTGTTTGAACAAACTGATTCTTGGCTTTCTCAAGGAAAGTAAACTTTATAGAAATATCTGACATGACTCCCGACTTGCTGCTTTCCTTTTTTGTAGAATTTAGCCCCCCCCCCCCCCCACCCCCCCGTTGTTTCTGTTTTTTCCCTTTTTTTAGGTAGGTTTTCCTAAACAATGGTAACTGTCCAACTTGGTGACACTACAGTATATAACACATTCATGTTGGTGTGTCGTTAAACCCTATATAACTAACTAGCCAACTACAAGTAACATTAAGAAAATCTGGGAAAGAAAAGAAAATGAAAAATTTTGAGTTTTCAGGTCAGGAAAGGTAGGGAAAAACAATGTTACAAAAGGTCCAAGAAAAGTCAGAAAACTCTGATTTTCTCATGCCCATGATTTGGCATACAAAGATGGACATGCATGGGATCTGTCGGTATTTAAAGGTCCTGGAAATACTAGTAGTTGAGTTCCTTGAAAGTTACAATTGACTTAGCTGACATATACTTACCCCTTGCTACATTTTATTTGCATTATTCTCTTGCACTGCGCACAACTCAGAGCAGTTCTGACATTGCGCCCGCTATGTCCGCCATCTTGGCCGACAGCTCCTCCTCATTCTCCGCATGAGGTTTGGTTGGTGGTTTTTGGGGGTTCGAAGTCTTTCCATTCCCATGGGACTTCGTTTTCTTAGGTTAGGCTTACTAGCCTATCGTATACCAAATGAGGACGAGCTGTCGCCCAAGGTGGCGGACATAGGGAGTTTGGTGTCAGAATTGCTCCAAGTTGCACACAGTGCCTGAGAATAATGCAAGTAAAATGTAGCAAGGGGTAAGCTAAGGGGTAAGCTAAGCTGGTAAGGTGGGGGAGTATGGATAAGTCATGAAATTTTGTAATTTGGAATGTGTACAAACCCTGAGTTTGTAGAACAGCAGTACTGGGAAAGTAAAATATCATTTTCTGCCTTCTGGGGCAGATTGGATAAAATGTTTTGAATTGATAGAATACTGTGAAATACTTAACTGAAGCACTGCACTGCACTGATTGAAGATATTTCTTTAAAAGGAACTTAAAAAGTGTTATGTACAAGACTACATTGAGTTGTTCCAAGAAATTCGACAAATTTTTTCACCCCTGCTGTGTCAATTGAGAATTTAGATAGACTTTGAGTAAAATTGTAGTTAGTCCCTCAATCATTTTAAATCTCTATAGATGGATAATACCCTCTCAACAATTTGGAGCCTTTTTAGTCTCAGTAAAACAGTCAGTTTTAAAATTGAACAGTTTTCTCTGGAAATTCTTTCCATTGTACTGTCAAGGTATATTAATATCATGACAGTTAATTTCTGGTGAAACTACAGTACTATTCCAAATGGACTTTGCCACAAAAAAAAAAGAAACATATTAAGGGATTCCATTGCCCCAGGGATGATTGGGAGATGATATTTACATCCCAGAACAATAACATTGAAATATGGAAATGTCAAAAGTTGTGGATGACAGAACTTTGTGCAAATATTGGACTTTGATACTGTAAGTCACCATTTTTGCAAATGTTTTATGACCAGTGTTGCTATAAACCAACGTTTGCTTTGCAAACACTTGACCAAGATGTACAGTAATAATCAGTGGTGTTTGTATTGAAATTGTGCTCTGTACTGTACAGTACAGCCTTCTAATTTGTTTCTTGCCCAGTATGATCTACCATGTTTGGCTGCAGTGTTCAGTCTGAATGTCCCTATAGTAAATGGAGCAAGGAGTCTTGCTGCTGTGAGCACAACGGTGGTTCCCAGGTCCCTTACTAGGGGAGAGCAACTGCACATGTACTTACCTACCCAGACAATTCTTTTCTAGATGACCTCATTCACCCGTCCTGGAAAAGTCACACTGTGAACAGTTTCCCAGTAGAAAAAGTCATCCTTGTCAGAATTGTCTAGGATGATAGGGGGAGTATTTCATTGACCATTTTTCTTGGGGGGGGGGGGGGGATTTTCCAGACAAATACGATAATTATGGTAAGAATTGTCCAATTAGAGATGAGGTGGGATGGTCCCAGTCACTACTCCTCTGTCCCTGCATAAGAGTTACCGCTTTGTGATTTGTCCATACTAACTGAAAAATAAAAAATGTTTGCAATGATATTTGATCTTTTGATGATTGAAATCATGGCAAACTGTAAAGGTAGTTCCTGGTCATTCAGAAATGGATAATATTTCTGAGCATCTCCCTGTGGTTCTTTCGTATCATATTTGAAATTTTAATATGTATATACATGTGTGACAGCCATTTAACTTTTTTTTTCATCATTTTTCCTTTTTCCTGCAGGTGTAGCTCTTACGTTGTTGATGACCCCCATCATGCTTTGGAAAGTAGACCCACAGATAGTCAAGAAGTTCTTGACTCCGTTTCAAGATATAGGTGACCTGACTGACAGAATGGTTGATAGGATTGGCTGAACAAATTAAAATTTTAATGGATTTTGTTTCTTCACATGAGTATAAACCTGATCCCTAGAGGGTGGGGGAGGGAGAAAACCTGTTGGGATTATAGTATTATGACCTTTTGTCAGTTTGAAGAAGTGCAATTTCATGGAAACTTGATTCAAAGGTCAGATATCACTACAAGTAACCTTATAGCCATCAATTGACAAAAGTCATGTTCTAGGAGTTATTGGAAATTAAATATTTTATTTTGTCCCTGGAGATTTGGAGAAAGTACAGTGTACAAACTTGTCAAACTATCCTAGCATGGAAGTACTACCTCAGAGGTGGTACTTCTATGATCCCAGTGGGAAATTTCGGTTCTGTGAACAGGCTGAAAAAAAAAGCTGTTCTTGAAATTGCTGATTTTGAAAGTTCTTTGAAAAATAATTTTGTGCCATTTCACAGGCTGCATTTGTAATCATGCATGTAGTATATTACCAATTTTTGAAGAGTCTTGAATTGGAAGAGGTCAGCATGCATGGGTCCTACACTAAGTTGACCACTTTTGTTGCGTTGTGTTGGACTGTGTTGCAGGCCTTGAATTTTGAGGTGTGCAAGTGTGATTGCAATTCAGCACTCACATAAAATTGATGTGAGGAGTGTACTTTTTTTGCATTCTGAGATGAAATTTTTGAGCTCATTTAATTCTATTACAGTTGATATTGTAAAACAGCACACCTGTGACACTCCTTAATTTTCTGAGGAGTGTTATTTGTAGCACACCTGAAGAAGCTAAAACTAAAGGCCTGATGTTGTGAATGCATGTATTACAGCAAAAAAGTGTGTCGGATTTTAATTTGCTTTGTTGCTTGTCATAAGTGCTACACCGTTTGCTAGGTGCATCAGCACAGCCAGAGAGGGAGGAAAGCTGGGCAATAGAATGTAAAAAACTTAGCATTAAAAACAAAAAAAAAAGTTATTTTCAGTCAAGCTGACTGTTGCAGCAGACGGCAGGTTGACACCCCCCCCCCCCCATCCTGAGGGTACTTCTAGTACATGCGCAAAACAATTGCAATTGGAGGGGTATCCCCCCAAGCCAGATATCAGTACCTTTCAGTACTGGCTGTTACCCCCCCCTCAAAAAAAAAAAAAAAAAATAAAACTTCCTGCACCATTAGTGAGCTGTGCAGTCAGGCTTGAATCCTTGGTCAGAGTCTCTTCCACTGTAAATCTTAGCCCTTTCAACTATCCTTTTGTAAAGTTTAATTTCTCATGTGATTGGAAGAGTAAGTAATAGTCTGGTATGTTTATAGTGATGTATTTGTTTCAGTTTGTGAATGCTATATATTTTGATTACCAGTTTCCATCCATTGGCAAGTTGCTTCCCCAACTTGTGTACATAGTTGATTCCTTACTAATTGAAAGCATTGTATTCATTAACCTACATTTTTAGTGCCTTTGACTGAAATAAAGCTAATTGATACCAACAATATCATGTACAGTACATGTGTGCATTCTCCCTCACAGGGTCATGAGATTACTTCCTGTCTGGTAGTTTGTCCAACTTGTAATTTGAGTTTGTCAAGTTTTCAACAAAATGTTGAAATTTTTCTGAAAGAAATTTGCCATTTGTACTCAGTACTTAACTCTGCATTTCTGCCAATCCAAACAGAAAGTTATTCGAGTGTTTCAAGGTATTCAAGTCATTAATCATTCTCAATCTCAATCTGGTTAAATTGTGAGCAAAATATTTTCCTAGTTATAAGTTCCTGTGGGATTGTTACGATTTTAATGTTTTTAAAATTTTATGTTACATCTTGAAGCTCAAAAGAAAGAATGTTTAATATGTAAGTGTTCTGTCACTACTGCTTATTTTCTGAACAGTGAGCAGACTTTCATATGAGTGGAGAAATTTTCCAAAGGATATTACAATGCACTTTCCTTAAGCCATTCTTTAATTTCTTTTGCATCTATAGATTCGTTTCATATGTTGCTTTGTAGGCAGTTAAATGAGACATGTGTTATGAAGCATCAACTAGATAAAAAGGTACAGTTTCAATTATCTTTCTGTTTACAGCATGAATGTTGTTCAGAGGCTGCATTTTTTGCCAGAAGTGCTTCATATATTGAATAGCAGTATAAATGAATCCACTGGGCACTTGTATTAAGTCACTGTAGGGAGCCATTAGTGGGGTCCATCCGCCTTAAATTGTCTTCATTTATTGTTTCATGAATTTCAAACAGTCATGTTCAGTGAAAATTGAAGAAATCAGGGTACAAGTTACTTTGCAACCATCCATGATATAGCTAAACAAAGAAAGTGAAAGATTAAGAGGTAGCAGACTCTAGTAATGGCCGACTGAAATCGTACCATGATTTGTGTATACTGAAAGTTTTTGTTGAAAGGGCTAATTCTCTCACCCCAAACTACATTTTTTGTAATGGTCCACAGAAATCCTCAATTGGCTAAGCTCTTTGATTGACAGTTCAAAAATGCATGTCGAGTACAGATGCTCATGTTACTCAGCATGTACTGTACTGAGAGTGTGTTGATTATACAATAGGGTTTGTACACTCATCCTGAAGCAAGAAACTGTGATTGTGTCTGGATGATGATGGAGTTGAGACAGTTGCAGGAGGGGCTCAAGTAAGAAGGTTAGGAGAATTGGAACTGTTTGGTATGAGAGGATTAGGCCATTAAAGTCTAGTTACTGCGAAAGATTTCAAAAGTTTGGTATCAAAATATAAGAGCAGACTGATACTCATAAAATTTTGAAGTAGAAAAGTTGTGTGACTGCATGAACTATATTAGTAAGTACATGGTACACTGTCCTCTTCTCCCAGACTTGAAGGTCAAGAGCAGTCCCACAAAACTTATTTTGTAGCCACAACTACTGTAAATTTCACAATTGTTTTATTTCCCTTCAAAATATCTTTCATCGTATGTTATGACCTAATTTTTGCATATGCAAACTAAACAGAGCAGTTCCTTCCAGTAAATTTCATATTTGAAGAGAAAATATTTTCACATCGCAACAGCCACTCATGAAACAGGATGGTCTAGTACACTGCATCAAGTTGGGATGACTGCTCTTGCCCTTTAAGTTTCATGTTTTTCACTAACGACCTGATAGGGTCTGATTGGATTTTGAGTCACATGCACTGACTCATGTCACCAGGCTTCCAAAGAATGTTCAGCAGTACAAATGTTTGACAGTTTCTGCAGGGCAATTTATACATTGATAAATGGTAAAAGTGTTATAGGTTTACTCATCTTGACTCCAACTCAAAGCCTTATAAATGAAGGACCGAGGTAGGCCTATTGAAATCTGGCACTGAGTGATTCCATTAGCATATATTTTGCTGTTCAAAGTGAGGGAAATAGTAGATATTGCAACTCAACAGTAGGCATGATGCTTATGTGTTAGTAATGGTACTGTAAGATGGAGTATCATCTTTGTACAGAATACACAATCTTACCATGGTTCACCACTTTTGAAGTACGGAAATTCGAGACTGTTTTTTGAAACTTTTTGAAGATTAAAATGGAATTATCTAGTAATGAAATGTTGGACTTCCTACAAAGTGGCTGTTAGTCTTTACATGTTTACCCAGTATGGGCACAGACTGTACTACATGTTAACAACTATAGTACCAGAAGAGTTAGTTGGTTAGGTGGAGTTTTACTGCCCATGCAGTTTCCAACCAATTGGTTCAAGTCAAGCCAGCCACCGTCTTTTTTCTAGTACCAAGAGAGAACCAATTTTTCTGAATTCCAAGACCATGTACAGTGACTATACCTTGAGTTGATCAGTACCTTAAGAGTAAGTCACTGCCTACAAAACGTATAGCATAGAAACGTTGTACAACACATATGAAGTGATCAATTCATGGTGAAATGGTAAAGCAATTTCTCCAGACCAAAGTCAGGGATTTTCAAGACCAAAATAAAATGATTAAATAAGAATTTCCTAATTTTCTCTGCTGCACAGAAACCTGGTGTTACAAACTGGCTGTAGTGTGCAGTCCAGTTACAGTACATCATGTTGCAATTTTAATGTAAATAGAACAAAGTGATTTTATATTTTCTTTTTAGGGGGATGTGGTTGAGGTGGGAACATGGTTATGAGAATGAGTCCAAAAGATAGGTTGGAAAAAGTAATAAAGCACAGAAGTCCATCATTCTTAGAAAAGGGAGCAGTCTTGCTGCAGACAAGTTTTGTACTTTCATAGTCATGTTGCAATTTTAATGTAAATACTAAATATATGTTATTTTGCAGTATTCAACCAATCAAAACCAACTTAATAAAATAGACAATCATGATTCAGGGAAATTATTACTATAGTTCTGATTCATGCGAATTTGAATTGTATTTATTTCATATTATGTAATAATCAATTGTTTCTCCCATTTTTTTAATCTTTTTGAAAGGCAAAGGCTGGCCTTTTTGCACCTTTCAGAAACGAAGCATATCTTGTATATAATATAGTGTGATTTCAACTTGTTAAAGCTCCCTGTTGCAAGGGTGGTGATTTGATTTCAATGTTGGGGTGGGTGGGCAGGGGGGCAATACCACATTTTAAAAAAATTCTTCTGGGTAAATCAAAGGTAGTAAATGATTTCCCAAATATTGGGGTAGGCATTCATCTTTCTACCTGTCCCCCTGGTATCCCTGCTATTGTCTGTCATGTTGCTTAGAAGGAATTGCCTGCTTGGTCACAGTACGAAGTATTAGAATCATGTCACATTCAATCAGAGAATTGCTGTGCACTTGCAGGATTGTACTGAATTCCTGTTTTATCAGCTGATAATGAAAGTGTGATGCAACAAAATGAAGCAGGCCAAAAGGTTGCTTTAATTTTCTTTACAGCCAAAAAGTAGGCAACAAGCCTGAATTCACATTCCTTTCTGTTGTGAAATTTTTGATCTTGAAGAAATTTATTGAAAGTATAAAGGAGAGTAATATTTTTTAGTTTCATGCCACAAGTTTGTACATTGCATTACAGAAATTTCATCAAGTTTGCACCAAATTCATTGTAAAGTATCAGCTTAAGCTGACAAATCACAGTGAATGCCACATGCAACTGTAACAGTGATGTTTTGAGCCAAAAAGGTAAACCAAGAAGTCTCTTAGAGAGGCATATTGAGTAGATATCAATATTTTAAGAGGGTGTTGGAAGGAATCAGGCTGCCACATGACAATGAATTATTATTAGCATATTTAGTGAATATTCACATCCAGTTGTTGTACTTTAAGGATTAAATTCTGAATTTTTTCCCTTGTTTGTACTGGTTTTGTGTGTAATCTGAAAAAGTGTCTGGTCCCAATTCTTTATGAGAATGAGCTTTATGGTCAATTACAGTACTCACATGTGAAACATTTATTTGTATGTAGGGTATGGGATTTTATAAGTTCATCCATTTGTCATTAGTATGATATCATAATCAAGAAAACTTTACATGTTTGGACAAGTTTGGTGAAGTTCACAAACCAACTCAATGTACATTAATACAGCAATGGGTTTGCCAGTTCAATCACATAGATACTGTGTAACAGGATTAATAAATCCATTAGTTTGCAGGTGTATGCATTTTTTTGTAAGGTATTAAAAAGGTGTATTCAGGATTTTTGGAGTCAAAAAAGAGAAGCAGTCCCATATTGCTTGACAAGTATGGTTTGATCGATTTCATTTGTTTTTCTACAACATGTTTGGCATTTATCTCATAGGCCATTCCAAGATGCCAGCTTACTTAGCACTGACCATCAAATATTGTCTTTGGCATGAGCATTTGCCTGAAAATTATTTTGAAGCAACACCTAATTTTAAAAACCTCTTCTGTACTTTCTTTCCAAGTATCTTTCATGGTATATCAGGATTCAAATTGGAGTTACTACATTTTACCTTTATCAGTGGATTTTATTTCCATGATTTAACAATTGCATGTTCAAGGTAGACCAAGGAATAGACTAATTCAAATTGGAGTTACTACATTTTATCATTATCAGTGGATTTTATTTCCATGTTTCCATTATTTAACAATTACATGTTCAAGGTAGACAAAGGACTAGACTATCTCAAACTGGAGTGACTACATTTTACCTTTATCAGTGGATTTTATGTTTCAAACAACTTCTCACTTTGAATGAGTTGTTGCCGGGAATTTAATGAGGGTGCTTTTCGCATTTTTTCATTACATCTTCTTAGTGACTTGTGTTTCATTTGTACATGGGATTTGTTCTGGATCTAGTGGTTCCTCTTGCTCAAACTAATTTGTGGGCCCTGTGGAAGTGTTGCAGAAGGTATAATCATAGTGCAAAAAAGTAAGAGAGTTCGGGAAATTTCTTTATTTCAGGAAGTTGGAAGTCTTGATTCAAAGACTTGTGACATCCATCTCACTGGAAAGAAAGGTTCACTTTAATCACCAGATAGTTTAAATGTCCAAGGGTTAGGAGACTAATTCTGGAAGCTCCAAATGAACTTTGACCTTTGGGAAAATCAATAGGGATCATCTACTAAATATGACCAATCCACACACTAAATATGAGCACAGCCACATGTACTGTTCTTGAGATACCGTGTTTACGAAGTTTTGACCTTTTGACCTCTCATGACCCCACATGACCTTTGACCTCCACCAAAAACAATAGGGAACATCTAACCAATATGGCCAACACACTCGTCAAATATGAGCACAGTCACATGTACCGTTCTTGAGATATCGTGTTTACAAAGTTTTGACCTTTTGACCTCTCGTGACCCCAAATGACCTTTGACCTCCACCAAAAACAATAGGGATCATCTACTCAATATGGCCAATGCACACACCAAATATGACATTAGTCACACTTACTCTTCTTGAGAATCCGTGTTTACAAGCAATTTCTAAGGAATTTACCTATTGACCTCTCCTGATCCCAAATGACCTTTGACCTCCACGAAAATCGATAGGGATCATCTACTCAATATGACCAACCCACACATTAAATAGGAGATTGGTCATATTTACCGTTTTAACACGTGTTTACAAGCAATTTCTAGGGAATTTACCTATTAACCCCTCGTGACCCCAAATGACCTTTGACCTCCACGAAAATCGATAGGGATCATCTACTCAATATGGCCAACCTACACACTAAATGTGAGCATAGTCACATGTACCGTTCTCGAGTTATCGTGTTTACGAAGTTTTGACCTTTTGACCTCTCGTGACCCCAAATGACCTTTGATCTCCACCAAAAGCAATAGGGATCATCTACTCAATATGACCAACCCACACACCAAAAATGAGCATAGTCACATGTACCGTTCTTGAGTTATCGTGTTCACGAAGTTTTGACCTTTTGACCTCTTGTGACCCCAAATGACCTTTGATCTCCACCAAAAACGATAGGGATCATCTACTCAATATGGCCAATGCACATACCAAATATGAGATTAGTCACACTTTCCCTTCTTGAGATACCGTGTTTACAAGCAATTTCTAAGGAATTTACCTATTGACCTCTTGTGACCCCAAATGACCTCTAACCTCCACGAAAATCGATAGGGATCATCTACTCAATATGGCCAATCCACACACGAAATATGAGCATAGTCACAGGCACCGTTCTCGAGATATTGTGTTTACAAAGTTTTGACCTTTTAACCTCTCGTGACCCCAAATGACCTTTGATCTCCACCAAAAACAATAGGGATCATCTACTCAATATGACCAACCTACACACCAAATACGAGGTTAATCACACTTACCCTTCTTGAGATATCGTGTTTACAAGCCAAAGCGTCACATACACACACACACACACATACATACACACACACACACATACACACAACATCACCATCGCATAGATTCCTTGCCTGCCTTCGGCAAGGAATCAAAAATTAAACTGTAAAATGTATGCAACGAAATTCCCAATTCAACTCTGAACAAAAATATCTTCTTATGAACTGAATCACACTGAAACAGTCTACGCATTCTAATTTTCACCAAAGGTTTCTATACCCTAGACTTGTGTAACATTTATTAACATGTAACAACTGCATACTTTTCCCAGTTCTGTTTTCTTTCAGTGCTGTATAAATGCACTTATTTCATTTTTCCATGCATTAATGCTTTCACAATGGCTCTCACTGTCAAACTATTACTGAAATTCTATTTAATAGCTGATATCCTAAACCAAAGACAACCTAGTTTGGACCCCAGAATGTGGCTATTGAAGACTATAAAACTAAGTCTTTGTTCCAGTGACTTCACAAACTTTAAGAGGGTATTAAATTTCTTTATGCTCATGTAAAAGTGCACTTCTTGTTCAGATTGAGTTTCTTTCATTTTGAAGGTCAATGGGATTATTATATTATTGTGCTGAGATTATTAGACAGGTTGTTCTCTTCTTCTCAGAGATCTTGGAATATACATATTGAACAAGAATACAAATGACCTGCTAAAACGTTTGAGAAAAGAAATTTCTCATGGTGTACTGAAAATAGTAGTGATTGGGGAGTTGGGTACATTATGAAGGTTTTAGAAATAGTTCATTAATATGCAAGTAATCTTGAAGCAACTTGCTGTGAGCATAAATTATGGCAAGTAGAGACATAACAATCACTGATAATCAGCGTGGGTTACCACGATTGGGGTGGGGGATTTAAGCGTATGGTACCACGATTTGGGAAGGGGAAAGATCCCCTTCTTTTTATCCCTGTGCCCTGGACCTGCCAATGAAACTTTCAATATAGACTGGTATGCAGGGAAAGTGTCATAAATTCAAAAATCCCAGTTTATTAAAATACTAAAATTCAAGACTTTTCCAGACTTTTTAAAGACTAAAATGGAAATATTTAGTATTGAAAAATGTTTTAAGTGTGTATGCAGCATAGCCATGATCAGGACTTTCAAATGTGTAAGATAGTCAAAGTTCATGACCATAAGCTATTTTTTCAGACCAAATACTCTAAATTTAAGGATTTTCATGTGACCATAGGAAAATTTCACTTCTTCCATTTTCTCTACTGCATGGGAACCCTATTTCTCATGGACATCTTTCTCACTGGTGGATTTGCCAGACAAACTAGATGTTAATAACCATGACTGTAGAACTGGCTATGGAAAGGGTGTAATGCATTCAGTTATTTCATGTATGTCTGCCTAAAGTTTTTTTGTAAATCTTTGATGCAGATTATTTATTTCCTATCTTACGTCTATCTTTCTTTTGGCAGTATAGTGCTTCTGAAATACTTGTTGCATTTCTATCAATTTTTAATTTGTACATACAGGACATCATTAAAGTGCAGGGAACATTGACCCTACACTACAGTGAGGTTGTGTGCCGATGAGAATAAAATGATAGAACTTAACATGTGTCTTTTCATTTCATTCATGATGATGAATTTGTGAGGGCAATGCAGAAAAAGCAAGGGGGAGTGAGTGAGAGGGCACGAGAACATTTCCCATGCTATGAGAAATATAAGAATCAATTTGAAATGTTTCAGGGGAGGTTCTCAGGCAGGCTATTACCATAGAAGTTGCATTTAGGTCTTGTGACTTGTACTCATGGTTGACAATTCCCAGTGAACATTAATGGGACCATGACCCATACCCTCCTCTTTCTGTCAACTTACCTGCAATAATTTGTTTTCTGAGATGACCCTTCTACTTTGTGAGAGCATTCCATTCTGCCAGTTAAACAATTATTGCCAACAGTCTTGCTTGTCCTTCTTTCAACCTACTTGAAGTGGTCTCATTTGTCTGCAATCTGTTGGATAGCTGGATACCTCCTTGCACATATTCAAAATCCAAATGTGAAAAGTAACTCTGCCCTTCTAACTGCTTCTGCCCTGGTGTACAGACATGTCAGTAAAGGAGCTACTGGCAGCACTTTGATGTGAAGTACACACAAACCCATGCACCATTCAAACCAGGACAATACACTCCCCCCAGGACTGGAGTGCTATGAAATGAACCCTAACTTTATAAACAAAGTTCCAAACAAGGAATTAATATTATTTTCAAGCAAATTTCCTTGAACTGTTTGAAAACAAGTTTTTCTTGAATTCAAGGGTACGGCACAGAGGCAAAGGATGACACTGTCCACAACATCACAATGCCCATATGTTGCCATGAAAATCAGATTTTACTCCCATGACAATTAAATTGTGTATTAATGTGACATAAACCTTTGTAATATGAAACAGCTGCAGTCTGACTTTTACGTAGACCGATACAATCGACACGCAATGCAGGACATTCCTGTCAGACTGGCATGGTTGAAATTTTGCACAATTTTCCCAATTGCCTGTACCTTTGTACTGAAGATATTGGGATCTATACTTGGTCTCACAGATGCATTGAAACTATTGCAAAAATTTGAAACTCGCTCTGATGAAAAAGATGTGCCCTCATATCAGAGTTGTAGGAAGTCACTCAATTTTGCAGTGGATCTCAGGCCATTTACTACTATATCATTACGTGACTTTGAGTCAAGGCAGTGACTTGAGATAATATAATTTCCATGAGGAAAGTTATGATACAATTCCACACTACCTTTTCCTTCAGAATATTACCACTGGAATCCTGTGGTGTAGATATCATATGGTTGGGGAAGGGGGAGTGGGAGGGGGCAGACATTTGCCTGCTGGTGCCCTTTATAGGTTTCAAACATCATGCAGTCAACTTGTCCTTGCAGGCAATCATGGCCCCTCTGATCAAAATCCTAGCTCTCACACTGCTTGGATCATGGCTTGTTACAACTCTTGCCTTCTACTCACAAGATGGAGTAGACACTTCCCCAGCATGATTGTGTTTATGTCAAAGCAGACCTCACCCTAAAGGTTTGCTATAAATCAATTGGCTATCCTGCAGAAATGTGCCTCAAACTTAAATAAAGCTGTAAGAGATGACAGGATCCTTTTTAGTTGAGGTGCCTGCCATGTAGGCAGCACCACAACTCATGCAATTGTAGACATTGTAGATTTTTTGTACAGTATAAAATCTCGTCCTAGACAAAACAATGGTGGGGTAACACAGCAAGTCAGAGCTGTCTAGGTGGTTTGTCTCACTTCCAAATCCATACATAATCCCCTACAAGTCTCCCTGATTATGCCACATTGCACAGAAACATAGCCCACACAAGATTTGGGTTGTACCCTTTGTCCACCACAATGTCACCATGGAATGTATCAATCTCATATGGGGGTGGGTTCACAATTTGAACACTAAGTAACCAGCCAGTTCAGTCCTTAAAAGTTTGTCAAAGTATCACTTGTCCCTCTTTCAGCCCTAACATAATTTTTTTATTAACTGTACACCCCTCATTACCTCTTTGATATTTTGTATGACAAGTTCAATATGTTAAGGTATTAACATTCAGGGGGAATTTTCAAGGAGAGTTCTGTGATGAACAGTACTTCAGAAACTGATAGCTGATGCTTAGATGCAACACATGAAAAAATTATCACAGCAGTATGTTTCTGTTGAAGAACTACTTTTATTACCACATTATGAAATTACATAGCAATGCCCTCCCTTTAATGTAATATTAAAACTAGTTTTCTCAATTTCTACATTTCTTGTCCTCTGGGCTACCTACATCCTGTCAAAGAAGTTCCTGCAATAAAAAAAAAACAAGATGACAAAAATAAATACTTCCATTTTAAAAAAAATAAAATTCTTCTGATGTTTTGTAACAAAATTCCCAGACCTTGAGTTTTAGAATTTCCTGGTGTGCTGCTATCACACTCCTCAGGAAACTGGTAGATACATTGTTTCATTTAAAGGGGAAGTTTAAGCAAAAATTTAATTTTCATATGTGAAAGAGGAACAAATCTCCAGAGTGTGGTAAAAATTCCATTCAAATAGGACATGTACTTCTTGATATATCAGTAAATGAAGTGAGTAGATTTGAATTCCAAAGTGAGTTTGAGGGCAGCAAAGCTTATATCACTTCCTCACATTGACAAGGAATGCTTTGTTTCCCTTTGTTTTATCAGACTGTTGTGTTGACCTTGAAGATAATAAGTCTAGAACCTCCCTGTGTGTGTGGGGGGGGGGGGGGGAGGGTGTTGTCTTTGCAAAGTTTTCAATTTTTCATGGCACTTATGCAATATTTTAATAGTATGGGATTGTTGAGGAGAAAATTTACTTTTTAAAGAAAAACGAAAGACTACACTCTAATGTGAGGATATGATGTCATATGTGCTTGCTTCAAGTACACTTTCTGTTGAAAATGTCAAAACTTAACATGCTCATATCTTGAGAACCACACATCAGATTTCAATGCAAATTTCACCAAAATGCTTAGAATAAGCACCACTGTAACATTCCAAATCCTGTTGTGACCTTTAACCCTTCCTTTATCTTCAACAGGTTTATATGTGGCAACACCCTTCATTTACAGTAGGTGTGCTAAAAAACACATCCATAATGGTGATTAAAAGTGAGTGATGGTATGCTATTGCACTCACACACATCAAAATTAAAGGACTGTTTTAAACTGGATCTTCTTTTCAGGGATTATAAAAAGCACTGCAGTATTAGCTTTCACATGGCAAAACATTGTGAACCAAAGCAAAACAGATGCACATTTTCAAGTACATTAGGGAAAGCAGGGAACTGTATGGCCAAAATGACCCTCAGCATTACATCATTTTAAGATGGCTTCAAATCCAAGGTTAACTGGCCATACTGGTAGTGCCTGTACTTTAGTCAGGTCTTCTGCCATGCCTTTTCAATCTTTTTTAATTCTACTTGACTTCATTGATGCTCATTGGAGAGCAAAAATTATCCAGTTGGTTAATTCATAATCCAATTCTTGAAATAACCTTGAGGCCATTTATTACTTTCATGCCCCCTTACAAATGCACTGATGTCCCCAACACATTACCAGCAGCACCCAAGGGCAGTGGGGTCTTGATGCCCTCATTTTAATTCCACATGTGGTATTAGAAGAGTGTAAGGTTAGGTGTTAAACACCCAAAACTTTTGAAGTAACCTATTCACATGGTGTTACGAAGTTCCCAAGTTTTGGCTTTTAAGTTCTTCTTTGCCGTTGTCCTTATATGGCTAATAGATCAAATATAGATCCACCAGATCTTACCAAATGGTCATGAAGCAAAACTAAGTACTCACTGTGGTATGCAGCCTTTGTCTTTCTTAGAATTGAGGCGAATCAAACTGTCGTCTGATTCTCCCTGGAGAGGAAAGAGGAAGAAATTGTGTTATGAAATAAACACTACATGAAAACACTTGGTAAATCAGGTAAGCTACAGCCCTAGAGAAGCAATGGAGCTCAGTCTATAATAAAATTTTTTAAAAAAGAGTGAAAAACTTTAACAAAAAGAAAAAAATGCACTGAAATATACCCTTAAAGGTCATGGGACATGACAGCAAAAAGTCCTGATTTTATGTGGCAATCAAGGAGAACTCTTTTCTAAGGAAAATTTGCTGGAATTGTCAGTATCTTTTACAGTTCTCAAGATATACCTCTTCAAAGTTTGAATGTTTCTGTCAGTGTTTGCACCTGGTAGAAAATTCGTACCCGGGTACCCAAACCGTCTTTCCCGACGGGTACCCAGGTACCCAATCGTAACCCTTGCAATATCTTTCGTCCGCACTGTGGGCTAGGATAGGCTATGCACAGTATAGTAGTAGGCCTATGCTGTTTCGCTAAATGGTATAGGAGCAGATGTTAGAAACACACATCACAGGAATTGTTTCTGGAAAAGTGCAATTCAACAAAAGTATGTTACGGAAACAGACAAGTTAAGCAACTTCATTTCAAATAATTGTGAATGAGATGTGGGTTAATACATGTATTACTTTCAATAACCATGTTATTTTTGTGAATATCAAAAAGAAATCGTAGAAAAACGCCACCCAAGTAGAAATTTTCTACCCGGGTAGCAAGAACGTCAGTCTGGTACCCGGTGCAAACACTAGTTTCTGTATCATCCCTACATTATTTATCTCTTAATTTCTCATCACAGTTTATGGTTTGTTTGGACACAATTTAACTTTCAAATTAAAACCCTTAGGACATACTAATGTTACAACTATTGCTGGAGTGAAGATGTTGAACACAAATGACAGTGCTAACCATTTGTGGCATGTGGCTCTCTAGACATCACAAGATTTGCATATTGAGCTCTTCATTATGCATGATTGGTTGTTGATGCCTTTTACATCAAATAACCAACTTCATCGTTTTCATATCATCAGTCCTCTACACATAAGTGTTTCCATGGGTACCAAAAATAGGAACCGGGTACCCTATCACCATACCTATCGGGTACTCGGGTACCCAGTATAATGCTGACTAGTTATCATAATTTTGTTAGGCATGCTCCATATAAAATACAGGATAATATTTACGGAGCATATTGGAAAGGTAGTGACCACATTCACAAGTTCAAAAACATTTGATTTCTCACCAGGTTTTATGTCTCATTTGTTGCAAATAAATAAATTACAAGTAAAAGAAATGTAACATAAAACAATCATGTGAAAAAATTGGTACTTCCCAATACCTATATCAATTTGATATTGAATTTTGGGAAGTGTTCCTACTCCAAGCAAGCATACTAAGGGCTCGAAGCTTCTTCTTTTACAACAGCAATTTAAAAATATCAACCAATCATAGTCCTTGATTACAGTATTCTCTTGCACAATTACCAAATGTATACAAACGACGTATGCCTGTAAAATTTGATCACACTTATGTACAATGTGCTGTGGCATTACCACTAAAGTAGGGCAGTCACGTTTAAACGTATAAACGAACGATCGGCTGTTTAAACGGCGCTTTCATAGCCCAAACGTTTAAACGATATGCACGAAGTTTGCTCCCAAACAGAGAGCACAAAGTTGTTCACACTTTCATTTACCACTTTTGCCTCGATGTATTTCCTTCGAACGATGTTCATTTCCCGATTTAATCAATGAATAAAGCTTCCAAAATAAACTGTTGTAACGAGTCTTTTCTTGATATCTGTCTGTCACTCCCTCTCTCACTTACCGTAATCCATATAACAAAAGCTGCTGCTCGAGCTGACAAGTTCATAGCCTGCACAGCAAGCACCTTAATTAACGACACAATGGGGCTTTTTGAATAAACCTCGCATCAATGACACTTTAATGATGATTGGCACGAAGGGGATTACGGGATTATCAATCATAACAAGATTTAGCCTGAGATCTAAATTAATCAATGCACTGTGCACAACTTTAGTGAACGAAAAATAAAGGTTTACCGATTTGAAAAGTGTCGGCAATGTAAAGAGAAAATATGGAATAAGAGCTGGGGAGTTTTGGGCTGGTTTTCATTGCAAGTTTTGCATCAACACTCTACTCAACTAGCCTTGCTCTGTTAATTTACGCTTTACAATATCATCTTCTCGAATATTCATCTTTAAGTTTTCTGTCTGAAATCTACTATCTGCCTCATTATGCGTCGCAGTCCAGTGTGGAAATCCTTCGAAAAATTGATTCAGACAAGGTTCACTGTCAAATATGCTCAGCTACGCTGAGTTACTCAGGAGGGTCGACCGGGACAATGTCCGACCACCTCAAGGGCCGTCATCCTTCTATCGTGGCCGATAATAGTACGGAGAAGTCTCCCACACCATTGGATGTATTCATGAAGAGAAAAACTTGCGACCCAAGGAGAACGGACAAATTGAATAAACTCATAGCTAATATGATCGCAAAGGACGTTGCCAGTGAGCTTTGTCGCAGCAAAGGATTTAAGGAACTAATGGACCAGCTGGAGCCAGCATACACTATTCCTTCTAGAGGGACAGTGTCGTCATCTTTAGAAAGTCTATTTGAAGGTACCAAA
This sequence comes from Holothuria scabra, assembly GCA_037179385.1. Classification (NCBI taxonomy): domain Eukaryota; kingdom Metazoa; phylum Echinodermata; class Holothuroidea; order Aspidochirotida; family Holothuriidae; genus Holothuria; species Holothuria scabra. Next base: position 42,186,835 of record CM074191.1, read on the forward strand.
CTTAGTGTACTGAACTCTCTGAAGGGAATGGATTTTATTTCATTGACGATGGATTGTTGAACATCTAGGGCAAATGAGGGTTATATGACAGTGACAGCGCATGGCATGGACTCAGAATTTTGTAATCGTGGTTTTGTACTGGACACCAGTCCCGCTTCCCCAGTGGAAGAAGGATCAGTCGCACGACATATGGCTGAAGCACTTGGCAGACAGCTAAAGGAAGTGGCTAGAAACTGGAACATTGAAGGGAAAGTGGCATCGGTTGTTCACGACAATGGAAGTAATGTGAAGAACATTGGAACTGTTATGGGGGTTGAGGACATAGCCTGTGCTTGACACACCCTGCAACTTTGTGTTAATGACGGTTTAAAGTCTCACCCAGCGTTATTGAGACTGGTAGCTAGTGGGAAACGCTTAGTAGGACATTTCAAAAAAAGTGTGGTGGCAACAAAATCGGTAGAATTGAAATAAGAACAAATGAATGTGAGAAAAGGAAGTTGGTGCAGAGCGTAGCGACCAGATGGAACAGTGTGTACGCAATGTTGGAAAGACTTTTACAACAGTGATGGGCACTCTCTTCAGTTTTGAGCGATCCAAACATTGTTACAAAGTCAGACGCGAGAACCTTAGCCATAAGGGATGAAGAATGGACTTTAGCAGAGGCGTTGCTGCCTTGCCTAAAGCCTCTTCAGGTAAGTTTTCTTTCTTAATTAATTTGAGAAAAAAAAAAAATTGGCCATGTTGGGCTATGCGCTTATATTAAAGGGGCCCGACTTGTAACAAGTTTATGAATTTGAAAGTAGGCTATCTGCATGGTCACAAATTTTTGAAAACTCGATTGCACCATTCATCTACGGAAACCTACTAGTCTCTCATTTTTTTTTTTGAATGTATGACATCGAGGTTGTCTCAGTTTGACCATTTGTCATTGGTTAGTGAGAAAAGTTTACTTAACAGATTTGAAAAAATGTGTTGAAATTCATCAGCCAATTCAATGAGCCACTTTAAGCTAGCTACGGGAATATACATGGTTGCGCACATGGTTAATTTTAGGCCAGCTAACTAAAGCTTGATGGCCCAAATGGGGGGGGGGGTAGGCTACAATTTAATTTTCCGAGTATAATTGCAGTTACTTTGCGGTTTCAATTTCTGTTTCCATCATTTTCACAAGAGGAGGGTACAAAACGATTTTGTTGCAATGCAAATAAACACTCACCCCACTTCAGACTCATCACAAATATTGTTTGCATTTATCTAAGTGGTTGGAGTCGTACCAAAAAACGCGGCACGGTTTGAAAAAGGGGTAAAGCAGAGAAATTGTAGGCCTTGCAAACGGCTTGTAAACTGTTCAATTAGAAAACACTTGGCGCAAACCATCTGTCAGAGAGTGAGAATATAGCTGCAGAATATGAGCAGCAGTCTTGTACATCTGTACACTGTTAATGGATACATCGAGTGACTGCTAACAGAGATGGGGTCTTCACTGCCTAACTCAGGAAATATTCTGCTTATTTCAGATTTCTGCTTTTTTCAAATTTGGTCAGTTTTCAACATTACGAAAATCATTTCCAGAATGGAAAGGAAACAGCTCATCAGTTTTCCAAATTTAAAAAGCAGATGCATAACATGAAAAGAACATTTTATTTGTTTAATTATTTAATTATTAATGTATTCATTTTTTTATTTATCTGCTCAGGTTGCAACAACTGCACTTTCCTCAAAGGAAAACACCTCTCTTTCAAGCGTGCAACCCATCATGCATGGCATTGTTCATCGCCACTTGCAGACGAGGGAGGGGGAGATGACAGCTATCACTGAGTTTAAGAAGACTGTTACAAAGGAAATCAAGAGAAGGTAAGTAATTTTTATTTTCAATATGAAGGGAAAAAATGGGAAAAGTGTTGTCATTTTTTATTGGAAGGTATAGAATAGTGAAATGGAAGTACTTCTCCCACCTTTTTTCAAATGAAAAGTCTCCCATCCCCCCCTTTTTTTTATACTGTATGACAAATAAGTAAAAAAAGGGGGGGAAGTGTTGTCATCCCTTGTGGAAGAAAATTATGAAATGAAAATTAAAGTACTTTCCATTTTTAATTCCTTTTAAATTATTATTTTTATTACTGTTAAAATTATATTACTATTTTATCCTGTTAAATTGTTTTGTTCTTGAGGTCCACCTTTATCTACCAGTTCCCCCTCCCCCCTCCTCCCGCCCCATTGGAAACACCTGGGCTGGTCTCCAGTGAGAAAATTGTGCAATAAAATTTGTACAACAATAACTTGTACTTTAAAAGAAATTAGTTATTCATCTCTTTTTTTTACACTTCTTTCAAATTCTTGTTGAACAGCGGTACTGCCACCTTCACACTCTTGGCAACAATCCTCGACCCCCTGTACGAAACGCTCAACTTTTCAGAGCCAGCACACAGGGAAGCTGTGGTAGGAGAGCTACGAGCACTCGTCGACAACCAGCTGCCACCACCTAAAAGCAGGAGGGTCTCTGCAGACTTGACAGAAGAGATTAGTGCTATCGACTACTTGTTGGGTTCAGATGACACCGAAGACCCATCAACCCTTGCTGAAGGTCAGGATGAAAATACTCACATGCACAGCCAAGCGAGCCAACCATTACATGAATTTACCTGTACAGTCAAGGAGTACCAACCCCAACCAGTGGTGGAAGGACAATGAGAGTAATTTTCCCACTCTGCCTTCTCTTGCTAGAAAGTTTTTGTGTACACCTGCAACATCTGTGCCCAGTGAGCGAATTTTCTCGACGGCTGGAAACATAGTTACATGCCGAAGAAGCTGCTTGAAGCCGAGTAATGTGAATATGCTTACTTTTTTGAGTAAGAACTTGTGAACTTACTAGACGCTTAGAGCAGCAATTAGCATGTTCCTGGATTCCCTGAACAAACAGTGTGAAGAAGACTAGTGAAGACTTTCATTTTCAAACATCTCCATGTTGGAATAGAACTTACTGAAATGTAGCATGTGTATTGTGGTGAAAGAAATGTTGAAATCTTCAAATGAAAGTTACATTGGATGTTGAAAATCTCTTAATGCATTTCAGTAATACCTCTTTGTCATAATGTCATTTCAAGTTTTACAATTTCTCAAACAAGTTTTCAAAAGTGTAGAAATTTAGGAAAATTGAGAGATTTTGTTTACACTTAATCAGTAAACTCTTAACTCCAAACTGCCCGTTTTTTGTATAAGTCTACAGAAGGGTTTGGAGTTCTTTGAATAGTGCAAAAATGTGCAATATGTTAAATTGGGTAATGCAAATCTAATTCTGAGCTTTCAAGGTTTTATTTTATTTTTTCACAATGTTGACTGCATTTTACCTACAGTTCAACAACAAGCAGTTCAAGTCTGTTCAACACCATTGAGTTACAGACTTACAGTATTTTATTTTTTTTATTTAAATAAGGTTTTTGAAAACAATGTAGGCCTACAGTACATTGCTATTTCCTACATATGCTTTCCTGACAGTGTATTATTTATTTATGACTACGATGAGTGCATTGTCATTTTTTTGTATTGCATGAGGTAAAAATAAATTACACTAAAGATGCACTGGATTTTGCTTGTTTTGATTTTATGGTACCTTGTGTCTTTGAATTGCAAATAGGCCTAAGTAAAACCTTAAAGGGCAGGAGCAGTCTTCCCAAATTTTATTTTTCTCCTCAAATGTGAAATTAACTAGAAATAACTGCTTGGTTTACCTTGAATGTGCAAATAGTGAAATCATACAATGTAATGAAAGATACTTTGAAGAGAAATAAGACAAAAATTGTGCTATTTAGCTTTTTCTTTAAAATAAGTTTTTTTTTTTTTTTTTTTGGGGGGGGGGACTGCTCTTTACCTTTAAGTTTAATTAGGCTACTGCTTGTTAGGCTACACTAACCTTAGTCAAAAATTAAATTGCCTAGCTTTCATACATAACTTTGTAGTCTGCACAGGCACCATTTTGGGGCAAACTGACATAATATGTAATGGCCTGTTCCAGATATGTATTCCTGAATATGAATGGTGACCTAACAGTGATATCTTTGTACTTTACATATAGCAGCAAAGTGCTGATTTGCGCAAAAGTGACATGTTTGAAGCATTATGAAATATTCAAGGAATACACTCTAGGTGGCATACCATGTTAAATATAAGACTGTTTAAATGCAAGGCTCAGTTTATGTAGCTAGCTGAATGTTATGGGCACAGTCTTTGATATCTAGGCGGGGTGATATGTCTGCTAGTTTCTGTGTAAAACAGTGTGGTGTGATTTTGAATAACCATCAGATAGCTTGGTGCAAGATTGTAAGTTATGTACATGTGATATATGAGAAGAAACTCACCATGTGATGATAGTGTGATTGGGCCACCCAAAGATGAAAATTTTGACTTCAGGAAACAAAGTTCAAACAACTTTCAAACGTGTAGCGTAATTTTTTAGGGGCTCTCTTCGTACTCAGTCTTGAAGAATGTTTACCAAATTGGCAAAATATTTTTGTCCATTGCCATAAATGGGGTGATTATTTTTGCATGCGATACTTTATAAGATTGAGGGATTAGTGTTAGAACTGGGTAATACGATGGTGGGCCATTACCCAAGTTACCGCATAACCCCTGCAAACACTACCAAATATGCCTTGTGAAATCTATGAGTAAGGTAATATGGCACCTTGACAGCTTTGTGACATCAGTAGGCAGTGGGTATAAAACAAATCCTACAAAGACAGGCACTCATGATTGCAAGTACAGGTACCATGAGTTTGTGTACTGCTGTCATTCAATATTATGAACCAAACTTCTGAAGGAAGCTTACCATTCTCCTTATTTCTCCACAAATGGCAAAGGTTTTGTAGTTACCATTGTAGATACCAGTCTTGCTATCTACCTGCAAGGTTGAAACAGAGAAGTTTTGAGTCATAAGCTGAAGGATATACGAGACTAAGAGAAATATTCCATGCCTCAAAAAAAAAGAAGACAAAAGTATACAATGGCAAAACTACAGTATGCCAACTATAAAAGTCTAAAGAAGTAGATTAATAAATACTTAAAGGCATTTTTTGGAGAAAAAATTCATTGACTCCAAAATAGGCAGAAAAAATTCCAGCAGGTGAAAACTGCATCTCAATAGCATATAGCCTTGGGAACATACTAATTTTCAAACAAATGCAATTTTTTCTTAAGATTAAGTGGACTATGGAGATTCTGTAATGTCATCCTGGCCCATAAATTTGGCATTGCATTCAATTTATTAATAATTTAAAGCTGCTGCATGTTGGGGGTGTTAAGTGACATAGTTTGCAGATTGCTATACCTAAAAGGCCTACATATGTTGTAGAGTAATACTAAATCTACAGGAAAACATGCATCCAACCTTTACAACAGTATCAAATTTCAAGGACAAACAGGAAAATCAATTATAAAGAAAAACAAAAGCAATCTGACATAATGTGCCCACATTATAATACTTCCTGTGGCTTTGTTGAAAAGTAGAGGTATTTTTTAACAATTTTAGTAATCAATCTTTAAAGTCAGATTTCTTGAGTTAGGAAAAGGGTATTGCAAATTTGCAACAGGGTTTGGATTGCATGGTGTGGAATATTTCTGCCTTCCTTATTAAACCCTAGTCAAAAACCACTGGAATAAGCCTTTAATGGGAAACATTTCAAAAAAAGGGTGTTAGAAAGTAAAATAACGAGAGAAAGTTCCAAAATCATATTCTACATACTAGGAATAATGTTCACCATGCATGCCAAAAAAAATTAAAATACTTGTATACCAGGAAGACAACTGTTTACATGTAATTTCTAACATAATGAGTTAAGCAAAGGTCTTCGAAAGGATGAAATCTAAAGGATAGAAATTTGTAGATTACATACCTTTTAAATAAAATTTGCAATACTACAGTGAAGTCTAGTCTCAGTCAAATTTAATACAACATCCCAGCAGAGCCCAATAGATTAGAATAGAGATGACCCCACTTCAGGAACATTTGGCCTATCAGATATCCTGACCACAAATTTACTCGTGACCCCACTTGTAATAAACTCAAAATAAATAAAAAATCCTTAATGCTGAATATTTTTTTAATAAGTGATTTTCCCAAATAAGCGATGTGTTTATTTCATCCCTGTTTAAGTGCGTGTGTCATCTTTAGAAAATTTGCTGGTATCCAACCCAACAATAACTGCTTCTTGACACCACCTGGGGTGGTGACCCCAAGGTACTGTAGGAAAACTCTATGATCCTGCAGATCGTTCGGTCTAGTGAACCATCAATTCAATTGAAGTCACTCATGACATGCACACATTAATTGATATTTGTTTGACATATACCTTACATTTTCTAAAAAAAAAAAAATCAATTACACAAAAACACCTTTCTAAAGATGTCCTTTTTTTCTCTTCATTTACTTGCTTTACAAGAATTCACATTTTCACCTATTCCCAGGAATTTTTAGGCATGCGAGTGTGATCGCACACCATCACTCTCCTCAAATCACTATGAGGACTGTGATTTTTAGCGCACCTAGATGAGGGTGAGATCTCATATATCTACTATAGTTTAATAAAACACACATACTACACTCAATTTCCAGAGGAGTGTGACTCGCAGCACACCTGGAAAATCTAAATCTCACAGCCTGTATTCCATAACCTGGATTCTTACATTTTATAAAATTTGAAAATTTGGCATGAGTCTCAAATTATGCTTTACACACTCTTTTCCTGAGCTTAGAAAGAAGTTCCTACCTCATGACTACATTCAGTTCAGCTGTAAAAATGTACAGGCAGTCAGATTTCACGGAAATGATTGTTCCCCCATCGCGTGGTGTTCCCATGTTGATTAAATCACGGGACCCAAAAACTGGTTACCACCAATCACTATGATCAGTTATCACCCATTCATTTTGTAACAGAACCCAAAAGTGGGTTCCCATGGTGAACCAGAAAGCCAAAAGGCTTAGTGATTCCTTGCCATCAAATACCTTACCTGCTTTCAAATTGACAGTGCTTGATAGATTTTTCTTTACATTTTAGGCTCAGAATTTTCGCAATTTTACCGCTGGTGACCTCAAATGACCTTTGACCTCTACCAAAAGCAATAGGCTTCTTTCTCTCAACATGAAAAATCTATACACCAAGTGTGAAAATTGTCTGGCAATCCTATCTGAAGATATCATGTTTACAAGCCATTTTCGGTGTTTTCACATTTTTACCGCTGATGACCTCAAATGACCTTTGACCTCAGCCAAAAACAATAGACTTCTTCCTCTCAACATGACAAACCTATATACCAAGCATGAGAAGTGTCGGTCACTCCCATATGAAGAAATCATGTTTAAAAGCCATTTTCGGGATTTTCCCAATTTTACCGCTGGTGACCTCAAATGAACTTTGAATTCTACCAAAAGCAATAGGCTTCTTTCTCTCGACATGACAAATCTATATACCAAATATGATGAGTATCTGTCACTCCTTTTTGAAGATATCGTGTTTACAAGCCATTTTCAGTGTTTTCGCAATTTTACCGCTGATGACCTGAAATGACCTTTGACCTCTACCAAAAAACAATAGGGTTCTTCTTCTCAACATGACGAATCTATATACCAAGTATGAAAAGTGTCGGTCACTCCTATCATAAGATATCGTGTTTACAAGCCATTTTCGAAGTTTTCGCAATTTTACTGCTATTGACCTCAAACGACCTTTGACCTCTACCAAAAACAATAGGCTTCTCTCTCTCAACATGAAAAATTTATATACCTAATATGAAGAGTGTTGGTCTCTCCTAACTGAAGATATCATGTTTAAAAGCCATTTTCGGGATTTTCCCAATTTTACCGCTGGTGACCTCAAATGAACTTTGAATTCTACCAAAAGCAATAGGCTTCTTTCTCTCGACATGACAAATCTATATACCAAATATGATGAGTATCTGTCACTCCTTTTTGAAGATATCGTGTTTACAAGCCATTTTCAGTGTTTTCGCAATTTTACCGCTGATGACCTGAAATGACCTTTGACCTCTACCAAAAAACAATAGGGTTCTTCTTCTCAACATGACGAATCTATACACCAAGTATGAAAAGTGTCGGTCACTCCTACCATAAGATATCGTGTTTACAAGCCATTTTCGAAGTTTTCGCAATTTTACTGCTATTGACCTCAAACGACCTTTGACCTCTACCAAAAACAATAGGCTTCTCTCTCTCAACATGAAAAATCTATATACCTAATATGAAGAGTGTTGGTCTCTCCTAACTGAAGATATCATGTTTACAAGCCATTTTCAGTGTTTTCGCAATTTTACCGCTAGTGACCTCAAATGACCTTTGACCTGTACCAAAAACAATAGGGTTCTTCCTCTCAACATGACAAATCTATATACCAAGTATGAAAATTGTTGGGCAATCCTATCTGAAGATATCGTGTTTACAAGCCATTTTCCGCATTTTCGCAATTTTACCGCTGGTGACCTCAAATGACCTTTGACCTCTACCAAAAACAATAAGGTTCTTCTTCTCAACATGGCAAATCTATATACCAAGTATGAAAAGTGTCGGTCACTCCTATCTGAAGCTATCGTGTGTACAAGCTTTTTTTGAAACTGTCGCAATTTTACCCCTGGTGACCTCAAATGACCTTTGACCTCTACCAAAAACAATAGGGTTCTTTCTCTCAAAATCTATATACCAAATATGAAAAGTGTTGGACATTCCTATCTTAAGTTATCGTGTTTACAAGCAAGTGTCACAAACACACACACACACACGACATCACCATCGCATAGATTCCTTGCCTGCCTACGGCAAGGAATCAAAAATGATGGAACCTACAAATGGATTCCTGTGATTTTTGAAATCCAACAGCTTGTATGTACCCCTAAACACTACCCAATAAATTGTTATTTTTTGCCCCTGATGTCACTGATAACAGAAATGTTCAAGAGCTTCCCAATACAGATTATCTTCTTAATTCTGAACATACAAACAGCTGAACATAAACTGTCTGACATGACTTACACGTCATATACAGAAATAGCACTACTTGAGAGAATTCTTCCACTCCTCTAAAAAGGATAACTGTAAATCTCCAAAAAATTGTCAACAAATCAACAACGGCCATGCCCAGGGTTGTCACCAGACCATTATGAGGGATGGGTAAATTGTGACTGGTCACCATCTTGGGGGAGTGGTCTGAGTGGTAGGAGGTGTCCCCCTCTCCTTTAACAAATTATTGCAGATTGGAGAGTTCTTACAAAAAAAAAAAACAAGAAATTACCATCTAAGAATTTTAAGTAGTTAGGGTAAGAAATTTGTGCTGGGCACTGATGCAGAAATTGATAATGATAGCCAGTATCGGGCGGAGGTTTTCAGAGCTGAGTAGCACTGTCCAGTGTAGTTAAAACCCTGGCCATTGATTATTCCTTACCTCAGCAACATTTAACTGAATGGAAGCATGGTCCTCAGCAGAAATGATTCTGTTGCTTGTTGAGCTGTTTGTGAAAAAAGTATAGGGTTTGACATAATATTAACCTTCAAATCAGTAACTTCAAAACACTGTCTGTTCATTCCCAATTTGCCCTTACTTTCCACTACAGGGCTTTTGACATTGTTTCATTATTAGGCCATTTTAACATGCATTCTTTGTCTACGGAAGTAAGCTAGCCTAGAAGTAGGGAAAAAATGGCTCTAACAGGGTTTACGTAAAAGGCTTGGGGAGATTACATCTCAGTGTAATCGATTACGATTGCGATTACTTCATACTGTATTCTAAGGTTGCGATTATGATTACAATTACAGCTAAAATTGAAAGTAATTGATTACGATTGCAATTACATTGCAATGTTATCATGATTACAATCATGATTAGGGAAGCCATCCATTCTCGTTTCTGCGGGTCCGTGCGGAGGCAGATTTGCGTGTTCACTGAAGCTTGACTCATTATCGCTCTGACCCTCCAAGGCATTGCCAACACTTTCCGAATTATGCACAACTTCCCTCCACGCTTGTGGTATCCTATTACTGAGCACAATGGCCTATTCAATTGCTTCCCAATTTCAGTCAAGAGAGGTCTTTTGTTTGTGAAAACTTTTCACCACCAAGTTTGCACGAAGCTTTGTCAGCGGTCAAGTAAAAAGATAAGCTAACTTTCTTCTGTTTAATTTCAGGAACAATTGTTTGTATGTGAAGTTGAACAAAATAAATTTACATGCGTGTATCCATGTCTTTCTCTTACTTGATTCTCTTTTAAGTTTCATAAGTAATTTAGAAATGTTTTGCAATATACAGATTTTTACATGTTTAACTGTTCTATGAGTTGACAGGCCTTGAATTTAACGGCACTATTGCCGTCGTACATCCCTTGTTTGTCACAATGCCCCGGCAAAATGGCTTTAAAGTCATGACCAAAGCTGTCGCCGTGACGATCGGTGTAGAGTCACTTTTGCCTTAAGATATGGCCAAACGGTGTATACATTAATGTTCTCGTATGAAGTGCAAAATATTTTGGCCTTAAAATGAGGCTTGAAACTGTAGTTTAGTGTATGTCGTAAATTTCGCACATATATTTTCAACTTTGAATAAATCATGGTCGCACACTGCACTTTTCTTCTGCATGCAAGGCAACGCAGCACCAAATCATACATGAATCCAATTGGTATTCTCTGCAAAATTGCCCACACCTATGTAAATAGAACCTCATTTGAAGATACATCGAGCCACCAACTCTGAAGGAAAATGTCAATAGGCCTATCATACAAGAACATTGCCGAAAAAAAAATTCTGAAAATATTGGGCATTGCTTAGATTGATTACTTTGGACATCTGTCATCATCCTCGAAACTAAGTAAAAAAATAAATCTAAATAGTGTTGGTGTTTATTACATTTTGAGCTGGATACTATGATGAAAAGAAAGTGCATATCCCTGTCAAGTTACTATAGCCTAAATACTACACGATCGGCAACTTGAATTTAATCTAAAATTGTTCACAAGCCAACGATTCCCCACAAAACCGACGTAGTCACATTATTCACAAATGTTAGACCTATACTCTTTTAGTTATGGAAATTGTCTCTGATTGAAGTTGGTAGGTTAAGTACCGGTACTAAGCCTTACAATATTGATGAAAGGTTAGGCCTACAGGCAAAAAAGATCGGATAATTTCCACCATAGGCTATTCCAGGTATATCTGAGTTTTTAACACCATATGTTGCAAGCAGGCAATGTTGTCTAATTTTCTACCAGCCTTTTCCGAGACTGATTTAGTGAATTGACCCGGTGATTGGTAAAGAACATTTAAATCAAGCCATTATCGATAATCATGAAACTGCTTTCAAGACAACCCTTCAAGAAAAATTTCATCGGTTATTTAGTCTGTATCCCCCGGCAGGTGGAATCTGTGACTAAGTGTACTATAACAGTATAAGGCAGCTTGCTGACAATGCCGGTTTACGATAATGTTTACAAAACACTCTAGTGATGCGGCCGTACTTAAGTCTTTTGGGCAGCGAACCCCTGATTTAGAATTGAACGTGGTGCATCTGATGCGTCCATAGGTAGATCGCCAGCCTGGGGGAGGGGTATAAGGGTTCCCCCTCCCCTTTTGAAAATTTTGTGACTTATGCAAGTCCCTAGATGCAAAATGGTGACACTTTTGAGGCAAATTAGTCAACACAATTTCTGTAAGTTGACGCAAAAATATCAGCACTGAAACTCACATTCGTACAAATTTTTATCTAGTAATAGCGGTCACATTGGCTTTATATCACCGTAATTTCTGCTTCAAAAGTTTTGGTTCATCGGCATGGCTTTTTTTGAGCGCTGGCACCGGACGATTTTTACCCCCGGTTGGCCATTATTTCGCGCCCGTTGCTCACCAAAATTGACATGATTGGGCCCGGGTCAGTTTGCAATATTACCAGTTCAGGATAGAAAATATTGGGGATATTTCCGTTCGTTTCACGAACGGGATACCATTTTTGTAGGCGTAACATTTTCACTTCAAAAGTGGAGATACAAATCAACCTTTAAATACAGTACTGTAGAATTGTTTGTAGTCGATGTCACATGCCCTTTGATAATTTATTTCTTACTTCGTGCTCTGTCTAGTTTCCATCCCCCCAATCATGTCGGAACATTTGCATTCTTTCACTGCACTGGGTTGTAGTTTCCTTAATGTACTGTAGCTTTTCTCTTGCTTTAGCCAACCCCATGTAGAGCAATCATTCATGATAATCTTAGCAGTTCTGGGCAGCAAAACAATTGCACCCGATTAACATATCTTGTGGTTCCTTTCGGATATAAATATCCCTGTACATTTTAAGCAGTTTTTGTCCAAAACTTACGTCTTGTTTAAAAAGAATCTGCAACTGAAATGCACTTAAGTCAGATCCCCGAAAAATCCACCTACGCAGAGATTTGTGATGCCATTTCATGGTGAATTTGGCACGGGGCTCGCCGGGCTGCGCTAGCCAGCTATATAAGCATGGGAAGCGCGATCGTCGTAACACAAACTCAACGGGACAACTTGTCTCGGGACCGAGTATTTTCACACACTAAATCACATAGGCGAAGGCGCGAGTTGTGATTGGCTGGCTAGAATCAACGAAATTGAACCAATCACGATGCAGGGACCAATTTAAATTTTGAAATGGATCGTATGCATATGATGTCATTAAGCAAAACATGATGCCTTGTTTGGCAGAATAAACGGACATGCGCGTAAGTCTACTGCATATGCGTGGGCCAAGAATTTTGCTGCATGAGACCATGTGCATCACTGTTTTTGTTTGCAATGACGTCGCATGACAAGATTGCAAAAGTCCTACTGTAAATAACATTATGGAAGGAATGCTAGAAATGACTTAACTTATGCAAGATAATAACCACCGAACTTCACAAGATTCTAGGAGCTACGTGTACAAAACGTGCACAGACATGTATGCTAAGCTTGGGGATTTGAAAAAAAGGCGAAACACTGCAGCTTGATAGTCTGTACAATGTGTTTTGTGCAGAACAGTTTGTACAGCATCTTACGCGGCGCTTTCTGTGAGAAAGCAAAGAAAACACATTGAATGCAAATCTAAATCCAATCTAAATCTAATTCCATGTAATACTACAGGGTTATAGCGAAAATATCAAACGATCACTTCCATGGCAGGGGTAAAATTTCAAGTTTGTGATTATCAATGCATCTCGTTTTGGCGGGAAGTTGAAGGATTGAGTTTACGGGAATTTTATGAAACTAAGGGCAAGTTTCAAGTATATTTCAGCCCCTTTTTCAGTTTGCAAATAATCGGAGGTAATGATCGAGTGAATGCCAGAATTTATAAAAGCAATGGAGCACAGGGCTGCAAGCATTAATCACAGATTGTGTGCGTACCGATCTTTTTATGAAAACATGTTGGGAAAACAAGGGTTCTATGACATCAGACACATAAGTTCCATTGCACTTATTTTAAGTTACTGCTACGTAAGAAACATCGTAACATCGTGATTGGTTCATTATTGCTTTTAATCAGCCAATCATACTCGCGACATCGTCAATGCAGTTTTACTGTGTAGGAATAACGTGTAGAAACCAACCCTCTTCGTATAGAATTCTAATACTCCCACTGCATTTGTGCTACGATCAAATTTCCCAAACTCTGGTTGTAGTCGGGCAAAACAGTTCAGAGATAGAGTATTTACTGAGGAGAGGGGGAGTGGAGGGGGTTAGACTGCAGTGAACGTTCGCACAACTTCATTTTCCGATTTTTTGAATTTCGGCGTAAGTTTTAAGTACGAAGTAACAGGAAATATGTGGGGTTTCATCTTAAAGATACAATGACATCGTTCGTTCCTTTGATTGATAATTTCCCAAATCTGAGACATCAGCCCCGCCTCTAACCTGCAAAACGGGCGTTTGTGTTTTGGTCGTGCAAGTTGTGTTGTGCCACGTAGCTACTGCGCTCTGGAGTGAGCAAAACAGTTTCCTGATTGGAGCCTACGAGGGCAAGTGCAGGCTAGTTAATAATACTATGGTGTTACTTGCTAAGTACTGTAGCAGGCAGATACACATACAGAGCTCCGACTCGCATGCAGTGGTATGTGAATGGAAGTTAAGAAAAGTTAGTTGCAGTTTTACAAATAAGTCAATGATTTTGTCATTTATTGAATTAACAACAAAGGCAATCGTTGACAGAAAGAAGAAAAGTTATGGAGGCTAGCTGGTAGCAATTTTGAACATTGCAACCGTTTTTTGAACGTCGTGGCCTCCTTGATTTTGAATCTTGAATGTCACGGGGCGCGATGTTCAAAAGGCCCAGGGAAAACCCTGGGGATCAAGTCTCTATCTTTGAAAAATCCCCTGTTGACTGATTTTTTTCACTCAGTAATTTTTTGAAAAATAAAAATTGATTTAAATGCCCGACCCTTCCCCTTCAATATTGAGAATAGATCAGGTTACCATTTAGTTCTCTTTTGAAAGGTTTGATTTCTGATATCGTTTATGGCGAATTTTGCAAACAAAGTTTTGTCCTAAATCACTCTAAATATCCCACACTTATCAAACTTTCAGACCGAGTGACAAGAACACTCTGAATATGCAATGTATGGTATGTGTATTAAACTGGAGCCCCTGAAAGTTAGTTGAGGCTTTAATTAATTGATCTTACCTCCAGATATCAGTATGAGACTTTGAACTATAAGGTCCAAGTCTTGGGAGGAAACATTAAATCCAAATATAGTCCATTTAGAGAAAGTCTGAGTACACCGAAAATGCACGACAATCTTTGATGAATTTAAAATTTTACCTCTGCCTAACCTCCCCCACCCCATTTTTCCATGCATCTCCCATAAATCATTTCGGGATCTACTTTAAGATGATCAAAATTTCAACCCGGCCCAGAAAATCTCTAGGCTATATCCTGATATCTGCAATGTGGTACCGTACTGTACGGCTCTGTCATGCGCTAAGATAAAGGTTCCATGGAGAATTGTCTTTCAGTGCAAAATTGCATTAATGTTAACATGTGGGCCCTGTTTGTGTTGCACCTGTAGATATCTGCACACACTATATAAGCTGCATGCTAATAAGTTGGCGCCCCTAGGAATGTAGTCACGTTTTTTCTTTGCTAAAATATCCAATCACAACTGCAGGATGAAATACTCACTCATTGATCACCGGCCAGCGCCCATATCTGCGTTACCTTTTTTGGAAGTGGCTAGACGTTCACTGTACGTGACGTCACTGTCACATATTATCTCAGATTTTTAAACAAGCTTGGAGAGTTGGCGCCATCTTTGTATTTACACATTTGCAGTACTTCATACCATTCTAAACTCTTCTTGCATATTTTTCACATGAACAGACTTAATCCACTCCTATTAATAAGATCAGGTATAAAATGGAGCTCGAGAAAGTTTATTTTGCAGATAATCATCACAACCATTTTTCGCCGGGATTGTTAGAAACTGTAACATTTTTTTCTTCTCTTTTGTTTTACAGCTTATTTGGTGCAATATTATAATAAAAATATGTCTCAGGTGTACAAATTTTACAGTGTAGGCAAAATTTCGACAATTTTGAGTGTTTAAATTCAGTTTTTAAACACACTGTTTTAGCTAGGCCTACTGCACGTTTGGATGTGAGTTGTTCCGTGAGAATTTGGG
Organism: Holothuria scabra; assembly: GCA_037179385.1. Taxonomy (NCBI): domain Eukaryota; kingdom Metazoa; phylum Echinodermata; class Holothuroidea; order Aspidochirotida; family Holothuriidae; genus Holothuria; species Holothuria scabra. Next base: position 42,202,501 of record CM074191.1, read on the forward strand.
AGAAAAATTCTGTGCAAGTGCGACAACCCTATTTGAAGGACTAAATAATGTAAAGTAAGGTGAGAAATAATGAAGAGTTTTGTGCGAAGCATTGCGTTGGTGTTAGTCCATGTGACCTAACTTTTCCTTTTTATATATAGGCCTATGTATACATATATATATTATATATACAGTATAATGCAAGGATGACCTTTGCTGTGTGTAGTTAGGGTTACAGTTAGTTTCCGCCCTCGCTACTTTCCGCCCCTCAAAAACGGTGTTTTCCGCCCCTTTTTTTTTTAGCAGAAATCATCTTTTTGGGAGGGTGGAAAGTAATGGAATGGAATGTGATATCAGTGGTACTTTTGTCAAATGAAGATTCCATCAACTTTCCCTTAAAGTTTCAAACTTCATCAATGTCTTTTACTATTCAATGCGACACCCGTTACAGCCATGTTGACGTCTTTCCAAGCAACATTCTCACTGTAGACTTTAGTATACTTATACATACTTACGTACAGGTATATGGTATTCAGTTCTGTGAACAACTGTTCACACATTCAGCATAAGTCTACCTATAGACAAGCGGACTACTTATAGGCCTACATAAAAAAAAAATAGTCTGTGACTAGACTTGACCTTTAGAAGAAAGGTTGTAAAATTCATTCTTTTGGATGATTTTTGATGAGGATACTGAAAAAGTTTTAGGCCTAGCCATAAATTTCATTCTTTCCTTGTACTTGGATTTGAAATTTGAAGTAAACAGTTATTTTTATCACGTTAGTTCAAACATTACTTTCCGCCCCAAGATTTTTAGGGGCGGAAAGTAACGGGCGGAAACTACCCAGGGAGGAAACTAATGGACCCCTGTAGTTAGTAGCCCTAGCCTAGACATAACAAATCATAATTTAGGCCTAAGTTAATTCACATGTAGGCTACTTTGTCCATTTAAAAGTCTTTCATATTATAGGCTACAATAAGTTAAAGCATCTTGATACATGTTACCCTATCAACATAACATAGGACAAAGAGTTAAGTCTCACGCCGTTGATGTGTCTAGTTTCCATTTGGCTGGGCTAGGCTACCCACGTTTTGATACAAAACTAGCCTAGTGTTAAGTTTAGGCCAATGCTATAGCGTTAGGATATCCTACCATTTGCGTGGTGTATACAGGTCAACGGTTTCTCCAGCTTCGTTCTGCATTTTGGATAAGGCCTAGGGAGAAAAAAGAAATTTCGACATTTTTGCAATTAAGATTAGTATCATGACATGGAATGACTTAAATGTCATAAAAAATCATTGAAAAATCGGCACGAACGTTTTTGGTACTCTTCACACTGAGAAACGACGGATCAAAAGGACGCCCTCAAATTGTAAACGGTTACTTTCCACTTGCTTGAAAATGATTAGATTTCCCATATGAAATTTTATGAAAATTGAAATTCATAAAATTATTAAAATTTCATGTTTTAGTCAAAAAAGTTATTCTATATTGATTCTCAAAAACTTCATGGATTATTATTGGATATCGTAACCTTTTTCAGAAGTTCTAAGGAATTAAGTAGAATACCGTGGTAAATTTTCATTGAAAAGTAGGAGAACTTAGGACCTCACTTGGAGAATGAACGGGCCGTACTAATGAATGCCCGTGTCTTCATTCTTCAAATGCATGTAAGCCAAATGGTCGATCCATGTCAATCTGCAATGTCAAGATCTGAAAACTTGTAGCATCAGGCTAAATGTGACAAAATGTTGCTAGGCAAAGCTATAATATGCTGAATAGCCTAGAAGAAAGGGAAGATGAACAGAAATTCAAAGAAGGCGGAAAAGTCATCAGTATCTCCCAGACCGTTCAAATTATAAGTATTTTTCTCATTTTACCCATGATTTAGACTTTTAGTCATTTTTTACCATAGTTTTGCCATGTTTCATTGTAAAAACCGGTTTTGCGAAAAAATAGTCACCAGTACCGTTGTCGTTTTGAGCACTTCGACTTGGGGACTGCCCTCTAACAGGGCTGTGTGTTTGTTACATGCAGTGTTGTAATGACTCCAGTCAAAGATGTGACTCGAGTCTGACTCGAGTCACGATTTCAGTTACTCGACTCTGACTTGAGTCCCAAACTCATGGGACTCGACTCGACTCGAGTCACCACTTGCCAAAGACTTGACATGATTTGAGTCACCATAAAATAAAACTTGCAAGACTCGACATGACTCGAGCCATAGAAGTGAATGACTTGGCTTGACTCGAGTCTTTGTCAATGATGAGTCGAGTCACACCCGAAAGTAATAACCCGAAACTAAAATTTGTTTTCATCATCGGACGCAAACCAACGGCTGTTCATTACTGCTTTATCCATATGCTCTCCTAGGCCTACCTGTACAAAGTGGGCCCTATCATGATATAGCTGTTAACATGTGTAGGCCTAGCGCCGTGAATATCACTCGTGAGATAACTTGTATGTACAACAAACTTCTCGAAGCTGAGTGCCCTCAGTATAGTACTAGTGGTACTGGACGTGACTCGACTAGAATTGCTAATGACTCGATGTGACTCAAGACTTGACACCTTGTGACTGGAGGTGACTCGTGACTTGACATCAAGTGACTTGATTACAACACTGGTTACATGGCCTATGCTCATTCCTCTCACAACACATTCCATGCGCGGATACACTTCACAAGTGTAGGGGGTCCATTAGTTTCTACTTTCTGCCCTCGGTAGTTTCCGCCCCTAAAAATCTTGGGGCAGAAAGTAATGTTCAAACTTACATGTGTTAAAAATTACTGTTAACTTCAAATTTCAAATCCAGGTAAAAGACAACAATGAAATTTGTAGATAGGCCAAAAACTTTTTCAGCATCCTCATCGAAAAAAAAATGAAATGTGTGACCTTTTTTCTAAACGTCAAGTCTAGTCATGGACTTGTATTTTTTTACGTAAAAGTAGTCCACTTGTCTATAGGTACAGTACTGTAGGCTTGTGCTGAATGTGTGAACAATTGTTCACAGCGTTGAATACCATATACCTGTATGTAAGTACGTATTAGCATACCTAAGTCTACAGTGAGAATGTTGCTTGGAAAGACATCAACATGGCAGTAATGGATGTCGCATTGAATAGTAAAAGACATTGATGAAGTTTGAAACTTTCAGGAAAAATTGATGGAATCTTCATTTGACAAAAGTACCACTGATATCACATTCCATTCCATTACTTTCCGCCTCCCAAAAAGATGTTTTCTGCTAAAAATAAAAGCTAGGGGAGGAAAACACTGTTTTTGAGGGGCGGAAACTAACTGTAACCCAAGTGTAGTCACTAGGGATGCACTGGATCCAAAATTTTGGATCCGGCTGGAACCGGATTTTGCTAACCAACTTGAAATCCGGCCGGAACCAGATTTTTGCAATGCAGATGAATAAAGTGAAATTCAGAAAAGCAGAGCAACTCTGGGACAGGAGTTTACTGCTTTGTAACGTAAAGTTTGTGAAGGACTAATGGGAAATGTCTATAAATTTGTCTTCAATTGTTGTACAAGTGTATTTAGCTAATTTTTCAACCAAAAATTGCAGTACAATATCAAAAAGGCATGAAAAACTGTGTTCCTGCTGAAGTACAGCAAAATTGTAGCAAAGGGGTCAAGTAAGAGCTCTTTGTATTTTTCCTCCCTAAGTGAGTATTTGTAGAGAAAACTCCTAAGGAATTCTCTTGAAAGTTGTTTTGCATATCAGTTTGTTCTTTTTGAACTACAGTACATCACCACTTGTTCAAAAAAATTGTGCAAATTATGTAGACCAGTAATACTTGGCAAAAAGAGTTTTTGTGGAGGCATTAGAGATAACAAATAAGTTGGGTAGTCTCATCTCAGGTTGCTGTGTTCTGTGCAGCCCCGTCAATACCGTTGAAACAATATGGCGTCACAACGGAACTTCGTGTCGTCGCGAACGAATCTTAGCTGTTGCAAAAGCGGCACTATGGCTCCACTCAACACTACAGTCCCAAGTAAAGAAATAAATGTCGAGCTGCCAGCTGCTGCCCGACTCACGAGACTGTCCGTGTTGGTGGAACGAATAGGGTGCTTTTTACGTGCTTCGAAACGGACACGAGTAGTAGATGAAATTAGCTCCGAGATTTCAAGTGGTAGACTTCTGGTAAAATGGCCTAGTTGGCTAAGTAATATTTCCACGATGGTAGCTGGTTTCAGTGAAGCCGGTGGCTTACTTCAGCGTCCTTATGTTGTGGTTGGCTAGAGTAGTAATCACTAGAAGTAGATGTTCCGCGTGCGAGAGCTAGAGTGGTTCTGGGGAGAGCATGCTGTCTGGCACATGTTGGACTCTCCATTGACTCGATGCAGCTGATGGTGATTGGTCCGAAGTTCTGACGTCATGAGGCTGCTCTCGGTAGCTAATGTATATGTATAAGTAAGTGTATTGTGCACTTAGAATGTGTGTCCAAAGTGCTACAGAGTCCTTGGATAGTGATTACTGGATGGACTGCTCATATGCACTGTAAAAAGACTCTAGGGTTCAGGTTTTTAACTACGCACAACACCATTGTTTTATACACCATTTCAAGTATTTTAACATGCCATGATATCTAAAAACTGAAGCAAATTTGCCATCAATAATTTTTTTGGCAGAGATATATCACACGTTCTGTCGGTTCTGACATTACGTATTATATTTGATAACATCATATTATGTGTACTTAAGTGTGTGATTACTAGGGACAGAAACATTGAAAGTGACCTCATAGGTAACTTTAATTTGTAATGAGTAAATTGTCAATGGCAATGGGCAAGTACAGTATGTGTTGAAAAGTAAAGAAAAGTATTAGTGAAGTGTTTAAGTGTGTATTTGTAGACAACCCAATGCAATTAAACTGAAACACTGCCTTGAATGATGTGACTCAGGTATTACTGTATATGGATTATCCATTTTGTACAGTACTACTATGCACTGCAGTAGGGTTATTTTAATTGCATGAAAGGTCTTTTCATCCATTCAGTTTATTTTTTACACAGTTGGAGGAATTTGAAGTCATATTTGTTACATGTACATGTACAGTAAATCAGTTACTTTTATAACTTTGTTGCCTGTTTGGTTCAGTCATTTTTAAGGACTAAAAAAGGTGTTAAAATATTATATAACATGCACTGATAAGCTACCATTTGTGAACTTTAAATTAATTCTGTGACAGTTTTTGCAGTGTTCATGTTTGTTTTAACTCAGATCATGTCAGTACAGTAATGCTACCCAAGTTAACAGAAAAATCCGGCCGGATATAAAAAAATCCCGCTGGACTGGAACCGGATATTTTTTCACTATCCGGCAGGATAATCCGGCCAGACCAGTGCAGTCGGAAGGTATTTTCGATTGGGGGGGCTGACTCGGGCTGACTATCTAAGCGGAGCGCCACCATCGGTTGGCGCGGAGCGTACAGAAAATTTTGAAAAATCGCAACCCTCAGACAGCCGGAAATGACATTTCTCGGGCTTGTTAATAGTATCTTAGCAGTCATTATTTTGACCTTTCATAGTAAAAAAAAAAACTATATATGGCAAAATTATTGGGGGGGCTGCAGCCCCCCCGCTTCTGACGGCCCTGCAGACGGGATATCTGGTGCACCCCTAGTAGTCACTAGCCAGGAGGCCTGCAGAACATCACATCTTGCGTCCCCAAGTAACAAAATTTTCTCACCAAACGTCACACAACGTGCACCGTATATACGTTTCTGCAAAAGATGTTCACAAAGTGTTATCAAAGAATGGCTGAATTTTCACTGCCAATTTTGACCATAACAGTTAGTCAAGGGGTCATGTTTTTGAGTTCTCGACAAATGTTCTCAGTAGAGGTCAAAGGTCACAAGTGGGAAACTTGGTGAAACGGGATACTTCACCTTCTAAGCTGTCTTCATATTACCATTTTTGATTCAATAAGAATGAGAAGTAACATTCTTCGGAATGCCACATGGACTATGTGCCTAGCACTTTGCAACTGCATTCCCATCCCATCATACACCAAAAGAAAATGGCCGCTACTCATGCAGACAACAACACAATGCAGCGCTAGTTTCTTCGTCATCTTTTGTTCCAAATGATCCCTCTTTGCAGTTATTATGGTGAAATCTCAACAATAATGCTTTTTTTTTTCATTGTATGATGTACTTAAAGTTGTAAAAGTATTTAACCAGGATCAGTTATTTCATATTTTGTGCATCCTGGGTAGTGACTACATTTGTGAACGTTACCCGCGCAAGGGTTGTGTTGTGAGAGAAATGAGCTTAGGCCATGTAACGAACACACAGCCCTGTTTGAGGGCTAGGTGACTGCTTACTCCCGTACCTCACATCTGTACTGTTTATACAAAACATACACCAAAGGGCAAAACAAAGCCTTCCAAGTGTAACAAGTGTTATAGCTTTGTCTCACCAAGACCAGAATCTTGATTTTGTTTCAACGACAAGATCAGTTGGATTTCTGTTAGGCTACAAATAGCTGTAAGCTATTTCTTGTATCACGAAGCCATGTTGTCGAGCCACATGTTCTGCGCAGACTCCCAATATATTGATAATGGCAGCATGTGAACTTTGTATGTACAACCCTATAGGTAAGGTTAGGTGGAGTTTTATGGCTCAGTTTTCAACCAATTGGTTCAAACCAAGTAGGCCACAGCCTTTTTGCCAGTTGTGGCTCACTGGCTTGTTTACCTAACTCCATTGCCTATGCTGAACACCAAGTACAATGGCAGTACGTAGGTTTCATTTTTCAAGTCTTCAGTACGACCTGGTCAGGATTTGAATTCCCAACCTCCTGACTGCAAGTCTGATGCGCTAACCACTCGACAATGCAGTCGGTCCCATACAACCCTACAGCCAACACTCAGTGTCTGGGAGAATAGCTGTTGGCTTACAAGGTAATGGAGCCAAATGCATCTGGCTCAATAACCACAACATTTTGCTGCAGTACCATTGGTGTGATTAAGGAATCTCTGATGATGTTTGATTTCCAGACAGCATTTGATATACGTTAGGATAGGAATCAACAGAAATTCTCAGTCATATTGTATAGTACAAAAACCCCCAAATCATGATATTTACTTCAAGTCAAAATCATATTCGAAAAAGAGTTTAAACATACTCGATCTTGTCCACCAAAATTTGAAGGACATGACTCTACTTTTTATGCATTTCTTGTTCCCTTCTTTTGGAAGGAAGACTAGTCAGAAAGCATAAATGCAATGACAAAGATCTTTCATGGCAAGTACAGTACTGTAATTAGGCTAGGCCTACAGTATATGAATGCTTGTCTAGGTGAATTTTTGAAGCTGCAAGGAATGTCAATTGATGAAAAGACCAGCAAAACGTTGGATGTTTACGTGGATCCCTAAGTACTTTGGTATGGAGTTAACAGTAGGGATGTGTCATACTGTATCTACTGAATTTCATGGGGTCAGACTAGATACTCACCATTTGGAATTTTCAAATTGAAATATCATGAAAAATGAGATAGAAGTACCAATGGTACAGTATGTAATGGCAAAGTGGCTATGCTTAGAGATCTCACATTAGGCATTTCATTTATGATCATTACACTACTCCTCAACAAATGCTGTATATTCTCTTGTGCTTTTGTCTTGGTTGTTGGTGAAATATCTCCTAGCTGACATTAGCTCACGACTCTTACATCAATGGGCAAAACCAAAATTTCAAGGAAGAGGAGACATTTTCAGTCCTGCAAAATATTGAACGCTTGGATTACAGTACGACTTAAAGAGTGATTTTTTCGGCAACTATTCAGTTTAGTTTGTTGAAAATCTGTGCCATGTGGGGCAATACATAAAACCTTGCTACCAGCTATGGTATAATCATAACTCATATTTTGTTATCTAAAGTGATAAACTTTGCACTCATCCAGGCGCGTAGCCATGATTGTGTTATGGGGAGGTGTTTTGGTGAGGGAAAAGTCTAAGGATAGAGAGAAAAAACTGCTATTTTAGGTGTTTTTTGCATTGCAAGGTTGGGTCATGGGGTTCTAACCCTCAAAACCCTCCCCGTGGCTACGCACTGCACTCATTATTATGAAGGACATGTGCCTTCAATGCCTTGCCAGAATTCAAGAAAATAGCCTACTGACGTATCAAAGTCCTTGTGCAACAGTGAAGCACCAGTTCTCAAAAATTTGGGTGCTTGAGCACATCTTCTGTAGTGACATGGGGAACTAAATTTCGTAAATCCCACAGTAGAATATGGCCAACTGGGCACCTTAAATCACTTTACTTGCAATACAGTACAGTGCAGACAGATCATCACAGTGTTGAAAGTTCCCCACAACTACTGTACTGTAATAACATTACTATGTTCATGCATAAGTTATGTTTCTCATGGAATACTCAATGTTACAGTAGCATTAGTGATTGCCATTTCAGTGTTCAACAGAAATGTTAATAATAATGTAAGCCAGTAAAGCTGGAAAATTTTAAAACTCAAGGAATGGTATTTTTCTTTTAATTGAAACTAAGTTTTGAGAAACACAAAGAAATATCCTTCTTTTATCTTTTTGTTTTAAGAGTCATCAGATAGTCTGCCTCACTGGACTTAATTTTGCCAAAAGATCAATTGTGGTAAGTGTAATTTCTACTTGTTTTCTCCAATTGAATGTATCAGCAGACTGTGTATTTCAGTTGTAAACTTTTCTGAGATGAAAATGAGAGAGGATTTTTGGTTTCGATGAAAAGAGAAACCTATGCATTCATGATGGCGTGCGTCTGTATGTATGTGCGTGTGTGTGTGTGTGTATGTGTGTGTGTTTGTGACACTTTGTTTGTTTACACGATATCTTGAGAAGGGAAGATCTGACAATTCTCAAACTTGGTACACAGATACCCCATACTGAGAGGAAGAACCCTATTGATTTTGGTGGAGGTCAAAAGTCATCTGGGGTCACAGGGGGTCAAACCCCGAAATCCTTGTTTACACAATATCTCAAGATAGGAAACTTGGATTCATTTTAAACTTGATATGTTGATGCTTTATGATGTAAGGAAGAACCCTATTGATTTTGGTGGAGGTCAAAGGTCATTTGGGGTCACGTGGGGTCAAACCCCAAAATCCTTGTTTACACGATATCTCAAGATAGGAAACTTGGATTAATATCAAACTTGACACGTTGATGTGTTATGATGTAAGGAAGAACCCTAGTAATTTTGTTGGCGGTCAGAGGTCATTTGGGGTCACATGAGGTCAAACCCCAAAATCCTTGTTTACACAATTTCTCATGGTGGGAAACTTGGATTCATTTCAAACTTGATATGTTGATGCGTTATGATGGAAGGAAGAACCCTCTTAATTTTGGTAGAGGTCAGAGGTCATTTGGGGTCACATGGGGTCAAACCCCGAAATCCTTGTTTACACAATATCTCATGGTGGGAAACTTGGATTGATTTCAAACTTGATATGTTGATGCGTTATGATGAAAGGAAAAACCCTATTAATTTTGTTGGCGGTCAGAGGTCATTTGGGGTCACATGTGGTCAAACCCACAAATCCTTGTTTACAAGATATCTCAAGATAGGAAACATGGATTGATTTCAAACTTGACACGTTGATGTGTTATGATGTAAGGAAGAACCCTATTAATTTTGTTGGTGGTCAGAGGTCATTTGGGGTCATACAGGGTCCAGCCCCGAAATCCTTGTTTACACAATATCTCATGGTGGGAAACGGATTCATTTCAAACTTGATATGTTCATGCGTTATGAGGTGAGGAAGACCCCTATTTATTTTGGTGAAGGTCAAAGGTCATTTGGGGTCACATTTTGTCAAACCCGGAAATCCTTGTTTACACGACATCTCAAGGTAGGAAGTTTGGATTGATTTCAAACTTGATCTGTTGATGCATTATGATGTAAGGAAGAACCCTATTGATTTTGGTGGAGGTCAATGGTCATCTGATATCACCTGGCATTAAACTCTGAAAACCTTGTTTGGAGAATATCTTAAGGCACAGTATGAAATTTGGCTTTTTAAATATAGAAGTGTTTTGGTTAAAAGAAGAACCAGTTACTCACTGGTGGAGTCAAAGGTCACTTTGGGTCCCCAGGTGTTACAAGAAATGTAGCATTTTATTGAAAAGAACATGTATGTATGATCGAAACCTCAATGCATTTTTGCATTCTGGTTATTTGTGAAGACAATGATGTTCAGATGTAACAATTATTGGGTAAAATTTGCTAAAAAAATGCAAAGTGAATTACAAAAGTAATCATGGATACATGAGTACTAGTAAAGAAATCAGCAATATTAGTAAAATGTAAGTAAAATAGTAGGAAAATTGAAGTATTGTCGCAATGGCAAAGCTCTAATGTATCAATTGTTATAACTTGCTACCTGTTTTATATCTTTACAGGGCTTTGTTGAACTTCACTTATTGCCTCTAAAATCTGATCTGAAGAGAATAAGGCTCAACAGCAAACAATGCAGTATCCTTTGATTATGAAACAAATTACTCAGTGTGGAAGTTTGTTGCATGTCATCACTCACTTCAAATCAGCTCATATAGATTTATTACTGTAGTTTTACAAAACACCACATCTACTGCAGCCCTTAATTTCTAGAGGAGTGTGATTTCTAGTACACCTGAAAACTCCAGACCTGTTGTTTTCGTTTCGTTTCGTTGCAATGAACCACTTGAAAAAATGAAAGCAGTGGTATTCATGAGTTGCTTTCACTTTGTCAAAGTTGTGATGCATCTTTTATATCTTGTTGGTGTTTGAATGTTTTGGAAAGGCCATTCTTTGGCCTAAATTAATGTCCAATATCCATACTTGTGTAATTCATACAGCCAATACTTTTATAGTTTTATTCTCCTTGAAAAATAAAATCAGGAATTTATCGTGTGACAATCAATGATATCTGGGAAGCATCTTTTATTTACAGTGATCCTACCCTAGCTATTTGCCAGAATGACACAAAACAGTGAGTACAGCTTTGTATTATAAAATTGTTCCTATTGCTACACCATTACAGTATAGAGTTAATAGCAAGTTTAGGGCCACTCTGCATTTCCTTTGTGAGTGTTTTTGAAAAGTGCTTTATAAATAGCATTATAATGATTATTACAATTTATCTTCCTCATTTGGCAAAATGGATTAGGCAAGATAATCTTCTTCGTGCATAAGTGTGACTTGTACTAGATTTTGTCAGTAATTGTTCCTTGTGAATTTGACCTCTTCTTATTAATCCTTCTTCTATCATTCCACAGGAGGAATCTTCACTTTTTCTCAGATAGCCACCAAGTGGCAGTTGGTTCTGTGGACCCAGACCAGGCCAATGGGGAGCTGGTTGTGCGCATACCTGATGATGCGTTGTTCATTGTTAGGGGTAAGAACTCCCCTGTATCACTATTTTACTGTTGTGACATGTTGGCTCCTCAGTTGAATTATCAGACTGGTTATTCAGGAATTGCTGCATCGATTGTTTTGCTTTGTTCTTTACATCGTACTGTGTTAGTTAAAGCTGGGTTAGATTTTCGTAGAACAAAGGGTAATATTTGTCAAGCACTTAAAACTTAAAAGGCAGGTAGTGAAGTGCTCCCCTGCTGTTTATCAAAAACCCAGTCAAACTGAATGTTGCAATTACTATTTACTTAGGACAGTTGTACATTTTTGTCTTTTTTTGGTTTTGATGAAAAGAGAAATCTATGCATTCATGATGGCGTGTGTGTGTATGTATGTGTGTATGTGCGTGTGTATGTATGTGTGTATGTGCGTGTGTGTGTTTGTGTGTGTGTTTGTGACACTTTGCTTGTTTACACGATATCTTAAGAAGGGAAGATCTGACAATTCTCAAACTTGGTACACAGATACCCCATACTGAGAGGAAGAACCCTATTGATTTTGGTGGAGGTCAAAGGTCATCTGGGGTCACAGGGGGTCAAACCCCAAAATCCTTGTTTACACGATATCTCAAGGTAGGAAACTTGGATTGACTTCAAACTTGATACGTTGATGCATTATGATGTAAGGTAGAACGCTATTGATTTTTGGTGGAGGTCAAAGGGCATTTGGGGTCACATGGGGTCAAACCCTGAAATCCTTGTTTACACGATATCTCAAGGTAGGAAACTTGGATTCATTTCAAACGTGATATGTTGATGCGTTATGATGTGAGAAAGAACCCGATGTATTTTCGTGGGAGTCAAAGGTCATTTGGGGTCACATGGGGTCAAACCCGAAATCCTTGTTTACAGTCTACCGCAAGGTAGGAAGCTTGGATTCATTTCAAACTTGATACGTTGATGCATTATGATGTAAGGAAGAACCCTCTTGATTTTTGTGGAGGTCAAAGGTTATTTGGGGCCACATGGGGTCAAACGGGAGATCCTTGTTTACACGATATCTCATGGTAGGAAACTTGGATTTATTTCAAACTTGGTACATTGATGCGTTATGATGTAAGAAAGAACCCTATTGATTTTGGTGGAGGTCTAACATCACATGGGGTCCTTTGGGGTCAAACCCCAAAATCCTTAATTATACTATATCTCAAGGTAAAAAACTTAATGGGTTAATGGGTTTTGATTAAAGAAAAACCCTTTTGATTTTGTTGGAGGTCAAAGGTCATTTGGGTTCACATGGGGTCAAACCCTGAAACCCCTCAAACCCTGAAATTTACATGATACATCATTGATCAATGATACATCATCATTTCAAACTTGATATGTTGATGCATTATGATGTAAGGAAGAACCCTATTGATTTTGGTAGAGGTCAAAGATCATTTGGGGTCAAAGGGGGTCAAACTCCAAAAACCTGTATAGGACAGCTTAAGGTACGAAACATGGATGTATTTCACAATTAGTGTGTGTATGAGTTATGGTGAGTTGAAAGTACTGTACCTGTTGTTTTTTGTGGAGGTCAATGGCCATCTGGTATTACCTGGCATCAAACTCTGTAAACCTTGTTGGCAGAATATCTTAAGGCACAGTAGAAATTTGGCAATCTGAATATAGAAGTGTTTTGGTTAAAAGAAAAACCAGTTACTTACAGGCTGAGTCAAAGGTCACTTTGGGTCACCAGTTGTTACAACAAATGTAGCATTTTATTGAAAAGAGCATGTATGTATCATCGCAACCTCAATGCATTTTTGCATTCTGGTTTCTTTTTTTGATTCCTTGCCGTAGGCCAAGGAATCTATGCGATGGCGATGTCGTGTGTGTGTATGTGTGTGTGTATGTGTGTGTGTATGTATGTGACGCTTTGGCTTGTAAACACGATATCTCAAGAAGGGTAAGTGTGACTAACCTCATATTTGGTGTGTGAGATGGTCATATTAAGTAGATGATCCCTATTGTTTTTGGTGGAGATCAAAGGTCATTTGGGGTCACGAGAGGTCAAAAGGTCAAAACCTTGTAAACACGATATCTTGAGAACGGTACATGTGACTATGCTCATATTTTGTGTGTGGGTTGGTCATATTAAGTAGATGATCCCTATCAATTTCCTTTTAGGTCAAAGGTCATTTGGGGTCACGAGAGGTCAATAGGTAAATTCCTTAGAAATTGCTTGTAAACACGGTATCTCAAGAAGAGTAAGTGTGACTATGCTCATATTTGGTGTGTGCATTGGCCATATTGAGTAGATGATCCCAATTGTTTTTGGTGGAGATCAAAGGTCATTTGGGGTCACGAAAGGTCAAAAGGTCAAAACCTTGTAAACACGATATCTTGAGAACGGTACTTGTGACTATGCTCATATTTGGTGTGTGGGTTGGTCATATTGTGTAGATGATCCCTATCAATTTTCGTGGAGGTCAAAGGTCATTTGGGGTCACGAGAGGTCAATAGGTAAATTCCTTAGAAATTGCTCGTAAACATGGTATCTCAAGAAGAGTAAGTGTGACTAATCTCATATTTGGTGTGTGCATTGGCCATATTGAATAGATGATCCCTATTGTTTTTGGTGGAGATCAAAGGTCATTTAGGGTCACGAGAGGTCAAAAGGTCAAAACCTTGTAAACACGATATCTCGAGAATGGTACATGTGATTATGCTCATATGTGGTGTGTGGGTTGGTCATATTAAGTAGGTGATCCCTGTTGTTCTTTGGTGGTGGTCAAAGGTCATTTGGGGTCACGAGAGGTCAATAGGTCAAAACTTAGTAAACACGATATCTCGAGAACGGTACATGTGACTATGCTCATATTTGGTGTGTGGGTTGGTTGTATTGAGTAGATGATCCCTATCGATTTTCGTGGAGGTCAAAGGTCATTTGGGGTCACGAGAGGTCAAAAGGTCAAAACTTCGTAAACCCAATATCTCAAGAACGGTACAGGTGACTGTGCTCATATTTAGAGTGTGGATTGGTCATATTGAGTAGATGATCCCTATTGATTTTCCCAAAGGTCAAATTTCATTTGTCAGCAAGTTCAAAGCCTGACAAGCTTTCCTGCACAGTCTTTCAAGAAAGGTCTCTTGTAGGGTCCTGTAACTTTTCATGTAGATAGCACATAGTGAATACATGGTCCCAGAAGTTTTTGGTGGAGGTCAAATGTTATTTGGGTTCACAACGGGCAAGAGGGATCTCTTTGTAGGAAGATTGGATGCCTTGCATGTGTACTTTGTGGGCACATTATTTAGCCCTGTTAATTGAAAAACAGTGCAAAGCAATGTCAATGTGAAAAAAGGCCTTACATTTCAGTGGCAAGGAATCACGAAGCCTTTTGGCTTTCTGGTTTTACCATTAGTACTTGTCCTGGGCAGTGTTCACGAGTATTTGTTTCAGCTGATGCATGTGTTTGCCAACAAACATTTTTATCGTGGCATGAAAATGCAAATTTCATGTTCCATTTGAGCTCCAAACAACTAATCTTAGACTGGGGGTGGTGAAAGGGAAAAAGTTATGATCACCATCAGATGCAAAGTAAAGAACGCAAGGGATTGCTTAAGAATGTCAGTGTGAATCAAACTGTCTAGATTAGGTTTTTTTCTCCAGTAGTTGGCAAAAATTGTAGCAACCTCCTCCCCCCCCCCGCTCCAAAAAAAAAAAAAAGCAAAACAGAAATTGCACATGATTTTAATCAAAATGACTAATACACGTTGGTATTGATCAGTATGATAGAGACCATAGGCCTTCACTTTATTTAAGTTTCTTTAGGAGAACCAAATTCTAAGTTGTTAGTCATGGTTTTAGAGTAGCAGGAAAACATTGAAAGTAAGAAGATAGAAAAGATGTTAAATTATGTGGCAAATAATCCTGGAATCATGTCTCACTACAATACAGTTACTGTATTTGTTTGCTTGTGACCATGTCATATTTTCTGCCTTAGATCAACGTATGTTGAGAGTCAGCATTGAGTTTGCAGTTGAGAGACCGCAAGGGGGACTACATTTTGTGATACCAGATGGAGAAGGATCTTTTGCCAAAGTAAGTTTTGTTGTGCTAACAGAAAGTTAAATCAGGGAAGGGGGAGATTGTGCGAGTGCAAGAGGGATGAAGAGTGAAAGTACAACTTTCTTAAACTCAAAAGCTCATTGTCAGTAAAGTCCAAGCAAATCCCTTTTTGTCAGCTTTGTAGCTCTGTAAGCATATCCTTTTTGTAAACTTTTAGGTTTCATTGTTAAGTTTTGGATTCACAAAATGTTTAAAAGAAAAGAAGAAAAACTTGGATTACTAGCGTGAGTGATTTTGTTCTATTTCATTCACCTTGTTATATAATCTAACATTTCATGCCATAGATATCTGTTAGTGTATCAGGCGGAGTGTGGGAAACTATTGTTAGCAAAAACAAAAACAATTTTAAGAATATTTCTTTTTGTGTTTGACACCATTGATTCATCCATTCAACTGATCTAAAGTCGCTATAATGCAATGTCAAAGTGGTCTGTCTTACAGATTATTGCAACTTTCCATTCATGTAAAGAACAATCTTTTTCTTGTTTGAAATAGTTATCAGCAGACAGTCAGCTTCTTCATGCGTATTTGAATTATCAAAAGCAATCAGTATTGACCAAAAAGCTATCTGCATATGTTTTTATGTTTTGAGTAAACATCTTGTATTTGTTATCACTTTTTATATATTTCTTTTGTCTGGTATGTCTTTATATTTAGAGGGGAGCTCACATGTTCACTTGTGGTGTTGAGAATGACACTCGACTCTGGTTTCCATGTGTCGATACTTACTCAGAGCCCTGTACCTGGAAGTTAGAGTTTACAGTTGATAAATCTATGACAGCTGTGTCATGTGGTGAATTAGTGGATACTGTCTATACACCTGACTTGAAAAAGAAGACATTCCATTATATGTTAACTGTCCCAACGGCAGCTCCAAACATATCTCTAGCAGTTGGGTGAGAGAAATGATTATGTCTGTTTTACTTGCTTCAAGTTATTTAAGTTAGCTACAATCTTGGACAAAACTCGTTGGGACACCCCCGCTCCCCTTCTCAGTGTTGGCCACAGTTAGCCTATTTATGGAATAGATTCACTCTTCCAGTGCAACATTGGAAAGGGGAGCGGGGGAGGGGGATCCATGTAAGCCTTTGAACTGAAATTCAAGAATATTATGGCAAAGTGTCCCAACAGTTTTGTCCAAGATTGTCTGAGAATTTCCAGAAGTTAGAACTACTCGCCTCACACAGTAGAGAGTGTCACTTTGTCATGATGAGTTGATTTGCAAAAGGGAATTATTTAAAAGCGCCTGATCATTCAGGTAGCAGTTTTCAACAGTGACCTGTTTTTTGGTTTACATTGTCTTAGCAGGTAAAAATAAAGAGAACATTGAAGAGATGTCAGTGTTTATGTATTTATTCAAATTATTAATTTATTCAAAACAGTGACATATTACCTGATAAGTGCATTTTGGAGAATAGAGGCACTGTTGTATCCTGCCTATTACTTCATTTTAAAGTAATTTACCGTAGGTGTTCTCACAAGAAAATAGAAAAATATGCCGTACATGCAAACTTGATGAGACCAGCATTGGAGGATAAGTAAACCAAACGGTCTACCATTTATTTTGAAAGCAAATTTGAAAGCAAAACGCAATGAAATTGCTTCGGTTCAAAGAGGGAATAAAGCATGCGTGACCAGTTTCATGTAACATGAAAAATGGAGTCACGGGGGTGCAATTTGCTTCAAAATATGCCAAAAACCAGCCTTTACTAACGATCTACCATTGTTAAAATTAAAAGCTTGGCTTTCAGATGTGCTTTTAACATTTCATGGTAGATCATGGTGCTCTTTCAGTTAATCAGTTAATATCTTGGCTCCTTACCACCAGTTTTCAAAAGGAGTCAGACTTTCTGTGCATGGAAGCCTGTTTTTGTATTCTGGCGATTACCCGGGCCTGAAAAAATTCAAAAGTCTCCTTCCATATTTCAAATGTTAATTCATTGGCTCTAGAATTGCATCCTCCAAGTTTAAACAAGTTGTCAATTGGGTTTGCATCTGGATTACGAGGTGGAATTGGTAAGCGTTCTGCCGGTACCTCTGCCCGTGGCATTATGAGCTGCAAATTCCCTTCAAATACCTGCAACAGTATTTTCTTTATGATCATCCTGACCCTAAATAAATGTAAACAAATAATCAAACAACACATTAAAACAATTCTAAATGCTACTTTAATTATGCTAAACTCCTCAGACCTATAAGCCTCAAAAAAAAAAATTCTGAAAAAAGTCGGCCCCAAAAATTAACCATTTTCCATTGCATTTGTTCTCGTAAATAGTACGCTTGGAGCTCAGACAATCTTGGACAAAACTTGTTGGGACACCCCCACTCCCCTTCGCAATGTCGGCCACAGTTAGCCCATTTACAGGATACAGTCACTCTTTCAGTGCAACATTGGAAGGGGGAGCGGGGGAGGGGGATTCATGTAAGCCTTTGAAATGAAATTCAAGAATATTATGACAAAGTTCAAGATTGTAGTTTTGTAGGTGAGGTAATGGGTCAGTTTCTAACCAATTGGTTAAAGTTGGGCCGGCACAGCCTTTTTTCCAGTTGTGGCTCACTGGCTTGTTTTCCCTACTCCATTGCTCATACCCTGAGCACCAATCACAATAGCAGAACAAGTCATTGAGAATTATTTATTTGAATTATTATTATTATTTGAATTATTGCAAAATTTTGTGCATACACAAATAGAGACTCTGATTATGTATCCAAAAATGGCATATGTTGTGTGTTATGTGTACCATCTGAATTGGGAAGGATTAGGGAAGGGGGCAGTAATCAGAGGGTGGGGATGGGTATTATAGTTGTAGGAGTTTAATAATACTGTGGCAAAATCAGTCTACAAGATGTAGTTTCAGATATGCACAAATTCAGGGTATTGTTTCTTCTGTAATTATACAAATTTGACCTTCTCAAAATTGTATAGTTACTTTCCCATTTCCTCCATTTTTAGACCATTTGAGATATTTGTAGATCCTACCATGCCAGAAGTGACACATTTTTGTCTTCCTGGGCTTAAGTCTATCCTGGTTCATTCTACTGCATTCCTTCATGAGGTGAGTTTTTTGTTGTGGACAAATTGAAGATCTGGTGAATTCGGCCATTAGCAGGGTCCATCAGCCTTAAATTTACTTCGTTTTATTGGCTATATGCATTTCTAAACTTTCACATTCAGTGACATTGAAGGAATTAAGTGGTATGTGAGTTTACAATCATCCATGATACAGGTAAGCGAAGAATTTGAAAGAAAGAAGCTGATGGAACCCAGCTAACTCCAACTAAGTCATTCCTTGACTTTTTGGATTTGTCTATTGCTTGCTTGCAGACTATGTATTTAATTCTTTCTGTAATGTGTAAAAGGTTCAAAGTCTAGAATCAAATCAGCAAGACATTTGACATCTGAACAGGTATTCCAGAAGGGATTATACTGCCCTAGTGGTGCCATAAACATAGAAAAGGTCACAAGATGCAACCATAACCAAATTCCTCGGTCTCAATAATTGGGTCCACCTTGGTTGACCCCAGTCGGCATTAAAGACCACACACCTCACATGACCTTAACCTCCAGGTCAAGAAGCTATTTGCCTTTTTGTGATGAGAAATTAGAATCTTTTTCCAAGAATTTCAAGAAATTGGAAAAAATTGTATTCTTGGAATCTCCAAATAAACTGTGGAAACTGCACTGTCTTACAGTATACCAGCTGATATGTTTTAATATTGTCAAAGATTTGGCAACATTTTAGAAACTGGATTCATTGTATTAGAATCAATAAATTGGTTATTTTCATCTTTTTTTTATTTTTAGGCATTTGAATTTTATGAAGATACACTGGCGGCGACATATCCGTACAGCTGTTACAAACAGGTGTTTGTAGATGAAGCCTATGAGGAGTACTCATCATATGCAACAATGTCAATACTCAGGTAAATAATATGAATGACAATGATTTTACAGTGAACATTGAACTCGGGTTGTTAAAACACAGCTGTGCGATTGTTATCTGTGACATTAAACTGAGTAAAATCAGCAATGGTAGAAACTTAATTTTGAACAGAAGGCTTGAGTTAAGTACTTGACCAAACATATGGTACCTGGAATCTTAAATGAGCACAAGGGATACTCCTTGTTAAGAAAATTGTGGAACAGGTGTATAGAGCAACCCTAGGGGATCCCTCTCCACCACCCATATCAAAACACAGCACTAGGTCACATTCCACACAGACACTTTCTTTTACCCTAATCTTCAGAGTTTGTATCAAGTTTCACATACTTATGTCCTGAAGAGGTAATAAGAATGGGCTCCCAGTTTCAAATTTTTGCTACCTGACTCTTTCCTTTTGAGCAATTAGCCAGAAATGGAAAGCTTAATATCAACCAACCAGCTTTGACACAGTGCAAGTGTTTTTAATTTGTTGAGTCTTAACCATCAAAATTAAGAAAATATCCTGTCTCCATAAAATAATATGAAACATGTTTGCAAGTAACAAAGTTACAGAAGAAACAAAAATTGTGTGTGTTTTATATATCCTTAGGCCCCTTGGTGTGTGTGTTGAATTTATTCTGTCAGCGTTAATTATTGATCTGTAACTGGTCGCTTCTAATATATTTTGTCATGCAGTGTAAAGACAAATCTAATCAGTGCTTGCATTTAGTGACTGTAGGCAGCCATTAGTGGGGTTCATCAGTCTTTAATCATCTTTATTTATTGTCTACATGAGTGTCAAACCCTCATATTTAGTAAAATTGAAGGAATCAAAATACAATTTGATGTTCAACCATCCCTGATTCAGGTAAGCAAGAAAATTGAAAGGTTAAAAGGTGATAGACCCCCGTTATGGCCGACTGAAATCAGATCATCATTTGCTGTCCGGATTTGTCTATAGAAAACACGTTTTAGAATGCATTACCACTAAAGAATTTGTGGAAAACTGTGTTAAAATGTGCAAGAATATTGTTGTTGACTTTGATAAAAACACACCCTCTTTTCATAGGGTTACTCTGACTAGGAATGACATTTTAGTTTTCTGGTTCTATGTAAACACCAGCACAGCTTTCA
This sequence comes from Holothuria scabra, assembly GCA_037179385.1. Lineage (NCBI taxonomy): Eukaryota > Metazoa > Echinodermata > Holothuroidea > Aspidochirotida > Holothuriidae > Holothuria > Holothuria scabra. The sequence goes on from CM074191.1 coordinate 42,222,988, forward strand.
TTTTGAGCGGCAATGTGAAGTGTAATACACTGTAAAACACCCTACTTGAAACTTACATTTTTGCAATGGAAGTAAAGGGGTGGGGTGTGTGGAGAGTTGATGTTATCTGTAGTACATTTAAAGGTAAGTGATGGGTCCATGAGCTCCATTGTCTACGTGGCTTATCAGGTTTTATGACCTTTGCATCCTCAGAGGATGCATACTAGTTGCCCTTTTTTAGGGCAAATTTTCGTAGTCAAGTTTTGATGTTGCTGATGTTAAATGACACCCACCTTTCTGGTGGACAATTACGTTTAATTGTCATCTGTAACAAGTTACAGGATGGTTGAAAGTTTCTTTTAGCCATGAAAGTTACACCAAGTTAAATAGTAATTTAATTTAGTAAGTAAAAGCTTAATATATAAGAAAAGTGGGGACACAGTTCTTCTGCTTTTAAAGACATTGACCAAGTCTATTTTTGCCAAAGTAACAGTACAATCCTTTTTTTCTTACAGTACAAACTTGCTCCATTCCAAACACATCATAGATCAAACATTTTCATCACGACGTTGCATGGTCAATGCTCTCACAGAGCAATATTTTGGCAGTTACATCAGTCCCAATTCATGGTATGACAGTTGGCTGACAAAAGGGATTTCAAAATACCTCTGTAATATTTTCCTAAAGAAATTGTTTGGAACCAATGAATATCGCTTTCATATACATAAGGTAAGACATTTTCTTAATCTATGTCTGTCATAAAAAGGCCATAGTCTAGATTAAACCTGAAGCTCAAAAGTAAAGCTTAAAAATTCAAGCAAACCAAACCAGAACCATTTCTGTTCTGAAAAAACAAGAAAATTTTTCATCTCAAGTTTGCAAGTCAAAAGTGTGCACCTTAACAATTACCAAACACAATTCCTCCCCTCTTTTCCTGAAAACAAGCAAGTTATAAGCAATTCATCAATTTTCAAATTTAAAGGGTCTTACTTAATTTTTGCCCTGGGAAATGTGATGGTTTTGACATATCCTAGCATTAGTTAGACGAAGTGAAACTCTTAAGTTTATAACCATTGGTTTAAGTTGGTCAGACTGTGGTCTTTTTTCCAGTTGTTCACACTAGTTTGTTTTCCCTACTATATTGCTAATGCTGAGCACCAAGCTTAACGGCAGTACTAAGATTTCATTTTGAAAGTCTCTGTTATGACCTAGCCAGGAGTCCAACTCCAGACCTCCTGGCTCCCAGTCAGAAACTGGTTTGAAACTGGGTGATAAGACCTGGGTGATAAGTTGCCTCTGAGACATGCCATCACTGTGTAGGTTATATTTGTAAAGTTCTTTGAGCAGGCTGCATACTGAAACTTGAAAAACCTATTAAAAGGTATATTTCATCTTGGGAGCCTATATTTTCTGAAATATAGCCTATTATAACAACCTGTAGTTTGAATTTGTCCAATGACTTAAATAATGAGGGTGTGATGACGGTCATTTCCCCTGTTGAGGGCAGACAACATCATTGACCAGTTCTTCAATAGGATGTTACTTAATTTGTCTGTTAAATTTGAATGGTAAAGTGGCATGACTTTGAAATTTTTCGTACAAGATTGAGAGTTGAGGTAGGAATTCGCTGTTATACCCCTTTATCATGCCTGAAACCAGATTCTGTAAACCTTCAAAAACCATTATTTTGGCATTTGAAAAATGTCAAAATCTATTATTTCCATTACTGAAATCTTTCAAAATAAAAACCTATATTTTAGAGAGGCGACACTGTGAGGCCTGTTTGAGGAAATTTTCTTTATCTAGGCTTAGTCCAGACGGAAGGAAAAAGCAAAAACACAAATAATACAGTGAGTACGGATATTATCAAGTAGATATTGTACCTTTCAGATGTCTGTTGTTATTGGTATACCTTCTATTATCCTACAGGATTTGAAACGTATATGTGAGTACGAGCAGACAATGGGAGGCATAATTCTCAACCCTGAACCATTTCTTGATCTTTCATCCCTGCAAACGGAGAAGAAACCATCTCATCTTTACTTTCCTACTGATAATCCCCACACTATCTCTTACTCTTATTGGAAATTGTTTGGTATCAAAGCACATTATGTTATGAGGCTGATTGAAATAAGGATTGGACAGGAACTACTCTTAAAGGTAAACATCTGTCTTTGACTTTTTGGTAAATTTTAGGAATAAAATTGTGTGAACAAAACTAATCATTGGGAGGGAGTCAACAATTTGAAGATTGTAGATCAGGCTTCCTTAATTAAATTTTAAAAAGCACCACATTTCTAAATGTTATTGATATAGTGCGCCACTGATAGCCTTTCTGGGGGGGGGGGGGGGGGTGTAAGCTATTTGAAAATTTTTGTGTTTCAGAAGGAACTTACATGCAAAATGGTGCAAAGATTTTTCAATCTTCAGCGCCAAAATTTTTCACAAATTTTACAGTTTTTGTTGACTCACCGGAAACAGTGAATCGACAAAGCACTGCCTCTAATGAACGTAAAAAGTGGCGGTAATGTTACTTTCTTGTAAGAGTAAGAACAAATAGAACGTTATTATACCCTTGTCAGTATGCGTCGTCAGTCTGTCGGAAGTATTAGATTTATTTACAGTACCTGTTTTTGAGACAGAAAAATTCTTGTTTAGAAAGCTATGAAAAGTTAATTTTTTTAATATTCTTCCAGAAATTTTTTGCACGACTTCAAACCATGTTGCGCACCACAAGTGGCGCATGCGCCGCTATTTGAGGAAGCCTGTTGTAGATGATACTGAAATGCAAGGTTACAAACAGTGACCTATTTGAACAGGTGTTGATTATGAAAGAATTTCTTGCCTAGATTCCATAACTGAGATGCTTTCAATATGAAACAATAGGCAGTGTGATGAGTATGTTCTGGGAAGGGTTCCGAAGAATGTACAAGTTTTTGTCTGGTTTCTTTTAAGCAAGGGGGGTGTGTCACAAGCCCTTGCTGAGCAAGTAGTGAAATTTATTGAAATTTGTTGTTTTTTTTACAATGGCTTATATGAAAAATGTTACTTTTGTCATTTAAAATTATTTTTAATATGCAAGTTTCTAGACTCATCAGAATGAAATAAATATATTATTTTAGGAACTCAAAGGGGAGGGGGTTGGTCAGGTAGTTTAACCTGACTTTGTGGCAGTCTGTGACAATTTCTGTCAATTTGTACATGTTTTTCAATGCAGCAAGGGGTTCAGTCTTACCGGCACATTTGTTGCACTTGACATATGTATACAAGTATGTTTGACTGCCAAGTTTGATATCATCACACTTTTCAAGTCTTTTTCCACTTTCCCTATAGGTTTTCAACAAATTACTGTCATTGGCAACCTCAGCAAGCCAGCAGAAATTTATGTTGCATTCCTGGGGCAATATGCTCATCTCAACTAGTGGGGTAAGAAGTCACCCTCAACAATAAAAATTAAGAAAAAACAAAAGAAGTCACCCTCTGCTTGCTGAATTGCTATCATACATACATACAAATATTTAAATAGCGCTAGCTCCAAATGATGAAAGCGCTTAAAAACAGAAAGAGAACGGTAAAGTACAGTGCAGTTAGAAAAAGTGAGACTTTTGGAGCTTTTTAAAAGTAGTGACTGATTGAGCTTCCCTGATATTATGCGGGAGTGTGTTCCAAAGTGAGGGGCCAGCTACGGAGAAAGCCTTGTCGGCAATGTGTTTCTTTCTAGACGGAACTGTTAATAGAGTTGTTTCCCTGATATTATTCGGGAGTGTCTTCCAAAGTGAGGGGCCAGCTACGGAGAAAGCCTTGTCGGCAATGTGTTTCTTTCTAGATGGAACTGTTAATAGAGTTGTATCAGTAGCGGATCTCTTTACCAGGCCTGTAGAGGGAAGTTGTTTACATATCAAAGATTTTGTGAGATAAACTGGTCCGCAGTTATTTAGGCATTTGTAAACGTAAAGACATATTTTAAATTTAATTCGTTTTTCGATAGGAAGCCAGGGAAGTTTTTTCATTAAAGGACTATCCAGACTAGAGGCAGAAAAAATCAATTTAGCAGCTCTGTTTTGCAACAACTGTAGACGCTTGAGGTCTTGAGCATTTGCACCATAGAGGAGGGCATTACCATAGTCTAATCTAGAAAGGACAAGTGCACGTACAATGAGATGTCGTGTATCCTGATCAAGATAACGACAAATGCGACGGATGTTACGGAGCTATCTAGTGGCTCTTACTTTATAGCACAGTGTATGAAGGAACTACAGTATGCTGAGTTTCCCAGCACTTTTAGACATCTAAACTTGATGCAGATGTTATCAAGACATATCAATGTGAAATTGTTTTGTTGGTAAAATAAACAAGCACTTGAGATACTGTTAGAAGATGTTTACATGTAACTCTAATTGTACCCTCCTCGTCTTTAATACCAACACCTGAAAAACATGAATTGTTATAAAAGGTATACCTAAATTCCCTAACAGAGAATGAGGTTTGTAGATGTAATATTTTTTTTAGCTTCTTTGGGAAGAATCTTGTTTTTCCATCTGTGTGTACATATATCCATACACTTGATGTTTTACAAAAAATCATTATTACTTTCAAAAATGCTCTTGTTGTCATATTTTATTTTCATAATATCATTTCTTTTCTGATGAAGGAATTACGAAAATTTACTTTAAAGTTCATTATTAGTGTTGCACTGATAATGAAACTAATAAATGCAATCTCAATGTCTGATATTTTAGTCAAAATATTGGCTGATAATAGTCCAGTAACAACATAGAAAAGAGTGGCATACTATATGCTTAACAGTAGGCCTTGTGGTATCACCACTTTTTGTTATTTTGTAAGCATGTGGAAAAATATTGGGTGCCAGAGGTTGGAAGTAGTATAAGATTTTTATGAAGCTTAGTGTGAGCAATGTTTGTTTGGTACCAAATAATGTTAGGTAAAAGTTCAATGATACTGGTAAAGTACAAAAGCAAAGAATATTGGGGGATGCTAATTTTTAATACTTATATTTCATCCAATATTATATTAGCATATTCAAAGCAGTACAAAATTATTTTCTGCAATTCAAAGCATTTCAACAGCCAGTGTGGTTACTGCAAGACATAAAACTAAAGAAAATCATTTAGATATTAGTAACAAAGTTCAATTAATTCACCACAGAAATATTTAATTGACTTGATTGACTTTTATTTATATTCTTCCAACATTTACATTCTAAATGCTGCTATTTTCTTAACAGTTTCTGAAATCCCTTTCATCTGTATCTGGTAAGGATCTAGCAACTTTTGTGGAGCAGTGGGTGACTCAAGGTGGCATTGCCCAATTTCATGGAAACTTTCATTTTAACAGGAAAAGAAATGTGGTAGAACTTGAATTAAGACAAGATCCTGGCAGACCAGGAATTAATAAATATGTGGTAAGCACCTTAATTGAACTCTTTAAGATCCTGGCAGGAATTAATAAATATGTGGTAAGCACATTAACTGAACTTTTTAAGATCCTGGTAGGCCAGGAATTAATAAATATGTGGTAAGCACCTCTAATTGAACTCTTTAAGATCCTGGCAGACCAGGAATTAATAAATATGTGGTAAGCACATTAACTGAACTTATTAAGATCCTGGTAGGCCAGGAATTAATAAATATGTGGTAAGCACATTAATTAAACTTTTTTTGCTGTGTAATTACCTCTCTGTGTTGTGTAGTTGTACTCTATTCAATATCTTCCAGATGAGGTGCCCTCGGCTTATTCTCAGGCTCCCAGCAGCGTTTCTTCTAAACTTAAGTTTGACACATTCACTTATCAACTTGATGCACTTATGTTTAAAGGTACAAACTAAAAAGGGGAGTTCATTTTGTTACCCAAGTTGATGTGTGCATTGTTCCACCAAAATGATATGTCTAGTGAGTCAGATTTTCTCATTTTGAGTATATTGACAAACTTGATAATTTCTCAGAGGAAAACACTGATTCGCAAAGTGCATAATTTCACTTATCACCATGGGTTCAAATATTTGCAACTTATTTCTCCTTGAGTTTAGAAGGATAAGGGTAATATGCTGGATGTTTTCAAATTCCTTTCTGGTAATGATTTCTCTGTTTTATTGTAAATTCTTGGAGGTTTTGTAAATTCCATTTTCATAGCCAAAATAAGCTGGTGAAGACTTGCTTTGTCCTTGACATTACAAAGTTTAGCTTCTCTCACAGAGTTATCAATGAGTAGAACAGTATGCCTGAGTGGGTTCTTTATCCCACCACAATCAATTGCTTCATGATAAACATTGACAATATTGATTGTGACTGTGGTGAAATCTCATTCTGTTGGGCTCTGTTGGGTTTTGGTTTGGTTTTTGTTATATATCTGGACTATGGGGAATCATAAGGAGCTTTTGCTTCCCTTTGTTCCTTAATGTATAGAGGCTTTGCAAATGCGTCACTGAACGGCCATGCTGGAGGACATTCATGCCAAATACACGTGGCTTTGTGCCGAACGCACTGCACAGTGTGCACTGTGACATGCACGATGTATACAAATTCAACGAGCAAGCGCGTCCCATGTGGTTTACTACGTAGATACATGTACTCCAACATGGCCACCGGAGAGTATTATGACGTCACGTGAAAAGCCTCTATACTGTAATATATGTTATGTTGCTTCCCCTTCTATTGTATCCCTTTAGGGTCCCTTGAAGGTGACCATTCAGGAGTTAGATGGGTCCTTTGAGCACACCCTTCAGGTAGAGGAGAATATAACCAAAGGTGAAATCACTTGCCACTCAAAGAGTAGACGGTAAGCAGAAGAGGTTGAAGTAGAGGAGAAATAAAGCAAATGTTAAGTCCTTTCTTCATCTTGTTGAAAATGAAGAAATCTGTTGACATAGACATGCAGGATAATAGGGCTACTTGTGTTTGCAACAATTTTGAACTAGCTTGAATACCATGTGTATCATTTCTTTCACTGTCAGGCAAAATTTTACTGCAAATAGTCAAAGTAGGAAATTGTAATCTTTGTTTGAAGATTCAGGAAGTGTGCATATTAAATTTGTTATTACATTTTATATTAACATCATTTTATATTAACATCATTTTATATTAACATCATTTTATATTAACATCATTTTATATTAACATCATTTTATATTAACATCATTTTATATTAACATCAACAACATATTATCATCATACCCTCTGAAACTCATGCTGCTTTTTAAAGGCACAGCCCCTCTGCGCAGTGAATTCTGATCCGATTCTGGCTCAGTTTTTGTGAGTGTTGGTTAATGCCTCTCCATTTCTCTCATTGGGAAGAAATCAAAATTTGCCACCCTGTGTGAAAGTATCATTTGTATAGCAGGACTACAAAAATTAAATTTATGCATACAATATTGTGAGTTTGAATTTGGGGGTTATCTTTCAAATCTTCTCCATCTTACACTAATTATTTTGGGACGTCACATCAGCAGACAACTTTTATCGGAATATGTGTGTGGGGTAAAAGCTTCCTGTGGGTAGGATGTCATAAAAAAAAAACAGTTAACATTTTATTTTCATAGATATCCCATGCAAATCACCTTTTAACAAATTTTTGGCTCTTTCCAACTGGAAATGGAGAAGATTTTGATAAAAACTTCCAGTTATAAGATCAAACTTTTGATTCAATTTCATTGTGGTATGACTGCAGCCTTACAAATTTTGTCTCATGACCAAATTAAGGACACAAAGAAATAAGAAAGTATTTACTGTTCCCTCCTTTGGTAACAGGTAAACCCTTTTCTTGGAGACAGTTTTCCCTGTTAATTGTCTGGAAAAAGGGTTGTGGGCACCACTAGATTGAACCAACAGGTTAGAGTTGAGGCATCAAATTCACAGAAAAAAACCAAGCCAATTGTCCTGTTCTTTTCTCCCAGTTTTGAATGAGAGGACAAAGTTGTAGCAGATAATATTTAATGATGATGTCAAATGAGCAGAAATCCTTCACTGATTCCTTGCCAAAGGCAGGCAAGGAATCTATGCGATGGTGGTGTTGTGTGTGTATGTGTGTGTATATGTGTGAGCCTGTAAACGATACCTTGCTGGGTTCAGGCCGCTCACGAGAGCTGAAGCCTTGCACGTCTTTCCTCGCTCACGCGGAGCTCGTAACTGGCGTAGCTACCCGAAAATTCGGACACTGCAATGAGCTCTGTCACGTGATATGCAAGAGCTTGCCCTCGCTTGCGGCATTCATGTGCCGCTTGACCTAAATGGCTAAAGGGGAATTCCGACCATTTCCTTACGGGGAACAGTTCTGTGTACCCCTTAAGGCATTGAATACGGGTATGTGCTGTGTGTATGTATGTGTGTTTGTGACACTTTGCTTGTAATCATCATATCTCAAGTTAAGAATGACCAACACTTTTCATATTTGGTATGTAGATTTGTCATGTTGAGTGGAAGAACCCTATCTTTTTGTGGAGGTCAAAGGTCATTTGAGGTCACCAGAGATCAAAGTCTGAAAAGCTTGTAATCGCGATATCTCAAGTTAGGAATGTCTGAAACTTTTCATATTTGGGTATATAGATTTGCCATTTTAGGAAAAGAACCCTCATTTTTGGTGGATGTAAGAGGTCATTTGAGGTCACTAGTGGTAAATCTGCGAAAACCTCCTAAAGTGTTTGTAATCGCCATATCTCAAGTTAAGAATGACCAACATTTTTAATATTTGGTACATAGACTTGTCATGTTGAGAGGAAGAAGCCTGGCTTTTTTGGTGGAGGTCAAAGGTCATTTGAGGTCACCAGAGGACAAAGACTAAAAAGCTTGTAAGCCTGATATCTCAATTTAGGAATGACTGAACCTTTTCATATTTTGTTTATGGATTTGCCATGTTGAGAAGAAGAACCCTATTGTTTTTGGTGGACGTTCAGGGTCATATGAGGTCACCAGCAGTAAATCTGCAAAAAACTCCTAAATTGCTTGTAATTGGGATATCTCAAGTTAGGAGTGGCCAACACCTTTCACATTTGGTATATAAACTTGCCATGTTGAGAGAAAGAACCCTATCATTTTTGGTGGAGGTCAAAGGTCATTTGAGGTCACCAGAGGTCAAAACCCCAAAATCTTGTAAACACAATATCTCAAGGTAGGAATGACCAACACTTTTCATATTTGGTGTATAGATTTGTCATGTTGAGAAGAAGTACCCTATTGTCTTTTGGTGGAGTCTTGAATACTGCAAAATTTCACACATAGTATGTGGGTGTGATATTATCAGCACAACCCTAGTTCTCGGTGGTCAAAGGTCATCCCGGATCTCAATGTAGGAAGCTTGGATGCCTTGCTTGTATACTTTGTGGGTACATTACGGAGCACTGTCAATTTGAAAAACATAATTTACGGAGCACTGTCAATTTGAAAAAAAGATAGGCTTAAATTTCAGTGGCAAGGAATCACTAAGCCTTTTGGCTTTCTGGTGTACTTGGTATAGGAGATTTTCTTGTCATTTTGCAATAAATCATGCATTTTCATACTGCTTTTTCTTTGCACTTTTCAGACACAAGAAGAAGAAGATTCCATTAATGAATGGGGAAGAAGTTGATATGGATCTCAATGCAATGGAGTAAGACTTTAAAAAGTTAAAACATCATAAAAAAATGTTTAGGAGATAGTGAATGCTTCTTCTACCTTTGAAAAGTCATTTTATGGAAAATTGTCCACATGCAAGGTCTTTGAAGAAGTGGAAAGTTTTACCCCCACCTATGTATCAGGATCTGCTATTCCTTGTTAAATGTCCGTACTGCAGTAGTGTCCACTTAGGCTTTCTTTTTGTTTGTTAAAATAAACATCACTTTACACTTTAGTTTGATAGTTAGATGTGGGTTTAATGACCACAAATGATGTGTAATATTGGGTCAGCTTGAAAAAAGAACATTGTGGGGTGAAATCAACTAAAAGAAAGCAAAGATTGTGTTAAAACGTACTAAAAAGATTAGACAGAGTAAATGCAGGGTCCCAGCTAGTAATCAGTTAAGTCTGACAATTGTTGAATTTAATGTTATGTTAGTTTGTTAGTTAGATGTAGTTTTACCGCCCAGTTTCCAACCAAGTCAAACTGGCCACAGCCTTTTTCCAGTTGTCACTCACTGGCCAATTGTTTTCCGTCATGTTGAATTTCCCTGCCTACATCTTTTTGCTTCAGTGAATGAAGGTCAACAAAAACCAGATAAGAAATTGCCCTACTGCTTGCCTTTCACACCTTGCAAACAGTTGCACATCTGACTGGTATTATTCAGCCTTTGTTCACATCTTCCTCTAGCTGCCTCTTATCAAGCTTGTGGTTTCTTGGAGCTTGCTTGAATGAGTTAAGCAGGAAGTCGGGTGAAATTTGATCACCCCACCAAACCTTCCTTTTGGTGGGGACTCGGGTGAAATATCTAATAGGGTAAGAAATTCCTCATGTACTCTGTTGCATCATGCACAACGCAGTAGGTTCCTTTTTAAGAGTCTTTGGTATGACTTGACCTGGGAGGGAACTCGGGCCTTCAGCGTGAAGGCAGATGCTCTACTGTTAGACCAAACACGTGGTCTGCATTTAACGTAATGCTTACTGCAATGTGCAATCCAATTTTATCTTTCATATACTTTTTTTTTTTCAAATTTGCAAATTTCAATGTTACTACATATTTCATCAGCTGACTTACGTTACATTGAGCCACTTGGCCGCAACTGAAAAAAGGGCCTTTTTTTTGCTCTGTTTCATGGTCAAATGGCTAAAGCATCTGACTGGAAGTCGGTAGGTTGAGAATTTTAGTCCTGGGCGGTTCATACCGAAGGCTTTAAAAATGGAACCTGCTGCCATTGTGCTTGGTTCTCAGCATAAGCATTGTTGGAGGGAAAACAAGCCAGTGAACCACAACTGGAGAAAAAGTTGCCAGTTGAACTTAAACCAATTGATTAGAAACTGAACTGTGAAACATCATCTTACTAGCATGTGGATGGTTGGCTTATTGCCCTCACCTTATTCCTTCTTGGCTTCCTCTTGTTGTATTATTATTATTATTATCATTATTATTTTTGGAGGGGAGGGATGTAGACAGAAAGTAATAATGAACAAAGATACTCTTCTCATCCATTATTTCCAGTGCTGACTCACCTGTCCTATGGATCAGAGTCGACACTGCAATGACCTTGGTCCGACATGTCTTCTTTGAGCAGCCAGATTTCCAGTGGCAATACCAGCTGAGGTACGAGAGGGATGTTGTGGCCCAGATTGAGGTGAGTTTGTGTGAAAACAAATTGCATTAATACAGAGTATTCTAATGCAACATTTTTTCTGAAACTTATGAACTATCTCTAAAATGGGGTTGGGTCTACTCCTTGTTGATGATCAGCTGTGTGGTCAAGTTGTTAGAGCATTGGATTTGCAGCTTGGATGTCTGGAGTTCTAGTCCTGGACAGGTCATACTGAAAGTTGTTCTCAACAACTTTTGGACCTACATCACTACATGATTTGTCAGGAAAGTTGAATTCCTTTTAAAGAGGACATGAAGAAGACAGCCAGTCAAAATAAGTGTGAAATAATGACATTCATTTCCCTTGACTGGGTTTGACAGATAACTGGGTGCTAGGAGTACACTAGAACACAGTCAACACACTTCACATTTGTTCTGAAACTAAGATTATAATTTGGCTTATGGTGACATTCTGCTCTACTGTATTTCTTCTCAGGCCATTGATGCCCTGTCTGAGTTTCCTAGTATGGGAACTATCTCTGCATTGTCAGACATCCTCTCTGACCATAAAACATTCTACAGAGTGAGAACTAAAGCTGCTAACTGCTTTGCTAAGGTAAGGATCCTCTATTGTGCCCTTGTATATTAAAGTAATGTTGCATGCACTAGATTGCTAAGAATACTTGCATACGAGTAACATTGGTTTTTAAGGGTGTGATCAAAGTTTTGTGCTTATTTAGTTTTATGTCAAAGTTTTATCATACATATTCATTACTGGTTGTTTGTAGTTTTTAAATCATTTTCAGTTGCATGTTAAGTATCTATGTAATGGAGAATAAATGACCAGCATAAGTTAGAACATCCCCCCTCCCCTTTGTCCCCATTGTGCCAATAAGGTTTCACATACATACCTTCATTTTAAATATCATGGTTCCATACTTAATTGTGCAGTTGATTTTATTTATACATTGTTCAAACATTCCTCTAATCCTAGAAAATTTTTGTATTATCAATTTGTATCTTTATACCTGTTTGTTTACTCTTTAAAGTGTATTGCACCAAATATTTAAAGAACAAGTTTTTGGTGAGAATGTGGCATGCTCATATACAGGCACCTAGATAGCCAAGATTTTGTCATAGGGAGGGTTTTGGTGTCATGGGGAGGGGGGGGATTGGGGGCACGATGTGAGGGAAAAGTCTAAGGATAGAGAGAAAAAACACTAGTTTAGGTGTTTTTTGCACTGCAAAGTTGGGTCATGGAGGGGGCGTTATAACCCCCAAAACCCTCCCTGTGGGTGTGGGTATGCTCACATATTATCTTGTTATTTTGCATAGAAATGTCTGTTAAAGTTTCCCAAACATGTAAGACATATATCTTAATATATATTTAAAAAAATCTTCACAATGCTTCATTTTGTTTGAAATATTTAGGTTGCTAACAAATTGATGACAACATTCAGTGGACATTCTGCTCTTATAACCATCTTCAAGAAGATCTATGGGTCCTATTCCTGTCCAGAAATTGTCAAAAGAAACAATTTTAGTAATTTTCCATCCTACTTTCTCATCAAGGTGAGAATATTTGCAGAAATACATCTTATCAGAAGATTTTAAGAATAAGTGGGATAGTGAATGTTTATTCAATATTTTTGGTCATGTTACCAAGAAGCTTTTGTTTCACAGCATTTTTATATGGATTGAACATGCTATGAAAATGCCCATAAGTTTTCAGTCCCGAGTAGTCTTGCAAATTTTGAGAAATTGTATTACAGATGGTCAGGAACTTTCATATTCTGTGGTTTTAGTCAAGCCAGTTGTGATCACGACACAACTGGCTGGAGCGTCTGGACTAAACCACAGAATGTCACTATCACTAATACAATACAACTTTCCCGAATTGTGCACGACTACTCAGGATTGTAGGCTCATGGGCATTTTAATGTCATGAAGTAGGTAATTTCTGGTATCTCCATCTGTTAAGTAATATTTTTGAGTTACACATTCAGCTGTGGTGGAAATGACTTTTTATATTTTAATTTCAAAATGACTTTTAAATACATGATCATGAGCAAAGTCATTGTTTTTGGAAAAAAGCAGTATCATGTTTACATCAATTTTATCAGTTTCATTGTTAAAAAATGGTGACTTCAAAAGTATATGAATAATGTTGGTGCCCTTTTTTGTGTCAAACTTTACTGCTTTAAGCTCAGATAATTCTAAAACCAACTGAAAGGAGTATTGTTACCAGACAGTTCCATTTGGTAATTGTAGTAGGAAGGTCAGGAGTTCAGGAGTTCGAGTCCTCATACCGAAGACTTGAAAAATGGAACCAACTGCCACTTTCCTTAGTGTTCAGCATAAGAAATGTAGTAGGGAAAACAAGCGCTTGAGCCACAACTAAAAAAAAAGGCTGTGGCCAGCTGGACTTGAACCAATTGGTTGGAAACTGGACTGTAAAACTCTATCTAACCTAACCTGATAATAGTCATATGTCTGTATAGCAGGGAGTCTGTTATGTTGTCCATACCTATGTGGTAGTTATGTTTCTGATAGTGCACATAGACCTCAAAGTGACCGAAAAGACACCGTGCGAGTTCAGAAATTTTATGTAGATCTGAAGAATTTTTCTTCAACTATTTTCCTGTCAGTTCCCAGAATGTAAAGCCTTGGAGCTCACATGATAGAATTTTTATTAAGTGTCTGATCAAGAGTTGTGATAAGTATTTACTACTAGACTATAGTTGAGCAAGTGGAAAAACCTCATTTCAAAAAATTTAGAATGTTGTCAATGAAGAGAATTTTTTGTACAGGGTATGAACTTACAATGAGTATTCCTTTAAAAAAGAAGGATGCAAGTCAATGCCTGGCTAGAGAGGACTGCATTTGTGTAAGTTAGACCATGGTGAGGTTACTTCCTGCTGTCTAAAGGAACAAAATTTAATCAGTAATTTGAAATACGCATAATATTGTTTCCTTGAAAAACTTCATGGCTGTGCTCTGCTACTTGATTTAGGAACTACCATTTACCTTCTTTATCAGGAATTGCCCAAGGCAATGGGTCTAATCCGTAATACTCATTCTATCTGTCCGAGAGAGTGTCTCAATTTCCTGCTGGATTTGATCAAGTATTGTGATAACACAAAGAACCATGTGAGTTGATTTTTTTTTTTACCTTTAAAGTAACACAATGTAATAATTCGTATTATTTCATATATGCATTGAAAAGAACTTGAATGTCATCTGTCACATGTATCCTCAGATTCATTACTGTGTTGTTTAAATGATCTTTGTGATTTTTTTTTTTTTTAAACCTTAAAGCAGCTCATTGAGTTGGTTCATGAAATTCAACAATTTCTTCCAAACCTATTGAGTTTTCTTCACATACCAATGACAGATGGTCTGTCTTAGACAATCCCTATACCCTACACACAAGAAACTGTTTTATGAGTGAGTGCTTAACGGTTCAAGTCGGTTTTCAAAAATTCGTGACCAGACACTTTTTATTATGTACAAAACTGCTACAAGTCAGGACACAAGAAAAATCAAAATTTTAGCATTTTCTGTGACTTTTGGACTTGAAATTTGACTTGTTGTGCTAACTATAAGCATTGTTATGTGATAGTGACCCTTTGAGACTCTCATTAAGTTATCGATATCAACTCAATGAGCCTCTTTAAGTAATGCTGTGGATAGATGATTTGGGAGAAATATAGTCCTTAAAATAAGTTTCAAAGAAAAGCCTGATTTCAAGTACATTTGACACAAGTATAATCTTTTTCATTTGGCTCAGTCATCATAGCAGTGATTATCCAAAAATGTTTTTTTTTTTTTTTTAAGGAATTCAATGGCTAAGGGCAGGGATGGGTAACCTTTGGCCAGATGTGAGGAATGAAAAATTGACTGGGCTGCACTTAACATATGACCTGCTGTTGATTTTAGACATAAATGTTAGGTATTTCATGGCAAAATATATCTTATTCCCCCAGATATACAGTAATCCTACTTGAGAAAACTGCCTACCTAAACAGGGATTCCACCAGAAACACAAAAGACTGAAGGGGGGCTAGTTATTACTGCTCTTACCCCAAGTCCCAAATGATGCTGTCCTAGACTAAGGTTATGAGTGGGTTTGTGGGACAAAAGCTTGCTTCAAGACCTCTGTAAGATGCAATTAGAAGGGTTATAAAGGCCATTTATTGATTCCTTGCCGAAGGCAGGCAAGGAATCTATGCGATGGTGATGTCGTGTGTGTGTGTGCATGTATGTGTGTGTGTGACGCCTGCTTGTAAACATGATATCTCAAGAAGGGTAACCCCCAGGGATCTCAAACATGGCATGTAGATTGTCCACATTGAGTAGATGGTCCCTATTCTTTATGGTGGAGGTCAAAGGTCATTTGGGGTCACCAGAGGTCAAAATGTAAATTCCTTGGAAATTGCTTGTAAACACGATATCTCCAGAAGGGAAAATGTGAGCGATCTCATACTTACCATGCTGATTGTCCATATTGAGTAGATGGTCTTTATAGTTTTTGATGGCGGTCAAAGGTCACTTGGGGTAACCAGAGGTGAAAAGGTCAAAACCTTGTACACACTGTATCTCAAGAAGGGTAAACGTGAGGGATCTCATACATAGCATGTGAATTGCCCATGTAAGTAGATGATCCCCATTGTTTTTGGTGGAGGTCAAAGGTCATTTGGGGTCATCAGAGATGAAAGGCTCAAAAACTTGTTAACACCATATGTCAAGAAAGGTAACTGCCAGGAATCTCATACTTACCAAGTGGATTGTCCATATTGAGTAGATGACCCTTATTGTTTTTATTGGATGTCAAAGGTCATTAGGGGTCAGCAGAGTTCAAAACATCTAAACCTTGCAAACACTACATCTCAAAAGAGTATATAACTGTTGAAGTTAATGATGATCAGATAGTGTGAAAGGGTAAGAATTATTTGGCATGGGTAATGTAATAGGCATAGATATATAATTTTTTTGGAACAGTTTATAAACTTCACTGTATAAATTTGTTAGTGAGGTCATTTTGAACATGTATTTGTAAAGTACTGAAGCAAACTCATAGGGAGAAGATCTTAAAAGAAGGGTTTAAGGTCACAACAGGATTTGGTATGTGAGAGGAGTACTATTCTGAGCATTTTGGTGAAATTTGCATTGAAATCGGATGTGTGGTTCTCAAGATATGAGCACGTAAAGTTTGGGGACATAGTCTGAAAATATTAGAAAATGCTTCTATGCACACTAAGTAGATGACTGATGTGGAACTTCATAAGTGTAAACTTTGAACAGAGAGTACTCTGTGTGATTCACAAGAATCTCTTTTATGACATACTAACATTGCTTTTTCAATAACCTTAAAGAAAACCTGAAGAAAACATCAAATTTAGTGGCAAAAATTGCTAATATTTGGCAAACTTTGTGCCTAGTGTCCTCATGAGGACATGGGCATGCAAGCATGCATGATTTGAAAATGGGAATTGATTAATTAGATATACCACAGTTAACTAGTTTTACAAAAAAGAACTTTTACTTTTACTTATACTGATCATTTGGTATCAAATACCCTTCAGCGCACATGAACTGTCATTGCCTAATAGAGTGAATCAAATTGTGACTGAACCATTCTTTGCCATTTGGTCACAGTTATCTGGCATAATTTTTCACAGTTGAGTGCCAGTTATCCCCACAGTGTCCTGAAGGATTACCTCATACAAACATACAGCTCAATTGACAAAAGCTTTTTACTTAAGTGGTGTTAATTGACTCTTATATATATAAACCCTCTGAAGAAGGCTTATTTTCATCTCAGTACACAACAACCATGACAGCCAATTGTTTGTACATACTCCTATTCCCATTCCCTGCAGGCATTCAGTCCTCTGTTTGTGGTCAAAATGTCAGACTTCCATGAAAGTCACACCTCTGCTAAATTAAGCATAAAATAACTGTCCACATTATCTTGTCTCATCTGACCACAAATAAAAGTTGGTTGCCTAGACATTGTCTGGAGATGGAGAAGTTCATGTACACTTGATCAAATTTCTAAACTGAAAGTCATCTTAGAAATACTGTAGCTTGACACCCTTCAGAAATAGTGTCCTTTACATAGAAGCTGGTGGAATTGAACAAAAAGTGTGTTTGTATTAGGATTTTTGTTGAACACAACTTTAAACATTGGTGTCTGTCTAGATTGGTGTTTCTGCTTTACAGTTTCAATATGCTCTACAGTGATTATTTATCACTTAGATTCAGTCTAGAATATGTTTTAAATTTTTGATAGCATAAAATGTATCAGCATACTACTTGCCTCACCTCTGCAAATATCTGGATAACCTCACCAAAAAAGTAACTCCTGTATGAAGGCTTATAGTTACAGTATGTCAAATATCATCACCGAGTGGGAAGTTTTGTCTCACATTTCATTTTTATCCACGTCACTATCTCCCCCCCCCCAAAAAAAAAAATAAATAAAAAAAAGTGTATCATTAAGCTGAATGCATAGAACCATTGCTTCAAGATTACCCTTAATGACACTTTTCAAAAGTATTGAGTTTTTTTTTTTTTTTGCATTGCTGCTGTCGCTTAAAAGTATTTCAGGTAATAAGAGCAAGCATAATGTTGTATACTGTGTATCAAACAAGGAAAACTTGTACTGTGTGTTATGCTGTACCTACAGCATAAGTAGACAAAAGGCAAATTAAAAGTCTCGTTAAATTATGGATTAATAGGGATATCAGCTTTTGTTAAGACAATGTGGGGCATTTCCCCCATAGAAGCAAAAATAGCTGCCACTAATAGCCAAGGTTACACATCTCTGTTCAGATGCCTCTTTGATCCAATGCATGTAGTAGAGTGTTTGGATGAGGGCTTGTTTTAACACTAACCTCAATGCAGACTTTTCGAAACATAGAGGCATCAGAACATAGAGACTTCAGAATGGAGAGCTGTCCCTATTATCCAAACTTTTGATTAAAATGGTTTAAAAATATCGCTTTATCAAGTAATGAGACAAAACTAGCTTTCTGGCATATTGAAGCTGTGTGAGAAATTCCTCTTGTTTGTGGAGATCAAAGGTTTGGGGTGACAAAAGATCAAACCCTGTAGACATAATATTTTTAGGGGGATAACTGTGAGGAATCTCATACCATGGAGGTAGTACTTCCATACTCATACTGCACTAAGTTTTGAATTGCTCATGTTGATGGACGTGTTGGTGTGGTGATCACTATTGTTTTAAATGGGGTCGAAAGGTCATTTTGGGTCACATGAGGTCAAAAAGTTTTGGCCTTACTAGTATAATATCTCAATTAAGTAGGATACTTGTATGGGATCTCATGCGTGTCATGTTTGTTTCCATGTTTGTTATGATATATATCGTATGGCAAGGAATCACTATGCCTGTTGGCTTTCTAGTTTATATAACTTAAAATATTGAGCACTGCAAAAGTATCTTCTTTTTAAGTAAGAAAAGAAAGATATTGATGATTTTCTAATTTTTATGGAAATGAAGGTGGGCCTGTGAAAGCCTCCTTAATTTTTCTTGCAGATTAAAATTATGCTAATTTTTGCATAGCCCTATTTATTATTGTTTATGTGGCAAAAAAGGAGAATGAGGCTGCCTCCCCCTACATACACACACTCTCTCTTGGATGTGTTTCTGCCACCTGCCAGCATGCAATGAGATTTCTGGCATTTATGGGTTGCAACTAGTTGCCCTTTGTTTGCTGCTAGGTTAATGATGACTAAGTGCCTTGTTCCTCTTTCCTTGAAATATCTAGCAGACCCCCCCCCAAAGAAAAAAAACACACCAATGGACTGCATGCAGCCTGTGGACCATAGGTTGCCAACCCCTGGCTTAGGATGACCATCAGCATAGTGTTATGTTGTATGTATGCATCATAACCAATTTTGTTCATTGTTGACAATATTTAGGGCATGTGAAATCATGAAAAGGCAAAAGACCTTTTTCTGCTTAAGTCTTGTCTTGGTGTGAGGAATTCTCATTTGTTCATTGTTTCAAAATGCCACTAAACCTGCATGAAATTACCTGCTCACAGAGAAGGAAAAGGAAAGACAAGGAAAAAAAACTGCATAGAAGGTGAAAAATCTCCCTTCTTCAGTAGTTGTCTGAGTACCTTTGTAGGTGTTTGTTCATCTGATCTCTGTTTTCAATGATAGTTTGTTTCTCATTTTTCTTCCACTCTAGTATTCTGATAACTACTACAGAGCAGCCCTTATAGATGCTCTGACCAATACCATAACACCTGCAGTGTCTACTGTCAATACCAGTGTAGATAACTTGATTCCTGAAACAAAGGTTTGTAGTATACCTGTGTCTGCTATTTGTTTCTTGTTTGAAATATTCTCAAATTATAAGAAGCATATGACCCCTTGTGTAGTCAGTACAGATTTGTGTACTATAGGGTAGTATAGATTACTGTAGGGTAATGTAAGATATTTAAAATAAAGCATGTGTTCACCAGAGTACTTAGTTTTATTAAGAGTTTGTTTACTCCAGAATTTATCTTTTCTTCCCTGTTCCCTAGTCAAATATTTCCAAAGTGGAAAGTAACCTCTCTGAAAGCATTTGCTAGTGCTAATATATGGACTATTCGAATTCAAAATTTCTAATTATTCCTGAATGGAAACATTCACCTCTCAAATAAATTACCACCTTTTAATGTCCGCCTTTCAATAATTTGTAAAAAAAAATTTCAAACCATCATCTAAGCTTAAAAGAGCATACTATACGTCTCTGTTAATGCTTTCTTAAATTAGCTCAACTGCTGAAGTGTGGGTAGAGCTTTTGTGGTACTGTGGGTTAAAATATCTATCTCTTTCTTCAAAAGGTTTCAGTGTTTTCAAATTGCTTCAGATTTCGATGTTATTTTTACAAGATGATTATTATAGTCATTGTATGATTATAGTTGTGGCAAGGGATGTTGGGATTTTGGAGAAGATTGGACGAGGCATTAGTTCAGTATCAATATTTTTAAATAGTGCTTTAGCTGGTGTTCCTTTTACATTCAGTTACCCTCCATTTCATTGTTTCCCGTGTACTGCTGCAATGCTGAGTGTAAATATCTTGAGTGATTGTGTTTGTTTGCTGAATTGGACATGTTTATTTGCCCTGGAATTTCGAAGCCTGCTAAAAAAGAGTTTTCTAAAAGCATGGAAGTAATACTATATCTGGGACTTACATGCTGAAAGCAAACTGATCCTACAGCAATACAGTATCAGTTACACAACTCTTTGCTGTTTGAGGAAATTGCATACAGATGGATCATTATTTAACCAGGATGTCCCTATTTTGGGCTCATCATCCGTTGTTTTTATGGTGTAATAAAAGCTGAAGTTTTGAAAAATGTTGAAGGCTGTTGCTTGTCTCCCTTAAATCCTAGTGTCAATTCAGGAATTAATTACTTGGAGTACTTTGTGTTTAAAGAGGAAGTGCAATCATCCCAACTTGAATTAGTGTAGTACACTGTCTGATTTCATGATTGTGCTCCTCAAACGTGAAATCAGATTTACTAGGAGTAACTTCTTGGTTTGCATGTAAGTCCCAAAAAGTATAACAGGTACTTTGGTGAAAAGTAAGGAGAAAATTGTGAGATTTAGCTGTTACTTCAAAATAAGGTTGGGATAACTGTAATACTGATAACTGCAATACTACCTATATCTAAAGTGTAACTCTGTTCAGCTGCTAGGTGTGAAGTGTTACATCCTGGTTGAGATGAAGTGATGTATAATGGTGTATTTAGAAAGTATAGATAATGATTGTGTTTGGAATACATTAAAAGCTAAACAGGTCATTATATTTAGAAGGGTAGAGCAACTGCAGCAATTACTGCTCTAGTTTAGTCTTTTGGAATTGGTATATTTTTCCACACTTTTTCCACTTTATCTGTTCAGTAGTTTGCTTATTTAAAGTACACATTACTCTGAGGGAATTTATTCTTACTTTAAAGGACTTTCATATTAAAAAGAAAGTAGCTTAAAAATTAAAAAAAAAAAAAAAAATGTTGCATATTTAGTTTATTGCATACACAAATTTGGTTAATAATAGGTGATCTTGAGATTTGTTGGCCATTTGTGGGGTCCATCCTCTGATATCTTTTCTCTACCTGTACAATGAATAGTTGTACTCAATTTAAAACTTGAGTTTTATCTGTCTATTGTGGCATTTGGGATTGTTTGCTTTCATGTGTGGTGTTGGAAATAAAAAGTGATAACTAAAATTAAAGCTGATAGACCTTCCTGGTTTCTCACATTACATGACTGCCACATTTGTCAATATCTTGAGCAAGAAGCTTCAAGTAAAAATAATCACCAAAGTTTCATAATAGAATCATCTTTCTGTTCATCATTTTTCTACTCAGCTTATTCTTGAAGAAGTCGTTCGTTGTCTAAACCTTGAAAAGATCTTGCCATCCTATCAGTATACAGTCACAGTCAGCTGCCTTAAAGCCATTAGAACACTGCAGAAGAATGGACACCTACCCAGTGATTCCACACTCTTCCAAAGCTATGCCCAATATGGTCATTTCATCACAATAAGAGAAGTAGCTATGGAATCCCTTGTTGATATTGTTAAAGGTAAATATTTCCTATTTTGCATCAAAACAAAAGTACTTTGTTGTTTTCACCTGTTAAATTTATAGAATGCAGTATAGTTAATTTTATAGTATTTTGCTTGGTTGTATAATTTTAATGTACATAATTTGTTGTAAGGCAACATCATAAAGGTGTTAGTGGCATCATTCTAACCTATACTCTATTTAGGTTGGTCGTATTGCTCTCTTTGTTGCCTGTCATGGTCATTGTCCAATTTCTGTAAAGAATGCTTTATACCTGAAGTTCATGTTAACTATTACCAATTCTCTGATTAAATAGGGAGTAATATCAGGTTCACATTTTCTTCTCCTTTTTGCATCCAGTGGAAAATAATGGAGATATTTTTGGTTGGCTGTTAGACCTAGCAGAACAAGATCCTGTTCCATACATGAGGTATTGTAAAATCTCACTTTTAAACTATTTGAGTGTAGTAGAAGTGATTGAAGGGAAATGTTGTGTTTGTTTTGCAAGAAAAATTATCCTTTAAAAACTAATATTTATTGACACAGGGTGATAGATTATCAAAAATAAGGCAGTATGGTAACCTTCTTCTCAAGAAGTAAGTTTCCCACAGATAGAAATTCAGTTGTTTGTTGCTCAAGAATAATTTGTTCACCCAGACTTTCAACATTTCAAATGATGCAACGTCCATGGCTCTTCTTGCTCATAGTATTTTGAAGAGATGTAGCTATTGCTCAGGTTTATGGTTTAGACTGAATCGTTGAATAGTGTCTGAGCCATTTGCTTTGTACTCTTTGTTGGAGCATTTTAAACACAATATTCCCCTTTAAAGGTATTGCTGACTCCTACATAAAGGGCACTAAGATTTGTTTTTTTTTTTAAAGGTTTCTACTACTTAATCGTGCACCACAATCATACACAGAGATGAAACTAACAAATTATGATCTGTCATCATGGTCTGACATTGTCATTGGTCACTGTATGGATGGGGCCATCTAGTCTTGCATCTGTGAAGAATTTTTTTACCTGAAAAATATTACAAAATTCCCATTCAACAGTATTGAACACACAATAATTGTTTTTTTCTTCTCACTTGGAAGACATCTTTAATGTCTGTTGATTCTGGAAAATAATCAGGTGAAAAGAGGAAAAACAAATTGCTGGAACATAAAAGATTAATATTCTTTGTCAAACTCTGAGTACCCCTTTAGTGCCTTTTAAACTCTTTGTACATTGTATTCAAGCAAACAAGCTCTCCTACCTCCAATGTTAAAACTAGCTGTAAATATTTTCTGGATTTATTTTTTGAGATTGTCTCATTAGCCTTCATACACTTGTTGCATAATTTTCCTTTGACTACTTCACTACTCATGGTTTCACTGTGAAACGATAATTTACCATTACTATATAAGCGTGGATTTGCCATGAAATTGTAGCACTCAGCTGCATTCTGGGATAGCTAATTATATAGGTGGGATAGCTTTGGTGTGTAACCATGCTTTGCTAATGAAAAAGGCTTGAAGAGGATTTATTTTACACATATTTATCCCCTTGGGGCAAATAGAAAATGCAAATATGGCGGCATCCATACAAAAACTTATTTCCGCGAACCAGTGCCCTTGTACTGTGAATATGTAATATAATACATAACTCAGTATGGCAGGATAGACCATAACGAAAGGGTTTAGGGGCAAATTGAGTTAGTTAGTGAAAGTCCACAAATTTTTCCAAATTTGTAGCATTTCCTTGCCATACGCATTTATGTCATCTGAATTATGTCTTCCCAGACACAAGATTTTGTCACTTTTGATTGAGAACCCACCCTTCAAGCAACGTGAGCCATCCCCTCTCAGTACTGATGCCTTGGTTGAGAGACTATGGACTTATATGAAGTAAGTAATGTTAAGAGCAAGTGTTTCAGTTCCTTTAAAGTTCAGTTAGACTTGCTAAAGTCCTGCATAGTTGTATCAAGTTCTGACTTAGTTTAATAATAACTCACAATCAATGTTGTCATGAGTTTGCATAGCAGACTTGTAGATTACACAGAAGGGAAGAGTGTGAAAGGAAATTAGCATTCCCTTGATAGCTTACTGCAAGGTAATTCCCATAAAACTGTAGGTAAATATTGAAAATGCTCTGGACTAGTATGCTCCAGCACAGGCTTGACATTGTGATGAAATATTTGCCCGTAAGAAGATCTGTCATGGCTACCTCAGTGTACCAAAATCTGCAGTTCCCTAATTATAGTGGTTCATTACTCCAGTTAGCTGCTTCAATGAGCAGCAGTTTTCATTAGAATTCTGGTACAATAAAAGCTCAAAAACTCAGGGGCTTAAATTATAACTTCTTCCAAATTTTGAAATAAGTGCTGGAAAAAGAGGAATCAAATAACAGTTCTTGACAAGGTTTGGCATTAGGATAATACTTTCCAAATGTCATTGTTGACTGCAGCAAGTAAACATAAAGTTTCACCAAAAGTACTCCTTATGAATATGCATGTTCAAACTCAAAGCCTCACCTTCAGTAAAAATCAGTGCAGTTAGTTAATTAGATGAGATTTTGAGGCTTAGTTTCTAACCCATTGCTTTAATCAGGCAGCCACAGCCTTATTTCCAGTTGTGAATCACTTGCTTGTTTTCCCTACTCCATTGCTTACCCTTAGCACCAAGCACATTAGCCATAGGTTTCATTTTTAAAGTCGTCAGAGTTTGAACTATTTACTCTAGCCTAGCCTACCCTAGCCTAGCCTAGTTGCAACCTTCTGGCTATGATCTTGTTTGATTTTCTCCCATTGTCAGTTCTTTTAAAAAAAAACAAAAGAGGAAGTCTTTTATTTTATGAAAATTAATCATTTCAATTACTCTTTTAACTATGGTTGTGAATGTTGGTTCCTACATGATTACATGTTATGTAATTTTAAGCAATCATATTGCTACTTACTTACAGCTGTAGCAGTTCTCATGACTGCAGGTTAAGGTGTGATGTCGTCGACTTTTTTTACAAGTTGTATGGTATAAGTAGACCGACATGTCTTCCTATGCCAGAGGTTAGTGTTTCACATCTTCCCTCTTGCTTAATTTTGTTCCAAAACTGTTGGGTTTATCCTACTTAGTGTATATTTATGACGAGTCTGTATTTCATTCTGCAACCAATTTGATTGTTCCCACTGCTTAACTACCTGGCTTCTCAGCTCCTCTGCCTTTCGACAAAGATTGTTTCTAGCATTTGTTCTTTTCTGCCCGTCTGGACCACACATTACAGACCTTGGATGTAGTTGTTCAAAAGTTGAGAGTTAGGTTATTTTGTGTCCTTTCAGCTTCTTCAGAGAGCAAATTCCTTTGAGAGTGTTTGTTTGATTTCAAAGCTTGACTCTGCATCAGAGATTAGAGGGGACTGTGGAAAATAAAAAAAATTTCAATAAATTTTTAGTCTTGTGGTTAAAATTTTGTGTAGTATCTGCTCTTTTCATCCAGGCTAAAACCAAGTCACACATGGCAGATCCAAGAAGACAAAGATAATTGGTTAATAACTTTTGGCATCCTTTGCGGGATAGAGTTTTGTTGAAGGGCAGAAATTCTTTGATTTCTCCAGTTGGGTCTTCACCAAATATTCACGGGAACTTCAGAAACAAAAACAGATTTATATCACTAACTGCTCATTATTTCCTTCCATGTCAAAGTAAATATACCTTTGTATTGTTTGCTGTAACATTGCAAGTCCAACATCATGAATAAAAGAAAGACCAAACAACCTGGCAAAATTTCTTTTTACACTCCTTTTATTTCTAGCTCGGCATGGTTTTAAATTTGAAGGAGAAAAAGACAGTGTTACCCAACCAGGTATCTCCTGATAACAATGTGATAGATGAACCTATTCCACAGGTAATTAGAGTAGGAATGTTGTTTTTAGCAAGGAAATTCTCCTTTGTGATAAGTTATTCAAGACAACCTTTGAAATCTTGCAGATCACAGAATGCTGTGTTAGAATGTGTCATTTCTGAGAGTAAATTTGTGTTATTCTGTTGAAACACTTTCTGCATTGAATTTTCTTTTTGGATTTTGTTGGAGGGTTTAACAGCTTGACTTAGGATGACTCATGTTAGTGACTGAAATTAGAACTATGTATGTGTCATTTAGCAGTGCTAAATAATTACATTTAGAATATTCCAACAGTCTTTCCATACTCTACCACAATATTCTCTTGCTTTATTGTTCATAATCTTTGGATAAAAAGGGGTAATTGAAGGGAATTTTTTTCACCACCTGGTATTTTGTTTATATTTGAATTTAAAAGAATTAAGAAATCTTCACCACAAAGTGAAAAATGATGTATTGCTTAAAGTAAATAAGGGGAAATTGTGATGTTGCAAAAGTACATAGTTGTCAAAAAGGCATTTCATTGTTTTATTCTGCTTTCTGCAGGAAATTCCTTCTGTTCCAGAAGAAGTCCCAGAAGTTCCTCATGAGGAAAGGAAGAGGAAATTATCCTCACCCCATGGTTCACCAGTAGAGACAAAAATGCCTCGGATGAGTAGTGATCAGGTATTAATGTAGTTGAGAAAATTTGGTCTTCTTTAGTAGATTGAAACTCTATTGACCTCACGGTTGGAGATAAGAGTCCTTATGTCCAATTTGTAATATGAAATATGTAGCAATGAATGGTTAGGATAAAAAATATAGTATTTATGGTTTTTAGAGTTGCCTATTATGACAATGTTGGAATTCAGATGTTTTTTGTTGGTAGAAAACAAAGTTCCCAACTAATAAGTGCTCTTTGATTGACATTAAGGCGATGTTAGGTTAGATGGAGTTTTACGGCACAGTTTCCAAGGGATTGGTTTAAGTCGAACTGGCCATGGCCTTTTCTCCAGTTATGGCTCACTGGCTTGTTTCCCTATTCAATTGCTTATGCTGAGCACCAATCACAATTGCAGTAGGTTTCATTATTAAAGTCTTCAGTATGACCCATCCAGGACCCAAGCTCATGACCTCCCAATTGCAAGTCTGGTGCTCCAACCACTTGACCATGCAGTTAAACTTGATTGACATCGTACTGAAAAGTTGCTTCAGTACTCAGCATTTATTGTGTTTTGGTTACAATTTAATGTCATGTGTGCACAGCAGGATGTTACTTTGAATAATAAGCTAGGTTTGCATCTGCATACACTACAGACATTTGGAGAGGACAAGAATTAACTTGAAGAATTGAGACTGCCCTTGAAATTCTAAAATGTCTCCAATTAATTTGATTGTCTCCATATACTTGTAAAGTTAAAAAAAAAAAATTTGGATCCCATCAGAGGCATATGCATTGTTGAGAAAGGTGAGGTTAAGAAAATATTTTTGAAACTCGCGGTTTGATCACTTTTACATTCTTTGTCAGTGACAGTATAATAAAAGTGAAATCTTTCAGGGATCCAGTATACCACTGATTTTTGTGACCTTGAGTTTGCACCCATTATGCCCAACTACATTGCATTGGGGTTTTTTAAATCTTGATCAAAAATTAACCAAATCAAGAAACCATACCTGATAAGCATGAATGTAATTTGTTCCTTGGAGATTTGTTGTTTGTAGTGAGAAGTGGAGAAAAGTATACAAACTTATCATGGCCACAGTAAACTTTACTCTTTAAATTCTTTTACACAGGAGGAATCTTTTGTAGATGTTATTACTAAAAGTGAGGATGAGAGACCCCCAACCCCTGGAGAAAACCTTTCAGATTATGGAGCTCCACCGACCCCTGGTGGTGACAGTATCAAAGAGGAATCTATTTCTTCATCTCCTGTCATGGGTAAGAATAAAAGTGTTTTTTGAGAAATTTTTGAATATAACTCTTTTTAATTGGGCATTAACAAACATGGGGGAGGGGCCGCTCCCTCCTCCCACTTGGAAACCAGTCCATAAATTATTCAGTCCCTGTGGGCAAACTCTGTTGGCATCAATTGAATCTTTGTTCAAGTGGAAGACTTTTGATGCAGAAAATGTTGGATGAGGATGTATGTGGGAGAAATGTCAGTTGTCATATGTTAAGGAAGGCAATTTGTACCTGCAACCAGCTGATTGGAAAGTTTAGAAGTGTAGAGAGAGAAGGGATATGTGAAAATCTGTGAAGATGTGTACAACTTTCCTGTGGTTGTGGGTTGTTTTAGATACTTCTGGTTTAGCCTTTAAATTTGTAGTAATAGTATTGTAATAGCGAGACCGGCGAAAAGCAATAAGCTAAGAGGGAGAAACGAGAAGGTAAAAGATAACTCGAACTGACCTGGCTGAGGTACGAAAGCGATCTGTATTTGAAGTGTAATTCCGGGCTACACCCATGGTCTCTATGACACACCTGAGTGAGCTCCATCTCATATCTATTTGGCATTAATGTTTAGAGTTTATGCAAATTCGATGGCTGAAAGATATGGGTCACCTGTGTGCAGGATTTACTGGGGCTAATTATAAATACAACTTCTTACACTCTTTCCCCCTTAAAATAAGAATCGTCCTCAATTTTATAATGCAACATTCAGTCCAACCAGACAAAGAAAAACAAATTTGCTTTACTTCCACATAATAATAATAAACACATCTAACAAACCAAACAATAATTGAAACCTACATGAAGAAAGTATTTGATCTATGCAAACAAAACATTAAATTCAGACAAACAATTCAAATCAACACAAAGGGATTCCTATACAAAAATATAAAATTTGCTCTGTGTGCACATGTACGAAAATATGCCTCTATCTATGTAGAATACATCCGGCATATTAACATCTCTTTAAATATGAATAATATTTGCCATTGGTTAATTTTAAATTGAAAATACTTGCACAAAATTTGTGTAGAAAAATATATATTATATTGAATATTTTGGTAAGATAGGTAATATAAATTTTGCAGCAGACTTTGGCACAATTTAATGCGGAACGGACTTCCCTTGCTTATTATATTTGTCTAAGTATGAACAGGACCTACTGAGGACGAACAAATTACTCGCATATACCTAAAATATTTCCAGATAACTGTTATGGGATATTTTACAAAGATATACACTATGATGGTAAGATTCCTGTGGGAGTGGGTGTGCTGCCACTGACGAACTATTTATCTAATGACTCATTAGTACTCACTAGGTAACAAATTCCTACACTTTGTACTCAAATGCTTACAATATCTGCCAAATCTCCTTTTTACACAAAAACAATTTCACTTTAAAATGTGAATTCAATGAAGTTCGTTATTATATACTGCACCAAAACATAAGAAACATCAAAAGTATCAATATGATATTATCGATTGCGGTAGTAATGTGCAATGACCCTGGACAGTGTAAACAAATAATAGGTTCGGAGTTCCAAATTCCAAAATTCCAAGGAGGTGTTCTTCTAACTGCAGTAGTGGCAGTCTTTTCACCCAAGGTTAGTTTACTCATCAATTTTGTGCTTATCGCTGGTATGGTGTAAAACTACCAATATGAACAAGTTTTAATGAATAATTAAATTTGCATCCGATTCTCCCCAGGTAAGAATATATACTTCGTACTCCATACTGTAGTATATTGATAAGCCGATTTCAAACTGAAAATTCACTAATATCCACTTTGCAGTCGCTGAGTTTTGAAAAATTTCCTCACATGAACAATACTTAATTTCCAACTTTGTAGGTAAACATGTTAAACGTTTCAAATTAAAGCTCAAAAAAAATTGATTCACTTCCACTGTTCAATGGAAAATTCCTCACATTATTCCTTTGTTCTGTATTTCTCCATTTCGGTTTTTCAGGGTAACTGGTCAATGTAAATTCTTGGGGAAATAAGGCAGGAGCCTAAAATAAAGTTACAAAAATATTTCCTTAGGGTAACAATTTCTATCGCCGTTATGGGCAAGTATCCATGGCGGAGATTTCTTAAATATTCTACAAATTAAATTGATAACAGCAGGCAGGGTGCCACATCCGCTCAATACTAGCTCAGGTAATGTCTGAAAAGTGTCAAGTTCTATACAGATAAATGAAGCATAAATACGTAAGTTATAGGTTTCTGTCCCGCCAAATTTTATCACATGACTTTTGCAGGTATCACACTTTGGGCTGTACAAGATGTATGCTGGTTAGACCTAGTTCTTTCGGTTACAGCTTCATTTAACGTTAAAAATAAAGAAAAGAAGAAGAGTTCTCACCAAAATTAAAGAGATAAAATTGACTTGAAATTTCCTTGCCTTCGCAGTCCATGACGTCGTCCTTATAAAACTACTAGCCGTTGGATTTTCTCCTCAACTCACACAAAATAGGTCAAAATAAGACAAAACAAGGAGTGAAGATGTAATTTCTGCAATTCTACCTGCTGAAAATCAGGTCCAGCATTAACAGATTACATAAAAACTAAATTAATTTAAAGTTTCGACACCTCTGCCACCAAAATGTAATAGCAAGACCTGCGAAAGCAATAAGCTAAGAGGGAGAAACGAGAAGGTAAAAGATAACTCGAACTGACCTGGCTGAGGTACGAAAGCGATCTGTATTTGAAAAGTCATTCTGGGCTACACCCAGGGTTTTTATGACACAACTGAGTGAGTTCCATCTCATAGCTATTTGGCATTCTGTTTAGAGTGTTATGCAAATTCGATGGCTGTAAGATATGGGTCACCTGTGAGCAGGATTTACCAGGGATAATTATAAATACAACTTCTTACAGTATGAATGACTGCAACCAACTGAAAAGAAATCAAGAAGCAATCAAATTTAGGGAAGGGAATGCAAAGTTCAATAATGTAGTAATTGACAAGTAGTTCTTGCAGAACCAAAATGATAGTTAATGTAGTTCTAGAGGCAACAAAAAGAGAGACATAATTTCTTTCATTGAGAATCAAATTACAATAAAGAGCAAAAATATATCACACAATTATTGTATGGCACAAATGATAATAACTTACATACATACTGCACCCAAACACAAATTTAGTGATAGGGCAGAAAATAATTGCACACACATCTCCCAGCACTGTTATACAAATTAGGTACACTCAAAGATGCTTTGGCCAACCCCTCAGCATTTCTACTTTTGCTCAGATTCAGTTATATATGAGTTTTCATCCAACATATGGACAGCCATACAAGATATAAAGTTAGAGCAGGCATCTTGTTTGCAAATTGTTGTGGAGAGACACTACCCATGCCTGAAGCAAACCCTCTTATGTGAATATATTGCAAGCTTTTCTGAGCAGGATGTAGGTGCACGAGATATAACAGTTCATTGATTACATTACGTATCTGAAGGATCACAAAACAATAGAAATAATCTAGATTTTAAAGTGATAGATATGGGCATTCACTACATTTAATATTAAATAAATTATTTACTTTTATTAAAATTTGCAAAAGAAGTAACTAAAGAGGCCATGCATACAATCTCAATACAATACAAGAAAACAACAAATGACAATAACCAGATATACAGAAAACTAAAAGCAATCCACAAATGAGTTAAATACACTATTACAGAAGAATAATAAAAATCCCGAGTGATGATACAAAAATGAGTTTTTATTCTGCTTGTAAAAATAATAAAAGCTGTGATATTATTATGCTTAGTCTGGTTAAACAACAACAAACATTTTGGATTTGTAATTATGAGTTTCATCAAATTAAGGATTTGTTTGCAACAGCTTTTGAATAACTTCATCCTAGCACCAGTTTTCAAAGGTTCTGTTTGTCCTGTCTGGCTCTCTACTTGATCTTTAGAATATCTGCAAGTACCTCTTCTGTCTGGATTGTATTAGAAACACACATTTTGACTTTCAGCAGGGTAATTTTCTGTCATTGAGGTTTTATCTTTGATCGCGAAGCTTTCCCAAGTCTCTTTCTTTTTGACAATTAAAATGTTTGCATGATTGCTTTTCTCACAGAGGATACTGATTTTAACCCTGACTCCCTATTCCTATGAAATGGAATTTCCTGCTTGACATGTACAAAAAAAATCTGCTGGATTTAGTCAGATCTCTAACAGGGGCTAGGGAAGGAACAGGGGGGGTTCCCCTAACCCTGGGACCCATGGCCATAGATGTTTGCCAAGGTACCAATTTACTTCATGTACATATCTTTTTATGTTTATATTATGTTGTGATGTCATTGTTACCTTCCATCTACCATACAGGTCTTATTGGTGACATGGAAGGTTCCCATGACATCTTCCCTGGAAGGCCGATGGGGATGGGATCAGCTAGTCCACCCGAGCCAACCTTCTCCGAGTCCAAGCCTTCACCTTCTGACCCCAACCTTCCCAAAAAGAAGAAAAAGAACAAGAAACACAAACACAAACAGAAGAGAGATCCATCAGAGATGACATGAGGGGTAATTTGAGGGAGCTTGTAAATGTGTAATTTGCTCAAAGAAAACTACAAGTAAATATTATCCATTGCTGCTGAGTAACAGGTTTTCACCAACTGAAACTTACCACCATGCTGTCACATATTCAGTACCATCACTTTATGAGAAAAATGATATGTTAATGTTTTGCAACGCAATCAGTGCAGACTCACTGAAATGGAGCAAAGTACTTCAAGATACCAAAACAACAAAGGTACAGATGAATGTAATCAGAAGTGTGCCCTCTCCTGCACCGAATGTGATGTAATGTTTAGTTACAGGTTTTAAGATTATGGAACCCCACTATATGAATGATACCCACAAGAGGATGTAAATCATAAGTTTGGAGTGGTCTTTCAAAAAAAAGTTCGCAAATTTATTTTTAAGGAAGCAAAAATACAGTATTACTGCTAGAAGCAGTTTACTCTTTGTTACAGGCAGATATCCTATACTCTATTGGAGAAGCATTCATTAAAAGGCAAATTGGGTCACAGATCATTTACGGATTATTTCATGAACATTTTGCCATCAGCTTGATGTCAATGTAGGGTCAGTATGTATATATGTCAGATTAACTGAGCAAGTGGTTTCTAGGTTACAGTCCCTTGCTTACAATCATGATGCAGGGTGTTAGAATATCACTTTGGACATTTGGCTATTTATATTTTGTTATTGTGAACGTACAAAATGCTATTCAGGATGAGATAAATACTGTTCAAGTCAAATATTGATCATTATTGATCATTGATTATTGTAAATCAACTAATAGTCAAATATTGATCATTATTGATAATCAGTTATTGTAAGTCAACTATTTCCTGGGATATTTGAGTACTGTAAGTAGTGATGCAAACTTGAAGAAGTTAGGAATATAGTTGGAATGTAACTGACATTTCATACTCTGGTGGAAAATGAGGGACAGTCATGCAGTCCTTTACAATTTTGATTATGCTTCAGCTTTTTTCAAAAGCATAATTTTTTTTGAGGATTCCCAGGAGATGGAGATAAGGTTTGAGTTTGTGATTTTTGAAACTTGGCTGCCTAAGGGCTGCCTAAGAATGTTTTTGGGGCGATGCACACTGTTTAACAAAAAATTCCCTTACTGGCTAATGATAGCTCTAATCCTAACCTTATCCCACCCGAACAAAGAATACAATCGATACAATACAATGGCAACGCCAATCAAGAAACACCTTGTTAACCCTTTACGGTTGTTTGGGTTCTTTTGGACCCAGACGGAGAGCACGGCTGTCACCCATCTTTATTGTTTCACGCGGAGCTCGAAACTGGGAGTAGCTACCGGAAAATTCAGCCACAACAACGAGAGAGACAATAGTTTAAGGTCACCGGGTCAATGGCATACAGAAGCTCATGTGGGGCGTGCTACGTCCCCTTTTCCGCCCACTCCCGAGGCACGCAAATATGCTCTGATTGGAGCACAACAGTAAAGGGTTACACAGTGCGTATCAACCCATGAATTTCACAGTTGTGAAATAGAAATGCATTGTGCAAATTTCAGGGTCATTATTTACAAAAACCATGCAAAATATTAATTTATCATCTGATTTTTTTGTAGCGTATATGTTTTTGCAAAAACTGTGTGGTTACATGTGCATGGTATGTAGTAAAGCACTTTGTGGCTGTAACTCTTATTGTATCATTTTCTGATTGCAAATTGTAAATAAATGATTTGCCTCAAACAATGTAAAAATAATATCTTACTGCTTGACTACTCCTGTTCTATTTGTTAAGTTAGCTATGGTTTTATGCTTCTACGTAATGTTTTCTGGTTTAAAGGCAATCATTTGTCCCCCAAACGACAATTTTACAGTAGACTGTAGAAATTCTCAAGTGGCACAGCTTTTTGGTTATCATCACATTTACCCAGTTAGGGTAATTATATCTATTCTGTTCCCAGTATTAATGCTTCAAAACATGTAAAACTGCAGGACGAAATTATGTTAATATATGTTCATTTCCCAGGTTAGGTTAGCAAATTCATAGCAAGTGCTACAAAGCATAAAAGCTGTACATTGTAGCATAAGTTTAAAGCATAACAGGATTGTCCCAACTGGCTCTCATATTTCAAAAATGCAGGCAGTAAGTAGCTCATTTTACATGTCATGTACAGAGAGTGTTCTGATTACACATTAAGGCCTTGTATGCTCACCAGGATATACTCTTGAGCAATTAGCTAGGATTGTGTTTGGATAAGTTTTAGACAGTTGTGGGAGGGGCAAGAAGTAGGTTTTTGCTGAGAGAATTATTACTGCCCAGATTTACAAGAATACACAATTCCAGACCGCAAGTAATGTCTGAATTCAGTCGACCATAGGCCTAAATGGGTCTGTCACCCTTTATTCTTCCAATTTCCATGCTTATCTGTATCATGGATGGATGTACACTGAATTGTATCATGATTCCCTCATTTCACGTAATACGTGGGTTCAAAATTCATGAAAACGATTTAAGGCTGATGGACCCCACTAATGGCTCCCTACAGTCACTAAACACAAGCGCTGATCAGATCCGTCTGTATCATCACGGCCCAGCGATTTGTCTGTGAACATAAAGCACTGAGAACTACATGTTTTATTTTTGATTTAACCATCTGATACATAGAAATCCAACTTCGAATGAAACAATGAGAGGTGATAGAAATACAGCATCAAATGTTTGGGCGGAGTAAGGAGAATTGTAGTGGGATCGAATTTTATCCAAAATCGCAGAAGTACAGTTCGACAATACACCATTTTTTATGCACTCATTCATGTACAACAGACATACGTTTATTTCGTTTTTCCAAATTATTCAAAGTTATTCTTGCCTGAAATCAACAGCTCATGGTCCACTCAGATAATAAAACCGTCGATATGGTTGCTCGCCGACGTAGCAGGTTGTACGGCATATTACTTGTTCAATCATATCCTTGGAAGCTGAGGAACAGAGAAGATAGAGTACGCTCCGCGGGGTATATGGTTGCCCACACTCGAGACCATAAATAATTTTATGCTGCTAACACCTTTTGAGAAGAAAATGTGATTTTAAAACAGGGTGGATTTTAAATAAATTTCAGTTAGACTGATTAGAAGATTTTCTGTTACTTCATGTGTAAATTAAAAAAAGCTACAACAAATTGCCGGTCCGGTCCTATGCAGCACTTCAGAGTTAGCTACTGTCATAGAAAAAAAAACTAATCAGCTGGCCAGTGGCCTAAGTAGAATTTGTTTCTGGGGGCCAGCACCCAGTTTTTCCGATTTTCTCTAAAATGTGAACACTACTTTATGAGGAACGTAATTTGCGAAAGTCGGGTTCCTTTAAACAAATATTCGTCAATATGTAGCTTATTTTGCAGAAAATAGTTTAGATTCTGGGTTTCCTATTAGAAAATTTAAGGAAAGGCACTAGAGCGACTCGGAACAGTTTACCACTAGACTGATTTATGAGCGACTAATTACTGC
This sequence comes from Holothuria scabra, assembly GCA_037179385.1. Lineage (NCBI taxonomy): Eukaryota > Metazoa > Echinodermata > Holothuroidea > Aspidochirotida > Holothuriidae > Holothuria > Holothuria scabra. Next base: position 42,258,582 of record CM074191.1, read on the forward strand.
ATCAGAGATTGCAATTTGGAGCGCGCCTTTGCCTTTATAAACACGTAATTACAAATATGGAGATTTATTACAATGAATTCGGAATTTGATGAAGAAAAGGTTGGGAAAACGCACTGTAGTTGCTTAGTGTCTCAAATGGCAAATTTCCGAATTTTTTACTTTTTCGAGCCAGGATTGCCCCTGCCCCCTGCCCCCCCCCCTCCCGCCTGTAGCTACGCTACTGAAGCTGACTCTATGTAAGAAATGATAAGGAGTATTCATTTGCGGTACATCAAAAACAACAGGGTAAATACTGTGCAGAGAAAGTATATATATATATATATCCGCCATATATATACCGCCCTATATATATATATATATATATATATATATATATATATATATATATATATATATATATATATATATATATATATATATATATATATAAATAAATAAATATTTTTTAGAAAGGTTTCACTTGGGCTTTTTGAAAGCCGCATAATCAAGGATGCAGTTGAAAAGAAGTGTGCACTCCAACAACATCGGCACTTTAACTTGCATGTCATACCGGCCCACCCTTCAAATGAAATTCCCCATTAAATTACATTCTAAATTAGCTCTGTTATTGGAGCTCTTGCAGCCTTATCTAACTCCACAGTTACTCCAAGATTTAATTACCTCAAATAAAATCTGAGAGGTTGACTTTTCATTTGATGTAAATGAGTGGACTAATTGCGCGTTGAGCTAACCAAAGGTAAGTCCCAGTGGCGTAGCCACAGGGGACGATCGCTCCTCCGAAAAATAAAAAAAAAAAATCGGAAAATTTGCCATTTGTCCCGGTGACAATAGTCACCTACAGTATGGTACGCCCAATTCTTCTTCCATGAAATTTCCAATTCTCCTAAATAAAGGTTTCATTTTTGTAATTATTTGTTTCAAAAAAGCAAAATTATCCGCCTCTTTGCACGCCTCAAAATTCAAATGCCTAATACAGTAGTGCTTGCCTATAAATCAGTTTGGTTAACTTTTACGAGCTCTGGAAATGAAAATAATTGGAAATTTGCCATATGCGACACCAGGTCAACATATTTTTAAATATTTGTTTAAAATGGACAAACATCATGATGAAATGTTCCTTCTTACTTTTAGCATGTGTTAATTGCTTTTCACGCAGGGTGAACACAACGTAGGCATAGCTCATTGGAGGACACAAATCAGATACCAGTTACACCGCACACCGCCTCCGATCTACTGGGGTGTCTATGTTGCTTTCATAAGAAGCAACGTCACAGCATGTTTTCGGCAATCTTCGCGTTCCGCAAACTGTCCCTGAGACAGTGTTGTTCACACTAAAAAACCCAGAAAATTTGTTTGCTTGTCCCCCTGAAGAGAGTTTGCACCACTGGTAAGCCCCTTCACAATGTTAGCAGGGAAATGCCTTGAGGCCTATACTAGCCGTAGACCCACTGTTATGATGTGTACCCTGCTGTCGTTCCGCACAGACAGTGTTAAAGTGCCTATCTAAGATTTTCCAGGCTGCTGCCCTGTCAGTATTCTCTGCAATACCGCAAACAGTTTTGCCTCGGAACATGCATGCTCTAACGTTTACAACGTTAATATCAGCCGCGAGTAACATTCTAACATCTTCTTTGCGGCTTTATTGTCAACGGCAGCTTCCTGCGTTAATCACGTTGTCAAAGAAGGCCTGTAGGCCTATGCGGAGACGTTCCCGGGCCTATTTATAAGCCTGTCTTGTCTTCCAATGATCCTGTGACATCATATGCAATGTCGCACCCGAATGGAATGCCGTTTTAACATTTACTCAGGAATTTCAGATATCTGCAATTTATTTCAGATAACTCTTATTCTATCCCAGATATCTCTAATTCTATTCCAGGTATCTCTAATTCAATTTTAGATATCTCTAATTCTATATCAGATATCTCTTATTCAATATCAAACCGTCTCTAATTCTATTTCAGATATCTCTAATTCTATTTCAGACCGTCTCTAATTCTATATCAGATATCTCTAATTCTATTCCATATATCTCTAATTCGATTTTAGATATCTCTAGTTTTATTTCAGATATCGCTAATTCTGTTTCAAATATCTCTTATTCTATTTCATATATCTTTAATTCTATTTCAGATATCTCTTATTCTATTTCAGATATCTCTAATTCTATTTCAGATATCTCTTATTCTATTTCAGACCGTCTCTAATTCAATATCATATATCTCTAATTCTATTCCATATATCGCTAATTCGATTTTAGATATCTCTAGTTTTATTTCAGATATCGCTAATTCTGTTTCAAATATCTCTTATTCTATTTCATATATCTTTAATTCTATTTCAGATATCTCTAATTCTGTTTCAAATATCTCTAATTCTATTTCAGATATCTCTTATTCAATTTCAGACCGTCTCTAATTCTATATCAGATATCTCTAATTCTATTCCATATATCTCTAATTCGATTTTAGATATCTCTAGTTTTATTTCAGATATCGCTAATTCTGTTTCAAATATCTCTTATTCTATTTCATATATCTTTAATTCTATTTCAGATATCTCTTATTCAATTTCAGACCGTCTCTAATTCTATATCAGATATCTCTAATTCTATTCCATATATCTCTAATTCGATTTTAGATATCTCTAGTTTTATTTCAGATATCTCTAATTCTATTCCAGATATCTCTAAATCTATTCCAGATATCTCTAATTCAAGTTCAGATATCTCTAATTCTATTTCAGATATCTCTAATTTTATTTCACATATCTCTTATTCAATTTCAGACATCTGTAATTCTATTTCAGATATCACTAATTCAATTCCAGATATCTCAAATTCGATTTTAGATATCTCTAATTTTATTTCAGATATCTCTAGTTCTATTTCAGATATCTCTAATTCTATTTCAGATATCTCTTATTCTATTTCATATATCTCTTATTCTATTTCATATATCTCTAATTCTATTTCAGATATCTCTTATTCAATTTCAGACCGTCTCTAATTCTATATCAGATATCTCTAATTCTATTCCATATATCTCTAATTCGATTTTAGATATCTCTAGTTTTATTTCAGATATCGCTAATTCTGTTTCAAATATCTCTTATTCTATTTCATATATCTTTAATTCTATTTCAGATATCTCTTATTCTATTTCAGATATCTCTAATTCTATTTCAGATATCTCTTATTCAATTTCAGACCGTCTCTAATTCTATATCAGATATCTCTAATTCTATTCCATATATCTCTAATTCGATTTTAGATATCTCTAGTTTTATTTCAGATATCGCTAATTCTGTTTCAAATATCTCTTATTCTATTTCATATATCTTTAATTCTATTTCAGATATCTCTAATTCTGTTTCAAATATCTCTTATTCTATTTCATATATCTTTAATTCTATTTCAGATATCTCTTATTCTATTTCATATATCTCTAATTCTATTTCAGATATCTCTTATTCAGTTTGAGATATCTCTAATTCAATTTAAGATATCTCTTCATACTATTTCAGATACCTAAAAAAGTGCATAATTTTATATATCTGAAATTTATTCGAGATATCTGAAATTCCTGAATAAATGTTAAAACGGTATTCCATGCGCCCGATGAAACCGTATTTATTCAGGGAGTTCCAGCTCCCCTATTTAGCCCACCCGTAAATCTTGTCTCTTTTAATAGCTCCAACAGCCTGATTTAGCTTGCACGGTATACAGGAGTAACGGGGCGATACAGGCTTATGGCACAGCGACAAGGTTCTCCTTCTGATCAACGACAGTCCTGTTTATTCCAACCAGGAGCCTGAAGGTATCTTGCCTACGCAGCATGCTGTACCACAAACTCCTTCTCATTTCATATCTTTCGGCTCCAAAGATGGGTCTAGAATACAGAGCCCGCTCCGCGTGAAAGAAACTGTTTACTATGTAGGTATCTGGTCTTACAACTCCGTGCCACTACACGGGATAGTCGATATAATCCATATTGATTTGTAACAGAAGGTGTTCTCATCATTAGCTGTTGCCTCTGTGTAAGGAACAACACTGGGTTAGTGGAATATATCTTGTGGTATACAGTCCATAACTAAATGTTGACTTGTAAGATTATAGTCAGCAATGGTCCGATTCGTAATGTCAAGAAAACTGAGGAAAATGGTCTTAACTAGACGAGATATTGCTGTTTTATGCATTGTTTGCCTTTTTGCTGGAGCTTTTCTTCTTCATCGAAGAGTTACGTCGGTTCAAAGTGGCTTCACTGTAACCGGTAAGTTAAAAGTGTCACCTAGAGATAAAGTGGAAAAATTGGTTCAGAGAAGCCTCGGTCCACTCCTGACCGGACCAATTCCTACAGATACTAGAAAAATGTTCATCGGTATAACTATGGAAACACGAACTCAGCGTACCTCTTCATTGCACTGGTATTCAATTCACATTACTCGGGTTGAAAGGCTTTTGGTCAGCTAAGTCTTCCGTTAACATTCTTGCCTCTTAAAAGTCCAGTTAAAACTTTGTTTCAATCCTGCGCATGGCAAGTATCAAGCAAAATTTCTTGTAGCGAGGAAGGTGACTAGGGTACGTGGTGGCGGTTTATTCATTACTCTGCCCGTCGTGATTGCTGTTCCTTCGGGCAGCGTTTCAGGGAGAAGTGGGTAGGGTGGGACTAGGGTGTTCGTGCCAATTTTTGCCAATTGTTTATGTTTTAAACTGGAACGAGCTTACTATAGTCAAAATAAACATCTCTGTTATTCCTATTGCCCTGTTTTTACTGCATGTATTATTACCTTTTTATTGTAAAACATGCATGGTTGTATTTGAAAAATAAATGGAACTTGCAACTATAATGTCCAGTCTTGCAATTCCCTGGTCCAGTGTAGATCACTTGTATATGCATGGTCTATAATTAGACCGTGCTGGCGATGAGAACTAAGCCAGAATTTACATTCCCGATGGGTAAAATATTAGGCTCAATGGATTTAATGAACAATATGCTACTCGGTTAGCAATCAATTGGTTTCCCGCGAAGAGACAACTTCGTGTACAAGGGATGATTTGGATTTGGGGTACAACATGCACATGGTCGTAACAGGCGATTAAAGGGAGGTACTTGACACAGTATTTGAATTGTATTTGATGGCAAATTTGAATTTCAACTGTGTTTGAAAAAGTATTGAAACTTCACCTCTTTATCTTGCTGACACTAGGCCAAATATACATTCGTGTTGGTGTTTCGTTTTAGTCTCCTTTAACTTACTACAAAGCAATTGTGTAGTGTACCGGCCCGTATCCAGAGACTGCCACTGTAGGAGGGGGAAAGGGTAGGAGGGAGAGAGAAGGGGGCGCAAACACCGTAAGGAGGGACGCGAGGTAATAAACCCGATCGTCTGTCTATATGGTGAAACCCGTCTTTAGTAGAATTTTGCACAGTGATTTGAGTGTAGTTTGATTCCGTGTATGATCAAGTCGAATAGACTATACAAACAAACGTCTCAGCTGGGTTTATCACCGTAACTGTCCATTTGTTTGTCAGTAACTGTCATCTTTCCGTTATGGTAGCCTTGTGTTTTGATTTATTGGACGGTTGCCCCACAGTGAGACATGGTTCCGCGATTAAGTCGCTTTGGCAACATGCAAGTATTAACAAAATCTTAGGCTAGCCACCCTAAGTCAGGAATATAGTAACATATGTTGCAGTTCCCTGGTCACATGCATACGAGTTGCCGTTTTATCGACACTCAAGTTTAACTGGTCGTCTGAAACCTCTGTTATTGCTGTTTCCGATCTCATCGTTTTCTGAAATGGAAGTGAAACTCTTTGGAAGTTCCCTTCGGGCTCCAGTGACGTCATCTAAAAATACAAATGCACAGAATTGACAACTTTCTCTTCACTCCCTGGCAAAAAAGAGTCCACTACAAAAATGAGGAGATGAGAATGCAGCACCCTCTAAACAGCTAACTGCGTAATTATCACCACACGTGTTATATATCCAGGCAGAAGATGCTGTTTTCGCCTAACCAGAATTAAGTGTTGAACAAACGTCAATTGTATTGATATATGGTTATGATTTTCAGTATGATTTTGCAGCCCAAAACCGATTGTTCATGAATTATACTTAGAATCTGGAAGGGTTTTTGTTAAAACGTTGGGCCGTTCAAGCCTTAACAGAAAAAAGAGTTTTATAAAACAAGCAAGTTGTTATTAGCCCATGGCAATGAAAATTAAATTGTATTGAGCTTATCAGATGTCTTTGTATTGGGTCGAATTTGGGGTTTTGTGACAGGTATGAAAAGCATAGGGCTCTATTTTTGGGAACATGGTTTGCCCTTCGCCCCCTTACATGCATGCGAAGCTGGGAACAGCGAAATATCTTGAAGGGTATTCGCGATCGTGGGCGACGATCCGTCTTTGAAAGTGAGTGAATATAGTCGGTGTCACTATCTAAGTGACTAAGGTCGGATGTATTTATCCCAACCAACTCTAACGCCGAGGGAAAGTGCAAAAGGAGGAAGGAGTTCCACTAATTTTCCCTGACAGAGGTAATGGTACCATGTCGTCATATTTAGTCTTTTAGCTACTTCATCAGTAGGCGGACAATTCGGGGTAAGGGTTTGCAACCCAACCCAGAACAAACAAATGACGGGTATCAAGACCAGTGATGTTACTTATACTATAGGGAAATATTCGAGAAAATAACTAGCCAAGCAATATCTGGGCAAGCGACACCACATTCTCTTGTTGAATGCCCTGTTTATACGTCTCTACGAAAATAGAATCTCGCTTATTCAACTGGTGGGATGTACGCGTACGCTTACAGAACTGAGTATTACGGTTTGGAGCGCCACAGTGAGAACGGACTCAAGATGCTTGACAAATCTGCAGTGTGTCAGAACATGGGGCTTACACGTTAGCTCCATGGCCAGGAAAACAATTTAAAGACGATATGATCATCGGAGGCAAGGAACGAGGAAACAGGGGGGGGGGGGGGCTGAGTTTAAATCCTCGCGCTTTTTCAGTTTACTGTAGGCATTTTTGGTCTCCTTACACCAAGAAATGGGGTATTTATTTTCGAAAACATACTCGGCATTAGTATAGAAGTACCAAGGGCGCCGTTTTGTTTTGAAAATTGGTGGGGGCGTGACTATCTAAGCGGAGCGCGACCATGGGTTCGCGCGGAGCTTACCAGAAATTTTTTGACAGAAGTACCTCCCAGATTACAGGAAATTGCATTTCCCAGAACAATAATCAACAATGGGTCATCCATTTTAATATTTCACGGTTTTAAATGTTTCATAAAAAATAGTTATTACAAAAATACAAGAATAAGAGTTACCGATGATAAATTTATCAAATACAAACATCATAATGAGCCGAAATAAAACAAGAAATTAGTCCATCTTTACCTTCCTTCATCGCCCGTTGGACACCTCAGTTGGGCGTGGGGTCCCCTTAATATGTGCTAGGAGCTACACGCAAGTTGACCCAACAACAACATTGGAATACACAAACAAGACTGAACAGGGAGTCCTGCATGCCCTCCTGGTTCGACCGCTGGATTCTGCATTAGCTCCCAGACAATAAACAACTAAAGCAGATGAAATAGAACATTGTGCTGGAGGAAGGCGAACACTGTCAACTAGAGGTATGATGAGCAGCATCAGTCGTTGGAGTGAAATTCACTCAAAAGATGGTGGGGACATGGTATGCCATGTCCCCACCGCTGAAATTTTTGGTGGGGACCCGTCCCCGTGTCCCCGCGGCAAACGGCGCCCATGAGAAGTACGATTTGGGACTCTTTTTGCGGAGTGTAAAGAGGAGTGTGATGAAGGAGTGGGAAGAGTTAGAGATCCTATAGTGGGACCAACTAAAACAGACACTGTGTGGGGGTATTCATTCATTATGTAAGTGTTGTACATCTCGTGTTAGCACGGGCCTGAAGTAGTTCTGTTAATGTTGCAGTTTAATGATCCGCTCTTTTGAATAAAAATGTATTGAAATTTATCACGGTTAAAGGTTAATCCTCATATCTATTTTGATCTGAAGATGGCGAAAGAATGATGGGATCCTCTAGGTGGCCAGACAAATTTGAAAAGTAAATGCGTTTTGTTTGTTTGTTTGTTTTTCTTGCCTTTTTGTATTTACTAGCTGGACATAATCCAGAATTTACCATATCGAAGGAATTAATTGTAGAACAGAATAGAGCAATAGCCAACACTCATTGGAACTGAACTATTTCAGTGAGTCGTAAGAAACAGTTCTGGCGACACAGGTTAGTGTACTGGTGTATGGAGCACACACGGTCATTACTTGACAGGTATAGTGTAAGCCAAATGTTTCTTAGGTCTTTGTCTACCGTCCATGGGGAGGAAGGGCTCACAGTGTTGTGCCCCATCATCCCTTGCGGTGTCACCAACACAGTTTGTAGTATGAAGAGAAGGAGCAAGGGAGGTCGGCAGAATAACCTACGTGTAGGTGAATGTAGTGTCATAAGGACGGGTCGTGTTCGCCAATGATGAGTCATTATCAATCGACCAAACACAAAGAAAGGGAAATATCCCGAGTGGCCTATACAGGGGTGCAACGCATTAAATAAATCTCTCAAAGCCCTCATATCCGGCCGCGAGGTATATGGGTGTATTGCTACTGAGGGAGCATATGTATCCATGGAATTCTTTTCCTCAAGGACTCGATTACACTCGAGTCAATACAATATACGGAGGGAATGAAGCTTAATTGTTTAGCAGATGACATTTTGAGTGGAAAATGGAATATTTCTGTGGGTTTAGGGAACTGAGCACTCTCTCCTTTCTATATTATTCCCTTTGAAAGGCCATTGTAAAACCTGTATGATGCGGTTATGGAGAGAAAACTGTAAGATGAAAGTGTAGCAAAAGTGTAGTTTACTCTGGTCGTATAGGCCTCGAACAAGTTACAAGAAATACACACAATACTTCATTAACCTTTTGTTGTACGTGATGACTGAAGTATATGGGCGGCCATCAGGGCAAAAAAGACAACACAGCGAAACAGAAAGTTAAAACCCAAAAGGAAAAAAGCAACGCCGGAGGGAACATTCAAACGTCTAAAGAAAAAGACAAACGTCAAAAGGGGAAGACAAACCCCGAAAGGAACTTAAAAGACAGAGGCAAAAGGAAAAGTTAAAACCCAAAAGGAAAAGACTAACGTAAAAGTGGAAAACAACAAACGCCAAAAGGAGAAGACAACGCCGAAAGGAAAGGACAACGCCGAAAGGAAAGGACAACGCCGGAAGGAAAGGTCAAACGCCAGAAGGAAAAGATAAACAGGCAAAAAATACAACACAGTAAAACGGGAAAGTGAACGCTAAAAGGAAAAGACAATGTCAAAAAGAAAAGACAAAGTCAAAAGGAAAGGACAATCACAGAAAAAAAAAACACAAACGCCGAAAGGAAAATACACGAGACAAAAGGAAATGACAACCGTGTAGAAAATAAAACCAAAGTCAAAGGAAAAGGCAAAAGTGAAGTGGAAACGATCGAATAACATAATGTGACAAAGACAACGAGCAAAGGAAAAGACAAAGTAACGTCAAAAGGACAAGAGAACATCAAATGGAGAAGAGAGAGTGAGTACTAACCACTGACTTCCTATATGCATAGGCAGAGCATGTAACGCGGTTGTCCTATCTGTAGAATGTCGCCACCGACTGGGATAAAAAAGGGCACCAAGATAGCCGCCTTGAATCTATAATTGGTATGATTTGAAGACAACTCTGTAATATTTTAAACAGAAGTTTAACTTGAATGAGAAACAATATCATTTTCCTGCAGTACATGTAGTGATATTGACCTACCTTGCGTTATTCCGAAAATATTTCAAATTTCTTGCAAAATCTGTTGATTCTAACTACTTTAGCAAGGCTGAACTTTCACACACAAAACCATAGCAGACAGCCATCTCGCTACGCCTATACTCACACGTACCCGGCGAGACTTTCTAACTTGCAGTATACTCTGTCCACGGACTTATATACATGGACAGAGCATGTAACGTGTCCTATCCGTAGATGGTCGCCACCGACTGGACAAATAGGCGCACCAAGATGGCCGCCATGAGGCAATAATTTGTATGATTTGACGACGACGCTGTGATATTTAAAACAAAATTTAAACTTGAATGAGGAAAAATATCATATTCCTGCAAAAAGTGAAGTGATTTTCACCTAACCTTGCCACATTTCAAAAATATTTCAACTTTCTTGCAAAATCTGTGGATATACTTGAGCAAGTCCAAACTGTCACACGAAACCATAGCAGACAGCCATCTTGGTGCGCTTTTTCTCACGCTACGATAGCGACAATCTGCCGTAAGGTATGCTCTGTCCATGTATAGGAAGTCCGTGGTATTAACCCACACTGGGTGTCATGAAACAGTGCTTCCACCTATCCGAAAAGCTCTCCACAAAAATCAGACATTTTGGCAATTTTAAACAGTTCAGGAAATATCTGAGGTGCTTCAAGTTATAATGAGAAACGTATCTTTACATATCCGACAGTTACTAGATCTGAAAAACGGTGAACTGTGGGAAATGATCACCGGATTTGATGAAGTTTATTCTCACTTTGTGAAATTAATCCTGAAATGTGGAATTAATGTATGCACAAGCATTCTATTCGAGCGAACTGACGTTAGGCTTAAAGTTATACTAGGCCACAGTGTGCACAGTGTTAAAGTTAGGCTGCGTATGTAACTTGTAAGTGGACCATTAACACAATAACCTTTAATATTTGTTAGGAACTGACAATAAACACACCGAACAGTGTGACTGGCTAAGTCTTTCTTGAGGTTTTCTTTTCCAGCGCAGGGAATTTCCTGCGCTCGACCTTCTCTTTTAATATTTGTAGACTTTTTCATTGGCGTTTGCCTTTTTCTGTCGACGGTCGTCTTTTCCTTTTGACTTCAGTGACGTACACAGGATTTCTATGAAGGGGGGGGGGGCATGCAGTATGAGTGATCGCTGGCCAAGAGGACGGGAAAATTTTTGGCCTTTTCAAGGAGCTTAGATGCAAAATAGTGCAAGATTTTCGACTTTGACAGGAACAGTGTTAAAAGTTAAATTGTGGTGGTTCATGAGTATAAAACTGAAACCGTCTTTACATACAATCTTATGCCCTTTACGCTACCTTTCAAAGTAAAACTTGTCATTAAGTTTGCATACTTCTAGGAGTAAAAAAAGAGCATCAATCGGTATAGGCGAACGGGAGCATTTTAGTTTTAGTTTTTTCTTGGCCACAAAACTTTATTCTGCCATAAATATTATCTACGCGGGACGCCATCACTGGTTGGCGCGGAGCTAAGAGAAATTTCGAAAAGTCAGACCACTCAGATGGCCGGAAATAGCATTTACCAGACTTATATGAAGAATCTAACAAGTCTCTATCTTCTTTTGTCGTTTGCAATAAAAACGATCACTTCAAAATATGTCCGCAAACTGCAAAGTGATCAGAGAGTTGTTAAGAGCTACTCTGACCACAAAAATATAATTTTGCCCGAATGACTATCTTAGTGGAGCGCAACCATTAGGAAATAACCGCGACCCCTCAGATGGCCGAAAATTGAGTTTCTATTCTTGTAAAGAGAATCTAAACATGCAGTCTTTATATTTAGCTTTTGTTTGCAATAAGAATAAAATCAGGAACATGCTAAGTGATCAGAAAATTACCAGGTAAAATGTACTACCGCTATTACATTAAATTGTCTTTATTCTTTCCGGGGAAATTATACAACGGAATTGAAAATATGCTAATGCTTCTCTATTGTTACTCTTGGTTAAATAAAGATCCGCTAAATTGATGAAACTCTCTGTGACTGCTCGAACTTCCGTCTGTTAATGATCTTACCCTTAGCATCTCCTCTTGCGTGATAAATGGCAAACTATTTCTCAACGCACCTGAACACCCTCCCCTCCCTGTCCCCGTCTCGTACGCGTCTATGCAGGAAGGGAAAGGGATGGGCCGCTCCCTTTTGAACATTCTTTAAAAAGGTAGGTGTCCTTAGAGTTAATCGGTGCCACCAGCTGGATTTTTTAGTTAAATTTGGAATTTGACAAAATTTTGCTATTTTAGGAATTAAGAAAAACAGAAGAAGAACAAAAATGGCAACACTCAGGGGCCTTGCAGAGACAATCCCCTCCCTTTGAAAATTTTTGAGGTGTTCCTACATGCTCTGGTGCCACACATGCTATCTTTTGAATTAAAATCCGTGTTACTAAAGTATGGCTACGTATTTTAAGGACCTTGGCATCCGTGAGGGGGGAGGCATGGCCCAATGCCCCCCCCCCCTTCGTACGCTTCTGTTAGACTTTGTCTTTTTCTTTTGACTTTCGTATTTATTTTGACTTTCATCTTGCCTTTTAGCGTTTGTCTTTCCTGTTTTGCTGTGTTGTTTTTTTTTTGCCTGTTTGTCTTTTCCTTTCGGCGTTTGACCTTTCCTTCGGGCGTTGTTCTTTCCTTTCGGCGTTGTCTTCTCCTTTTGAGGTTTGTTGTTTTCCACTTTTATGTTAGTCTTTTCCTTTTGGGTTTTAACTTTTCCTTTTGCATTTGTCCTTTCCTTCCGGCGTTGTCCTTTCCTTTCGGCGTTGTCTTCTCCTTTTGGTATTTGTTGTTTTCCACTTTTATGTTAGTCTTTTCCTTTTGGGTTTTAACTTTTCCTTTTGCATTTGTCCTTTCCTTCGGGCGTTGTTCTTTCCTTTCGGCGTTGTCTTCTCCTTTTGGCATTTGTTGTTTTCCACTTTTATGTTAGTCTTTTCCTTTTGGGTTTTAACTTTTCCTTTTGCATTTGTCCTTTCCTTCGGGCGTTGTTCTTTCCTTTCGGCGTTGTCTTCTCCTTTTGGCATTTGTTGTTTTCCACTTTTACGTCAGTCTTTTCCTTTTGGGTTTTAACTTTTCCTTTTGCATTTGTCCTTTCCTTTCGGGGTTTGTTTTCTCTTTTTGATGTTTGTCTTTTTCTTTAGACGTTTTATTGTTCCTTTCGGCGTTGTTTATTTTTTCCGTTTCACATTTGTCTTTTCTGTTTCGCGGTGTTGTCTTTTTTGCCCTGATGGCCGCCCATAGAAGTATAACATTGAGAAAAGGGACAGAAAATGCGATAAGCATTGACAGATTGAGGTCACATCGCGTGCTGCAAAGCCGTGCTGCACTTGCTCTGACAAAACATTATGTTGCTCAATATGCACCAAACCACGCTCGTCTTGCTCTGCCAAGGGTCTGAACTACTCGTGAGCAGTGGAGTAGCCACGGGTAGTTTGGGGGTTAGAAGCGCCCATGCAAACTATAGTTTCTCTGCATAATTAAACTGAAATGCCCGTAAACACATGGCAACATTTCCAATACATTCACTTGTAAGAAACCATAAAACCCCTTGTTTTCAGTTCGTTGCACAGTGTAGACGGGGTATGCAATAATCTCTCAAAATATTTTGTAAATGTCTTGAAACTGTTATCAAATTAATGTCATATCAATTCTTTCAAAAAAAGTTGCAGGAATGTTTTTGTAACAGAAATATTTTGGAAATGTTTTAGGAATGTCGCTCGTGTGTACAGACCGTAAGGCTACAAGAAGCTGAGGAAAGTTTTATGTCATTAGATATTTTACGCTTCTTTACGCTTTTTACTTTTCTCATATATGATAATCTTAACTTTGCTTTTGCCTGTTGAAAAAAGTTTAAATTAGCGGAATGAGCTTTTCTTCACCATTATTTAGCATATCTATGATATGACCTCCGTGCCAAAGAACAAAGACGTTTTGCTATCGTATCTGTCCCTCTTCTGTAAATGGTTTTATGAATTATGATTTTCTTACCTCACTTATTTGCACTCCATTACATAAAACTATTGTAATGTCAATATATACCCATGCTGACGGAACTTTACTCATTCGCCATATAAAATTTCTGTTCAAGTTTTGTTTACCCTAGATTAACACACTCTTACTCATAGATTTTCTCTGTCGATGGCATACAAGTGCCACTTGAAACATACTGTGACTTTTGACTCTAAAACCAGTCAATTTTCCCCTAGAACATGAGCTGTGATACATAGTCTATTGCTTTTACGTGACGTCATAGTTGGGTAGCCACGCCCGCTGCTGAGAAAGAAAAACAAAACAGTCATCACGTCGGCCGTTAGAGTTAGATAGAATTTCATGGCCCAGTTTCCAACCAATTGTTCACGTCGGCCGTATGGAATACCGTTTTAACATTTATTCCCGAATTTCAGATATCTCTAATTAATTTCAGATATCTCTAAATAATTGCAGATATCTCTAATTCAATTTCAGATATCTCTAAATAATTGCAGATATCTCTAATTCAATTTCAGATATCTCTAAATAATTGCAGATATCTTCAAATAATTGCAGATATCTCGAAATAACGAAGTATTTCAGATATCTCTAATTCAATTTCAGATATCTCTAATTCTATTTCAGATATCTCTAATTCAATTTCAGATATCTCTAATTCATTTTCAGATATCTCTAATTTAATTTCAGATATCTCTAATTCTATTTCAGATATCTCTAATTCTATTTCAGATATCTCTAATTCAATTTCAGATATCTCTAATTCAATTTCAGATATCTCTAATTCCATTTCAGATATCTCTAATTCAATTTTAGATATCTAAAATAGTGCATAATTAGAGATATCTGAAATTAATTAGAGATATCTGAAATTCGGGAATAAATGTTAAAACGGTATTCCATACGGCCGTTCAAGATGCTTCTTAGGTACCCATACGTCAGATATACGTACAACACTAGTTTTTCCCGGCAAAGGGACAAAGGGACGGGCCTGTACCGTTAGTGAAAGCATAAAATGCCCCCATAGCCTATGTTAAATTGACAGTCAATGTAGTACACTTCGCTTTGCTATCTGATATTAGATCGATCTGCGTGGTATTTTGTCTGTTCCGGGGGGCGCACGCTATGAAAATTCCTTATTTAAATTAAATATCGACAAAAAATTCTTCTTATCATAAGGGCCAGCTGATTATATTAAACGACATGACCCTTAAACGGCTGGCTGAATGTCATCATTAGCCTACAAGGCTCTTATACTCTGGTCTATTAGAAGGAGCCAGGCAACAGGGAACCACAGTCATGTTATAATCGAAATAAAAATGTAAAATGTCACACACCTTTATCGAGGTTAATAACTACCCTAGGAGGAAAATGACCTTTGACCTACAGTTTTACCAACCGCAATAGTTAGTTTGATAATAAAAACCAGTTTTCGTTGCAGGAAGCATTGAATTGTTACGAATTCCCTTCTGCTGCACTACCGGGGTGAGAATTTACTTGATTGAAGGAGTCTCAGAAACTTTATCCTACGAGCGACAATTCCTCGATTTGACAGGCAGACAGGAGAAAGTCGCTCACTCAAAAACGATGAGCATACCAGTGTTTAAAAGCTTTATCGTACAGTTTAATAAGATTAAATCAGGTTTATCCATAAATACACATCCTAAGGGAATGTCGACAAAATTTCTTGGCCTTATTCATTAGGACAGTATTCCATCTCTCACTGATTTCAAAATATCGTGTACTAGTCCATATTTTTATTTATCTTTGGCCTTAGGGCATCTTTCACAGTTCCTTTGCTGATACAACAATCTATGCGTATTTTCTTCTCTTGTAGGAAATGATCAAGAAAGACCTCTGGACGAATTTGAAGCAGAATTTAAAGGTAAGCTCAGTTCCTTATATACAAGATGAATGTCGGTCATTGCACAGAGCAGTCAACTTCTTACGTTGAAGATTACGTTGGGCATTGCAATACCTACGACTGTAAATCTCAACGATTATTCACCAATATTCGAACAGGTCTAGTTCAAAATTTGCTTCACTAAAACGTATTTCAGCCCGAATCCGACGGGAAAGACATCCACTAGGGATACAGTACCATGCAAAAGTTGTCATTGTCAGTAGAACAAATAACAGAACTGAACTTTACCTGTTTTGCTAAATCATTTTTGGAAAGTATATACGCTCAAAACAATTTGGTCAATTTGACTTTGAAAATTGGTTGGCCTAAAGGGGACCAATCCTACACCAAAATTTTGGGGAAGAGCAGGGAACTCCCTGGGGAAAACAATGTTCCAAATGAGGCTTTCACACAAACTGGGTTAAAATTAAACCCAAATTTTAGGGAGATGAATAAAAAGAAGTAAGTTTTAAAGTCTACTTGTAAGCAAGTCAAGGCGAACCAGCTGGCCTCAACGTTACCCCCCCCCCCCCCGGAAAGTTACAGATGCTTTATTCATCTTTCTTGGTAAATTTTAGTATATATCCACCCACCAAAATGTTACCCGGATTTCAGTGACTTGTCTGGCTACTGTGAAGAGTGTGCATTCTATTCTTCAGTATAGATGCTTTTCATATGATGTCTTAATACTCCCCGGTGGCCATGTTGGAGTATGTAACTACGTAGTTGACCACATTCGACGCGCTTGTTCGATAAATGTGTACACACCCCGCGTACCACAGTGCATACTATGTAGTGCATTCAGCACAAAACCACTTGAATTTGGCATGATTGTCCTCCAACATGGTGGATCTGTGACGTAATTGCAAAGCTTTTTTAGGCGAATCCGGTCAGTCAAGTGATTGTCTGATTAAGTAGCTGGGGTCCGTCAACTTTAATTTTCCCACTTTTCGCTTAAAATGTATAGCTGATGATTTTACACTAAAATACCTCTTGAATTCCTCAGTTTCACTGAATATGATGGTGAATCAATTTGTATGTATACAATAAAATTAAGATTATTTAAGGCTAAAGGACCCCACTAATGGTCGACTTCACTAGCTTTTCGGATTCATGTATAGAATCCTTTCACTGACGTCACAAACCTGCCCTATTGTCGATCACGGCAGTGACTAGTGAGCGTGACTAACAAATAATGATTGCAAAATTAATCAGATGAGATTTAACGACACACCAAATCGAATGTGTTATATGGTGCCATCTAGATAAAACGGTTCAATTCCATCCCTGCAGTCGCCTTTACCTGTTTACAACATTCGGGGAATACCTTGGGCATATACCCCAGTCCACGAGGGGAAACAGATCATGACATCACGTGCAATAACTCTATATCTCTCTTAAAACGTACAAGTTTCAAGAATATAAATATGTACCCCTGTGGTTATAATTTAAGTTATTCATTTCCCATTTTCAATTGTACAATTTTGAAACTCATTCACATATTTAAAATACTGAGTCAAATGCGCAACACTTTATGATGCGCTTCTTGTACAAATCACAAATATTACACCTGTTCCGTTTGATAAAGTATTTTGAAACGATATCGAGTAAGTCTCATTGGATAAGCTACCCGTACTCTGGCTTTAATTATTGTTAAGTTACTTTATGACAGTAAGGCACCGATCAGGTTTTGATGTAGTGTCTTCAAAAGAAAAACAACACGCGAAAATGGAAAAAATGTTTTCTGAGAACAAAGGTGTTGTAAACGTGGATTCCGAACTTCTTTGGGCAGATCAACTGAATAAGAGCCCACACGCAGAAGAATTCTCCCTGCACTGTAGCAGACTATGCGCTTATTCGAATGGTTGATAAATCAGCTGTCTACATGCATTCGTCTTTGTTGTGTTGTCCCCCCCCCCCCCCGTGACATCATATGTAGTACAAGGTCCATCGAAATTCTAAGCTTAAGATTTCTATGAAAAGGCCTCACAGAAATCCTAAGCTTAGGATTTCGATGACAAAGTCTATTAGACGCGCTGACAGGCGCACAGTTCTATGATTGGGCTTTTGCACCAACGTCACTGCCTTGCGCATCTCTATGTTTTTCCATCCAGGCGTCCATTTTACAACAATTATTGCAAAGGTGCTGTTGAGCGCGCGTTTTGGTAACACAACGACTGCCTTTGATCATTTCCATTCAGTGAAACGCGCTGACGTCACGGGCATAATCTCCACTGAGCATATATATAGTTCAGTGATAATCTCTGTAATCCGGGGTATGGTTGTTGACGCACACTTCAATTCTGCGTGCTTGGAAAGCGAACTCACTAGACTTTTTGTTGTAAGCGCGTGGGAATGAAAACGCGCGGGTGCTCGGGGAGATACCATAGAGACTGACCAATCAGTAAGTCCATGAATTTCAAACCATTCATTGTGCAGTCCATTTTAAAGTGTTCTTGAGTAGAAAGCCTCGAGGAAGCAAAAACCTGTTCCATGTTAGTGACTTTTTGAAGATATTTTTTTGTAAGATTTGAGATGATTGAAATCACACGTATATATACTACCTGAAGATATTAGTTTACATGTTGGCTTCCAAAACGACTGAATAGTGATCAGCACTTTTGTCCCTCCGTTATGCCCTCCACTCGTGGCCTACACGAAGGGTCACCGCTCCATTTTAAGTTTCATAGTTACGCTTGTAATATCTTCGTCTCGGAAGTACAAGAGAGCCATCAGAAATTATTGTGTAGTATTGTTATTGTTTTCACTTACATAAATAACTTCATAAATTTTAGAATCCTTGATTTAATGTTTCCGTAAATCGTTCTCCTTTCAGATAAAGATCCAATGCCGCCCTCTGTTGAGAACATGGAAGAGGCAAAAAGAACTCATACAATCGATTCACCATTGCAATACTTTCTCACAATGTACACTGACGGTTTGGAGATAACGTGGTCTTCAGGAGTTACAACGAGAGAAAGTCTCCTCAATGCATTGAAAGGTCTGAACACCCTTTTAAAGGGCAAGAGCAGCCCCCCTCCCCCTCCGACTTGAAGTAGTGAAGGAAAATTGTCCTGTATCTTTGTATCTTTGATTGGCTCTTCAAAGTCATGTGGCAATATTTTCTCTCCTCAGATGCGATATTAACTTGGAGTCACTGCTTGGCTTACCTTGATATGCAATATTGAAGTCCTAACATATTATCAAAGATACTTCAAAGAGAAGTTAGAGAAAATTGTGAGATTTAGCATCACAACACGTTCAGGACGTTTGGAGCGACTTGCTCTTGCCTTTTAAGAGAGAAAGTTATTGAGACTATCTACCTATGCAAACGCAGACCCGAATCCTCTTTCCAAAATAATGTTTGACCTCAAATGACCGAACACTTTTCGAGATATATATCTTTGCACACACTCCCATGAGTACACTTAACTAAGTCATTAACAGAAGTAATTTTCAGTCTGACCCACTACTAAGTCCAATCGCTTACTTATGACCCTGTGCACCAGCAGTGATGTAGCTAGCGGGATGGGGGGGGGGGGCAGGAACCCATATTTTCTGATTCTTTATTTAGAGGGTAGACACTACTGTATAAGGGATGTAATTTGCGGAGGGCGCCGAAATTATGGGTTCTTTCCCAGCCAACATGCCCAGCTGGGCCCCAACTGGGTTTCAGCTGGGCTACTTGCTGGGCCCCAGCTGGGGCCCACCCGTGTTTGTCAGGTGTTCCCACGTGGGGCCCAACTGGGCTAGCCTTTCCCAGCTGGAGCCCAGCTGAAGCCCAGCTGTGCCCCGCTTCAATAACTGAAGCCTAGCTGGGCTTCAGCTGGGAAAGGCTAGCCCAGTTGGGCCCCACGTGGGAACACCTGACAAACACGGATGGCCCCAGGTGGGGCCCACCCGTGTTTGTCAGGTGTTCCCACGTGGGGCCCAACTGGGCTAGCCTTTCCCAGCTGGAGCCCAGCTGAAGCCCAGCTGTGCCCCGCTTCAATAACTGAAGCCTAGCTGGGCTTCAGCTGGGAAAGGCTAGCCCAGTTGGGCCCCACGTGGGAACACCTGACAAACACGGATGGCCCCAGGTGGGGCCCAGCAAGTAGCCCAGCCGAAACCCAGTTGGGGCCCAGCTGGGCATGTTGGCTTGGTTTAAACAGATGTTTGTAAATATGGAGCTAGTAATGCAGTAAAATCGACATTCTGGGTTTCCTGCAATGAAATTTGAAAATTTGGGGGATAACTGAAGAACCTGCGTTTCTATGATTTGTATATCTAAAATTGCATGGCGACTGAAGATTGTTGCTTTTAAGGCCTCCGGATTGAGGCTTCTCGGCGACATTTAAAAAGTTTCTGAAACTTTGTTGCCTTTTTTAGGATTTTTTTTTTTAATCAAGAGCCTCTATATAAATTGAAGAAAATTTAGAAGAATGGCATTGTAGCGACTCGGAAATGTTTACCAGACTCACTTTTGAGAGAGCACTTACTGCATTAGAGACCATAATTTGGGGCGCTCGAAGCGTGCGGACAGTTGGCTCCTTTAAACAAAGTAATTCAAATTTGGAGCTTTTATTGGAAGAAATTCGAAATTTTATGGAGGAAAAGTTGGGAAAACGCACTTTAATTGGCTGGTGTCCCATATGGCAAATTTTCAATTTTTTACTTTACAGAGTCAGGGAGGAAATCGCCTCCTGACCCCCCCCCCTCCCTCTGTAGCTGCGCCACTGCAGTGCACCAGTTATAGAAAAGATAAAGTTTATCATTATCGTGTCATAGACTTGGCTGTAGTCTGCTACGAGTCCGTATCAATACGCTGTCTATTTAGCACCAGTTCCCACTGTATTTAATTACTTTCCCAAATGAGGTTCCCAGTCAGGTAAGGTGCTACGGGGGAGGGAGCTAAGGGGCAAATATTTGTCAAGGTTCGAAACATACATAAATGCTGGAGGGCAGTATTTTTATGTTCTTAGGAGGATGAAAAATCGTCCCCCCTTGCCACCCTTCAATTGGCGGAGGGACTACTCTTGTTTAGTTACATTCGACACCCTATTTGAACTTTGCAACCATGGTATTATTGCTCATCGTGCAAAACATGGGGAAAGAAAGGTTAAAACAGGGTTAAAACCTGAAAAATGAAGACCAATAGCGGCGCTCTTTCAGAACCATGAAAATTTACCGTAAATACAGTATTTTACTATAAATACAGTTTTCTGTAACTTTACCGTTTTGCAATCCAGTATGGCGATTGTAATGATGACAGTGACAGTGTTAACGGAGATGATGTTGCATAAATTACACAACGTTTTTTCTCATTCTTCTCCATAGATTACATGCTTATGATGTTAGAAGCGGATGTTCAAGTTCGATGGGAAAATTCCAAACAATCAGAAGGGACGGCTATTGTGAGTTTAGGGACCAAACCTTCAAATGAAATGACATTGAATGAATATTTAACCAAAATCGCTACCTTTTCCAACAAGGGCGTTAAACTTAATATTCCTGATATAGACTCAGCTCGAGTCGTTTTGCAGAACTTAAACGAACTCGTAAGTATTCTCCATTCTCCTGTTTGGATTCATGCCAATGTGTTGCCGGGACCAAATGATGACAGTACGCCTGTAGATTCTGGAAGGCTGTTTGGCTTCGTAAATGATCTGTTTCCAGGGGTCACATTATGTTTGGGGTGGGCCTCGGATTGGGATCCGGAGGATGCTTTTCAAAGGTACACTTGGCAACACGTCATCGATATGGCTAAAGTATCCGCGACAACGACTCAACCAATAGCATTTGCTATTCGTGCTGTGTTTGCATTCAATTCCGTTCGACAACTTAAGTTTTTACTCAGTCTAACCGGGAGGTTTTCCATATATATATGGATTTCCAAGTATGACATCATGCAACTCACAGAACTGATAAAATTTCGTCAATTAATGGATCATAAAAGAGTATTTTATAATTTGCCTCCGGATTTTTTAAAAGCCGTTAAGGCTGTTTCTCCCGAGAAACTTTCAGCGGGCTCTGAAAACAAGAAATGGAACAGAAACGTTTGGGCCCCCGTGCTTCTGGACGACGCTTCCCTCGTCTTTCTCGGTGAGGAGCAGGCAGCACTGGAGGGTTCTGGCAGCTGGTTAATATCAAAAATACCATTTCAAACTGAATTGCAAAGCTCACGGGTTGTGAACGTTGCAGGAAAAGTGCAATTTTTAGACTTTGAACCGATCAGTTCCTTGACAACCGACACGGGGGTGGAAATTTTTATTCGCAGCACGGGCGTAAATCCACCGACGCCTGATAAGGTACGGGGTATCGCATTATTCATAGGTCGGGATGGGATCATAACACTTTCAGAGAGGAACTTTAAAAAGAGTGGAGGGTTCGAAATAAAAAGCTCGGCGCGTCTTCCCCAAAACGACTGTTACAAATTTAACATTGTCGACAGGGGAGAAAACGCTCCAATATTTTGTGAAGTCACGGTGGTGAAATGTGAAGAAGACGAAGGCACATTGGATCCGGAGAACGTAATGTTGCACTTGCAAGTAGCCTATCAACAACCACTTTTTTATATAGCGGTGCACCCCCGGGGTCTTAAACACCCCATCATTATTGAAGATCTTGAAGTGGTATCGTAGAAAGGACCAGGGAGTTGTCATTTGCTCAAAAAAAAAAACAAAAAAAAACAGCTCATTGATTGGACTAATATTATCTTAGTCTGGTGACGTCTTAGAGAAGTATATATCATGACCATAGGAAGAATACACAGAACGTGACTTTGAACGTTTGAACGGCCGGCTGAAGTTTGTTTTGGGCAGTTGATGACGTAATGTTTTGTTACTAGTGATTGAAAATAAAAATAAATCACAAAAGCTGGTAGAAACTTGAAGCATACAGCTAAAATGGGATCGTAGCAGCCGTACTACTGAGTGTACATAAGTAAGTCTTACCCCAATCCACATAGAGCCCTCTCAACTTATTACGAATGAAAATAAACTGAACATTTAATTACTTGCCTCATATTTGGTTAAAGAGTATCTTTCATGACTGAAGTTTTTAAGAAATAAATGGTATCAGATTATAACTTTCAATTTTGTCTAACATCATTTGTAAAATGTGTTTTTTCAGCCAGTGGGAAACAGGGCAGACCTACAATGTAGAGGTTTTAGAGTCAACATATAATAAAGTTTAATAAAAGTTTTTCGTTTTTTCGGACTTCTTCAGTTTCTTTAGGGAGCATGAACTAAGTTCTAGATAGCAATTGTCTTTTCCTTTGCTAGAGAGTAGAGGAGACATCGACCGCAGTTTCCTCTTGGTGTATTTAAAGAAAATGGTCCCGTCAGCAAATTTTTGGAGGGCCCTCTCACCTCTCCTCCAAAAAGATGTGACTTTTAGACGCCTTATACAACAACGAGTCCAATTTTCTAAAATCGGGACGAGTGTCGGCAGCCGTTTACACAGCTGAATGGTTAAAACTGCAGCTGAGTCGCCCAAGGAATGAAAAACGACGTATTTCACATACATAAATTAAAACAGCTCTGGAGACATTAAGGTTGTTTGTCCCTTTTTTTTAATTATTGGATTCAAAAAGATATTATTATTTAAATCAAAATTCAAAATATTTTTAATTTTACAAGACTGTTTGAATCTGACAACTTCTTTCTTAACAAAATTAAGCATAATACGTCTTTGCAAACTTGTAATTTAGAAAAAGAAACTGATGTGAATATTTCTGATATGATTCTTCTTTGCCTGCATCCAATGAAAGTTTTTTTTAACGGTAAATAGGTTAATTATAAAAATATAAATATTACTCACTAAACTAAATGCCAGCTAGCGTGGGCCTGAGAGGTACAGGGTTAGCGAGAGAAATGCAACATTACACATATTTTGCATGGTATTTGTAGCTCCCAGGTACTTGTTTATCTATAAGTTGCTTCAGATATCGCCATTCTTTCTGGATGAGCGTTCAGAACCACAGTCAGGCGATGACACGCCCCCTCCTTGCATAACTTTCCCCCAACCCCTACACTTCATCAATACTCGATGGTATATTACTTACAGTCTACTGTATGTGAGCGTTCACTGTTGCTGGCGTTTGCTCTATTATCGAATCGTGCGGATGGTGGGAGCCAATGACTGGCATGTGACCTTCAATCCTCCAATCAGATGAAGACAAATTAAGAAGGTGTTATATAAAAGCTACTATTGGCCACCATTTAAAGGAGAATATTGTGTTTAAAATGCTCCAACAAAGAGTAGAAAGAAAATGGCTTAGACACTACCCAGCAATTCAGCCTTAATCATAAGCCCCAGTAATAGCTACATCTCTTCAAGGTACTATGCGCAAGAATAGCGATGGACGTCGCATCATTTGAAATGTTGAAAATTTGGGTGAACAAATTATTCTTGAGCAACAAACACCTGAATTTTTATGTGTGGGAAACTTATTTCTTAAAAGAAGAAGGCTACCATACTGCCTTATTTTTGATAATCTATCACCATGTGTCAATA